>MU269985.1:57431589-58031589 GCA_021432705.1 Caranx ignobilis | reverse complement strand
TGCCTTGATTATTACACTGGCAGTACGCCCGCTCTAATTATCGACTTGGCAGAAAGCGTGTTAAAGTGTGTGTAGTGACCTGGCCTGATTCTGTGATTAAGAGGGGATCCTGGGGAGAGCCGTGATTAGTTTATGTCGAGATCGTGTAGTTTAACTGAGGTTGTTATGAGCTGGCAAGATCCAGAAGCCAAAGAATATGAACCCCATCTCACAGTGTTTTGAGGTCTGAGGTGAGATGTACAGTAGCTGTGGGGAGGACGTGGAAGTCCTGAGATAAACTACCTGTTGATTTCATTTGCAGTGGTATCATAGTTTAAAAAAATAAAAACAGAATAGTTAAAATGCAGCAGAGGATGACATGTCCTGATTTCTGGCACCCTCTGGGGCTGAAAATTAAACTGACCTGGAAATGCTAGAACCTGCAGGTCTTTGGATGGCCATTGGATGGTCCCTACCTTTGACTCCCATGTTAAAATAGTCAGATTGAGAGCTCTGTTCGGAAATGCTTTTGGTGTCTGTAGCTTATTTCCTCCTTTGAGTGACAGGTGATAAGCAGGGAGGTAGGTGGAGTCTGGCACTGCCAAGATCATGACAGCAAGCAGCTCACTCTGAGCTTTACAACCACTTTTCAGAAGTGTGTGGGTAAACCATGGATACTGCAGTACCCATAAGGCAGCATGGTTGTCGCTTTCCTCACCATCCAGTTTGCTACACAGGCCACCACCACTGTCAGTCAACTCTGATGACATCAGTAGGGGACCACCTTTATTGACAGTCCATGACCTCTGTGGGATTTGAGAGACCTTGGATAATGGTGATAATAATAATGATCAATAATAATCTAGCCTGTTGTTGGTGATTGAAACAGGGATGACTTTACCGGCATATATGTATCTGTGTGTGTGTGTGTGTGTGTGTGAAGTATATACTACTACGCCTGCATGGATGTGATATGATTATTATTATTGCAAGGCCTGGTTCAGGTTAAACCCATTTTAAAACATGGATGAATACAGCAAAAGAAAGCCATTTAACTTTCTTTTATTGTCTAGTTTGACAGTCAGACACAGCTGAAAAAGAATATATATAAATCTACCGGAAAAAGACGCATGTCATGTTTATATGACTCCGATGGCAAAAATGAAACTGAGAAGTAACGTTGAACTTTAACAATGGAGACACACGTACACAGCACACAAATATACAGATTATTTGTAGTGCTGGTCATTTCATTTTATAGAAAGACTGCTCCTGTTTGACTGTAGCCGCACTAACAGAGCTAGCTGGTAAACAGATTCCTGTTTCTGATACACGGATCGTATCGGATTGGTGTCTGTTCTCTAGTACTCACCGATACCGATGCCAGCATTTTTGGCAGCATCAGAGGCATTTCTGATACTGGTATTGGAATCGGAAGAACTATACTTAGGTATTCAACTTGTGACATAAACTTCTGTCAGAATTAAAGCACAAAATTGTGGTATTTAATAACTTACTTTACTAACTCATATCAGTTAAAATAAGTATTCAGCCAATGCTTACAAACCCTATGTTCAGGACGTTTTTACAATCATTAGAATTTTCTCCTCTCCAAAACAAATGGATGAGGAGATTAGTATTAGTAGAAACACTGATTAACCGCATTTGATGACAGACATGGAAATGACACGGATCATTACCATTGGGATTTTTTTGAATCCCAATACTGTATATAACAGAAGTCCAGTAACTTTTAGACATTTTATTTGGGAGGTTGCACATTCTAACTTGAGGTGAAAACGTTGGATACGGGATAAAGATGATACAATGAAAACTGAAAATGTCAGCTTCAAAGCTACTTGTAGATGTCCATGGGTTATATCAACAGACAGCTCAATAAATCATTTCCAGGGAACCTAAAACAAACAATACACAATTTTAGGAGCTTTACCATATTCTGCCAAGCAGCCAGTGGCGATGCTGTGAAGCAAGCCTCAGACCACAGTGGGTGGTGAGAGACAACACAATAGGGAACTCCAGGAAGTCTTGTCAAGCTCTGTCACACAATTAACGCTCATCCATCTTTAAGAGCTCATCCATCTTCTCCATCCCCACTGACAGGGCTGTGCTCACCTTGCAATTATTATCACAGCTGGTGACCAAATTGAAGGAATCAGACCTTTTGCCCTACAAAAATGACTGATGTGTTCAGAAAACAAAAAAAGAAGGAAGGAGACAACAAATGCATTTCTCATTGTTTATTGTAATCCGTAGGGATAGGCTTGTTTAAGACTGACGTACCTCAGTGTAGAATGTGAAAAGTGCCTTGATTGCAACTTTTTGTCGTCACCAGTTCATCATCTGTTCCTTTTTCATCAGCTTGTACATGTTAAACATTTTTCATGACGTATTTTATGTTATTTGATTCAGCTTTCTTACTTTACTCTACAAGAATCTACAATACATAAAACAACCGAGTATCCATGTGTCTCCATTAGGGCGTCATGGAAACTACAATTGGCAGCTTTGCCAGAGGGACCTGTTGCTACACATCATGCATGCAGAGGCTTTGCAAAATGTGTAATAGCTAAGTATGACTGTCAAGGTAGTGAATTGTGAGTATTCAGCTTGGGTTGCTTGTTTTTTTTTTTTTTTTTACTTGATGTTCGTGCCCTTTCATGTGCTTTGCCCTCGCCTTGCCATCACTTTTCGTGACACTTTGAGGGAAAGGATAGATGATTACTTCTGGCATAAAAGGAATGCAGGGCACAGTGGGATAGTGTACAATGCGCACTCCTGACTCAGTGGTGTCAAATGAGAGTCAACAAGTGACGTTATACGCTGAACTACAAATTCAATTGTGCAATGGAAGCATCTTGGTCGGTAACACTTTGACGAAGAACCATAAATCTGTCTGTACTTACATTTATTAGGAAGACACTGCAGCAGCTGCAAGGACATGAACCCTGGCATCCCATCTGTGAACACATCCACCCATTTTGTGCAGTGTTGGTTGCAACATAACATAAATCTAACAGGACTCCCCACCCTTTGCAGTGTCCCTTATCACAGTCTAACTGCTGGCTTTTATTTTTTTTTCTTTTTGTTTTGTTTTCTTTTTCATTTGTTGACTTCCTTAGTCTAATATTCCTGGATCAGAAATTTAGATTTTTATGCATTGAATATCTTACAGTCTTCCAAGAGATTCATAACTTTCAGTATTGTGGTTCTTACATAGAACAGCAAAGATTAAACCTTTGTTCTAAACCTTTGAACCAGAATGAAAAACTGGTTAGCTGATCCCCTGTGGGAATAAGAGAAGCGTAAAATAGTCAGCCCTTCAATTTGGACACTGTTGAAATAACTTCCATTAAATTAAAAGAGCCACTGGATAAGAGCCTGAAGGCATGAGTGCGCAAGTCTCATCAAATGAATTAAAGCGCGTATATAAAGACCGAGAGCTTTGGTTAAACAGCACTCTAAATTAACTGCATTGTAAAGCAACTTTGCGTGACTAAAAATGGGCCGATTGACTAAAGCTACTTGCCTTCATGGTTTGCATTGATCATCGTTCCTGGGACAAAGAAGCCAGGATAGGTTGGAATTGTTGCACTGGTCTTGTGGTCGTTTGTCACTACATGATGTTTCTGTGTCCCAGGGGAGCAAAATCTAGCAACTCTCTATTGAGAATATGTTGAGGTATTGACAAGAGCCCACCCGCCCACTGGATCTCAGATGGTGACCTTAACATGAGGGGAACAGCATTAGTCACTCAGGCTGCACTTAAGTATTCCCCATTTAATTAAAGCTATCAAAACGGGATGCTCTTTAAACTGAGCAGTCATTAGGCATTAGTGAAGACTCATAACAAAAGCCAAATGAAAGATTAAGCATTAAAAAGCTGTGGTGCCGTAGCAGTTTTAGTTTGGTTCAGGTAATTTGTTATTGTAACAATTAATAAATTGTTACAATAACAAATATTAATGAATATTAATGTTCATTCTATCCACTATTTACAAAATGATATTTATAAAATACTCCTCTGCATTGCAGTAACTGTGTTGTCAGTAACAGAAAATCTACTTCCTTCTCCATTTTCACCCATCTGGGCCAAAGATCTTTGAGAAAACATCACCATCTGTGAAGACGGTTTTAACGTGTCCTTGTTCAGTTGTTGAAAAATCTGCAGCCCATCTGTGATCATATATATTCAAGATTTATAGTCTATATTTGCGTTGATTTGAACCATCGGGGTAGTGCATTTTCCTTTTGAAGGAGCACAGCACATGAAGTTCCCACGAGTCATTTCATTTATTTTATAATTTTGTTTTTTTATTCATTAGGGTCCAGCGGTGTACTGGCTTTACGATTCTGAATTATGAAAATAAACTAATAATAACTAAATAATCATAGTTATGAAAAATACTAGTGGCATCCACTTAACCTGGCTTGTTACCACACAGGGGACTTACAGCGCTGAGGTCTTGGAGTCAGGATGATACTGTCTTTTTTTGGCCAATTGTTTTTCGTACAGAATGGATCAGCTCCACGTCTTTCCAGAGAGATTTGTTCTTATAAATAAAATATTACCATGAATAAAACAAACAACCACACCACCGGACAGTATCTCCAACTTACATGGTGGAGCCTGTTGAATTGAACACTTGAGACATCAGAGTTGTGGGGCTAAGCTCAGTCACCTTGTGGTGCAGTGGAGGAGTTTTGTCACTGTTGCATTAAAATGAGGCCAGTTACACTGAAAATTCGACCTGCAAGCAGTGAGAATAACATTGTTAAAAACGGTAATAGATATAGATTGTTGTTTGCTGAGGTGGAGAAGATGGTGGACTGATGGAGAGATAAAGCCATAAAAGTGAACAACTAAAGGCCCTTTAATATGAGGTGATTGATGGATCATCTGACACAGTGTTCCTGCATTTTTTTCATTTGTTGGAACTGGGGATGATGTCTCACCACTTTTCTATGTTTTCTGACAAGTATTTCACCTCTACACAACAAATGGGCGGGCATGCAGAGGTGAGAAAGTTGGCAGATTTTTTTAGGAGGCAGTAGTTGAACTTTCTCTCAGGTTTCTCTCAGGAGTGCAACACCATACATAAAGTACGGAACCTGAATTTTGTGTCATATTATGAGATTACGGAGATTTGATATGTTGAGATTAATGATGCAAAGGATCATTGTTGATCCATGATCCATTCAGATCGCTCTCCATGAATCGGCACTCAAGTGGTCTGCGGATTGGTTGACGAGGAAAAAAAGTTGTGCATGTGATGTGGGAACACTTAGATGCACCGCCCCAGCTGGATAAACCAGCAATTAAAAAGGCTCTGCTCATATTGGCAGCTGTACGTCACACACAACAACAAAATAGTTTGTTCTACCTGATCCGAGCCGTGACTAAAAAACTGTGATCTGAGCCGATCCCTGATGTTATTGATCCATTGCACCCCCAGTTGAGATCATGGAATAATTATCTCATTATCTTCAAATTATGCTGTTATCTAAATCTTGAGTAATGGGTAAAATATGTTTCCTGAGGTCACCACAACCCTTGACCACCAAACTTTGATCTAACAAGTTCATCCTTGAATCCAAGATTGCACCAGATGTGAGGGGATACCTTTAAAGAGTTCTCAAGATATTGTGTTCAAAAGCTCAAAATCAAGTTTCATAATGTCAGCCTGCCTTTGACCACCAAAATGTAATCACTTTATGCTTGAGTCCCAAAGAAAGATTTAACCAAATTTTAAGAGAGTCCCTCAGGGAGTTATGAAGATTTTTGAGGTCAGTATGACCTTTGCCCTTTGCCCTTAAAGACTCCTAGTGAATGTTTGTGTTAAATTGGAACAAGTTTCTGAAGACTGTAATATTGTGGACTCAATACAAAAGGGAGCAGGCAGTGCAAGGACTGATGTCACACCAGGTTGACCATGTTTCTGTGTTTCTGGAAAAATCCCTTTTGGTACCTGTTGTTGTTGTTGTTGTTGTTGTTGTTGTTGTAAGCATTGTTGGCTAATACCAGCTGATAACACACAACGTGATTGTTTGCATGTGCATGTTTGCGTGGTAGAAGCGGCACAGTACTGTCAGTATGATTTTTTTAATGTACAGCTTTTATTCACTGTTGATGCACGGAGCAGAGCAGAGCTCAGGGTTACTGAAGTTCCTCTGAGCTCAGCTCAGGAGGTTTTCTGATGATTTAGCTGGCTGAGGCCTTGGAAAATCTGACCTCTGAGTTCTAATCAAAAGGGTTAGGGTTAGGGGGTAACCCACCATTAGTGCACATACAGTAAAAGAGCCAGCTTTTGTTGCGGCAGCACCATGACACAAACGCACCCCGAAACCTGTAATCTCTTGTTTATGACAGATAAGACTACACAAATATACACAACGTAACTTTGTATATGATATATAACATTATCCACCACTCTCGCTCATGGCTGGGAGGAGGGTTAGTAAAACAGAGGAAAAGCGACCGGACTTACATAGTACCCTTTACATTAAAGAAGAAATGACCAAAAGTCCAAACAACGAGTCCAAAATGGATAACAAAAGTGATCAGAGACTAAGAGCAAAGCCATGACACTAGAGATAATAAATTAAGCTGCACTTGTGGACAAAAGACAAAGTTTGGTCATGGTGGAGGTATGACCTTTACTCAGTGTCATTCTAGTTTTGCTTGCAGCGAGCACGCACGAGACACACATTTACTGTGGAGGGAGTGCTGATGAACTGCCACTTATAATGAAAAAGGTTTTCAGTGCATTACTGCACATTAACCATTCCCTAAGAGGACAGCATTGCTTAAAACTATTAAGTGTTTAAGTGTTTTAGATCATTTAAAACAGAGCTAATATGAAATTTTGGTGTGTGGTGGTGTATATTTTTCTTTTGAATCACCAGTTCTCTTCAGTTTTCAACAACTTTTGCAGCAGCAACTCTGCCACAGGTGAACTGTCACTTTTAGATATCTAGGTTTTACTACCGTTTACACCCCTAACACTCATTAATGAGGAAATATTCACAGTTGGCCATGTCAGCAGTTGTAGGCATCCACACAAAATTAGGTCACACAAAAAACACACACACACACACACGCATATATGCACAAACTCCCCTGACCCTCCTTATAGTGAGGAGACGACAGCAGGTGGATTTGGGGAGACAGATTGAGATAGATAGTGACCCAAAGAGGGACAGACGGTGAAAGACAGAGTGGAGGTAAAAGTTAGGACAGGAGTGGGAGGAAAAATGTGGAGCGAGAGAACAGGAAGCTCAGTTTTGCAGCCAGCACACACATTATGTACAGATTTTGAATCAATCAATCTCTTCTGTTTTGTGTTGCCAAAGGTTTGTGTATGGGAGTTTAAGTGCTGTACAGTCATTAATCAGTCAAGGCCTCAGTGTTCTTTTCTCTTTGAGTTTAAAAGCTTTAAGATATCTAATGCTAAAAGAAGGAAGAGGGATATTTCTCTCAGTAATGGTGTTTTCTGCTGCTTTTTAAGAAGACAACGACACTTCAAATGATGACGTGGATTAAGCCTGGGACAGTCAGCGATCAAATCCTGTATTTGTGATTGGAGGGTTGCTTGGTGATTTGCTGGGGTAGGGTTAGCTATGTCAGCCATGCTGACTGGTCGTGATCGATGTAAGACACGTGCCAAGGCTGTAACCCCAATGTGCCAAGGCCTTAAACCCCCCCCCCCCCGGCGATTTAATCGTGTATTGCCAATCTAGAGCAATGACAATCCACATTATGAAATTTAGAGGCAATCACACAGCCCGAACGTGGATTCCTACGTGCTTTGCTGAACTTCCACCACTGTCTCCGGCTCTTGAATAAAGTGGATATGGAGACTACAGACAACAACCCCCCTCTGGCTGTTGACACCCCAAAAAGCTACGCAGCGCAAATGACTCACTAATCAATCTGAGGAGCCTTGGCGCCTGCAGTCACACAGGCCTATTCCTCCTCCATTATTACGGAGGATGAGGAAATGAGGTTCCTCTATTATGTTTATTGTTGCTCCAGCTGGTGGGCACCTACTTGAGCTACATGTCTGGTAATAATAGCAGTGCTGCATAGTATTGTTTTTTTCACGTGTCAGTGGAGCAGGAGGTGAGGTTGTGATGAGACAACAGTGTATTATTATTATTATTGTACTAACTTAGTGCCAACCAACTTTGCTTGCACACATCAAATACAGACAGACAGACATGTTCGATGGAGTTTAAGGATTTTTAAAAGTTTCTTAAAGTTGTAAGAGCATCACAAAATACTAACCAACAGTAAATGGAGGAATTTCACAAGGGAAACAGCTCCCTCAGTGTTCAGAACAACCCCACCCCCAAACAATACCAATACCTCTGACAGGAGCAGATCTTTCTTCTTCAGCACTGGGTATTTTTTATACTCCAAAATATGAATATAATTATGAGCTTATACAAGCACTAGATGTTTTATGGCAAATGTAATCATCCCTGCCGCACACACACACACACACACACACACACACACACACACACACAGTGATCTCGGTCAGCAGTAGCATTGTGTCTCCTCTCCATTGACTGGGGTTGCCACCCATCAGTGTTCTCTTGGGATTGTTCTTTTTGTCCTGGATGATTATTTTTTTCCAAGGACATGAATTATTGTGTTATTTTTATATATAAAAATGTATGTGTTAGTTAGAATTTCTTGGTTTCAAAGGAAACCATATCCAGTCCTGGGTCCATAAATGTATGAAATACAGGTACAACAGTGACAGTGATCAATGGCCATGTCTAGACTTTTTTTGATTGGCAGCACAACGACAAAGGTTTTTGAGATTTGACATTAGGACAGTTTTCCCCTCATTTTTTCTCATTAGAATGTTTTTCAAATGTTCTTTTATTGTTGTTTGCTGATTTGCTAACTAATCTTAGTGTAATGTTACCCATCCATAAAAGTCTGAGATTGCTAACATTGCAGTGGACAGAAGAGAACCCAGCACGAACCACTTATAGACTTTTGAATTTAGTGGGTCTCCTGTATTATAACCCCAAAATATTTTGAATGGCAAATGGGATAATGGGATATATATATTTTACATAAATTAAACATTTCCACCATAACTTTGATATAACATGAACAAATTGTTCCTTCAAAATTTACCAGAAAGGAGAAATAGTGCATTTCTTACTTTTCATCTATTTTTTCTGAATTTCATGCCTTTGTTACAGTGACAATGAGAGAGTGGCAGGAAAGTAAGGAAGAGAGTGAAGGGGCATTGCATGTAGGAGACGGTTAAACCCCATACTGTACTCAACAGTAAGTGGCTACAGTAGCACTCATGTACAGACCTCTACAGTAGCCTGAGAATAATTTAATAATATCTCAATGCACAAGAGGGAATTACAATTATGGCCATAGTGCATGGATGACGCAAGAGAGAAGTGAGAGCAATAAGGGTGTCAACATAGTAAAATGTTACCTGTACTAATAATGTCATTGATGGATCACCATTTGTTAAAAAGATAGATAAATCACACATGGCTTGCTGGGAAACACAGTGGGATGGGCAAGGAGGGATCAAGGGCTAATAGACGTAGAAGTCATCGCCGAACATTGTGCGCTGTCAGGTTGACTCGTGATGGATGAGGGAGCCTATTGCAACATCCCAGAGACAACTAAGACTGTTCAGGTTCTTGGCATCTCCATGTGGGCTGCTTGCTGTGGCCGAGACAAATGACTCCTAATATGCATTGGAGATTTCCCCTAATCCACTTGACATTTAAGAGACGTCTTGTTAATTCCACCCCATCTCCTATGAATTACATTCATATGCAGCGATCGTGCTATACCAATTTATGCCTGGCAGCAGTGTTCAGTGCACATGGAGGAATTAATGGAAATTTCATATAGTGAAGCTAAAGTGAGGATGTTCAAGTATGAAAACAAAACTTAAGATGTGTGTAAGTTTAAGTCACAACAATATGGTCTGTTAATCTACAGTAGCTTCAAGCTATTCTGCGAATAGTGCCTTTCTCCCATAACATTCCTGTAGGATCTTACTTCCTATTGTACAGGCTCTCTGTTTATGAGATTGGACAAAGTCCTCACGGGTAAGTCTGGCCACTGGTAGCCATCCACTATTGTTGCTGATGAGAGCCCTATCAGAATGAATGGTGAAAGAGCCATAACTGCCCTTTGAATGGTTGACTGGAAATAGAAATTGTACGTTGAAAAAAAAGTAGCAGTGAAATCTGAGTTTGAAAACTGGCACATACTCATGTACAGCTTAATCCTGAGGAATATTGCAATATTTGTCGATCACAGTTGATCTGTCATCCGAACCGATTGCTCTCCATGGATCGGTACGTAAGTGGTCCACTGATCGATCGATGAAAAAAACAAAGTTGTGTGTGTAGTGTGGGAACACGTAGGCGCAGTGTAGGCGCACCGCCCCAGCTGAATAAACGGGTAATTTAAAAAAGTCCGCTCATATATTTGAAGCTGCAGCTCTATGTCACGCATAAAATGACAAATGTATTCGTTTTATCAACATGTTTGATTAGAGGCAGAAGTTAGTGGTGCAGCCCCTGGGTAACATTTGCAACACTGGCAGATGATGCATGATCCTAACTTTTCACTCATTGGGTAGTTTCCATGGGAACACCCTATGTTTCTTTCCCTTCTCATAGCGGTAGTTAATACTGACAGTTTTATTGTTTTGTCATTTGTCTGTATGTTTTCATAATTTGCAGAGTATATTGTGGCTTTAATTATTGCCGTCCTCAGCCAAAGGAGACAGTTCTAATTAGGAAATCACAATACACAGAGCTCATAATAAAGGGGTAGTATTGTGCACTCTCTTGCACAATTTGAAACCGTGTTAGTTGTAAGTACCATGTGGGGAGGTTTTGCTCCTTTTTTCCCACACCAGACATACCTACTGAAATACGGATCCAAAAAGCAGTGTCTTCAGTTCAGTAAAATGGAGTTTTCCCTCCAGAAAAAAAGTGAATAGGTGGAATTGGTGCCCGTGCACCGTTTCCCTGAGGAGCTTCCTCAGCTATTTCTACTGATATGTTGCTGACACGCCAGGGACTTCACACCACACTCCCCCACATACAACACTACCCTCTGAAGACACCCTCCAGATATATCACAGCCTGCAGCCATATCACTGAGATGATGCATGGAGCAAATATTTATCATTGGTTATTTACTGGGTGAAGATCATTCCAAGTTGATTTATGGCAGCATTGGTGGCTAATGTTGGCTTTATTTAATTGTAAGGCAATAAAGAAACATGAGGAAAACATGAAGAATATCTCCACACATCAAAACATGTAAGTGTAACCACATAGTGGTGTTCCTTTCTGCTGCCGCTGCCTTGGTACTCACTGCAATTGGATTCCTCTTTGAATCAAAGTGGTGCTGGGGGGAGATTTGTATGTCAGTGCTCTCTCTTTGTCAGTGTTTCTGAATGAGACTTGTACTGGTAAATGACACGAGGGTCTTGTTTTTTCACTGTTATGGAGAGCACCACAAATTCAACATGAAGCAATGGACCCGTGTTATGCCTTGCACCATTATTGTTGCTGTGCTTTTTATTTTGGCGAGAGTTTCATGTGAGTTCTTCTATGGTTACTAAACCAAAGCAGGGGCAGCAGCCACCATGAGCACCAGAAGGTGTAAAAGAATAGAAATTGTAGTTGTGACATAACTGGCCTCTGCAGCGATTACACAAGGTCTTTCCACCACTTTACAAATGATTCTCTACGAACAGGACAGATTTTAATAAGTTTCAGCATTCATTTTGAACAATAATTCTGGAAACCCAGGAACACAGACGCTGGGGCTGATTGAATGGAGGTGGGGGTATGGATAGTGTTTGGGTTTGGGTTGAGCCAAGGGTTAAAGGTGGACCTGCTATTTTAGTACTGCCTCTACAGAACTTCTTCCAATTTGGCACAAACATTCACTTGAGCACAGTGATGAACTGATTAGGTTTTGATGGTCAAAGGTCAAGGACACAATGACCTCACGTCACAAATACGCAATGTAAGAAAAATTCAGTGAATTTCATTACATCTGACACATTGATCATATCATGAATCATATCACATACACAGTAAGAGGAACACTATATTATCATTCATTTACAATTTCATAATGATGATATAAATATTTCACCCTCCACAAACTATCATTTTTTTCCATATCCTAATTAGGGGGCTCAGACCCCCCCATTCCCTCCTGTAATTCGAACCATGGATGGACCAAGGAAACACTACAACAAAATATTATAAAGCTATATTGACTTAAAGTTTTATTCTTTAAACATTTAAAGATGTTTTTTTTTCCAATTGCAAGGATTTTATTTTTTTTGTTATCTTTTGTTGAGACCCCCCAGAATATTTCAGCCCCCCCCCCAGTATTTCCCACACAGCTCCCATCGGTCAAAGAGTTAAAGTAAAAGCAGCATTGTGATGGGTGGTCCTCTGCAGAGACAGATGAACGTGCACCTGTGGGATTACAACAAGTGGCACACTTACAGCTGCTGCTTATTTCCCATTTGTAATTATTCTGTGCCTCTAGTGTTCATGTGCTTGCTATGATGCAAATGTGTCATATAAAGCAATATTTAGACAGATTACCCCCCCCCAAAGGGCCATACTGATACCTGAATGAGAGAGCAAGTGAGAGGAAGCAGGAGGTGGGGTGAGGAGATGAATATTATAATTAAACTCCATAAAGAGTAGATGAGAACAGTTAACCAACACTGAATTAGTCTTGAAACTGGAATTGGAGCTTTTTCTTTTACACACATCGCCCCTCTGTGTGCAGTTCAGCAGAAATTAACAGCACATACATGCCCCATCATGGAAAAATGCTATGTCAGCAGTGGCAGCAGAGGAATGTGGGGCTCAAATCTTTTGTGTATAGTAATTAATCTGTAATTGAATTTTGCTGCACCTTGTGTACCCACTGATTTGACTGTATTAGCTTAAACCTCTGGTGGCGGTTCAGTTAATCAAGTCCAATACACCCACCTTGCGATCACGACGTTACCACTGAAAGCTCAGTTGCAATTACAGTGTGTAAAGGCGACATAGCTTTGTCAATAATTATGGTTAACATGGTGATTTCCCCTGTTGTTTTATGGAGGCCACTGTTGTATGAGGCTGCAGTGATTGATTAGCTTACCTTTTATTGCATTTATCATTTTAATTGCAGTTTAATTATTTGTCAGCATGGATGTCATACATGTTCCATTACCATAGAAATAGACTATAGTATAAACACTTCTGATTGTTTATTACCTTGCAAAAAGCAAAGTTCTGACTGCAGGGTTTAACCAAGGCCATGTGTTGATTTGCTTTTGATTTTGGAAGAACTTAATCAATGACAGCAGTGTATCTCATATGTAAACAACAAACAATATGAAAACAATATGAAAACAATATGAAAATGCTTCACAAAAAGAGCAGAAGTGTAGAGGGTTCCTAATTAAAGCTTCAACTACAAGTTCAGATTTAAACTCCATCAGTGATGCAGCCTTTGTATTGTTAATGTATTTGACTCTGCACTGCACTTAATTTGTTAAAATAAAAACAAGCTTTACAGATAGTAGGATGTTTTGTTTCTTCTTTCTTTCTTTCCACTGAGAAATGTTAACAGACCTCCTCAAACAAAAACTCCAGTCCTGGACCAGTGCTGCCCAAATCTATGCATTAATACATCAATGACCAGTCACATCCATTTAATTCATAAAGCACTTTTAATGCCAAGAAGACACTTTACTGACTAAGCTCAATTTTAACCCTGCATGAGTCGTTGACCGTAAGGATCAAGCCAATTTTCTCTAAACTGCTTTAAATGAAGACAGACAGGAAGGAAAACTAGAGCATAACTGAAATTTATCTGATTTGAAAAAACAAAACACAAAGGACATCCAAAAGCAGGGGAGGGTGGGGGTGGGCGTAGGAGTCCGTTGGGTTGAATGTACAAAGTGTCAGTGGCACAAAGAAAAATAGACTCCCTCCAATTTGTTATTTTCTGTATGATGTTGTATTTGCACATGATTTGACAGCTAATGAGGAACAACTGTTCTATGTGATAAAGACATGTATTTCCATTTCATATGAGAACGTCAATTTATTGTCTTCTAAACAAAATGTCTTCTCCCAATAATATTCTCCAATGTTCTGTGCCCCAACATTGACTTTACAACGTTAACATTAAATGTAGCTGTCTTTACTTTTACTAAATTGTGGCATGAACGCTGTTATATGTAGTTCTAATGGCTCTGTCATATCATACGGTGAAGATCAATCAATTAAGGAGCAGCATTCACATGAAGGCGTCATTGCTTCTGTTCCTGGACATCATTAGGTTTAATGGTGTTTGTGCCTATTGATTCTCACTGTAATCAAAATAATATTGATCTCAGACAGCAGTGATGTCATCATCTGGCATGAGCCAGTGTGAAAGGACGGCAGTGAATTGTCATCACTGTCTCTTATTTATAAAAGTTATAAAACACTAGAATCACCTCCTTGTGGTCGTCCGTCTCTACTAGTTTCACATTCAGGTTAATGAGAGAAAATATTAACCACTTAAGTGACATAATTTCTGTGTAAGTCTTTAGTTATGGTTGAATAGTGTGATGTGATACTGACCTTGACCTTTGACCTCCAAAATCAGTTCATCCTTGAGTTCTTTGAATAAATGTGTTGCAGGAGTAAACAAAAGACATAGCCTTTGTGATAGCTTAGAGTGGGCTCCGATGCTGTCACCATCTTGAGTGTAAATTATTTAAAATTGAGAATTGCTCTCGTGTGCAGCTGTCATGAAGGGGAAATTAGCTATACAGCCCAAAACTGTTTGTAAAGTTTGTCATTTTCACCTGCGAGTCATCGGGGACTGACTCATTGTTCGAGCCACAGTCTAGTGTCCTTAGCCCTTGACCTTTAGCCAACAAAATCTAATTAGTTTGTCACTGAGTCTTGGAAGTTTTCCAGTTGTTAGACTTAGGGTCAGGCCAATGAATGCGTTTTCTGAGGTCATCATGACTTTGACCTTTAACCTTTAACCACCAAGATCTAATCAGTTAATCCTTTAGTCCTGATAAACTGATTGTTCAATTTTGAAAAGTTCCATTGAGTTCTGTTCTGGAGATATTGTGTGCATGAGGATGGGGCATGTAGACGTCCTCAAAACAACTTAATCCATGTTTCTTTTTCCACAGAAATCATCAGACATGGTTCACTCTGTGATATTTTGTTGAGTTTTTGTGTTTACGACTAACAGATGTGTTCACCGTCCCCCCCACAGATTCTGCAGGTGGTCCTGTCTTTGTTGACACCTGATCAGTGGCCATCTTGGCTCACCCCTGGGCTGTTACAGGTGGGTTCATTGTTGGCATCTGTCTATGTCAATATTTGCCTTTGCCCACAGTGTTCAGGACACCATCGACCTCCCTCTACTTCCTCGGGGTGGTAGTTTGATCCAATTTAACTGGAGAAAGAAAAGAAGACAATGTGATGGCAAAGGCACCAACACTATTATTATTTAAGCCTACCTTCACTTCACATACCTACAATTGTTTGCAGAGAAGCAGCTGTGAAGCCTGTTAATTTTACACAGATATCCCAGGAAGGGTGCAGAGTGTTTTTTTTGTTTGTTTTTGTTTTTTTTTTCTTTTCTTTAAAGAGGCAGTAGTTATGATTGACAGGTGATACTGGCAACCCTAGTGGGCTAGGTGTTTATGCATGCATGGGATGAATCCCTGCCTCTGTGTGGGCTTGTGTCTGTGAAGGTGGATGTATGTTAGAGTGAGAGTAACAAAGGAAGCCGTATGAATCACTAAGGCGAAACGCACTGTGGAGAGCAAGCCAACCCGGTGATCTCAGTTCCACTGAGCTCTGCTCACAGAGGCCGGCCTCAGTGGGAACATGCTGCGATCTGATCAATACTACGGATGCTTTACTGGGTTTTGGGAGCCCATCAATAATGCTGTTATTCACATGTATGATTCAATTCCCTCATGACTTCTCACAGTTATCTGATTAAAGTTAAATCTATAGCTCACACTCCCACGGTTGTTGTTGTCAGATACATGTATGCATCCCTGCTATCAGGGCTGTTACCTCCTATCACTGTCAGTGGCCATAGGGTAGCACATTATTTGTGCAGTGGATGTTTTTGGCTGTCTAACAACTTTTCCTCCAAAAGGAAAATAATTGGAGGGTCCCAGGTAAAGCAATACTCCTCTGGCTAAATCACAGTCATAAACAATGAGAAACTCCACCAAATAAAATCCTGGTTCCATCACAACAAGTCGAAGGTTGAAGTCTCTCTACAGACAAATGTTGAGACTAAAGTTGAACACAAGAAGCATCGTGATAAGGAATATTGGATTTTTAAAGTTATCATTATTATTATTATTATCAAGGTTATCATAGAAAGACTCAATGCAGATGTAAAGAGGGAGAAATACTTCAGACTGACAGTGTGCTGCATGTGAGGATTAGCAGCAAAGTAGCAGTAAAACCTTTTTATTTTATCACACATTCTCTCATGAGGTCTCATGAACTGTCAGTGAAAAGGAATAAAAACCATCTTCTTTGTTTTAAGATTATCAGGAGTCCACATGTGGGAACAGCTGTGCTTCAGATGTTAATGTTGAAAGTTGTAGTTTACATATTTTTATGATATGGCTGGAGGAACAACACTTAGTAAGATTGACTATAAACATAAAGTTGAGTATTTCAGGCTTTAATATGATGTTTTGTTTTTTTGTAAATTGGTTTAGGAAAAACTGCAACAATCAGGATTAATCTGGAGGCACTGTTATGGAGAAGTAACATTATCAACTGACTCTGTGAAACCAGAAACCAAGTCCTAAACTTTGAGGTAACGCACAACCATGTTCTTTGGCGAAACAGTGAAGTTCGCCTTCTTCTGGACATCTATCAATAACGGATCACTCCCATTATTACATGTCTGATTGTTATTGATTTTATAAGACAAGATTAACCCTACCAACAGCCTGCCAGCCATCGATCCATCTTTGATGCGCCAACTGTGTATCAAAAAACACAGACTGAAACTATATAATGGTCTCAATGAAGAGAGCAGTGTTCAACATTACATTACTGCTTTGCTCATGACTGTCTCATTTAAAGCCAGTTTGTTTCATGAACATCAAAATATCTTTCAGGATGGGAACTCACCCCGGTCTTTGAAATCTTATTAAATCAATTTGAATATCATAATTGCACAGTTATTCCTGGACAAACTGAGCCTGTAATACAGATTTTTGATTTTGTTGTTCCAAGTCATAAAGTTAATATCTTGACTCTGATTTGAAAGCAAGTCACATGACTCATCCACATCTCTGCAAATTTGGCCTAATGATTTATTTTGTGGTCCCTTGAAGATGTCAGCTCTCGATAACCCAACAAAGGGTAAACAGGCAACCACAGACTGATACTGTGTCTACAGTCCACAGCATGGTATTTCTTATGTGGCTCCATAAGATGGTGTTGTCTTTCCTCTCCCTCTCTCTCCTACACATTCACAATGTGAGAACAACATGTCTATGAGAGAATGACAACCATTATCACAGTTTGTAATGAAGGGGTTGATGTGTGATTTCAGATTTTGGCTGGGCTAAAGCTTAAGAGGAATTCTGAGTCATTTTCTAAATTGAAGAAGAGATTGACGTCTTCCTCTTTTGTTCTGAGATTGTTGAATAGAGTGTGAATGCACAAAAAACACAAAGGAAAATGTATATGAACAAAATGGGAGATTGCTTTGCTATGGAAACATTTTTGTTTAGTTTTTTTGACTGCAGAGGTCAAAGACATTTGTAGCAAATAAATGAAGGAAATAGAAACAGCTTTAACAGGCAGGGATGGACACCGCTAACCACCCTGATCTCAACTACACTCAGATGAATGGGCTGAGAGTTGATAGAGCTAATGGACAGTTTTTACCACCATGGTCAGGATTTCTACAGAAGGAGGAAAGACCAAAGTTTCTAAGAGGGTTCATTAATGGTTTTGTACTTGTGTTGTATGTTTAACTAGATGAGTGAAAGTTTTGACCTGCCAGAGGTGTTAGAGGAAAAGAGGATCACCAGACTTTTTAGGATTCATCCTCAAGGGGCCACATATTTGTAGGCATATGCATTTCCAAATTCCATTTCACTAAAAAACAAAAATATCAAAGGCCTAGTTGGGTTTAGAGTAAAACTCTGAAATGACAGACCAGCGTTGCTGAAACTCCTACACTGCTATGTTTTCATCTAAAAACTGCTTGTTAAAATGAAAGTGACTGTCCAGATTATCACAGCTGAAAATATATATGTACCTGTTACCTGTAATGTAAACATGAAGTGGATCTGTGTAGTGTCTTTTCTGCAGTTTTTTTTTGTGTGTGTGAGGGTCTATGTTGTTTCCTAAGCTCTCAGTTTATGTCAGTCTACACTGAAACACAGGCCCAGAGGTTTTAAACTAAAACATGTCCAGTTAACATAGTGTGGACTCCAGAAAACACTGTTGCAGGGATGATTCTTAAAATGAAAATGTTGCAGTGTGGACATAGCCATAGTGACTCTTATACAAACAAGCTAGTTAAATCTAGGTTGTGAAATGCCAGGACACTGCACAGCTTGTGCTTCATCTTGGTGCCAAATATTAATTGTACAGGAGCTCAGTTTGATTATCCGTTGTACACAGCATTGAGGGCAGCAGGTACAACGACTCCCAACTGCTGTAAAAACATGGCCACAGGGAGTCAGCCTGTGTGTTTGGGCTGCGACCATCTGAAGCAGAGGTCAACGTCTGGGGGTGGCCGATGCCTTTCCAATGTAAGGGCAAATTTAATTATTAAGGAGGCGGGCATGAGAGGCAAACACCGCTCTTACTCTTGTACTATTGGAAAGAGTGCACAGATGGTCCATCTCATCAGCTATGGTGGCCACAGAGGGAGCTTATATATGTCTGTGTGTGGGTGTGAGATAAACTAATGTATATGTCATCCAACAGGCTGCAATAGGCCTATTTGTGGACCCTGCCCTTTTCCTCATAGTGAGATTTCCTCTTCCAGTGCCCCCCCCCCAACAGCTGCACTGTCCCACTTACTAATTCCTGCTGGACCCGTGTCAGTAGTCCAATCTAAATAATCATCTATCAATTCTCTGATGGTAAGGACGTACTTCTGCACTCGTGATGGCACACTGGTGAGAGGAATCTCTTCATCTGTCAAGTCTGCGTTAGTCATCGCTGGATCAAGAGAGCCGTGTCTTTGATTAGAAAAAATCAATGTGTGCACTGCGGAGGCTTTTCTCTGTGGGCTCATAGTGCATTGAAAAGAATCATATCTGACAAAGACATCTGCAGCAGCAAAATATATCTCTGCCCGGACCTGTTTTTTGACACACATCATGTAGCACAGTGCAAAAGCACTGTCAGAAAGTCAAACGCCAGCGTCTGCGTTAGCTGATCTCAAGTAACCATGACTTTTAAGTCAAGGCTTTCATGAGTCTCGACTTATTCTCTCTTACTTTGTGTCATCAAAACATGACATGAGGGCATTGCTGAAGAAAATTAAAGACATTCAACAACAGTAAGCAGAAGGCAGCTGTCTCCGTAGATGGTCTGCCTCGGCATTGAACTCTGCTGACGTACAGATGCTGCAGAGGGAGAGTGTGAAGAAAGAGAAGACTCTGTGTTGAAGACAGTGCATGGATGAAAAAGAAAATGACAGCAGATGAGGGTCAGAGGTGTTTGAATAGAGAAGAGGGAAGAGGGGGATAAGATAAAGGGACAGGGGAATTGGAGAGGATGTGCTTGTGAGAAACGGGGCAGGCAGGAGATTGAAGAGTATCCAGAGGTTCAGTGAGTCACTGGCACTTAGACTGGACTTTGACAGGCATCTACACACACACGCACACACACACATGCACACACACACATATGCACACACAGCTGTACAGTATGTGACACAGTTTCCATACAAATAAGTGGTCTGTAAAACACACAAGCACAAACACACACAGCTCTGCTCATGTATACTGTATATACTGTGAAGAAAATGTCAACAGATACTTTCTCTCTTTTCCTCTCTCCCTCTCTCACACAGACTGACAGAAAAGTTCACACTTTCTTATGTTAAAAAGTGAGGAAGAGACAGAAAACTGGAACAGGGAGACAAGAAAATAAGTGGGAGGGAGAGAGAGGAATGAGGTGTTCATGTGCGTGTGTGTGTGAGAGAGAGGGAGATGAGGTGAGGAGGCGGAGAGATGAGAGGCGAGGGAGGGAGTAATGTAGACAGGGAGGGTGGAGAAGAGAGGGATAAGGCACACTTGGATGAAGGACTCCAGTGGAGTAAGGAGGGACTTTCAAGTGGTGGATGAGGGCGAAAAAAAACTAGACCTCAGGACAGAACTGCAAGCGAAGAGATGGACAGATGGGACCGAGGGGACCATCCGGCCCGGGGCTGACAGGGACTGACACAACCTCTCCATCTGGCTGTTTTCACCTGAGCTGAACCTCCTGAGGAGTCGCTGTTACAGGGCAGAACTGGGAGCTCTGGGGATGCCCGACCAGGTCTGAGGTCCAGCAGAAGTTGGAGGGAGTTCACTGGTACAGCTGGATTCTGTTGACGGCGCAATGGATGTGTACAGATGTTTGAGTTTACTTCTCTTCACTCTTCCCCCACAAGGTAAATCAATTCACTTCTTCTCTTCTTGTCTTTACAGTCACTCCATCTCTCTCTTTTTTTATTGAAATTGAAGGGATTGTGTGAAAATGATGTGATTAGCGGATCAGAAAAGGGGGAGAGAAAATGTATATTTTCCTTTACATGTAAAATTGTATTTTTTTTTTCAAATTCATTGTGAGGCAGAATGTGCTGTAAGGTACTGAGGTTCATCAGCCAGTAAGAGTTTACTCTTTTGTCAAAAACAGACAGTAACTGCATGTTGTTGTATCATACATATATACACAATGTTAATTATGAGTAATTAGTCAACCAGTTTTGTTTTCCTTTTTGTCCTTTTTTTAAATAAGTGCTGAGAAGGGTCTGAAAAATATATGGAAAAGGCATTTTCTGTCAGCCCCTACCTACTCATGTGTGTACAGTCCACAGTGAAGCTCTAGTCACATTATTCATGAGAAAAGTAAGGATTTTTTTCTCAAGGTAAATATGACAAGGTGAGCAAAACAAACACACAACCTTCAGCAGGACACACATACGTAAACGTGTGTAGTTTCATTGAATAGCCACCTCAGTTGCTTAGAGACCTGGTTACAAGCATTGTTTAGTCCAGGAGCTGTTTTCAGTCGAATTAAAAAAAAGAAAAAAAAAGAAGGTGATATTTCCTGCTCGCACATTATTGGCTCAAGAGAGTACATTGATCAAACGAGGACAGAACTGGGTCCAGTAGCTGAGAAACCTCCAGACAACTAACCATGGTCATGTAGGCTACTATAACTGATATTTGTTTTGCATGAGATTCTGCAAACTATTCTCTGAGATTTAAAAATTCATCATATTTGATTTTCAAGGTTTGGATAAATGAATAGTGAGACCATCCAGGAGGAAGTGGTGTGATTTACAGGAGGGGAACTTCATAGAAATAGGAGAAAAAAAGATAAATAATGTGACAGTCAAGTAGGAAACTGGAAAATTTCCATCTGAGAAGTGAATGTTCTCCATCCTAAGTGAACAGTAACACCACAGTCTGCTCTGGTGCTATTCATAGCATCCTGTAAAACACACCGAACAGAAGCCATCAACTCGTCCAGCAGTTGCCTTCTTTCCTTACCGTACTTTTCATCACCGCTCTGACCCTCACATTGTCAAAGGCAGGATATCCTGCAAACTCCGCCATCTAAGCCCATTAGCTTTCATGGCTGCTCCAACATCAACCGGAGCATCCCTTTTTATTCAATATCGCTTGTGCTCAACAGTCGTCACTCTGAGCTGATGTGATCAAACCAAAGGTAGCTGGGTCAGTTTCTCTCTATCTGGAAACTCAGAGACATTTCAAGGTTGTCGGGCGTCTGGACATGTCAAATAGACTAGAACGGACTGGTGGAAACCAGAAGAGGGAGGGGAAAAAAGAAAAGAAACACTATCCATTTAATAAGATATTGATCCTAAACCTTTAAAGATCATGGAAGCCACTTTTGAGGCAACTGAAGGACAGCCCATCAGCTGTGATTGAGTGGGGGAGAGGACCTGAGAAGAAGGCCGGCAGCATGACAACAACACCTGCATGCCTATTTTAAGAATTCACATTACAACAGCAGTACATAGAGGGATATGGATAGATGGATAGATGGATAGATGGATATCAGTGGTGCTCTTGAATCATCCATCCATTAGCTATAGCATTCACACTTGGAGGGTTGGGAGCCAGTCCCAGCTCATAGTGGGTGAGACATAAGGTGCAGCCTGAACATAACAAACTTTTCCCTTGTGTGCAGCCACTTCCCTCAAGTAATAATGAGGTAATAAACACAGGCCTCCTACCTCCTGTATAGTTCATATTGCAAAATTGTTATAATAATAATTAATATCATAAACAATATCATGTTTCACATGCAAAGAGAGACACTGAGGTATGCAGGATGCCAGGCATAATGAAATATCAGTTAGGTCGGTTAAATAAATCACAGCCTTTGATGTATTGCTGTGGCACTGAATTACCTGCACAGAGGCACAGTGTCCAGAATAGAGAGAAGCTTAAGTGAATATGGAAAAAGGACCGGAATACAAAAGGACATTGTACTGTATCGGCCTCGGGACCATCCCCGTCTCATTAATTGTTCCCAGACCTCGTTAGGTCATCTTCAGTGCTATGTGAGCTGATTCTCAAAAGGAAGAGCGTGTGTGTGTGTGTGTGTGTTGTGGGGGGTTGTTGAAGGAGGGATGAGACGTCTGAACAGATCGCTCCATCAGCACGTCTGTTCCGAGACACGACGGATGTCCTCAGATTCAAATTCATCCTTCCTCTTTTTTTCCCCTCCTTCTCTCATCCCCCCCTCCCTCCCTCTCTACCTCCTCCCTCCTCATTCGTCTCATCTCTCAGATACAGTCTCATGTAACCATACGCCACCTGTATAATAGAGGTCACCCTTCCTTTAGATTACACTCTGTATCTACAACGGTGGACTCTTTATGGTGACGTGGTTGCATAAGCTAAATCCGGTTTAGATGAATGCATTGTAGATTGGGTGCAGATATATTCAGTATTACGCATTTGAAATGATATTTGATTTTTCATATGTGTATGTGCAAAAAAAGACAGGTCATAAGGATGTATATAGTGCAAAGTTTGCAGAAATGGCACTTGGATAAATATTCAAATGCACATGCACAAGGGCTACAAACATAATTACAAATCAAATTCCTTGTCTCCATCTTAGTTTGTTTCCAGGTTGGACCTCGTGCCCATGCTGAAGAGAGGCTGCTCCAGGATCTGTTCGCACATTACAATAAGCTCTCCCGGCCTGTGCAAAATACCTCAGACACAGTGCTCGTCCACTTTGGACTGTCTATTGCTCAGCTTATTGATGTGGTAAGTAAAAGCTGACGGTCAAATTTCACCAGCAACAGAAGCACATATATCTTTCTTAAAGGTGAATTTATTATTGTTGTTGTGTTGCTACAAGGTGTAAATGATGCATTTTCAGTTGGGTCCTGTCTGTTGTACAGGACCCAACGTATTATATCCATAATGATTACAATGGCAAACAGCTCCTAGCCATCACCAGACAAGAGAGATGAATTTAGATATACAGATCACTTATCAGCGGAAATGAAACCACAACAGGAGAGCTTGAATTATTTTCCTAAATTAAATTCAGGTGTCAAGTATCCTAACAGCGGCAGTAAATATTCAAAAGTGTCTCCTTAAAAGCAAACCAGACACAGCTGGTCTCAACAGGCCGTCTGGAGATTGAAGTTTTTAAATGCGTCTGGAGTTTTAAACTGGGGAATTTTACACAAATTAAATTGCGGGGTGTCTCTGGACTAAAGTTGAATCACCTCCAACTGCCATTCAGAGCCAAGCAACGTCGCCTATCGCAGCTTTAAGACTGAATATGTGCAGCTGGCGTTGCTGTAGGGATGATTCTCCAGGTTTTTGACATGCAATTAGGTAACTGTGCTCGCCTCACATGCCTGGTAGGGAGCGTCAGCTCTGGGTGAAGTTGTCCTCTCCTACCGAGTGTTTTCACTGACTGCTGTGCCTTAGATGTTGCTAGAAGAGAAGTTGGAGAGAGCAGCTTGCCAACAACGCAACAGATACTGTGAGGCAGTGAGGCAGCCTAAAGATTTTTCCTTCCGTTTGCACAACTAATCTGCCTTTAAAGAATATATAGCATATGAATGTTGATTTGTGCTATAACTTATTCCTGACTGTATGTGCCAACTTTGATAAAATACAACACCAGAAAATGAGATGTTTGGAGAAATGATGATAAATGTCACTCTTCTGTTTGCATGACATAAGGATGAGAAGAACCAGATGATGACCACAAATGTCTGGCTCAAGCAAGTATGTGATGATGAATGACAGAATGCCTGCTAAAGACAAAGTCCAAAATAAAGGTGCAGTACATAAATATGATCTATGTTCTACAGGAATGGAACGATTACAAACTCCGCTGGAACCCAGAGGATTACGAAAATGTCACCTCCATCCGAATCCCCTCAGAGATCATCTGGAGGCCTGACATCGTCCTTTACAACAAGTGAGGATCTCTATAATTTGCCTGTATGTTTTCATGTCACACAGGGTAATCGCTGAGATTCAGATGTGGCCATTTCCAGGGCAAAAAAAAATGAGCATGCGGCAACTAATGTTCAGAATTTGATGATTTAAGTCCAACAGATGGTATGACTGGAGGGAAAACATGAAGATTCTGCTGTTGTGCCAAATCTCGCGCTATGCCAATGTCGTAATGCAATTCAGCTGAAGTAAATGTGAACAAGGTCAGGCTTAATGGATCTGGTTACAAACAAAGCTTGGTACCTCGTACAGAGCAATACATTAAGGCAGGGAATTGGAGGCTGAAATGTGGCTGGATGTGTTTCAAAGGGCCTCACATTAAAATGCATTCAGTGTGAGTGACTCAGGTGGATGTGTGTTTATTTCACTCTAAATAAGGGAAATTGGCTAATATGAGAAACTGTATCAGAAACAGGCCAGACAGAATTAGCTCAATACAACTGTCAAACTCAGATCATTATGAAGACATGGTCGTGTTTTCTAAGTCATTTATTTGTGGGAACTAAGATTTCAAGGCGTGCCATGGTAATTTCATTTGTCAGGCACATTTCATTCACTAGATATTTCAAAGGTGTGGACATGAGACACTGAGACCAAAATGACATGAAATGAATAAGGTGCGTGTAAAAAGAGAAACAAAGATCAGAGAGACATTCTGATCCTAACCTACTTTCTGATTTTGGAAAAGAAACAACAGGATGTAAAATTCAATAGTTCGGAGGGTTTGAGAGGTGAAGTCATTTTTGGCCATGAAGATTCTCGAGTTGCTAATTCTGATTTTGTTTTGATGCGGATGTTTTAATTTAGGCCTGCATCTATGACTTCTCAGATTTGGGTTGACCTCATTTTAAGTGACGTTGTCGTATGTCGACTTTATGCTGTATCAGACTGGCAGACACAGACGATCACATGATCAGAGTGACTGACTGATGTTCTCTTTATGCACTGAGACTAATTGCAGCTAGGTGGGCAGACAGCGGGGTCAGATGATGAAGCTGGGGCAGGAAGTAATAAGTGGTGCTCAGGTGTGTGATGACTGGGCTGGAGTGATGTAAGAGGTTTAGTACAACAGAGATTAATCAGGTTAAGTAGAAACAGAGGAGGAAAGAGAAGAGGAGAGAAGTTGTCAGTTTAGAGCACTGACCTCCTGTGTTTCTTCTTTTTCACAAAAAAAAAAACAATTTCTTTGGCTTAATCATTATTTACTCAGGAAATGCCTTCAATCTCAATGAACGTAAATTAGCAAATAAAGCTTTTCTGAAAGGTTTGAACTAATATAGAGGTGAAGGGAACAGAAGGGAAATCAGCTGAAATTAGAATCAGTGAATAATTCCCCTTGAATTTTATTTGCATTATTGATGCTATATAGAAAGTTATTTCTCTCCACTTGGGTCACTGGGTCATTGAAATAAAAATAACTTACAGCTTTAGGAATTAGCTTGTAGTTCCAAGGATCATTGTTTATTGCACTAACCATAAAGAGGGTCTGTTTCTAAGTTTAGTTAATGTTACATAGCTAACATTAGCCTTACCAACTTGCCAGTTTAGAAAAAATGTTGCAAGTTCAGCATCAAACATTTTTCCTTTACTCGCCAAGACCTGTCTCCCAGGACAGGAAACCAACATTAACTCTTGTCTCTATCATGTCTTTTCTACTGAAGTTAGCATGCTACAAGCTAGCAAGCCCAGCTTTCTTCTGTCTGATAGCAACTGACTGCAACCTCTGCAATCTGTCCTGAAGAAGCAGCACTGCTCAGAGCGTGTATTATAACCTCATCTTGTAAATACAACAATAGCAAAAAACCTCTGGTAAGGGACAATCACCAACACCAGCCCCCGACAAGAAACCACCTATGGTGGTGAAGAAAACTATAGTTTCAACAAACAAACAAATAGTTTCTTCAACACTTCATTCAATGGATAAAGCAATTTAACTGATAACCTTTTAGTCAAAGGTACGAAAATATTTGAACATATCAACCCAGAAACAGCAGTGAAAGAAAATCTTAAATCAAGCACCAGTCACTGGTGCTATTATTCAGCAAACTCCATCATCTGAGGATGACTATATGATTGATGGATGCTCCAAAGAAAAGTTAAGAAGTGGACATTGATTGATCAATCAATCATTCAATCCAGAATTAAAGTCTTACACTTTCTGATGAAATTTAAGATTGAAACTACACCTAATAAATGTGTTTCCATCTTTCTCCCTCTTTTATGTCCTGTCTCTCATCTCCAGCGCTGATGGCGACTTTGCCGTTACTCATTTCACGAAGGCACACCTGTTCTATGACGGTCGGATAAAGTGGATGCCACCAGCAATTTATAAATCTTCATGCAGCATAGATGTTACCTTTTTCCCTTTTGACCAACAAAGCTGCAAGATGAAGTTTGGCTCGTGGACTTATGACCGTGCCAAGATCGATCTGATCAGCATGGACAGTGACGTGGACCAGATGGACTACTGGGAGAGTGGCGAGTGGGTTATCATGAACGCAGTGGGCAAGTACAATACCAAGAAGTACGAGTGCTGCACAGAGATCTATGCAGACATCACCTACTACTTCATCATCCGAAGGCTTCCCCTGTTCTACACTATTAACCTCATCATCCCTTGTCTGCTGATCTCCTGTTTGACTGTGCTGGTGTTTTATTTGCCATCACAATGTGGAGAGAAGATCACCTTGTGTATCTCTGTGTTACTTTCTCTGACGGTGTTCCTCCTGCTCATCACAGAGATCATACCATCCACATCACTGGTGATTCCACTGATCGGTGAATACCTGCTGTTCACCATGGTCTTTGTCACCCTTTCAATCATAATTACTGTCTTTGTGTTAAACGTGCACCACCGCTCGCCACAAACCCATGGCATGCCTCACTGGGTGCGGAGAGTATTCCTGGACTGGGTGCCTCGAGTACTGTTCATGAAGCGTCCACCAGGCACTGCGAAGCAGCACTGCAAGAAGCTTATTGAGATGATGCACCATCCTACTACGATCTCTGCGACAGGCAACTCACAGTCCTTCTGGATGGGGTTGGAGACAGGACTGAGACAAATGAGACAGATTGACAACACACTCCCAAAGACTCCGTCTGATAGTCCAAGCATCCTTGTTTGCTCACCTTCTCCACCATCTTCCCCTCTTCAGGATGACACCAATGGAGATCACCCACTGAAGGGCAACATCTTCTGCCGGTCCACAGCCGGTCAGTATTCAGTTCTCACGGAGAAACAACCCTAAGAGGACACAACTCTGCAGCCTCGTCTTCTTCCCAGTTGTCCTTGCCCCCATCTTTGCCACTAGGTCCACTTCGCAGCCTGTCAAGGGAAGAATCAAATTCACTGTCCCCAAATGGCCGCTCCCACAGTGTGGAGCAAATGTGTGACCAACAGAAGGAGCTTCCTCAGAGAGCTGAGCATCGCTGTCGCTCCCGCAGCTTCCAGTACTGCTGCCTGCACGATGAAGGCCCTGGGATTATTGGAATTACAGGGCGGGTGAAGAAAAAAGCCCCTGGAGATCACCTAACAAAAACCCTCACCACAGAGTCCACAAAAGATGCAAGCACCCAACAGGACAACACAGTTACCACAATATCCCCAGCTATGCAACGAGCTATCGAGGGAGTTCAGTACATCGCTGATCATCTCAGGGCAGAGGACGCAGACTTTTCAGTGAGTCAACAATTAATTGTCGAATACTTAAGCCTTGAAAATGAAGTAAACATTTCTAATTGTTTAGGTAGTGCTCAAAAACACCTCCAAAGAGCTTCAGAGCTCCATGTTAATCAGTGTGTTTTGTTCAGATTCCATTCATCAAGGGAGACCACAGACATTTTTGTATCTTGCAACTCTTTTCAGCTGCTGCATTCAGAATGTGATACAAAGTAGTCACATGTGTCTGCTGGTAAATGGAGTAGGTGTTATCCCTGTAAGGCAAACAAAAGAAGTGAAATGTTAAAGTTTTCCCCATTTGCCAGGTTGATTGGAGCATTTTGATGTAAAGATTATGACAAGAAGTTGACATTGAAACCTTTTTTATATGACATAATTTTGTGTTTGTGTGTGAGAGCCTACATAGTGGAAGTGGCAAATGCCCACTGGCTCCAGAAATCCCCATTGACTTCCATGTTAAAGTCCAACTTCACAGCAGAAATGAAGATGTTTACAACCAGTTTTGGTCCTAACAGCTAATGCCCTAATGTAATACTGTACAGTGGGTTAATTTAAAAAAAAAAAAACAAAAAAAAAAACAGTTAACATTTAATTCATGTATAATTTAGCTCCACATGTCCAAATCTCTTTACCCATTATTTGATCAGCTGGGGTTTGGGGGTGGAGTGAGAAGCTGCCAAGATGGCGACAGCAGAGCAGTCCACTCTGAGTTTCAGAAAACACAACTAGTTATTGTATTCATTGCTATCAAGCAGTGTCAGGACTACAATGCAATGTCCATCTCAAGCTGGAGAAGGCCTGAAACAATGGGACCTCAGTTACTTGACCTTGAACCTTCTGTAAGAGAAACAAGCACAGATTGACTGACATTTGGGAGATAGAGCTGCCTCTTAATGAAAAAATCAGCCAGTTGAGAGAAATCAATCAGGGATAAAAAGTGACAGCTGGTAAAATGAAGGTTGGTTAGGTGTGAAATTTGAAATGTCCCTCTCTGCTGTTTCTCCTCTCTGCTAGGTGAAGGAGGACTGGAAGTATGTGGCCATGGTCATCGACAGGATATTCCTCTGGATGTTCGTACTGGTGTGTATACTGGGATCTGTGGGACTATTTCTCCCGCCTTGGCTGGCTGGAATGATCTAGACTCTCGCCATCAAGGAAAAAGTCAATAACCCTGACAGGTGGACATGCTGTCTTATATTGATAAAAAAAATATTTTATAATTTATCTTATTTTCTGTTTTTTCAAGGAGCTACAGGTCACACTGCTTGTCCTTGCTCCGGGTTATAAGAAGTTCACTCGTGGAGAAATGAGATGAAATATCTATCGTTGGTTCCACTGGGTATATAAATCTTTTATGAGGCAAAAGGCCAACAGTGGAAATATCCATCCGCACCACTTTGTTTTGACATGGAGCTGTCACCTTCATGAAAAACAGCAAAGAACAAACTTTGACTTGTTTATAACTGTGGATAACACCACAGGACGACCAAGGCATTGTGAGATATTGACAAGACTGTACATGACATTCCAATAACAGTGTCAGTGTTATAGCATCTTGACGACAGCACAGGTGTCAAAGAAGAGCGATTCAGTGTGTGTGTGTGTGTGTGTGTGTGTGTGTGTGTGTGTGCGCATGTGTGTGCGTGTGTTCGTGCTATGCTGTCAACACTTTGCAGTGGTCACCATTAAGACAAGGACACACACAGCTCTGTGATTCTCTAATCCTGGCAGTTAAATAAACACATGTATTCAATATTTTTTTTAGCCCTTCTCTTTGTTACTCTCACAGCACCTTGGTGTTTTAACAGGGAGGGATTTAAAGCACCCCAAGGACACATTTATGTCTTTCAGTGGTCTAACAAATGGCTAGAATAGGAGTGGGAGGACTAGTTTGAATCTTTTCTTGTTATTATTATTATTTTTCTCTGTCACACATAATTTCTTTAGATCATTATAGATCATATTAAGCATTGCTCCTCAAGGTTAAAGAGACATTTGCATTGTTATTTTGCAAGAAAGAAACACAGCCTCTTCTCTGCATTGTGACCTGTGTGCTGTGCAGGCACATCTGACAGGAAGTCCATTGGCTTTTACAGAGAGATGTTCTGATTTGAAGGTTCTGGCTAAAGAGAGAGAGTGGAAGAAAAGACAGGCTGGTGATTAAGTCCTCTCTGAATGTTTGTCCCATAAAACAAAAGACAGACACATCCAGAGCGATGCCAACCAGAACAGACCTGACAGTGTCATTGGGAAATGTTAACAACACCACTAGTGAGACACCAGTTACCAAGGTATCACATTATTTGATGGTAAAATGGTGATGGTGTGCTGTAATATTCATGAATATTTTTTTTAGTTTTTAAAATCACCTGCAAATACATCTCCACCTCCACCAGGTTTCTACTGTAGCTCAGAATGGACAAAACCAGACAACCTCTCTAGAGAGGGTCCATTTGTGTTTGTACATTATGTATTATGTACATACTTGTACAGCGAGCGGTGAGGGGAGGGGCATTCAGCTCTTGGGTGGCATATTTCAGCTTCACCACTAGATGTCACGAAATTGTACACACTGCTCTTTATAGCATCACTTTCCGCTAACTTTGGTACTGACCTCACTTTTGCAGCTGTTGCTGAATAGGTCCTTTCAATATCTGCTCTCAGGAGGAATTGTAATGCGTAAGAGACTGAGTTAAGAACATAATTCCTTAACATTATTCCTGCTAAACATGTGCATGATAACATGTTAGCATGGTCAGATATTATTGTGGAAGAACCACTAGCATAGCTGCGTAGTGGCACTGGTTGAGTTCCCATCACAAAATCAGGTGACATTCAAACAATTGTTGCTCTTCTTCTAAAAAGCATCACAAACACACACAGTCCACACACCCTGTCTACACTGACCCTAGGTTAAAGCCAGTGTTTTGTGTGTTTAGACTAAAAATTTGTGCGAAAAAGTTCAGAAATAGATCAAAACTGTCATTTTAAGTATTTGTTCCACTTGCCAATGTGCAAACCAGCTGATTTTACAATAACATTGTTTTAAGTTCATTAATTTACCCGTCAGGGTTTTAATTTCAGTTTATTCTAAGATGTATTTTATTGTGAATCCCATTATGTTTTACATATTTTTTGGACCAAAAAATAAAAAAAATCTTTTTTTGTCTGATATGTACATAAGGTATTTATCAAAGAAGAAAACTTCTACAATTTTGTATTTTTTTTTTTATTTTTATTTTAGATGCTTTACTAGAGCATTAATTGCATTTTTGTTTTTTTTGTTTTTTTTTTTTACACTACTTAAGTGTGTTGAGATTTGACTTGATTTTTTGTGCCAAACACTTGCCTTTGTCTTAAATAAGTATCTTATTTTTGATCCATTTCTTCTGGCATCGTATGTGAACGTCCCGTGCACTTAAGCCTTTACATGTTTGTCCTTTTTTGGTTTTGATTGAATTTTCTGTACATTAAAATAAAGATTAATTAAAAACCAAAAACAGTTTGATAAGATATGAAAGGACTTGATTGAATAATTGAATACAGAGTTTTTTTCTATTTTCCCTTTTAAGATTCACATTTTTGCTCTGACATTTTGAAACATTGATTTCAATTAAGCTGTTTAAACTGTAAAATATGGATTATGGATTATGTGAATATGGATTATGGAAATATGGATTTGATTAATAAATGCATCAGTGAATAATAGAGAACAAAACAATGATGATACATCAGTACTTTCAGTTTCTCTAATTCAGTTCCATTAATAACTTCCAGTGGAAAAAGGAAATATGTAGCATCGGTGTTAGTATTTGTGAGTATGCGTTTGAATTGTAGTGACAGGATGGTGTTTTGTGTTTCTTGGACACGTCAGTTCAAGCTTTGATGCTTAAAACTGGGCTTGTCTTTTTTCTCATCAAATCATCACATTCTGTGATAAATGTGCAGAGAGGAGTCGAGTAACAACATTAATAATGCAGCACCACTGCTTTGCAACACCTGACGTTCAGCACTGATACCTTATTGATTTGCTTTGCTTTTCTGAAATTGTTAATGTAGATCATATTAAATTACTGCACACCAGTCGGTCACCAACTCTTTACCACTTTAATCCTATTCCCATACATCTGCATCCTGATGCTCCAGCCCAGGAAAACCTCCACTTTAATTAGATTTAAAAGCGTCTAGCATTACACCTGATTGCCCAAAGTGATGACCTCAATCTTGACCTCAGGCAACAAACTATTGTATTTCCACTCTCTCAGCACAAAACCATTGATCACTGGGTAAAATCACCAACAGGAGAAAATGGCAATTTAGCATAATTTGGAAACACTGCTCTGTAAACATGGTAAAATACCTGCAGTGCAGAGTTTCTTCACTGAGTTTAGTTTATAATCTGCTGGAAAAATGTTGGATGATAATCTGAAACATAAAGCAGCTCTCTGGCTTTTCATGTGACTCCACATGAAACACAGATTTATATATTAAAAAATGTAAGATGAATTCAGTCTTTTGTCTGCATCTACACATTCCTATATGAACGGATATTAATTTTATGTCTCCCTTAATTTTTCTCTGGAAACCTAATAGGGTGGTATATTGTCTATTGAATTCAGAAATGAAATGAGGATGGAAACTACAAACTAATTTCCATTAAATGATAAGACGTGGCTTTTTCAGCAGGGATTTCGTATGCATAATTTCACTACTAAACACCAAAGACAGCAGATAATATAGAGCAATGAAAATGTCATGCAAGTACACAAAGTCATTAATTACAGCTGAATATCAAATTATTAATAACTATTAAATTTACCATGATAAAAAACTGACCTTCATTGCTAATTTCAATTAGGTCATGCAGTGTGCAGATGTATGCGCTGGAGCTTTGCTAATTACTTCAGACAGTGAGAGGCATTATGTAATTTAATAACACTGTCTAAATCCAGTTATAAGATGCTCGGCATATGAACCTTATGCTAATGCTACTAGCTTGTCTCTGATCTGGATTAGATGACTATCAATCTGCAGGGTTAAATATGTACTGTATATATGTAAACCATAGTTTATTCTGGCCTTGTTAACATAATCTCTTATTCATTTGCTTTTCTTAAATATACAAATCTATATGCATTTTCAGTTAGAAAGTATGTAGGATGAGGATATGTATGACAAATATTTAAAAGAAAGTATATATCAGTGTGAATACATACATGCACACACATACATACACATGTACAGCACATACTGTATGTTTATTTATAGGTATAGAGAGGCTGAAACAGGTTCTCGTTACCACAGAAACCAGCCACACATATACTCCTTAGTTCCTCTTGCTACGCCTGTCAAACTTTCCTTTCCCTCTTGTAATATTGTGTATTTTTATTATGTTTAGTGTTACAAATAAAAATGTAATCAAAATGTTAATTGTCTCAACATAATCCCATAACTCCACAAGACAACAGATAAGACAATGGAACATTTTTACTGGTTTGGCCACCACCCTCCAAACGCTTAAATCCTGTTATAGCTGCAGTTCCCTCATATACATCCATCTAGCACACTGGAGACATCTCCACAAAGTCACTCTCATTTAAAGTGAACCTCCCAATCTGAAAGTCTTGTGTGTTAAGCCAACAATTTTATAAGAGAACAGCATCTCATCCAAGATTGAAAGCCAACCTGGCAAAGAACATTGTGCTCTTATTATGAAAGTGTAGTCAAGAGATGACTGGCAAACCGATGCGTTAATAAACCAGTCTTTTTTCTTCCAATAACAAAATGACTGTAAATATAAATCTGACAGAATAAAGGGAGAGAGTTAAAATACAGCCAAACGCAGCTGTGAATATACTGAATCGTGTTTTCATCTCTAATCTTTACTATGAACTCAAACTGCTGCGTGCAGGAGGAGAAAACAGACAGATGACAGGAAAGGAAATTCAGACTGGTGGGTCTGCTGAGGTCAGGGCCGAGGCTTGGAGCTCAGCTCTGGGGCTTTAAGATCAGCCAGGGCAGGTGCAGGTGCCTGTAGCCCTTGGCAGTCCTCCACTAGTGCTTTCCCAATCTCTGTTAGCTGGCAAACACCACTGAGCGGGGAAAAGAGGAACACTCCAAGCAAATTATAATGACCTGGACAATCTCAGTGGGTTTAGATAAAAGTCCCTCCACATATGGCTGTAGCTCGGACTCCAAAAATATCAAAATTCTCTCGCATTTTTATGCCGGCTAGTGGCGTTTTCTCATTCTATGGAAAAAGATTTCCATTGATTAGTCCACCATTTTGGTCCAGACTGAAATATCTGAACTACTGGTGCCGTTAGACGTTCATGATCCCCAGATTTTTCGTCTAGTGACACCTGCAAGTTGAAGTTTTCACTTACTGTGTGAGATTTCTTATTTAACTTTAGAGGCTGAAAAATGAGCCAGCACTGAAGTACCAGACACTGCAGTTCCTCTAATGTCCACTACAGTGAGTCAGTCTCTATAGACTTGTGTGTTGAAATGTCCAACCTTACAGCAGTAACTGTAAACATGTTTACAGGTTGGAGCAAAAAAAAAAAATCACCTCTACAGCTAATTTCCTCCTTTATGCTGACTGTTTGGGGGTAATTATGCAGAAGTTTGAGCACCCCTGGTCAAACTTTCTGTTAATGTGAGCAGTTAAGTAAGTGGAAGATGAAATGATCTCCAAAAGGCACAAAGTTACAGATGACACATTCATTCCCTTACATTACATTGATTTAATATAATTTTGTTCATTTTCATCTTTTGCATTTTCAAAATGGCAGCGAAGGTTTGGGCACCTGCATAGTTAGTTCTGCTATATGTGTCTTTTCCTTCTTAAAGTTCGCATCATAATTTCTACTTTGTTCATTAACTTGCTGGATTCAGGAGCCGCTTTTTTCAGGACAGTCGTCCTGTTCCTCCATGTGTCAGGCCAATGTCACTTTTTCAGATATATTCATAGGGAAAAAAACGTTTTATTGATATTATTCAAGCTTCAAGTTTGGCATATTTTGACATTCATGGTCCTCAGAAGAAGTATTCTGACGACCTCTGTGATGCTTGATGTTTCTTCTGGTGCCACCATGAGGTTGTAGGCTATGTTTGAAGTGAAGTGAATAACTCTGTTACATTTTGCACAGATATTGATATTCTCCCCAAGATGAATCATCAAAACATTAGTGATGAGAAAAATTAGAAACAAATCCCTTTCTGTCAAAATCCATCTTTGTGTTAAGCAGTGACAGGCAAATGCTGATTGGTCACCATCACACATCCAGTATCAAGAGTGATTGCATTTTATTGAAAAACTCAATAAAAACTATTTGAAATAAAATAAGAGTGATAGTAAGCTGTGAGCTGACATGTTCTCAAAGTGTGAAATCACAACAGCCACAGCGTCGCTTGATTCGTTGCCATGACAACTGAAATAACCGCGAAAGCCGTGCAGTGATGTTTGGCTTTGTTTTGTCAAAACTCATAAATGGAGCAAAACATGACAGAAGTCAACGACTGAAACTTTAAGAGACTACTTAATATGACATAAAAACTGATGAATAGTGCAAACATAATTTTCTGCACAATGCTGTGTGGATTTTAGATGCAAATTTGTGTCAGAGGGACAGAGAGACAGGTAAACACCATTAGAAAACTCACCCTGCTCCACACACACACAGGCCGACCTCTCAGGTCTGGCAGCCCCTAGTTCAACAGCATGAATTCCTGAGACATCTGTCAGTGTGTCCTCCCAATCAATTCTCCAATCACACATCCCTAATCACATAATCCCAGCTCTGATGAAGTGCCAGTTAGCAGTTAAGACTCCCCTATCAAGCCAGTCTGAATCCATGCAGGAGACAGATGTCCACAGGAGTGTGCACACCTGGACCTAAGCATGCACACACACACACCTACAAATGTGTCTGCTTGTGGCTGGGAAGCAGCACCCCTAGACCTGAGGCTCATAAATGGGGTAAAGCGTGAAGCACAGACCCCCCGAGGGAGCCTATTAAATCAACACACATGGCGCATTTCACCATTTTTCCCCAACGATCAGCAAATTCAGTCTGATCCCTCCAGTCACAAGCAATCTGAAAGTGCTGCCACTCAACAGATCAGAGCGCGCGTGCGAGCGGGCGGGCGTTCCCTCAGGGCACCGAGTGGAAGGCTCATGAGTTCTGTATGTGCAGCCACCCTCCACTCCACCACAGCCCACTTCCAGGCTTCATGGATGGCTCAAGTGCACTGTATCTCTCTGCTGGTCTTATTGCTTTAACATGAGGTATTTACTATCACCTTCCCCTCAGGTACAACACAATCACTGCCACATGCTGCTGGTCTCTGCTCTACTAGCTGTCTTTCATGGACTCCAGCTCACACTGAAACCCGTGTATTGATTATTTTTCTGCTAGCCTGATCCTTTTACTGATTAAAAAAAGTTGAATGCAGACAGGAAATACAAATTCTTATTTTCTTATTTTGAATCTTTAACTGTGTTTTCATGTCATGTCAATTTCAGATTAAATAAGCTGATGACGGAAGGCATGAAAAGGAAGCAGACTTCATCTACAGCTACCCAACATCACGACTTCAACCTTTTACTTGACAGTCTGAAAGGCAGCAAAGGTGGATGCAGTCACCGCCCACAGTGTCCGATCTCTGTGCAGACAAGCTGCTCTCCAGATTCATTATTTAACAGAGAGGTTATGGTCGAAGCTTCAAAGATGCTGTCTATGAGCCGGTAAGAGGTGTGGGCTTTACTTCAAAACTCTGTAAAGGTCTACCAACCCCCAAGGTTGTATCTTAGAAACCATTCAACATCCAAGTCAAGGGGTGTTGCGTTCATCAGAGCAGCCTGTGGCCAGAATGACTGAAACCTCTCCCAGAAAAGTGGAGCATCAAAAATTCTGTGGGAGTGAAACAAGTTTTTACAGTGGGGTTTAGTTGTTTGATGGTGTGTGGTTAAAAACAGACAAAAATACACAGTGGCTTCTCCAAACACACGATTTTTAGTGATGAATATACACAAAGACAAAGTGTTCATTACAAATAAAACTCTGTTTTTAAACACAGCCATGAACTGTACAATTTAAAACCGAAAGAGAAACACTTCCCCAGTCCATGAAAAATACATGAGAAACAGAAATGATCCGCTCTGCACAAAGTTGGCTCCACTGCCAGCTCAAATCCATAAATGTGGTGAGAAATAATTCTTAAAAAAAAAAAAAATACAGTAAAATACAGTAGAGCAAGAAACTGACAACAAGCGAGGGACAAAAGTTCATTTCAGGCAAGCAGCGCCTCCCTTTATCCTCCAAGTGTTTGAGAGCCCCGAGCTTAGAACTCAGTCATCTTCTTGTGTGTGTCAGCCTTCTTGTGCTCTCTCTGGATGGACAGTTCCTGGGCTTTCTGCTGGGCCAGCAGCCGGCGGGCCGCTGACAGCTTCTCCTCCAGCTGCTTCACTGTGGATGTGCCCCTTTGCACACACAAACAACAAATAGATTAGGAAGTGGAGAAAGATAAGGAGACAAGTTGGTTTCAGCCGCGTCTTCCAGAGAAAGTTGGCCGTGAAGACAAGTGTCTAACTTCCACTTCTCACACCTTATTAGCATTTTCACACAACTCCCACTGCCCTGCTTATTTCTGAGATCAAATTTATAACCATTTTGCTTGACAGGGACATCAGAGAAACTAGTGCTCATATTTTTCAACAATGTATTGCTGTCTGTCTCCTCCATGTCTATGGCAGAGATAACAGCTGCTGAGCATCTGTGGAGAGACAAGGAGCTGATGTCCCATTGCAATTAATGGTTTACTAATGACGCCTTTGTTTATTGAGGGAATCTTGTCAGACAGACAGACCTGTAGACTTAACATATGCTGAACTCAGTACCAACCTGCCTGTTTGCCTGCTGAGTGACTCAGTGAGTCTCTGGATCTCCCTCTCTGTCTGGGACACCCGCTCAGCAGCCTGGAACAGCTTCACATTGAGACTCCTCTTTGTGCTCCCATCTCCCCTGTAAGCCTCCACCCCAGTGGCTGCTGATGGCGCAGCAGCACCCCCTTCAGCTGGAACGGTGCTCCTGCCTCCCAGCTTGTGATTGAGAAAGTCAAAGACGGTGTGTCGCCCCCCCGTGGCAGCCCGAGGCTTTCTGCGTTTCTTCGGGCGACCTGTAAGTGTGCCATCCTTTGCTGCCCTGCTCTGGGTGCGTCTCTGGGTCAGCTCCGCGCACTGGTCCAGAGATTTACCTTTGGGGAGGACAACTGCCATGACTGGCTCCACTCGACCCTCCTGTGTCTTTCCTAAGCCTGAGAGGACAAAAGAGACTGGGTGAGGAAGAGGAACACATGACAATAGAAATTGTAACATCATAAAATTTGGTTAATGTTCTTACCTTTCCCATATTCATAGCCCATTTTGAGCATCAGCTTAGATCCGATGCCTCTAGTATGTGCCTCCCAGCCACCAAAATGAGCAGTATCTAACGTAACTGTGGACTCCACAGCAGAGTCCATAACTGTTGGATAACAAGTGAAAATAAGAGTTGACATGGTCAGTTACTTTGTAAGAGACAAACTGCCAAAAAAATGCAAATGACTGACCTTTGATTTTTGCAAAATGTCAAATAAGCTCAGTTATTGATCTGGTGATACGTATTCAGACAAACCTTTTGCATAGGCCACATCATCTTCATCTACAGTGTCGTCAGAGTCGGAGGAGACCGGGTCTTCTTCTCTCAAAGGCGGAATAACACCATCGGCTTCTACCACAGCGTCTTTCATTAACAGTGAGTCAAACTTCACAGTGTAGAAACCGCTGTCTATTTCTACAGAGAGGGAAAACCATCGAATCAGTAAAACTGGAATCATTTCATCTGTAATTGTCTTGGTTGGTTAGTCACACCAACCATTCCACCAAGTGGAATCAGAGGACTTACTCCAGATTTTCAGGAATGAAATCTATCACTTCTTTTTGACAAGGTGACACAATTTAGGTTAATTCTACTGTTAAACCCTGTAGAATAGCTCAGTGGAATACCTTTGATTTTTGCTGGGTACCAGATGCCGTCCTCGTGCCGGGCCAAGCAGGATGAGCCTTCTTCAAGATTACTGAGGTCACATTCGACAAATTCTCTGAGCTCCGACACATAGACCACTTCACCATGAGAAAATCTTAAGTAAAGGGAAAACATCTTATTAATTACTCTAATAAGTGAAGTTGTTTTGGTGTCTCTTTTTCTCTACAGAGCTCCCCCTACAGTTTTGGAGTGCATATTTTCACTGTGGTAAAAACTCACTGCTAATCCTCCTCCCTCCCCCCTGGCCATGTGCATTTGTTGGAGAGAAGGCAATCAGTGGACTGCTGTCTACCGAGGTGGGTAACGTTAATAAAGTGATTACGGATTACCAGGTGTGTTGGGACACCGGGTCAGAGGCTCTGATCTTGCAAGGTTGGTTTTTGGCCAAGAGATGCTAGGTGGGAGGCAGAGAGCCTCCATTCTCCCCGTAACAAGTCATTTAATCATCACAATTACACTGAAACTGTTTAATTAAAGGTCCAAATCTTGCATAGTTCCTCTTTAACAAATAAAAGCTGACACTGTTTGTCTTAGCTATGACCGGGGAACGTCTACATCATGCAGACAATGGGTGACACTTGGTGGATTAAACATGTTTACAAAGAAAGCAGATATAAACAAGTAACCCTCATACAACAACAATGTAAAACACAAACAAACAAAAAAACAGCTGTACTTTACCTGCAATTGTCCTGGAAGCGACATTTGTCCTCCAGATAGAAAGGACAAGGTTTCATAGACTTCTGAGTGGGGTAGACATAGAGCACTCTGACTTGTGCCTCTTCTCCATCTGGTGGTTCTGCTCCCACCACCATAGCGTTGTGGTACTCCAGTGTTCCCCATGTCGTCCTGTAGGGCGCTCTTACCTTGGTACCACTGAGTGCATCCTCTTCTTCTTCTTCCTCCTCCTCCTCCTCCTCCTCTTCACCATCTTTTACCCCACCACCCCACTCTTTGCTTCTGTCTCTATTATCAGAGCTACTACCCGAGGACTCCCCTAGCTCAGAATAAAAAGCAGCAAACTCATCATCCAATTTGCCGTTTTCACGGGTTGTGTCAGTTGCTGCTTCTGTGGTGTTCGTCTGTAGGCCATTGCTGTCCTCGAGGCTGGCCAGCAGCTGACTCTTCCTGACAGACACCAGACTGGACTCTGTGAGCTCTATTAGTTGACATAAGTCATCTTTTAATTTGAGCAAGTCTGACTGCTGGGATGGGTCCACGCCAGCTGACAGAGCTGCCTCTACCTGCTGCAGCTGGGCACCATAGGTAGCAATGGCTGTCTCCAGGGTTTCTTCATCCATACTGATGCTTGGGACCAGCCAGCCGAGGGATGGACAGCATCAAGGCACCAAGATATCTGAGGAAGAAGAAGGTAAGGATATAATGAAGCAGACCTCAGCAGGATGGACTGATACCTCAGGCTTCATCACATGATAATCAAATGGTTCCTTTCTGAATCATTTTCGATTAGATACTTTAATGGCCCTCAGTTGACAGCAAGTAACTGCTATTTAAACTGAGTTTGGGAAATATTCTACATTTCCAAGCACTGGTGTGTTATGAAAGAGCTTTTTTCGTAAAGCCTCTTTAACGTGAACCATCAACTTTAACCTAGCCATGAATCACTGACCCGGCTAGCTAGTGTTAGCTATATGTTAGCCGCCTTTAAGCTAACTTTTACAGGTGATTATGACAAGGCTAGCATTACCTTTTTAATAAGATCAGCTGCCTGACATCCGCTGCACCGGTGGCAGGGGTGACTGAGTAAGAAACATTTGCGCCGTGAAGAGAATAACTAAATGAAACAGCTACATATGCACACACACACACAGTGGAACAACACAACCACAGCGGTATCAAGCTAGCGGAAGTGTGGGAGAAGTGGACTTCTGTTGTGAACTGCCCCTTCTTTCAAAATAAAACGAAGATCGTCAGAGTGAGTGACTTTCAAGCCATGCTAGTGTTAGAACCAAAGGTTAGGACTCGTGACGCGACAAAAATCACACATATATGATGTACACATTATTTCACGATACATATTTTGACATACATTTTATCGGCTTTCCCACTTTGGTCTGTTCTTTTGTTTTGAAGGTAAACTTCAAAACCCAGAGGTTTTCCTTTATAGACTTTACGTCAAAGATGTGCGCCGTCGACGCAGAGTCATGACGTTTGCGTTAGCGAAAGTTCAATTCCACGAGTCTATGGATTTAAAAAGTCTCTATGTATATTAAAAATGATTATTTGAATGTATTGTACCAAGCAGTCTTTAGTAGCAGTAATGTAAATGTCGGCTGCCTTTTTCTTGACGCTTGCTCCTCAGCGCACCTTCAGCAGATGGATGCTGTCAGCTTCCTAGCAGACTACACTGATGTTGTAGGTATTCTCCTCTCACTCTACACACGTTCGTTGTTGTTCCTGATGAGTTTTTTTTTCTAACTTGGGGAAATGACTGTGAATAATAACAAGATTTAAAACGGCTTTGGTTAACCTTACGATTAGTGTCTGCAAATCTAAATCGACATGTCAGTACAGAGTTCAGGCTAGTAACAATGATACATTAGAAAGATCATGTTGGTTACATGGAAATTTGTAGCTTATCAGTGGCTTCATCCTGTGCCTTTTCTACATTTTGAAGGGAGATGGAATAGTTGAGAGATGATTGATTGAATTGATTGGTTGGCTGGATACCAGACAAAGAGATTCTCAGTGTTAACAATTGAAAGATGTAATACCAAGCACACATTACTTTATGTTGCTGTGCATATTTATGTACCCGCTTTGTCTAATTCACATTTCTCTTTCCATGCTCCCTCACTAAAGTGACCACCAGTGCAATGCCTCCAATCATGGCTCAGATTAGTGATCCAAAGATCGCTTTTGCTTACCTCCGTCCGGCCTGTGTCCTGCTGACCCGAGAGCCCTCTGTGACCAACGTGGAGACGCTGAGCGGCCAGTTAAAGGAAGTAAATGATGCCACTTTGCAACAGCTCCAGGAGTATGTCCTCTTCCCCTTCGTTTTGTCCTCAAAGTTCCAGGGCCAAAGAAGGAGAAACTGGTGCAGGCTGTGGCTGAGGCCATGAGCCATGTCCTGGAGAACACTTGTGTCCAGAGCTGGGACACCCTCCATGACGTCCTCTCAGAGCTGTGCCTCTGCCTTTGCTCTCCAACTGATCCTGGGAAACCTGCAGATACTTCAGAAGAGCTGAAATCAGCTGTGCTGAGGTGCCTGACTGCCCTGCTGCATGCTGCTTATGGTGATATAGTCTTCAGACTCTTTGAGCCCATCATGCTGCCTGGACTGGGGGCTGCCATATCACTGCTGCTTGCTTTAGGAGAGAAGGAGAAGTCTCGTGATATACAGGCTTCAGCACTGAAGTGCCTCCTGGCTTTGACTCTGCAGTGTGACTGCACTCAGGACCATGTAGTTCCATCGCCAGAGGAGCAACGTTTAATAGGCAACACCATGGCTTCATTCTTACCAGGGATCACTACAGCTGTAGCCAGAATCATTACAGGAGACATGAGACAAGGCCATGCAGTTACAGTCAGGGCTATTAAGGTATGGTATTGGACATCTTTCTTAGCCTCAGTCATGTGCTTAGTTTGACTCCATTTGACTTTCAATCACAGAAGGGTACGTGGATAGTTGACTGTCATAGTCATTATTATGTACTATTGAGCCTCCAGCTAAGCAGTTATTTGTGCTGTTTTAATTATTGTAATATCATACTGTCTATATTATGATGTTACATTTTTGCTGAAAAAACTGGACTGTACAGAAAATAGTTTAATTTTTTTAGAATCAAAAATATAAATATATATATTTTTTTGGCTTTTTTCATCATACATGACCCAAATAATTATTGTCTTGTCATGGTTGTATCATTAATATTTGATAAAATATTTTTTTTTTTTTTACAATATTCAACATACTAGAGCAGCAGTTGTGTGTACGTGATGGTAAAGGTGATCAGATCTTTATACAAATGCAAGAAATTGTCCCATAATCATCTCTTTTTTCTTCCTAATTTCATCCAGGTTTGGTCCAGGACTGTGGGTCTTGTCATGGAAGACGCCCAGCTTCAGGCCAGTGAGCCTCAGCAGACTCCCTCACCAGACCTGGGTAGGATCGCTCAGCTGGTCATCCATCGGACACCAGACTGGGTGAAGAGCACAGCGGGGAGACTGTCCGCGCTGCTGAAGAAGATCATCTCCTGCACCTCAGCTCACCAGCACTGGAGGGTTCGGCTGCAGCTGGTGGAGCTGGCTGACCACCTGCTGGCCAGGTGTAGTCAGTCACTGGGGGACTGTGTGGGGCCATTACTGGAAGCACTGGTAGGAGCGGTCAATGACGAGGAGCCCAGAGTCAGAGAGAGGTTTGATTACAGTTGATATTTTTTTGTGAGGAACAAGAAAAAAAGAGGCCAAACAAATTTACATAAGATGTTTATTTAAACTCCTCCTCTTTCCTCTGCTCCAGGTGTGAGGCTGTTCTCAGAGACGTATCACAGAGGAATCAGAGCTGTGGCAGCCACGGCGATGGTACCAGTCAACGCAGCAGTGCACAGACCTTCACTGACGTTCTCTCAGAGAACCTCCACTCTTTGGCCACATCTCTGCCCAGACTGATGAGGACCTCTGACGACCAGAAGAAACTGTTTGTCCTCAATGTGTTCCTGGGTTATTTAAAAGTCCTGGGGCCTCTGGTCTCTGTGGTGCTGAACTCGGCTGCACATCTGGAGAGGATTTCTAAAGCCCTGATGCAGGTAATGTTTTCTGCTGTGTTATCAGAGTGTACTTGATATTTTATGTGAATAGGAATTATGCATCATCACTTTATGGTTATAAAACCATGTGAAAGCTATTAAAATCTGTTTTTTCAGGTAATTATAATAAGTATAATTTTTACAAGTATAATTTTTACTTTGTATTTTATCCACTTGTATCCATTTTCTTTACTTCCAGTGTGTTGCGCTGTCAGAGCCACCATAGTTTTGTACATTGTTATTTTGATTTATTATATTGTAACAAATGCTCTGACTGTAGCAACTGAATGGTATTTTTTTCTCTGGTATCAGTGCAATTTAATATTGACTGTGCATGTGTGTGTCCTGTCCAAAGTTTATACAGATAACAGAGAGTAAGGAGTATTCATAACAAAGTCACATTTGAATTAAACACCCAGCAGTGTGTTACTATCACTGCCCCTAGACAGCTAAAGAATGTCTTTATTTATACCAATTATAGAATTCAGTTTTTAGAGCATACAGCATTTAAGCATCCAGATAGTTGCCAGTTTCATATGAGACCCTTCATGAGGTTTGACCTTGTCACATGTGTTTTGCAGGTGCTGGAGCTGGACGTGATGGATGTTTGCATTGTAGAAGAAAGAAGGCAAAACTCTGACATAGAGACGACTTCAACCTCCTCTGATTCCTGCACCGCTCAGAGACAGAGGAAGCATTTTCTCTACTTCTCTGATGAGAAGATCTTGTCTGTGCTTATGGAGATCTGTCGGACATTAGGTATGAGCACATCCCAGTACAGAAAACGAGGGCTGAGGCAAAGTCATCTACAGTTTTGCTTTGCTTATACATAGCAGTACCTACTTTCATCTTAATCAAATCTACAAGTTTTAAAGGAATATAAAGAAGATAGGAGTAGTTAAGTTGGTCCAGTGACAGCTTTGCAATATAAATACCAGTAACTTTTCCTCTCTCAATCTTTAGGTTACTATGGCAGCATTTACCTGCTGACTGATCACTTTCTGGACCTGTACCGCCAGTCTTCAGCGTACAGGAAGCAGGCTGCCATGGTGCTGAATGAGATTGTCAGGGGAGCTGCAGGCAGGGGCGTGGCAACAGAGAGTCAGGGTTTGGAGGGTGAAGGTGGCGGACGCTGTGCCACCCTGGACGACCTTAAATCAGCTGTGGTTTCTGTCCTGGAAGAGTACACCAGTCTGAGCAACTGGCACCTGATAACTGTCAGCGAGGAGACGGACAGAGACCGACAGGATCAAAGGGTGAGGATATGTGAGCCCTGCTAGTGGAGACTCTGTGTTACTTCCCCACTGGCTGCTGGCAAACTCACACAGGCGGATGTTTTTAGTTTCTAGCTCTTCATATTGAGGAGAGAAACATGAGAGTGGTATCAGTCTCCCTTTACAACTCTTTAACAAGTTAATTTCCCAGAATGTTGCGCTGGTCCTTTAATGGTTAAATTTAAATGTGGCTCATGGGTAATGAATAGTGCATCATTATTATCATCAGATAAAGCTGCTGGTGAATTTATAATGTGATTGATCATCACTCAGATGATCCCTCTCTTCCTGTAAGGATACTCTAAATGAAAAAGTGATGCTTTGCTATTTAATCTAAAATTTTACATCTCATTTGTATTCATTGACCAGTTTCTATCCAATGTGATATTAGACTCAATCATTTCCTGTCCATGTTGCACAGACATCTCTGCATTTGAATTCAGTTGTGGTCAGATCACTTCACTCTGAACGAGGTGCTCTAGGCCTTATGGAGAAACATGGTGTTCGCAATATGGCCCCAGACTGAAGAGCTGGAGGAGCTGCTCCAGGCTTTCAACTAACCGCTCAGAATTTTCAAGGCACGATTACTGAGCTGACAGGAAACATTTTAGGGCCTCCAACCAAATACAACAGCAGTGCTGTGTTAGCTTGTAGATAAACGGGCACTTGCTCTTTGTCAGCTGAAATGCGTCTCTGGAGACACAGTAGCTAATGATATGGACTCTAAGCACAGAAACAGAGTGGGTTTGGCCACAGCAGCGACTGTCATGGCTTCCTCCATTAAGTCTGATCTTTTACATTCATAAGCCGAGCAGTGGATAAATCTGAACATCGTTTAAGCAACAGGACTGAACTAATGTGAACTCATGTGAAGAGTCACTACAGACAGACAAGTCAAACCAATTATCAGCTATGAGTTTTGGGCGTCCGCATTAATTTTATAAGATTATACTGTTTACAGGTACTTTGTGATTTTTTTTAACACAAAGGAACCCTGTGGATTTTCTTATTTTAAAAAAAATTTGAGACCTAGTGTTGATTTAAACATTTTTTGTAGAACTTTTTATGTTTCGTTTACATTTGCTGTTCCTCCAGTGCAAATTGTTTGTGCCCTTGAGATCCAAAAGAAATGTGTAGAGCTGATGTATGGCATAATTTGAAACATACATCATTAACATCTGTGAAGAAAGAAGTGGCTGACAGAGTTCACAGTCACAGTTTAATAATAGTCTTATTATTCAATATGGTGCAATAAACAAATACGTTTCAGCTATAAACCATCAGCAACATAAGAAACAGCAGATGAGACAACATATGCACAGGTGAGATTTAATGAATGAACCACTCAGAAACTGAATCTTCATAGCACAAAACAACACAAGACAATAAGCAGTTAAATAAAACAGTAGCACCAAGTAAAAAAGAACACATTACATTAATGACATATATACATAAAGGTTCCTATTTCCTGTATAGAGGAAAAGATGTGTAATCACACCCCCCGTTGCAGTCTCCTCTGCTGACGATAGTTTATAGCTGAAACATATTCATTGATTGCTATTAATAAATAAGATTATTTAACTGTGATCACTGGCATTTTTTCATATAGTCCACTTCCATGTTTGCTGGTCGTCTCCTTCTTCCCTGCTTGGGTTTTTGCCATTTTACTGCTGTGATCAGCAGAACTGAGTGAACCCATCCTACTTTCACAGAAACTCTGATAAAAAATATAGCTCTGTGCTATGAGTTGCTTCATGGGTTAACAAGACTTCAAGTTTGGAAAATCTTTATAATGTATGACACTGACATTTTTCTTCTGTCTCTCTGTAGCTGCTCAGCCCGCCAAGTCTCCTCTCCATATCCAACAGTGACGTCAGAAGCGTTAATACAAACTCTCTCCAAGTCATTCCTTCCTCCTTTGGCTTCCCGTCGCCTTCGTCGTCCACCTCCACAATCCATCAGCTCAACAGCAACATCTGGCAGCTGTGTATCCAGCTCGAAGGCATCGCCTGCTTCTCTCAGGCCCTTGAGCGGGATTTTCGTCCCCTGCTGATGACATCACTGTACCCAGTGCTGGAGAAGGCTGGGGAGGAGACGCTGCTGGTCAGCCAGGCAGCACTGGGCGCCATGTGGGACATCAGTAAATCCTGTGGCTACATCTCCCTCAAGGAGCTGATCAATGAGAACTCAGATTATCTGCTCAATGACATCTCCCTCAACCTGCAGAGGCTCAGCCAGCACCCACAGGTAAAGGTGCTGCAGAGAATAAGAGCAACATGTTTAAGAAAGAAAGTGTTAGAAACATGAAGAAGAATGTGACTATTTCAAGCACTGAGATCTCATCAACTTTTTAGAGTTCATGAGCATGTGTGACTGCACAAATGAAGGGGGGGATAACAGTTATAGTCATTATCAGTTTATGTGTTGATGTTTGTTTTTTCTGCAGCTGTGAATATTTTACTCCTCAGGTTGCTTACCATGTCAGATCAAAGGTTTAAAACAGAAGATTTATCAGTTTACTAAACAGAAAAAAGCAACTAGTTCATGTTTGTCACTGACTTGCAAAATTAATTGATTTGATAAGTAAACTGGTCTGAACTGTCAGAATTACATGTAGTCACCTAAGCACAACAACTTGATAAAATACTATATTAATAACAAACACAGCAAAACACCAACTGTTAAATCAGGGTCATGATTTAACAAGTTAAAGGAACTCCAGTATAGGGTCAAATGCTGTGTGTTTCATCACTCTCCTGTCTTGTTGGCCAGGCTCCACGGGTGTTGACAGTGATGCTGACTCACTCCGACTGCAGCCTGCTGCCTCTGGTCGGCGACATCATTCAGGATGTGCTGATGGCTCTGGATCTGAGCTACGACCACACAGCCGCCCTCTTCTGCTCCGTGCTGCATGCGCTGATGAAGGCTCTGAGTGAGTTCACAGGAGTGATGTCACTTTATGTAACACATACGGCCGGTGGTCAACATGTGACTTCATTGTACCCGTTCTCTACCATACATTCCCGAACCCTATTTAAAAATAATACAGCAATTAAGTCATATTCATTTATATTTGAGACCTTAAATTTTATCCTTTTAAAATCTGTGACCCTAATAATTCATCTCCTTTGAAGAAAAAATCGATGGAACTGAAATGAGGCTGATCTAGCTCTGTACTTATTGAAGCTGATACTTTTATATCTTGTTTTTTTATTCACTATATTTTTGCTCAACATGACTGTGAATGAGGGCCAGCACTTGGGTTTCAAGTCTAGATAAAGGTTATAATGTCAACAAATGTCCTTGCTGTTCCAGGCATTTACAATTTCCAAGGCACAGTTACTGATTTCCAATAAAAGTCAAAGGTTTAAGCTCTCAGAGGGTTTTTTTTTTTTTTTTTAGCAAATGTTGAATTGCTTTAGGTCTTAATTGTTAAGAGACTGCTAAAAGGAGTTGAAAACAGATTACATTATTGAGGTTGCTTTGGCTGGAAAATGTGAGAGGAGAAAAATGCATGGAAATTTTAAGGATGACTTAACAGTTTGCTGCTTTATTGTAACTGATGTCTAACCTGTCTCTATGTGTCATTGTCCTCTCTTTTTGTCCTCCTTCAGTGAGGTGGTTTCCCACCAGTTGTAATCAGACCAGTGAATCCGCCAAACCCAAGCAGACCTCCACTGACCAGGAAGTGTTCGACATCCGCCAGTTTGTGCTGGATTACCGTAGACAGAAGGAGCTGGCAGAGGGCATCGGGATAGAGGAGGATGACATAGGAGACCTCGGTAATGTGAAGTCTGTTGGGAAAATGACATTTTATAGTCCTGCAGGTTATTAGATTCATCTTCTCAGTAGGGAGTTATAGGGACAGAATATACAGTAACTGAGTTTTTGCTGGTTGACTGACCCATGCACATTCACTCTCTTCCCAGATGTTCCTCCTCCGACAGAGTGTGATGATGTGGAAGATATTGATGGTCCTGATGTGAAAGCAGAGCTTCCCTCCCACCTCAGCATCACTAAAGATGTTATGGAGCGCTGCATTCATCTGCTGTCAGATCCCAGCCTCAGGCTCCGGCTCAAGGTACTGTGATGTAGAGAGGTGGTTCCTATGGTTTGAATGATAATAACTTGAGTGAGGCCACTTTTCATTAACAGATACTGAAGAAGGAAATGAGTTTTGCCTTTGTGTCAATTCCTCAATCTGAGTTAGACAAAAAGATTCAGTTCAAGTTTTTTTATGGGAATTAAAAATTTAGTGGATCAAGGTTTGGTTAGATCTAAGCCTCTGAAGCAGCAGACAAATCTTAAATCATCTGTACATCTCTGTGTGTCATTGTTTAAAGTATATTTTTTGGACATTTTTGCCTTTATTGGATAGCACAGTGTAGAGAGATAGGAAATGGGGAGGCAGAGAGAGGGGGAATGACATGCAGCATATGGCGTCTGATGTGGGATTCGAGCCAGGGCCGACTGCAGTGAGGACTGTAGCCTCTGCATATGGGGCGCCCGCTTAACCCACTGCACCACACAGCGCCCCGTGTGTGTTATTGTTACACTCTCTGTACACCCTTTCTCTGTCTTGAGGTGTTGGACGTGCTGGAGCTCTGTGTGTGTGTCTTGAGTGAGAAGGAAAACGAGCTGCTGCCCATGGCCCATCGCTGCTGGCCCCCCCTCCTACAGAGACTGACAGCTGACGACCCTTTAGCCGTCCTCAGAGCCTTCAGGGTAAACAAGTCCAACAAGTCTGCTCTTTCATTTCATTACATGTTGTAAAACGTGTTAAGGAAATACCTCTCTGTGTTAGTGGATCACTTGAGTAAAGTTAATGTTGATTTAGTGCCAAATACATATTAAAATGTTGTGTCATCAGGATCAGGTCATTATTTGCAGCAACTTAACAGTAAATTAAAATCTCATTTTATATTTATATTTTATTAAATCAAGTTAACAGGCAGGTTATATTGACACACACAAGAGAACTGAATTGAATTTTTTGATTTTTAATCTTTTATTCTATTTTATAAGAGATAGTTTATGTTTTAGATTTGTGTCTATAGAATTTCAGAATAGAATCAGATTTTTTATTCTGGGGAGAAATGACACATAATTTCACAAACCTAGTATAATGACATTGAAGCATAGCTGATTCTGATTCTGAATCAATCAAAGGTTATGGTTGGTCGTGGCTCTGATGCTGATCATTTGCATTTAATGTTTAGGAAAAAAAAAAACTGATTTTAAACTGTCAACAGTTTCAGACAGATTCATCTTTTCAAACAGGTTAAATTAAATAAAATGAAAATGGCCGTCTGCCTTGACAGCTGAGTGACAATCTCAGTTTTTTGATTTATAAAATCAAAGATGTCAATTGATTCAGCAAATCACTGTAAATTGTTCCACTTGTGTAACATCTGTGTAGAGTTGGACTGTTTTTATGTCATTTCCCAGCTGTGTATCTACAGTACATTACATGCTGAGTCTGTCTGACAGGTGTTGTGTACACTGGGGGAGACATGTGGTGACTTCCTGAGGAGCAGGGTTTCCAAAGAGGTTCTTCCCAAGCTGAGAGCCTCGCTGGTACGACAGGCTCCGATCAGCGCTAAGGCCGGACCTGTCTACACCCACACCCTGGCCTACAAACTTCAGCTGGCTGTACTGCAGGGGCTAGGCTCGCTGTGCCAGAGGCTGGACCTGGGTAAGAGAAACACAGGCACACATACACACACTCACACACAGGTTTCCCTGGACATAACCCAGAGTATTGATAGTTCTGTTCAATATCCAGGCTAAAATTGGGCTGAAAGGCATTTAACACAAAACAACTCAGACGTACACGTACAGGCTCATATAAACCTCATTGTACCGGCAGCATCATTTTAAACAAACATCCACCATACCAGCTATAAGATAAGATTAATTACAGGTTTTTAGTTAGATATGTGTGCCTCCTCTGCGTTTAAGGAAAAATTATCAGCTTACAGGTTTTGTGGAAATGATTAGCCTGACCTATAAAATGAAAAAATAAGCCCAGCTATGCCTCTACAGCAGCTTTATTGATACTATCTTTGAGCTGTAAATGAGGCTTTAATACTTAATGCTTAATGCTTTTACTTGTGCATGGGTAGAAACACAAACAAACTGAATGTCAACTGTTTTTGACAAACATGCACTTTCTTTTTTTCGTTTTTGTTTTTTTTTTATCATCTTATATCTATGTGGGGGACCTGTCATTGATATGATGCACTCCTTAACACCTGAGTGTAACCTTAACCCAAAACCTAAACTTGTTGGGTTTTGGCATTTTGGCTGTTCATCATTAAGCTCCACAGAGCTCATGGACACAATAAAACAAAAACACACACACTTTGACAGAATTATAGATGTTCAGATGTCAGATTGCTGTCAGAGGACACTGACCATCTCTCACCACCAGATGGCAGTTTTGTATAATAGTGAAAACCAGGCAGTGCAACAGCACCTTAGCATGAGTTCATGCATCTCAGTTCTCTCCCTCTGTCTCATAATGAAGACCTGAACAGAACAGGGCTGCATCTTGAAGATTTGATTGTGGAAATTAAATAATCCAGAGCATCTGGTTTGTTTCTGTCTCATGTGTTTGTGACAAAGCAGCAGTTTTTATTTTAACCCCAGTCAACGGCGCCCTCTTTATTGTGTTTTTAAATCATAATTTTTTTGATATATACCTTTATTTTTAATGGTGCAGGTGACATTCCACCGTACCCTGTTCATTACTTTGTGTCACAAATATGCACAACATTTTCTCTAACATCTAAAATTGCACAACACTCTCGTGACTAAAAAGACCTTCAGGCTGATGCATTGTTTGAATTCAACATACGTAGCCAGCTGAGACACCAGGATGCTACTGAATCAAATGGCTGCTGCGAGCAAATGTTCTCCCTCAAGAACAATTAAGTAAGAAATGCTGTTAAAGCTGTGCCACAATCTGTCAAAGTCAAGATGCTACAGGAAAAAGAGACTTTTAATTGATTAGCACAGAAACACAATGTTTTGTAAAGTTGTGTATTTTGTGCTCGACGTAGCTTTTGTTATCATCTCTAAATAGGTTCATCCAGAGGAGCCTCGGGGCTCAGTGCCAGTGTGTGTGTGTTAGAAGTGATATAATTATGAGCTGCTTGTCTAATTTTCCATCAATCATTATGTTCATTAAGCAGTGACATTCCTGTCACAGCCATACTGGGTTCAGATTGCCCTAATTTTCCAAAGCTGCTAAATACTCAATGGGACACACACAGTGAGAGTGTCGTTGTGTGGGGCCATTTTAAGAATCTTATTTTGGTGGGTTTACTTATTTGTACGCGTTTGTGTGGAAGATCATGGAAACGACATGCTCATCACTCAGAGCAGGAAGTGTAATCAGTGATAAAGATTACAGTGAAAATGGTGTTTTCGTCAAGTGATAATTGCAATCACTTCTAGCTCCCAAGGACAGGATGTATGTGCACCGGAGCTGGTTGGTTGGGTTGTCGAGCCCCAATATTCTTTCTTTTGTGAAATAAAAATGGCTCAAAAATTAGGACGATGTCAGATTTTAAGAGGGTGGAACAGGTGTTAAATTTCCATCCACAAAAGCCTGGGGTTTGTTTTAAAGGTGTGGTATCTACAGGCTGGTCACCACGGTGATGGTGCAAACCTCATACCTCCCGCCGAAGCTCATCACAGACAGATAAAAAGTTAGCAGCTGGTGACACCATGTGTGACACAGATGACATGGCTGTCTGCAGCGCTCCGCCGGCCAGCTTCCATTATGTGAAGCATATCTGAATTGTAACTTGTAACTGTGAACTGCTGTAATCAGTCTCCTTCCTGCAACAGGAAATATATGTGGAGGTATAAAATCTCTGGAAATCAGATTAAATAGAGCATGTAGTGAAGATGAATTAACAAAAAGACTCACTCAGATCGACCAGTATTCACATAGACAGTCATCCAGTCTTTGTGTGTTTAGCATCAGTTCTTTAACCTTCAGTACCTAATATTTTCCAGATAGAAAAATTAGAAATAGAAACTGCAGGATTTACCTTCACCTTGTACAGCAAAAACAGAGAACTTGCAAGAGTGCATTGTCCTTGCTGTTCAGTAAGGTCAGTGTCCATTTCATTTACAGTTGGTGGGGGGCTGTAGTTTGGGTTCATGAGGCAGGGAGACGACACAGCCTTGATAGAAAGGCAGTGCTAAGGTGTTGGAGGCAAAGGACGGCGTGCAGAATAAATGCTCACCCGGGGCAAGGCAATAAGCTTTTTGCACTTTAACCACACACCTCCTGCAGTAAGTGTTGGTGCTTTCGCTGTGAGTGAGGTGCAAAGAAAAGCTGAGAAAAGCCATCAGAGATGTCACTTGCACCCATGTGCGCACATATTATCTGACATTTGCCGTCTGATTAGAGGATGTCGCCTCAACCAGCACGTTGCTCTTAAGACTTTAGTGTGGTTTGAAGATTTCAAAACACATCAGGAGGAGCATCAGTTTACGTTAAAACACTGCTCTAAATTCACAGACTGACCTCAAAATTGTGTAACCATAGCAACATTGCCAGGCTTCATACATGTATTTGAATTTAAGCCTCTTAACTCCAACCTATTCAACAAAGAAAGCAATGTTGTCAAAGATGTAATGATCAATATGTTTTACATTAACTCAATCCTTTTTATACAAGTCAAAATGTGATAAACTACAACAAAAATATGTAGAAATACTCAAATCATAAAGTTAGAGAACACCAACAGCCAGATTCAGAGGATGTTATAAGTATATGTTTATAGCAATAAGTAATTCTGTGTTGCTGATAAAAGTTGTTGGTGTGGGTGGAAGATGGTGGCGCGTACAGAAGCAGCGGCTCAAGGCTCCCGGCTTTTTGTGTTTTTACTTGTGGTTTTGTTTGTGTTTCCAATCTCAACTGTGACTCGCACTAAGTGCACTTTATTCCTCATCCTCATCCTTAGCCACCCACACCCACACCCTCACCCGTGTAAATATTCATATCCTATTTTATTCAATGTGTATCTCAATGTGTATAAATATTTATTTATTTATTTATTTACCCTTTTAACGTGTGCCTCTATTTAACTTATTTCATGTGTGCCTTTAACCTGTGAGTCTACAAAATTTCGTTATCCTGTATAATGGCAGTAAAGACTCTTGAACCTTGAAAAGCCATGATGCTGTCCATGGTGCTGAAGTAACAAACAGACTGAGTAGCAGATTCAGTCCATATTAAATCTTCTGTAAAGAAAGTATATATTTTTTAATAGCCATATTGTATAAAAGTTCAGAACGGCCTCAGTTTCACATCAAGTAAATGTTGCTAAGGGAGCTGTGATTTCCCTCCCCACGTCTTTAGTCCTCATCATCAAACACAGCAGTTCCAATCAGCTCCACGAGCTTGTTAGCCACATTTAGCTAATTGCTTTGGTTTTAACACTGAAACAAGTTTGTTTAACAAAAAAAAAAAAAGCTTTATTGGGGTTGTTTGTGAGTTTTCTCTACTGACAGACAGCATTTACCATTTACCAGAGCCTGATTCATTTAGGGGTTTGTAATGTTTCTGCATCTGTTGGACATTTGTCACAAAAACCTAGTATGTATTTGATATAAATATTTATATAGTAAAAAAATATATGGAGACATAAGATAATGCATATGATGTTGTGTTGTCAGTTTGATTTGATGATTCTAACAGCATCCTACAATCCTTACAGTCTATTCTTGTGTATATTTCCTCATGCGTGTCTTTCTTACACAGTGTAAAAGTAATTCGGCGATGAGGAAACCTCATGCCTGAGTAATGTGTTTTAATGTTACACAGCCTACATCGTGATCTTTACAAATTGACACTCTTCTCACAACCCCACGCGTTTGACTCTGTAGTATTTTCCTTTCCATCAGAAATACATACTGTCAGAACTCCAGGCTTATTTGCTAACCTATCAGGTTGATCCCTGCAGATTCCCACACAATAACATCCCATCAGCTTAGCAGCTCTGCTTGTAGGTGATAAATCCCTGCCTCTCTTTACTTTCTGCCATCAGATGCTCAGCTCATCTTTTTCAGTTTTTGTTTTTCCAAGGTTTTCACCAAAAATCCAAAAAATAAAACCTAGCTCTAGAGCCACAGTAACACCATTAGGGATCTAATGATACATTCAGGGTTCATGTTGTGGTTTGATATGCCATACTGGGTGCTTGTTGATATTGACACAGTATTTCAAACAAAACCAGAATGAAGTCAGGACTGAACAAATATTGTATTTACAGTTCTGGGAGGTAAAATTTCATAGGTTTCTGTGTTATTTACACACAGTATTTCACATACAGAGAGATCTTATACCAGAGGTGTGAGTTTCAACATCGGTTTCTCCTAGTTGTACCTGGAGGACTGTGACTGTCTAATGGGTTAATTAGCTGTGTGGTTAAGTCACGTTAGGACAAAATACCATAATTACATACATTATCTGCAGCACAGCATTTTGTTTGATGATGTAGGTGTTGTGGATCAATGTGGTAAAGAACTTCAAATCTGAACTGGGAAATTTCCCTGAGCATTTCAAGTTTGTGTCTCTGTCCTAAGTGATTTGACAGAAGTCAGGAAATGAACTTATTCTTTTTAGATCCCTGCATTATTTCCACAAAATTTTAAAATTAAACTGCTTTTGACCTGAGATTAATCCGGTCAATATTTCGAATCCTGGTGAAGTGGTGTTGTTGTACGCTAGATTCAAAGGATCTTTGCAGAATCAACATGAATTAAAACATTTATTGTGCAGTTAAACCTGAAAATGTTACTGCACAAGTATTGCTCGCAGATAAATTTATGACAAATTTAAAGCAGACGTATGTAAGATTTTATCTTACTTAAACAGCTTGGGAGTAATTGTGATGGTTAAATGGCTTGTTACGGGGAGAATGGAGGCTCTCTGCCTTCCAACTAGCATGTCTTGGCCGAAAACCAACCTTGCAAGATCAGCACCTCCCAGATCTTGTCTTGTGAGAAACATGGACTGCTTTATGGCACTATGACAATAACACGCCCTGTAATCCATAATCTCTTGTTAACGTTACCCACCTCAGTAGATACCACTCCATGGATTGCCTTCTCGCCTGCTTCACTGAAAACAATTGCACATAGCTGGGGGGCGAGGAGGAGAATGTTTATCTGTGAGTTTTTACCACAGTGAAAATATGCACTCTGAAGGGGGAGCTCCGTAGAGGAAAAAAGAGACAAAAAGTGACTAACTTGCATAGTTCCCCTTTAAAGGAACTATTTGTTACTCCTACATATGCGGTGTAAGGATTAACAGCATCAAACTTTGTTATTTTACCAAGACCTTTATAACACCAGCGTTAACTGTATCACATTTTTTCTTTTGCTGAAGTTAGCATGCTGCCCAGCCAGTCCTCTGCCCTGCAGAAGTAGTGCTGCTCCCCCTGTCTTGTAAACACAGCAATGGTTGAAGCTCTTGTCAATTGACAGTCACCACCACCTGCTACCGGCAGGAAAACAACATTGAACAGCAGAGAAAACTTTCACACAGCTCCTGTAACCTCCTGCTTTGCACGTTAAGTACTTTCTCTTTCCTGCCTTCTTTCTCTTTTTGCCCTTTGTCTAATTAAAACAAGTGTGACTAAACCTAGGCCCCATTTATCTTTATCCTTTTACGTGTAACATGATTGAAATTAGTAAATTAGTGAATACCTTTTCTGCACCACTCCACATGTTTAAGGAGAAGACCCAGAATTCATCTATTCAACGCTAAAAACCATTTGAATTATCTTCTTAATGTAGTGGAATAATCCCATGGAAAAGAACTGTTCACCTTTCTTCAAGTTGATATGGCCTTTCAGACACTGAAGCTGCTATAAGGGACTATTTATACAGAGATCAAAAAAGAGGTAATCATAATACAAACATTAAACTTGTCATAGCAGGAGAAACACAGAGCTGATTATATATTCTCATTTACACTAATGAGAATGTGAAGTTTTGTCCTGTGAGGTTGTGGTTTCATTGACTATTTTACTGTCTTTGGTTGATAGGCATTTTAATTACAGCTCTTTTAGTCAACTCGTAATTAAAGCAGAAACCATAATTTGAGTGGAGACAAAATTATGTCAATGCATTGTTAAAGGATAATTGCAGTTTATTACAACTCGGCTGCTGTTTTTATACTTTTGACCGTAATTTTCTGTCATTCTTGAGAGTGTTAGACTCATCGTGTAATTGCTGAGGTCTGGGACGATGGTGATACTGCTACTATGAGAGGAAACAAAAAAAAAAAAAAAAAAGAATAAATAATTAAATAAAACAGAAGCTGCTTTGGTTGATTGCAGATGTAACTCCAGTGTGTGCTGAGTGTTTATGCGTAGATGGTGTTTTCTTTCTCTCCTGAAATGCTGTACTGTTGTGTTCTGATTGTTGGCTGCAGTTTTGTCTAGCATCAGTGCCAGTGAAGGTGTTGGAGGAAACGTTGCCCTGTCACTTCTTCAGTCCCCAAACTTGAATCCAGTCTGAAATATCCCATTGATGTTTGTATGGATTGCCAAGAAATTTTGTAAAATGTCTCCCACATGGAAGACGTCTCCCATTTTTTCCTCTTGTGCCACTTGAGCTGGAGCTTGTTTGGATAGATTGTCAATCCTTTATCTGATAGACTATAAACAACAGCCTTCCTTGCCTTGTGTCCATTATGACCGGTCCCATAGTTGTTAGTTGATTTAATGGTGAGACAGCCTCTTCTTTCTATGTGTCCAGGACAAGAATATTTTCAAGAAAGAGGAAATATGAAATCTCTGTCTTGAGGTCTCAAGTATGGGTCGGGTTCTGGTCTCACCCTGGCCAAATATGTGGAGTTACACAAGGAACTCAGACTCAGTATTTGCATATAAACAGACATACAGTTAGAGACAAGGACGAAACAAAGAAACTGAACAGGTAGAATAAATAATAGTACAATATAGAAGTTGACCTGGATTTTTAAAGGCAGCTATAATAACCATAGCTTGGAGCAGGAGAAAGCCAATCAACCGCATCAGTCGATATTCCCCTGAGAAAAAAAAAAACAAAAACCAGATTACAAGTCAAGGGTCCACACAGCTCTATCAGAATCAGCACACTCAGTCAGGACGTGAGTGATGAAATACATTTTAATCATTATAACCTCTTTTGTCCACAGCTGTCTCCTGTTTGAAATGACAATGCAGCATCTCAGCATCTGGGATATATGAGGCAATTTATTTTGCATTAAGTTTAGCCCTGTTTAAATAGAAGTTATCTCAGATCTGGTGCAGGTGGAGGGTGCAGAGCTATCACCCACTATGAGAGCCGTAATATTGCCAACAGCTTCTAAAATGTACCGTAAACAAAACTAGTGTGTTTGTGCAAAAACTAAGTAATAGGTACCAGACATATGGAAGACTTACAGAAGATTGTTACTATTTGAACTGAATTCCTGTGCACGTCTTTGGTCTTGGATGTATACTAAAAGTAAAAGGACGTCTAATGTGAATCTGGATTAATCTTGATAGGAGGAGACAGGTCGTGCTCAACAGTGAAAGTTAGTCAGGTTTAGTAGAGGACTAGTTTTTGTTTTTCCATTAGCGTCTATACATAAGAGAAAAGAATTCATTCACAGATTCTTGACCTGCTTTATTCTACATAATAGAGTTGAGTAGTGTAGTAGCTTGAAGCAGCCTCCACCCACTGTGTGACCACTGTGGACTGCAAAGATAACATCACTCCCACACACGCAGCGTTTTGGTTACAACCTTCATATAAATGTAATATAACAAAGACAGTAATCTCACTCCTGTCACACTGAAGGAAATAGTCTAATCCAGGCTGTTTAAGATTCTTGTGCTTGATTTTTCTTTTATCAGAAAGAGAGAGATTAGGTGTTCTGCGATGGAGAGAATGTGAAAGAGCAGCAGAGAAACAGTCAGTGGCTGCAGCCTTACTCATGTGAATACCGATTTGGCTACAGCTTACCTCTGGGACGCCTGCAGCAAGCCAATTACCAAGCCTCAGTCACACAGAGAGAGAAAGACAGAAACACAGATTGGCTGAAGCAAATAATACGTTTCAGCTCCAGTTCCAGCTTCAGCTTTAATTCCACCCTGTTGTTCTTCTTTTTTTATTTCTCACTTCCACTGCTCCCCTCCATCCACCTTGATTCAACAAAAGACTGCACTACGAGTGCAGCAGCAGAAAGGGGAGGAAGAAAAGGGATAAAAGCAGTTGCTAAATAATCCCATTTTACTCTGAAATATGCACTGCTGCTTTTATTCTTGACACACAGCGAGCAGGCCTGGTTCAAGCCGAGTGTGGGTTGAATTGGCAAATAGAGTGAGCAGAGAGGGAGAGAGAGATGTTTTGAAATGAGGCTTGAAAGGCAGCCCAGTTTGCAGCTCAGGGAATCACTAAATGTCTGCTGGGAAGGATGGAGACAGAGAGAGAGAGAGATAGGAAGAGGAGATGACAGAGTGGAAAGGAGTCAAATGGATAGAGGGAGCAGGAGCTGGCAAGGTTATGAAAGTTACAGTCAGTGGAAAAGGGGGAGAAAAAAAAGAGGAGTGAGGCAGGTTCTCAGGTGTGAAATCCAGAGACGTGGAAACAGCCTGCTGTGGAATTTTCCCTCCGCCGCCTCAGCACTTTCTCTCAGCTCATTAGGGGGTTAGAAGAAGTAAAGTCCAGGCATGATCTATTTTTCCTCTTTCATCTTCTTCTAACCTCTTTTGTCCCTCTCTTACCCTCCATCTTAACAAGCTGTGCCATATACTGGGAGAACTGATTATATCCTGGGTTGGGTTTGAGGTGTGTCAATTTATATTGTTTGGTACATATAATAAAAGAGAAAAACACAAAGAGGTAACCATAAATAAAGTGGGCTTCGTATTGATGTTTTTCTAGGCTGATTTCCTTTTTGATTTATGGTCTTCTTGTATTTTTTTATTGCGTGGAACAAACACATTGATCATCCTTATGTGGGCACACGCACAGGATGCATCTTGTTTATAACAACATGACTGAATTTCTCCATGTATTAATTTACATTATGTAAAAGGATCTCTGGTTCTGTTGGGGGAAATACTGCATGGTTTGGTACAGATGTGTTTGGTTTCCTCAGGTGAAGCGGATCTGGATGCTGTGTGTGAAGCCTGCCTGCCCTACCTGAGCTGCAGACAACCCATCCCACTGCAGGAGGCCTGTCTTAGGTAACTCCTCACTCACACTCTTATATTTTGGGTCCAGCCCTTTTAATACGGAGATGCTGAACTTTCTACATTCTATATAGATGTTGTAGATTAACATTATTCCAGTTTTTTTCAACACACTAACAGTATATTTTACTTACGTAGTGCTTTTTATAGCACAATGACATTTGCATGATTTAAAATGATCACAGAAATGTACTAAAAATGTACAACATATAATTATTACATATTAACAGCAGTTATGAGGAGGTAAGTTTTGATTTGGGATTTGAAGATGGACAGATTTCTGCAGTCTCTGATGTGTTTATACTATATATCAGGGTCTCTGCCTAAGCCTGAGGACGGCCCGACCTGGACCTCACGCCTTCCCCTCAGGCCCATGCTGGATCTGAGGTCTCATAAAAGTTGGCATGGGGCAGGGGGAATAAGCCTGACTCAGTGTTGTGGACTTTTTAATTATCATACAAAAATGAAAAATAAAAAAAAAAATCTATATTTTATATTACGCTATAAAACCAAGGCTAAGCTAATTCTTGTTCATTTTTATTGTATTAATCCATATTTTCTGGGATCCTAATAAATGTGCTTTTCTGTTATAGGCTATAATACATGTTTTTTGCACATGTTTTTAGTGATTTGCATCACTAAACAAATCTGAATTGTAGTTAAAAATTTTAATTAAAACAGCCAACTTATTAAAAAGTGGTGGGTTAAACCAGACTCATAAATACAGTGAATGGGACGTTGGGCAGGATCTAAGTCTAGGTTATACACACAGAAGGGGTCAGTAAAAACAAGAACATTTGGCCTTTTTCCTTTAAATTACAAGGCAGAACATGATCAAAGGCTAATTTTAGAGAGAGAGATTTTTTGTTGCTGTGACCATGTGTCGACTGATAAGCCCATGTTATTTTTTCACACCACATATTACATGTAGCTCATTGAATCTGGACGATAAAGTAGCTCATCTGCACAAAATGTTTTCTGGTTGTTGTCCTGCATACATCTGCCTCAACTGCTGATTATTTCAGAAACAGAAATACTTCACTAATCCCTTGTGGGATATTGTTTATGAGTTGCGTGCAGAGTGTGTTAAGGCATTTAAGTATATTCCCACTGTGTCTTCTTCCAGTCTTAACTTGTGCATTTCTACATTGACCCATTTGTAAAAGTTTACAAATGCTTTAATTTCACTCTTAATATCAATCAGTTAATTATTTTTCAATTAGGTGTTTATCATCTTTCCTCTAGTGTCAGAAACATGCAAATGACTCCGAGCCTGGAGTTGTCTAAAAAGAGTGTTTTGTTTTGACAAGAAACTTCAAATACAATTCATTAAGCATTACAAAGTACCAGATATTGAGGTAAGTAAACAAGCAGCAGTGAAACACTTGTGTGCTGGTGATAAAACCACCTGAAGGTGGGCAGCGATGAGTTACTGAGCTTGTAGTTAAACCTGCTGTGTTCAGCTCAGTCTGTCACTTTGGATTACAGGAAGGTTTCCCCCCCACACACCACAGATATTATGCATCTTAGCAAAACTCGCCCCAAGCTAATCCTCTTCCTGTGCATCCTTCACTCCTCCCCACAGTGTTTTCCGACACTTAATCCAGGTGGATCCGGACGCCTTCTGGTTCATTCTGAATGAGCTGCACTGCCCGTGCTCCTACGTCCCAGCCCACCCTGACCTCCTGCCTGTGCAGCTGAGCGGGATGGGCCGACCCAGAGACGAGTACTCGGACAACGTGCTGAAACTGCTGAGGGAGGAGTTTCCTGCCACAGCCGAGCAGCCAGTCAGCTAATGAGCTGCTGAATGATGTGACTCGACTGTCCCGTCAGATGGATGGTCAATTGAACCACTTCTCCAACAAGTCAATTAACTGAACGGAAATCTGACAATCGTGCCGAAAAACAGGCATCGAATGGGTGTGGTGATAACCTTCAAGGTGCACATGGCTTTGATAAGCAGCCAGGTATGAAGAGGAAGCCTGAGTGCAGCACCTCTGTTGTTGCTCAGCCTCCTGCTGCAGGAGTCGACACCATCATCACCTCTGACACGTCTGTAGTGAGTGTTGATGTTTCTCAGTTCATGTGCTATAAATGCAGATATTACCTTTGCCAGTCCCTCTCATGTTATGTCTTAATTTCCTGAAGAAATACTTTATTTTGAAAAACTTTGTTGGTTTGAATTATTCAGCCTCACATTTCTGAAAAGCTGATCTTTCTCCTACATCACTGATCACATGGTTCCTGTTTTAAATCACAGTTTTGCCACTTTTCCACTACAAGCTCTCGCGCTGCTACTTGTGTAAGGGAAACAGGTTTGGCTTCTCTTGCAGAGGAACTTGCTAATATTATCTAGCTTGCTATAATAAGTAATGGAACTACAAGCATTTTTCGTGTTGACCTGACAGTAGAAACTCAAGTGTTGGGTCAACCCTACTCGGGGCCGGCTGCAGCAAGGACTGAAGCCTCTGCATATGGAGTGCCTGTTTAACCCACTGAGCTTTACAGTGCCCCTGCTCCAGAGATTTTAACTGAATGGTACCAAATTGATAAAAAATCTTGTCAATAAGAAGCCATCTTTAAATCCTTATCTGCAGTGTGTGTAAACACAGGAGGTGAAAATTTGTTTGGTGCAGGCTTAAACATCCAGTTAAACTCATCTGGAGCACATTTGAGTGTTTAACCTAAATGATAAGGTTAAAGAAGGAGTAATATTCCTTTTTTTATTCATCTGATTATTTGTTTTACCTTTATTTTGATAGCCACACTGAAAGAGAGACAGAAAAAATCACATGTGGAAAAAAGCCAAAGTCAACAGAAAAACTGAAGTCTGATGGATCTTTTTCCTCTGGGCAACAGAAACTATTAAAACCTCTCTGAGCCACACGGGTACAGCGGCTGACATGTTTCTTGACATGTTCGTTACAGGTCACACAGGCGGTGCAGTCTATTTCAGCCAATCCCACATCCACAGTGGATGTCAACCGATCAGCCATGACACAAAAACAAGTGACTGGTTTTACCATTGTGGCTGATGGGTGGATATCTGTGGCCTGTTTTAAGCATTCATTCTCAGTTAATAGCAAGGGGAAATTCATGGTCTATTTCATTTAATCTAATTCATTGCCTAGCTGCAGTTCATTACTATTATAATAATAATGAATTAAAAATAAATTATAAATAACGATAATAAACAACAATAATTCAGACATTTGATTCATGAGCCACTTCCTTTGGCTGAGGTGTTGTAATGTCTGATGACAGCGGGGACATTAATTTGTAGTTTCAGTTATTTTCTGTGGTTTCATGACTTAAGTCAAAAAGGAAACCAACAGTCACTGTTACGGCCGAGTGGCGTAAACGCTCAGTACGCAAATAAACAGTTTTGATCACAGCTCACAAAATACGTGGGGAGTGCAAGGACTGAGGTCATAACTAATTTGTGTTTAGTGAACCTGGAAATAAATTTCATCTCAATTGTGATACTACAGATACCAAGAACATGTTAGATAAATACAATACAAAACCTGTACGTGTGTGTGGCAGTAGCAGGAAAGCAGTATCAGACTTTTGGATTCTAACATACATACTGTACTGTACAGTATGTGTGAAGAAAGGATCCAGGCCGTGTGTTTGTGTGTCTGTGTGCACCACTCTCACTTTTTTCACACACAAAAAAACAAACAGAATACAAACAGTAAAATTGCAATAAGATACACTGATTTCATTGACGGGTAAGCTATAAAGGTCATTTTCCCTGCCTTTTAATATTATTTAGCATAATGATGTGCTGAAGTATTTAGCATAATTAATTTAATAGTAATACTACCTCTGCTACTGTTTTTTGTGCCATATTCCTAACATTAGTATCCAATTATAATATTCCTACTCTCTGTAATGAAGTACGGTAATAAGCACACAGTAATTTAGAAAACACACTGTTCTCACAAATTTGTCGGACCCTTAATTCACAAATTGTTTGTCTTCCTGAACTCATTTCAAAGGACTTAATATACTCATCATCCCTTTATAAGTGCCCACTCAGTATTTTATTGATACCTATAATGACACTAATTTGTGGGCAGTAAGGTGTAAACCAGCCACATTTGCTAAAATCTACAGTGCCTCTTTTTATATGAAGAAATAAGGAAACTACAACAGACAAAACTTATGTTATCAGTTTAATAGATTTATATTGTCAGTGAGAATCAGTGAGGATTCAGATGAACTAACACTTTCTTTAAATATAGACTCATCCTGAGGATTCCCTGGCGGGTGTTGCTGTGCTAAGGATGGAGGATGTCTGTGCTGCTGGGGGATTCCCTCCCTGACCTTTGACCTTACCCTGTCAGCTATGTCTCGTGTGCTGCCAGCAGAAGATGGACTAGATTGTGTAAATACAGAGAAATCGATGGATGCAGGTCGATCTATCATCGTACCTGTTGTCACTCAGAGCCCTGCGGGAGACACGAGATGTGTAAATAAAGGAAACAACAAGCCCCCACCCCACCAACCCTCCGTCCTATTATCGCATCACCTGACAGCCCACAGCCTCCACACCTCATCGCTCCATAATGAATGTATGAGCCTACCAGTGTGGGGAAACAAGATCGCCACGTGTTTTGTATTTAGCCGGCCTGGCTTAACTGTAGTGAGCACGGCACTGCGCCTCTTTATCTCGTCCTGTGCTGTTGCTATTTATCCTGCTGCCAGTGCTGACAATAGCACCATTAGTCATCAGCACCAATGGGTGGTGGGAGGAAAAGGAGGAGGGTGGGGTGTGACATGGGGCTGTTGTCTCTTCCTTCATTCCCTCACCTACCTAATACAATTTCTATATATGAATTCATATATAAAATCTACATTGATTTCTTTTGTTTCTTTCACATTTGAATCAATGAGAAAATGTTGTTTCATATACAATTTATTTCATTTGATAAAGGCATACACTTAGTGTGAGACCAAACATTCTAGAAGAAATGTACATTTTCCCCTCTGTTGTTTTTTGATTTTTTTTTTTTTTTTTTTTTTTTTAACAGTGAGCTCTTCTTTACAAAACATCAAATCAAAAGTTACTGGTTGAAAGAAAAAAGACAATCCCACTGATCCACCCAGTCTACAAGGACTGCCCATGACCACACAAGCACTGTCGTCCCTCTGATAGATACTATAGCAGAGGAGTAAAGCCCCCCAAAACACAATCCTGGAGACGCATTTTGAGGGCAGTGTGGACGGCCCATTCCTATGGAAGCACTAAGCTGCCGCACATTCTTACATTTTATTTCCTCAGTTTTCCCAAGATAACAGGAAGATTTTCTTGCCCAGGGCCTTGAAGCTGGTAAGCAATCTAGTTAACAAGAACATGAGGCTCACGAAGATTGTGTTGCAATTAGAGCTGCATGATATGCAAAAAACATCATACTGTGATTATATGGGAAGATATTACAATACAATATTTAAATGTGAATGTTGGAATTTCATTTTCACATAAAAAATACCAAGCAAACACGTCCCTTTTATATTTTTGAAAGTCTGTTATGTTGGCAAATGTTGTGACACATTTTACCTTTACCCCCCTCAAAAAAGTAGCTCCTGCGATTTGGATAATGCCGAAGCCCCAGCTGCATTTCGATAATTGTCCAGCTCCTCTGACATTGCTACAATGGATGATGTTTCCCTCAGTGAACTGTCTATATAGACTGTTGTTTTGTTATGTTGAGATCTCCAATTAAGTATGTCATTATCTTGGGAAAACAAGTTTTGTTTTCTTAAGTTTCATCTTGAGAAAATGTTCCTGTTATCTCAAGAAACTGGGGGAAATAAAACGTGTGATTGCATGGCAGCAAAGGGCTTCCGTATTTTTCTGAGGTATTCTAACAATGTTTTCCTCTTACTTGACCCTCACAGCTCAGGACTTTAGCCAGGATGTTATCCACATTCACTTTGTCCCATTTGTTCCCTTTAGAGTGAAATTTCCACCCCAAAGTTTGAACCTCTGCATTTCACACAAGCATCTAAGCAAAGAGATTATCAATAAGTTACAAAAATGACAAGTAAAATGGCCTCTCGAACCTTTTTCGAATTGAATCCCAGTGTTCAAGCTTGTGAAATATGGTAACACTCATGTTTGCAGCCCTGCACATCCAGTACAGTAGTTTAAGAAACACTGCTTTAAGTACTAAGATACATTGGGGAAACCCCGTTTCTGAGCAGCTATGAAGAGAATGTGTCATTCATCTGTCTGTACAGCACTTTTGGAGAAGTTAAAGCAACAGGGGAAAAAAATGCTTTAAAAAAGAAAAAACGAACTATTTGACAAGACGTCATAAGAAGAGAAAAAGAGATTCAGAACAAAATGGACATTTTCTTTTAAAATAAACTAATAAATGACAAAATATCTTTAGCTAACACACTGTCTTTGTGTATGGTTGGTTGAAAAAGTTTTTAAGAAAATTACTGAACATGCACTCACTTTATTTCATATTATACAGTCATATATACAGAGTGGATTAGAGGCTTGTAGTGGAGAGGATTGAGGCTTTTTAATGATTGATGAGCACTCGGCCAGAGCATCGGAATAAGGGAACCAAGCTGAGATAGAAATGCAACACTGCTCTTCCCCAAAAAAGTTTTTTTTTTTTTTTTTTTCACTTTTGCAACATCAAATCAGATTTGTAATTCATGAGCACAGATTTGATCTTTTCATGGCTTTCCAAACAGGTAGAGTCTACATAGAGCAATTTGATTGGTTTGTCTCAGTGTGAGCGTCCATGAACAGATCGAACCTGTGGCACAAGAGGGTGAATAAATAATTAATAAGTCACACTTTCTATTGCGATGTTGTTTCGTAAACTCAAAAGCATTGTGGATATGGCACAGGCTGTGATGTGCTTTGTTTCAATTGCAAACACCAAGGATGGAAGTCCCACGCTTTCCACACTGCCACTGTATTCAGCTGCATTCAGCTTTAATGAAATGAGGATGTATCTGTCCTTGATGAGCTGCTTCTGCTGCTGCTGCTGCCCTGGGACTTTGATGAATTCCTGCTGAAGAAAGCATGTTTCTTTCTTCCCATAAATAAACACTGAATGAACTTGCTGAATTTTAGGTGTTAACAAGTTCTGCGCCATATTCATGTCCTCTATTTGAAAAGATCCAATTGAGCTTGTGCTCTAAAAGGACAAGGTTTCCAAGAAGAGAATTAAGTGAGTTTAATTTAGCACACTCAACATTTTCTTTCAGGTATAATAGGATGTTTTTTTTTCTGAGGGTGTATCAAATGACTAGAGTAAGGCAGTGGAAGAAGTATGAGCGTGAAAGCAGGGTTGTGTCATTTACAGTATCTAAAGTACAAGAGTGGAACAGAGCATGGGTTAATTGCAGGGCAAGAGTCTTTCGTCAGTGCTGAGATCAGAAACGGTGGAGCTGCCTAGATCTACATGTCAGCCCCTCCCCCCCTTTACTAAATGTCGTGAAGCAAGGCTTTACAGACAGTGAGCAGTCCAACCCAGACCCATGCACAGCAAGAAAAAGCTACTTTCCCTGCACAGTTTACAGCACTGTGCTCTGAACAAGCCATACTGTAGATTTCTAGGGATTCTGGGTTTGTGCACAGGCCCGCGCTGTGTGGGAAGAATAGCTTTTTTATGCTGTGACACACATCATGTTACGTAATCTATCACTCAGGTGTAATGAGCCAACATCTACGGCGCACAGCTCGGCTCGTTGGTGCAGTCATTGTGGCTGTGGTTACTGTCCACGTCCCTCTTCCTCAGCTCTCTGCCTCCCTTGTGCTGCTGACTGCTGCTGCTGCTGCTGCTGTGGCTGTGGCCGTGGTGAGCCGGTGTCGAAGGTCGCTGCTTGCTGTGCTCCTGGTGGTGCCCGTGATTCTGGTGGTGACCATGAGTGTGCTCTCTGGCACCACCATGAGTCTCCATGTCATCGCTGTCAACGAATCCCACCCCTCTCTTGGTGTCGTCCACGGCCTCAAAGTTGTCGTTGTGGTTGCCGTCGATGATGTCACTCTCTGGCACCACCTGCAGGTAGGCCCTGACACGGTGGTGGCGTGCACCTGCATCATCGCTAAAGTCAATCACCCGGCATTCATAGGTACCCTCATCAGACGGCTTGACCCTGGATAGGCGGAGTTTATGGGAAATGTTGCTTCCTACAACCTTTACAACCTGGAAAAGAGCAAACAGAGAAAAAAAATAATGGGTAACAGGGTAGTCATTAGCCTAATGCTAGGCTAGAACATAGTAATGCAAGTACAATATTAACCACCATAAGCTAATGGTCACACCATCTTACACATTAATGTGTAAAGGAGTAACTTTCATCCACAGGCCCTGTACATGTTGATGTTGTACATTCAAACAAAACAAAAGGACAACAAGCAGACAAAACAACATGTACTACATGAGTTATGTAAGAAGGAAATAAGCATTTCCCAAATGTCAAACAATTTTTTCTAACTACTTGTTTCTAATTTTAATGTCAGTCCAGTATTGTGTGCACACAAGACTTCAATCAGTTTTACAGTGATTATTCGTTTCATACATGTAAAAGGTTTATGGTTGTCAAATATGAATTAGATTTTGCTGTATTTGAAAGTGAAAATAATTTAGAATACAGATGGTGTATATGAAGTGAGACAGAAAGCTACAGCATTGGTGTGATGCTGAAATCATCCGTGTAACCCGGATACACTCCTCCACAGCGGCGCCTCCTCCGAGCCAATCACTCACTCAAACTCCGACAAAGTGCCGCTTAAAAAAAATTCTATTCGTGGCCTTGAAAGTATGAAGACACTACATCTGGAAGCTGAAAGCTTTGCAAGTTCAGAGACCAACTCTGTTGAGATGATGAGAGTCTGGGGACGTCATGAGATGTGACGCACCAAGATATAAATACAACTTCATTTATCACCCACCTTCTTCCCTGTGACGCTAGTTGATGTTGGATAGTGTGTGCGCGTGTGTTGGAGGAAGTCGCTACCTCCAACACACACACTTGTGTTTGCAACTGCATAACACTTTCTGTGGCACTGTTTCACCAATTTGTTGGCACATGTGTCTGCCATGTTTTTGTTTTACTATATGGATGTGAGCCAACATCCATTATATACAGAAAACTAATAATGATTTTCCAGCTTGTAGAGCCTGCAGTGTTCGGCTCCACCCACACAAACACACACACACGCACTCAGTCACCCAAACCACAGCTGGTGCTTTCATTAAAGCAAATCAGCAGAAGCTAGCCTGGTGGGAGAGAGGAGAGAGGCTTGATGTGTTTTAGTTTGTGTTTTTACGTTTATCTTTTCACACACGAAAAGTGTTATAAATCTATCTTCATGTTTATCTTTATATGTTACATATTTTTAACTTTATATTTGCTGATTTTACATAAAATCCTGTTGAGGGTAAGGAATGTATGATGAGCCAGCAGGAGTTGTTGCTCTTCTCTGTAATTGCAAAGTGGGTAAAGAGACATTTAGGAGGAAGAATGGGTCGGCTTGGAGATAATGTGCAGCAGTTCCCTCTCTGAGCTCAGTTTTTCAGTTAATTAGAAGGAAAAAGTCAAAATTTTGAGTGACAACATGGCTGTGCTTCCTCAGTAAAAGACCGTCCCTGCTTGTTGTGGGAAACCATTTGCCTGGGTGAGTTACTAAAAGCCTCGATGGATACCAGAGGAGATATAAAAAGTTCTGCTGACTTCCCTGCTGCCTGCAGCCCCTCCCTCACTGTTTATTGTTGGGACCTGGTGTTGCAGTCATAAAGCTGCAGGGGCGTTTATGAGAATCTGAATATGATGCACAGCGGGCTGTGCCCCCTTGAGCAGGACACTTAACCACCCACGAGCGGCGGCGCTGTCTGCCCTTTGGCTGACACTGTGATTTCCACGGATGAAATGAACGTATTAACGTGTCTCTCATCTTTCACTGTGCCGAGAGCTTCGCCGAGTGCGAGTCAGATCCTTGTGTGTAATACAGCAGTGTACAACATCTGCAGATTATCCAGAAAAAGACATTTAAGTGTAATCATAAGGGTTTTATGTCTCATTTCATCACATCACTCCAAGGCAAACATAAGGCTTTTCTCAAAGAGTGGAAACAGGTAGACGATCACTCACACTTATCTTTGTAGCATCCTTTGGTATCTCCTCCTCTGGAGCAACCTAGCAAAAAAAAAACAAACATAGGGAAAGCATTCAATCTTAAACCAGTTTCATTTTACTGCAGGTTCATGTTCTGCATTGATTTCAGTCACCTGTCTTTAATTAAAAAAGAAAAAACAAATAATGGAAATTATGCTAAACCAGAAAATCAACCTGTGTGTGTGTGTGTGTGTGTGTGTGTTGTGTGTGTGCGTTTTTTCTTTTTTACATATTTTTTCCACATTTGAAATGTAGAGGTGAAACAGTGATACTACATAACTTGCTAACATGCTCCTCATGGTAGTGCATGGAATATTAAAAATTTATAATAATCATATTTAAAACAGGGTAGAGGCGCATTCCACACACTTTCAGTCAAGATGAGGATTACAAGTGTAATACTCAAAATGAGTATTACAGGGGGTGGGGTGGGGAGCATCGATAGACAGACAGATAGTTCAGTTTTCCCTTAGGGGATTAATTTCACCTGTTCAATTATGGCTCAATAACAGTAAAAACAACAATACTGGCGTTACTACAGCTACTACTCATCATCATCATCATCATCATCATCATAACAACCTGTGGAAAAAATGTGAAAAAATAATTTGGGGGCATTTTTCTACACCAAGAAAAAAACACTTCCCTCAGTCCCTCAGTCCTGTCATAAAAGTTAAAACTAACACCCAGGGGGCAAAGTGAAAAAAACAGACATGGAAAGTTGTAAAAGGTTGTGCACCAGAAATGATATCTAGGACCACAATAAGGATTGCATTGTTTGGATCCACCCTGTAGCTTTCCAGTAGCTAGAAGAAAGGCCACCCAGGTTGTGATCCTTGAAGGTCCTAGATATCATTTCTGGTGAATAAACTTTTACAACATTCTGTGTCTGTTTAAAAAAAAAAAAAAAAACAGGGTTTTGCCCTGTGGGTATAAAGACCAGATAAAGTTAACAAAGAGATTTTTTTTTTTTTTTTTTTTTTGCATGAGTTGATTATTTTATTATGATGAGCCCACCTCATTGGTTGTCCAGGGCTGTCTGTCCGTCCAGTCCAGATGGTTCCTGATGTACCACCACTGGATCTCCAGTGAATACGAGGGCGTACCTGCCCCTCTGAAGGAGCATGCCATCTCCACGTCCTGACCTCTGTGGGCGGTCATGTCATGAGGCACCTCTGTGAACATGGCTGGACAGACACAACATGAGACATGATCAGCATTTAAAAGCTTATTAGTTGATGACTTGCTGTCAAACAAAGTTTAAATATGTGAAGTGGCTACACAAGTCATTTTAACCTCAAATTTAATGTTTCTCCAATAATTTTATTTTCCATAAGGATGGAGATCATCATAGATCAAGACTGTGGTGCAGCTTCAGTACATTTCCCATTTAGACCCATCTTTGGTGTTGTGAGGCTCAGACTGCAAGAAGAAAACATTCACTGACAAATGCCCAGTAATGTTTCATAAAGCAGTTTATCAATTTCCATGCAAAAAGCCTTAATTTACTTCAGCAATGACTGATTAATGTGAGCGATGCTGTGTAACGACTGAATATTCACAGGAACAATATTACAGCAGCCCTGACACGGAGCACATTAATCACTGGAGGAAAAAAAAGAGGGTGAGCTCTTTCTCGGCTGCATTTCCAACATGTGAAGTCACATTGTAACTGCCTGTGATGGTGAGAGTCAAAGTGATGAGGTGGAGTGTGTGATGGTTAAAAAAAAAAAAAGTGAGTGAGAGGAGAAGATAAAACGAGTTTGATTCGAGTCAAGTGTAAAAACACAACAAGAAGGTTTCTAGAGTCAGAGAGTAAGTTTCTGAAGTGTAACTTTTTTAGTTTTTTAATTTTAATCCACAACATCAAGCCACCTGATTTTTGTCTTACTCAATTATTCATTTATTTTCTTGTCCATGCTCTGTAGCACACCATGCTGATGATGATGGGATTTCCTTTCTCTTATATCATGTCTTGATTTTAAACCTCATGGCAAGTGGGACTTGCAAAGACAAGAAAACTGATCTATTAAAATGTCTCCTCCCATGATATGTGTGATATTAACAGTCTCATCTTGAATACTGAGATGGTTTTTTTTTTTAAACTAAAGGAGAAACAAACTTATACCTACTTGCTTTCGTCAGTACTAGCAGCTATTTATCTTTCAAATTTGTGCACTAAGCAGCGAAGTGTGACTTTATAATTGCAAAGTCTCCTACACACATCAATACATCACTTGAATGGTTGAATGGTAATGAAAGGTGTATATACTGAAACCCTTACATATACTCACTATACTGTTACTGTTGAGTTGTTTTGTCAGAACTAGTTCTGCAAACTCCAGCATTATAAAACAACAGTATTTTCACTCCAACAAAATAAAGTTGGAAAACTTTGACTTAACATGATGACAGGGAGCATCCAAACACACCACTGCTTTTGTGGGTCTACATGTCTCATTAGAGGAAGAAGCTCAGCTTGAACTGGATTTCATGTCTTCACAGGATCCAGTGTCTGAACTGGGACACATCTGGAGTGACACTTGTGCCAACTACTGGCCTGACAGCAGAGCATTTGTCGGGTTTGGAAAGGCTCCAGCTGGTTGGTAAATGCCAGTAATCTTTTTGTGGAGCGGTCTACTGTTCTCCAAATCGTATTACAGTACCATGAGTACAGCGAGTTTTTTTGGAATCCCTAAATTTGGCGACTAGTAAATGACAAGCTCTGATCAGTGAGGCCTGTGGGAACAAATCTCCCAACTTAAAAAAAAGAACAAAACAAAAAACTTTTACTCTCTTTTTCTTTTTTTATATTCCTGGCACTTACCAGGCAGCTTTTCAGCCAGTTTTCTCATCATCCACATCAAACGTCACATACTCAAGCATCACAAACTCAAACATAACCCTGAGAATGAGCTGTTTCTCCTGACTGGAGCTCAGCAGGTCAGCCTTTCATACTAGAAGAAAACATTTCAGGCATGTGACTGACACTTGTTTTTCACACTTTGCAGGGAACTTTATAATTTTAGCTTAACAAACAGACATTAAAGCATAATGGCAGTGTGAATTTCCCTTTAGCTCCCCAGACTCTCATGAGTTGATTTTCTTATTTTGTGAACATAAAAGTTTGTTTTTGACCAGGTAATGGTTTGAATAAAAACTCTCAAGATTCACATTCTGACTTTTACTCTCTGGAGATTTGAAGCTTTCACCTACGCATCACAGTTTTCCTCAGAGAACCATGTTTACTCAGAGCTCAATGTTTTGTTTTGTTTCTTCCAGAGTGACACAAGGAGATGTGGTTGAAAGCTGAGCAGAAAGCTAATAAATGAAACTTTGAGTTCAGTTTTTTAGAAAAAAAATGCTTCTTGTTTTGTATTTTCATTTCTGGCAGAAAAAAGTAAGAGTAACTGAGCAATATCAGCACAATGTTTGCTAATGAACATCAGCTAACAAAGGTCACAGTCACAGCACCACAACTGACTGCTACTGTTGAGCCAGTGTGTTTTATTACTGCCAAACTGAAGTTTTTCATTTGTAAAAAGCAAATTGTTATTTCATTTTTTCATGCATTTTAGTCTTGTGCAATAAATTTAACAAAACCAGTTTTAAATGAATTTAGAGTCAATCAGTGGTTTTGAGAAAATGTTATGGCATCAACTGTTGTAAAAATACAACAGGTGATTTTCGATCATCTGTATCCTTGCTCTCACAGGCTAAATTACTAGCCAGTGATCAACTGCACCAACCATAAATGGTGATGGTTCCTCCTTGCTTTCCACAGGCACCTGGAGGGCACAGTCCTTTTCATCACCCTAGTTGGAAACAGATTGGTTGGACTCTCTGGACTTGCCAGCACATTTGAAATTTTCTGTTTATCCATCTCTTCACATGCAACAAATTACACACATGCACTCACACCACTGTTGTTAAAGATGACCACATCTAATGGGTTCCTTCTTTTTGTTGAAATGACTTAGGCTATTATTTATCATCATCCTGCGTTCCCCTCATGATTGTAATGACAGCTACAAGAAAAAACTGGTGCAAAAAGGGTACCTTTGTCTTTGTACCTTTTTCATGGTTCATTAACTAAACTCTAATGTGTAATATTGCATTGTCGCTCTGAGCTTTGTCCAGACACTTTGAGTGACACTTCATAAGTGTTTTTAATTATAGTTAGCTTTAAGATTTCTGAACTTTTGTGCTCCTGTTCATAGATTTGTCTAGCTCATTCACTCAATAAGAATGAGTCGAACCTGTGCCAACTAAATGCCAATTTTCATCTGGGCTCATAGATTAACCTTGGCTGTTCAAACTGTGACGCTGGGCTATGGATCTGTCTTGTATTACAAGAGCAGTGTAAGCCTCGAGTCATACATCCCTCTTGTACATTGATCTGGAAATCTGCTTGTATTTTTCATTTGTGAAACCTGAAACGCACCAGGTATTGATTTGACAATACACAGCCAGAGCCAGCTACAATGCCCACAGCCCCTGTCTTGTAGATAATATTCAAAGCTGGGACATAAAAACTGCTGCGTAAGAGATAGAGCCTCTGAAGTTGCTCTCAGCAATGACAATCTGTCTTTTCCCACTTAGCTGCGAAGCCCACAACGCAAAATCCATGCACATTTTTCTTCTGCTCGAGCGTTTCAAACACTTGAAAACTGCAGGAAAATGTGATAATCGTTGGCAGATCATTACAATGCAGGGGTGATTGCCTTAATCAAACAATTTACACAATCCAAGCAGACTGCTGCAATCTGATCTCATGGGGCCCATTTCTCAGTCTGTCTTAAACATGTCTTCTTTTATTACAACCACGTCCACCAGACTGCAAATTGTACTGTGCCGATGAGGGGAGTGTTACAGTCCTTTCAGTAGGCTGCTTGATTAACTAAAGCAATACTGGAGTAAAAAGTGCAATCCCCGCAGAAATGTGGATGGAGTATAAGGATAACGTACCACTAAATGAAGTGCAGATACTTCAAATTTGTATGTAAGTACAATAGTTTGAGTATCTCATTACTGAACTGTTTTATTTTATATATTATTCAGTTACCCTACAGGTAATTCCTTAGTGAAAACAAGCAGCTTTAAAGCTTTAAAATGTAAAATACCAACTAAACCACTACAGCTGAACAAATAAAAAAATAAATATGTCTCTATGTCAAAACAAACCCCGACAACAATGAACACCAGTGCTTGTGTCAATGACAGGAGAATAATACTGCTGAAACAAGCTGCTACGGGAGCCAAACAGTGGCCAAAAGGGATAAAGGTAGGGGTGGCATGGCTGGAAATAGAAACATGGCATGAAGAAACATGGCGTGGTGCCCAGAGCAGCGTTCAGCTGCAGCTGCGTGTGGAGTTTGAGCTGCTGTTTCGATGCGTAGCCTATCATTCGCCACTGGTGTCTGCTGCACTTATTCCTCTATATTGTCTCACATCTCATGACTAGGTGCCCATAGATAATGACAATTTACAACATTTGAAATAAATGGATGCACTACGATCTAGCCAACATTAGTTAGCTAAACTTTGACTTGAGGTAACATTTAACTGTAGTCTACCAGGGCTCTCAAGTCTCATGAGTGGAAAATGGTATTTCTTGTTGTCTGGGTATGGGTCTCCGCGGCGCTGCAAGCACGCGCACCCCAAATGCTCTGAATACGTGCACAGGTTCCAGACAGTGATGGACTGACCACAGGGCAAAATATGGACAAATGCCACAACTGCCACGTAATGATGCGGCTGTATTGATGCAACAGCAAAAAAAAAGGGAAGAAAAAAAATTGTGTGTCGGGGTTGGCTGGCCAACTGTGAAAAAGAGTGAGAAACTGGATAAACTGGATTGCGTGTCATATAGCTCAATTGGTAGAACAGCTCGCAGTATTAGGAGGACATGGTACGCTGCAGGTTTGATTCCAACTGGTAGAAAATGATATTGGTCGTGAATGCATTTTCTCACCAATATGGAAAGATCACTGATACATATATATAGGATATCTATATATACAGATAGAGATGTAGATGTAAGCTATATATTGTATTGTATTGTACAGTATGGCCCCCCCCCCCAAAAAAAAAAAAAAAAAAAAAAAAAAAAAAAAAATTATTTAGGGTGTTTGAAATCATGTAACAAGGAATAAATATGGAAAATATGCTGTAATTACAGTGTTTATAGATGTCCAGGTCTTAATCAGGGATCATATCGCCCCTGTAATCTGAAGCCTGACTTCCACACCTGCTGGATTCTCTAAAAATTGATTACTGCATCTTTTGCTGTGCTCTCCTCCTTCCTTCCTCCTCCTCCTCTTCTTCTTGTTCTTGTTCTTCTTGTTCTTCTTCTTGTTCTTGTTCTTCTTTTGTAACAATGATTCTCCAAACAAGTGGCTATCTAATGGTGTATCTCTCAGCAACAGTCATCTCTAATCTGCACACTGTCGCTTGATGAGGCTATAACCATGCCTGCGATGAGTTGGGTCTGCTCACCCTCAAGCATTATCATTATCTCCCAAACAAACAGCGATAGGCTCTCAGGCAATTGCTGCAAATCAGTGCTCAGAGAGCTTCAGTGCAGCAGCCAAGTCACACTCCGCACCAGCCCATTCACCGCGGCGAAGAAGGAGAGGTGGATGGAGAAATGAACATGAGAGAAAAAGGGTGTTTATGACAGTAAGAGAAGAAAAACAGCCTGAGTATATATGTGTTTGTGCAGCAGGACACAAATTACCACCAGAGATTGAATTAATGAGCAGGTCTGTGTTTATATGAGCACGAGGCCCAGTGTGTTTGTGAGAGAGTAAAATATAGCAAGAATAAACGGAGGAATTAATGTGAGACTGTGCATGTGACAGAGAGAGAGAGAGAGAGAGAGAGAGAGAGAGGGAGAGGAGGATGGTGGAGGACAATGTGTGAGGTAGTAGATAGCTGTGGGCGGAGAAGCTGCAGGGACGCGTGTTATCGTTTATTTCTTTGAGAAATGGAATGAGGCAATTACAGCTGTGATAAAAGAGGAGCAGGAGGTGTTTCATTGTGGCGTTGTCTCACTCCAGCCTCTCTAAACTTCCATCTTACTCACTTAATAGCTCCATTTCTTGAGATGCCAACATTTCAGAGAGCAAGGAAGGAGACTGTTGTATGTTATAGCTACTTAAAGAGCTTTAAAAAATATTATAGAATAGAGTTGTGGGAGTTGCTCAAAAGTCACATACAGGACATAATGCACACAAGACTGGATTAATGAGTGGGAGGGGATTACTTGTCAAATCAATGCACTAGAGACTGAACAGTTAGTTTTATCTAAACTGGTATGTACGAACTCATTTATCATAGTTTTATATATGATATACATTGTTGACTATGAAGTTGGAATAATTTTGTTTTCAGACACATTCCTCTTTTTATTCCTATTTTAAAGGTTAATTGTGGTTTGATTTTCACAGTGATATGCTTGGAGATAGATATCCAAAGATATACACATTATCAATCAAGAATACATCACACTGCCACAATCATCTCATGAGAAGAGGCTGATTCAGTGTTGCTCTTATTAAGCATTTTTCCAGCAGATTTCAGGAGAGTCTAAACACCACATTTACACTCTCGTACCAGCAACAAACAGGAGGAAGAGTCAGCAACTGCTTACATCTAGAAACTAAGGAGCCAGATGTTCATCTGAGGGGTTGTTAGAAAGCAAATCAGAGATAAAAGGCTGGATATTGGAGTTAAAATTTTTTTAAAAAAGTGAAGGTCTCCCAGTTTCTCTGGCTGGATACTGTCCTATATTTTGGTGATAAATCAATGACCTTTGCAAAAGCTCTAGTTTTATGGTGTGACACAAAACCCTGCTACCACACACCTGCTTCACTTTAATAATAAGAACACAAATTTACAGTTTACAATGTAATAAAAAAGCTGATACAATCAATGTACAATCAGCATCATAAAAACTTGTCTTCTCCAACTGTCATTTGTTGACCGTAAGATTGGAGGCCATGACATAACTGACATGTCTTTTACTTATTTGCGACAGGGTTGGCAGCCGGGGGCGAGATGAAACCTCCTCCTGCTCACTGCTTTTATTGCAAAGTGGATCTAACATCTGGAAGATGAAAGATGGAGGACCTGGAGAACTACTACTGTTGTGACACAAAACTTTTTAGCTCCTCATCTCTGCCCCTCCTGCCCCCCCCCGCCCGTCCCTATATCAAACTTAAATATGTCTGGTCGCCAGCTCTCTTAAGTTATTTTACAGTTGCCTAACAAGGATATTGAGAGACCCATCATGCATTTGCTTCTCTGCATCCTGCCCATGGGCTTCTATCACTCAGACTCACTCAGCATTCTCCTCTCACTCACTGCTGCAACAGTCAGGGTTTTTTTTATACATAAGGGCTCTAGCAACACTGAGCCTCTCTGTGCCTTTTCTGCTCTCAATCTGAATCCATCATGATCGGGCAGCCAGCGGCAGCAGCCTCTGAATGTCAATGCTGCTCAGTGTGTGAGATGGCTGGTGGTGCATGCAGGCTGCCTACAGTACTCTCAAGAGCTTTTCAGGTTCTTGAAATGGCTTCATAACAGCCGAGGAAGTGGCTACAGCGTAGTGTGACTCAACAGCTATTATAATGTTAATTAGGCTGATGTACTGTATGTGCATCCCCGGGGACACTCTGAGGGAAAAGAAGGGCTTGCACTGCCGCATTGTTCAGTTATAATTCAGTTGAATACAACTGTATTTCCATTACAGTGCTAATTTTGTTAATGTTTCCTCATTGGTAGCTTCTTTTTATTTATATGTAAGAAAATATATGTGCAGTGGCTGCTTTACATAAATGCTATCAGGTGAAAATCAATTGTGTTCATCTATTGTAAGTCTGCTGAATAGGTGAAAGGAAAATTTACATTACATTCGGAGAGAGACATTCCTAGAGAGTGATCTTTAGGAATGTACAAAAACATAAGAAGAATCACTATAGTTGTGCTCTTTCCCAGAGAGGTCGATCAATTCTGCAGTCACATACTGTATTTACAAGATGGTTTCCTGTTTAGATTTAAAATAAACTTTCAGAAATCCATGTTTGAAGTAAATGAGAGGGGATATACCCAGCAGAGCATGTGCAAAGTCCCACCTAAGATTAGCAGAAGGAAACTCTGTGTGCTCTGGAGTTTTCTGTAATACAGGATTTGCATTTGGCATATGTTGTAATTTTTTTTACTTTTCCTAGTGATACAAATTCTAACTTTGTTGTGTTTGCAGTTGATGCACCAGCAGCTTCTGCAGGGCTTATGGTAAACTGTAGTACAAATGCAGCTTTTATAATCAGATATATTAACTTCAGAGATAATTGTGAGCATTATTGGTCTCAAAAGGGCAATGAAAACCTTAACTGGCTGCTCTCATCAAGTCTGTTCCCCATCTGGATTGTGTGTGGTCAGTTCAGTTTTGAGGCAACTTTTAGTTAAATCAGTCCTGGGTTATGGCGACATCTTGCTCAGGTCTTGGCTGCAACCCCGAAATCTACCACTCTGGGTTTAGCTTCATTATTGGTGACACTTTAAAGCCTGCGTCCTTTGTAGAGCAGTTGGGTGGTCCTCACTCTCTGAAAGCCCTAATTTTCACATACATTGGTAAGATACCTTCATATATAACTTTCACCATCGTTAAGTCCACTGGACCACATGACACCATGACTAATGACTGGCTTACACTCCATGTCCCTCGAGTTCACACTGAGCTTGGAAGAACTGTTTTACTCATCTGGAACTCACTATAAAGCATTTTAATAGAACATTTTAAATCCTTAATCTCTTATCTTCCAGCTTCTGTTTGACTTGATTTGCTGTTACATGATTTAATAATATTTATATTTTGTTTTAATTGCTGCTAAGACATCAGAATATAAGATAAAATGATTAATGGAACTTTACAGTGATTACTGTTCTTATTTGTGTGTACTATAATAATGTTTTTGTACTCTAATTACCACACTATATCACATGTATGTCCTTATAGCAGGTCTTTTTAGCGGACCTTCACCACCCTTGGCTTTGCCAGCTTCACCACTTGAGCTCAGTTTCCCGCTGTTTTGGCCCAAATCCCAGCTGCTGCCTGCCTCCCCACAGCGTGGGTCAGGTCAGGTCTGTTCTCCCTCTTAATCAAATGGAAAAGGTTAAAAGGAGAACATGGGCTCTTGAGCCAAAAGGTTCAACCAGAACACCAAGGGCAAGTTGTTTTTTCTGCAATTTTGTAATGTAATAAAGGTTCCACCTCTGCACAAGGCATTATCACCACATCATCAGTCAGCAATTACTTCCTCGCAGAAACCCAGTGGATACAGAGAGTTCAGCATAACAACGACACCTTTGTAGTACAAAGCAGTTTGAGTCCAATGTGCTTTAAGCACCTTTTGTTTCACTGTGACTGAGACATCAGACACATGAAGAGGTGCACGTGTTCATTCAAGAGCCTGCCAAAAACATGAATCACAATGTTCTGAATAATCCATCACAGTCATTAGTAACAGTAAACACTCAGCTAAATGCGCATCTGTGAGTGAATCAGTTTTTCTTTAGCACAACATACAGTTAAACCTTCACCACCTGTAGTGGATCTAGAGGCAGCTCTCAAACTCCAAGCTTTCCTCTCCATCATGTCCAGGAATAACACAGGCACATAAATCTGGCTTCTCATCCAGCAAGGGGCCTTATTTTGTTCAGGAGGACCACATCAGTTGTCTGGCTCAGAGCTGCCAGCTGGAACAATAAGAAATTCAGGACATGAGCTGCGGCTGTGTCTGTGCCATGCTTAAAAAAACCACACAAACACATGGAGCCTGTGAGGTGGTGTAAAATGTCTCTTCTCCAAGTTTGTTATAAATGATCAATGTTAGGAGGTGGTAAATAAACTAATAATTGAATGTGTTTGTCTGATAGCAAAACACAGACTTGGTCTATGTATCTCTTTATTAGTTGGATGTTTTTCTTTCCTGACGGGCAGGGCGGGTTATGGATTAGATTTAGAGATGATCATGGGTAACAGGTCTCTTCATTGACGGGCGGGGCAGGAGTGGGTTTCCAAAATTGGACCCGTGAAGGACTCTGGGACGCTCAGGCATGCTTTTAATTTTTAAATAGCCAACCTGAATTGAAGGCTTTTTACTTTTCATCCTTGTGAGTGCCTCAGTTTTTGAAATCACCTCCTACATTTTACACTTTGAAGTGTTGATCCTTAACAAGATTTACTTGTGATTTTAAAGAACCAAAAACCATCTCAGTGTAGCTTTACATGTCTCTCAGGCTTCTCTCTGGAGCTCTAGTAACAGGTAAGTGTTAGCCAATCAGAAGAGAGGAGGCTCTGCAACTCTTTTCTGATTGGCTGACTGGTTACTGAGTGATACAATAAAAATATTCCAGATTTATGCTAAAAAAACAAAACAAAAAACAAACAAAAAAAAACTAAAGCTGTCATAGTTTGGTTGGTGAGCCCAGGTAGGAGGGGTTTGGGGCATGGCTGAGACAAGAAATGCCAGTGTAGATAATAGTGCACATTTCCTGTCTTCTAAGTGGGCGTGGTCGTGGTCTCAACAATTCAGTGTAACACTAGAAAAAGTTTGAATTTACTCCTGATTTTGTGGATCATTTTTATGTGTATGCTAACAGCAGTTCCAGTTAGAAGAAGATCATATCAGTCTGATAGTCTGTAGATTAACTCCAAAACAGTTATCAACAATAATAGTATTATAAGAAGCATTGCAGCAGTAAAACCTGCACTGACAGAGAGAGGAGAGACCTGTGGTGTGAGATCTCAAGAGAGTGTTTTTCTGAGACAGGACAAGACAGGAGTCAAATAATGAAAATGAATGTAATTTTACTGTCAGAATGTTTGGCAAGGCAAGGCAGCTTCATTTATATAGTGCATTTCAAACCAAGGGACAACTCATTGTGCTTTACATAAAAACAAAACATTTAACAGTAAGAATTGGAAACGGAAGAAAACACAAAAACAGACAACTTTTAAAAAATTTAAATAAAACCCAGAATAGTAAAAGTTGGAAAAATCAAAAGTACAATTAAAAGCAAGGATGTAAGAGAGTAAAAGAGATCAGCCATAAGCACATGAGAAGAGAAATGTTTTTAAACTGGATTTAAAAGTGCTTACAGTTGGGGCTGATTTCAGTTCTGCTGGGAGTTTGTTCTAGTTGTGTGCAGCATAACAGTTAAATGCTGCTTCACCATGTCTGGTTTGAGCTCTACTGGGTTTATACTCTGGACTTAAACCATTCAGTGATTTGTAGACCAGTAGCAGAACTTTAAAATCTATTATGTAGCTGACTGGGAGCCAATGTACAGACTTGAGAACCGGGGTGATGTGCTCTGACCTCTTTGTTCTGGTTAAAACTTGAGCTTTTTGGGGGGAGTCCAGTCCAAGACCATTACAGTAGTCGAGTCTGCTGGAGATGAAAGGATGAATCAGCTTCTCCTGATCTGTTTGGGACATAAAGCCCTTAACTCTGGATATGTTCTCAAGCTGATAGAAGGCTGTTTTTGTGACTGATTTGATATGACTGTTGAAGGACAGATCAGAGTCAGCACGCCAAAGTTTTGGCCTTGGTCTTTAGTTTCAAGGTGTTTACTGACAGCAACCCTCTTCTCTTTACTGCCAAAAACAATGACCTTAGTTTTCTCCTGATTTAACTGAAGGAAATTTTGGTTCAACCTATTTTTGACTTGCTCTAAACAGTGACACAGTGACTCTATTGAACTGCAGTCATCTGGGGACAGTGTGATATATATCTGTGTCATCTGCATAACTATGATAGTTGAAGAATTCTGCAGAATTTGACCCAAAGGCAGCATATATAGGCTGAACAGAAGGGGTCCAAGAACTGAGGAACTCCACATGTCATGGCCACTCGATCAGATTGAAAGATTTGTCGCTTGTGAAAAAGGTTTGCACTATTTGCTTTGGTGACTAAGCAGCAAAAGATTTGGTCATAATGTGGAATAAACAGACTAAGACCTGCTGAAAGTGAAAGTGGGAAGACTGCTTTGTTGTGACATCACAAAGTTACAAGTGTCCTGACGCCGAGGGGACATATAATGGAAATGTCACTTTTTGAAGGCTCTTTAACATATTGCATTCTGACCCCCAAAATGTGAGAATTGACAAAAAAATCTGTAATGTGCAGGCTGTCTAGGTTGAAATCCATGTGGTTTTACGAGCTGTTCCCTCGGTTGTCAGACAATGATGTCATTAGTTTTAAAAGTTGCATTAATACCATCCCTACCTCTGAGTACTGGTACAGGTAGAGGGCCCAGGGCAGGGTGAGCAGTGGCTCATTTGCATTTAAAGGGACAGAGCACTGAAACAGATCATTCTGAACAGGGCTATTTTGAGCGGATGAAAAGAGTGATGTGATGTTTGATCCTTGGGGTATTTTGACCGAAGCATGTCACAGACATGTCTTTAAGACACCTGGAAACTATTTTAATCTGTGGAAAAGATGCATAATATGTCTCCTTTAAGGCTTAGTTTCTGTATTCATAAACTGAGCCTTGATCCTTTCACAGTACTAATATAGAACCTAGAGCTGCTTTGTAATCACACTACACATTGTTACTGTTATACAATATGGGTTAATATACACATTTAAAAAACGGCCTGAATGAAATGTGTAGATTGTAAAATAGATCTTTATAAAATAGGAAAACAATATAAGAAAAGATTGGGGGGGAAATTAACACAATATTGAAAACACATGGAAGAGACAGAGCTAATAGGATGGACAGCAGAGGAGCTGACATTTAGAGAGTGAACATGTTGATGACGACCAGACTGTGGACTACAACATCAACAGTCTGGAAATGGAGACACTCTTGGGAGGCAGCTCCCCACTTCCTCTCCCTCAGCTCCGACTGTGATACATACAGATCATCAGCAGCAACTACAGCTGTGATTGTTATTGGTGTTTCTCCTCTCAGACAGTTTTATGGCTCTGAATGCCTCAACAACAAAAGATGCACTGATAATGTTTTTACAGCAAAAACACTCCAACACACTTCAAAAAAAGACACTGCACTTACATTTCAGTCATGCAGCTTCAGTGTGAAGTCTGCTGTGTTATATTCCTGTAATCACACGGAACTATCAGTGCCAAAGGTGGGTCTTTGCTAATTGAATATTCAGCTACTTTCCATCTATTAAGAAATCATCATCAATCACCATCATCATGTTCACACCTGTCTCAGGCAGAGTCACATATTGTGCCCTGAACCCTGAATGGTGAGAAATGATTTTATATCAGAAATATGGTAGACTGTAACACATAAGGTCCCTTACTGCGTTTTTTGCAGTTGTAACCACATCTTCACTTTACAGCATCTCTGGTTTCTTCGGTCAAATGTGACCCCACCACTACAATGGGTCTATGGTTACACAGCTGAAAAAGTTTTAAAACAATATCCTGATATAAACCTGTGATAATCCATGCACAGTGGGACAGAAGTTGAGTGAAAAGAAGTAAATTTAATTATTGGGCAATGATTTTAGTCAAATAGTCAAAGATCAAAGAACACAAACAATAGCTCGGGTTCAGTCATTGAAATGTGCTGCTCCATCACTTCTCCTTATGTGTTCATTCATTCTCTGTTTTAATGAAATGGTTTTTTAAGAACAAATACACTTTTTTTAAGAGAGGAAACATATATTTCCATGAGTGATAAGAACAATTTTTACCCTTTAATAATCTTTTCATCTACACAAAATGTCCCGTGGTTAGAAAACAAGATATCAGGCAATACTCATAAAGACACAAGCTTAACTTTAATTAATAACCTCAAAGTTGCAGCAGGTGAAGACACAGTAGGAGTTTCTGACACATCTGACACATCTGACCCACACCCACGTCCATTATCTTTTTGCTGCACGGCACTTTATTGTTACTGTTAGTGTACGTCTCTCTGCGTCTCCCCTCTCTACTCATTTCCATCCAGACTTGCCATCCAGCTCCTCAGAAATAATTAGTGACTAACAAGTCTCTCACACGGCCCCATAACAAGCTTCACGCTCTAATAATGAGCCTCGACACACACAGTTCTGCAGTAAACAGCTGCCATCACTTACACAGAGAACCTGCCGGAAGCCGAGCGAACCCGAAAGACAAACCAGCCTGAGCAAGCAGAATCCACAAGATTGTTTTTGTCTCTCTGGAACATGTTTGGGGTTTTTTGAGGATTCTCTAATGAGGAAGCATGCACTGTGGAAAGAAGGAGTTGGAAAACGCAGCGCCTGTTGCCTGTTCATGAGTCTACAACACTTTCATCAGCAGTCCAAACAACAGAATGAAATAACGTGTTTCCACAACATAATACATGTAAAATAGTTCGGGGGAAGGAGAATTGAGAGATGCCGTTTCTAAATACGACCTTTTCTGAGAAGATGCCAGCTTTTCCCCATCAAAGCCAACTTCATGGCCTTTTCAGCAAATGCGGAAAGGCAGTTAATCCAACCCATCCCTCGATTTGTCATGTACTTATCGTGGTTTTCCAAGTAATTACAGAAAATCCATTCTCATTTTTGAGGAATTAACCTGCCTCTGTGCAACGTAGGGTGTAACGTCAATCACCACAAATCTCTCTCACGGTCCCAGTGCCACTCCGACAAACACTAAAAGTACTTAATCGAAAAGATAATGTGTCGGTTGTTTTGGCATTCAGGTGTTATTGAGAGCGACTTTTCCTGATTTTTTAAAGGTCTTGGTAAAGACGATCACACACTCGCAGAGTGGTGTGGTCAGTGCAGCAGGAGCTGAGCTAACTAGCCATAAAACAGTGATGGATGATACGAAGGTTTAAACAGCCATGTGAAAATGCCATGGTGTTTACGAGTGGCACCCTGGTGTTCACGAGGGTTTGTAAAAGCTACATGACTTTCATACAGAGTCTCTAAAAAAGAGGGTGACCACGGTTGGCAGGAAATGAGCACTCAAACTTACAGTTCCTGCTGTGTCACAACCATTTTTTAATCTACTCATTTCAAAGCCTACTCTTTTCACATTTCCCTTTTACTGAATACAATTTTTGATTATTATTTATTGTGATGTGTGTGCAAACTGTTGCATTGGTTTGTTGGGTTATAATGGCAATTTTCTATTAAAGCGACTTGGGGCAGGATAACTTAAACATGCAATTTAAGTTTTTTAATGCTAATGTGTGATGAAGCGTTCAAAACCAAAAAGAATGAGCCCACCCACCTATCTCTCCGTTGCCTTGAACAGGCTGTGTGCTGCATAATGTACTGCAATTTGGAGTCTGAATTTCCCACGCATTTCTGTGGACGTGACGTCAGATGATGCTGAATGCGCGTTCTCGACTGCTTTCGACTTGGATACAGGAAGAAGACAAGCGCAGTAGCAATGGACTCTGCTACGGTAAGCAAACGACCAACCACACAAAGTCCACTGAAAAGTCCCACAGAGAAGAAAACAAAAGTTTTTTCAGCGGCATCTCAACAATACTGCATGTGTGTTTTACAATTCATGTGTGAGGTACATTAGTTTGGTAAATGCATATCCATTCACTATGTGCACTATACTCACACGCCTACTGTCTTTAATTTTACAGTGTCTCCGTCGCTTCAGCAGTATTTCTCCTCACATGCTTACGTTTCTATAATGACTGGATTTTCTCATCTCCACCATTATAGTGCGACACCACACAGCAATTAAAACACCTTGCAAAACAAGCGGTCGATGAATCTGAAGCTGTGCTGCTCACTCTGAGATAGATCCATCTTCGAGGTGAATCTACAGCAGCAGGTCTCAGCAGAAACCCACTGCGGAGAGGGTGGAGATACAGTCGTGTCTTCAACAATACAACACCAGCTAAAACAAAATACCCAGTACCCATGACAAGCTGATAGCTAGTCTTTACTTTTTTTAGTTCTAGGATAAATCCCAACCTTGTCTATCGTTCTCTTTTAGTGTTATTGCAGTATATCCTTATGGTGTGCAGCAGTGAAGCCATAGGAGGAGGACTACTTCTAGAGAGGAAAGCAGAAGAGGAGATGGTGAAGTCACAGGGAAGAAGAGGCAGAATCAAAGAAACAGACCCGCAGAAGTCACAACAGGGAGCATCTTTTTCCCTCTGCTTCTTTAAAAGCTGCCTCCACCAGCCTATTCTCCTGGGCCAGGCTGTGGCAGCAGAGGGGAGACATAGCAGGAGAGGAACAGGAGATATCAGCACTCAGTATCTAATCTCCCTACCCTCTCTAATGCACCCTGGAGTATCCTCTCCAGCACCGACACAGGCGGATAGATAGGAGTCGACAGCTGCACAGGCTAAAACCCAGCACCCGAGCTTTACCGCTCGAGGAAAGCTTTCCCTGCTGGGCCCGACTCTGAACAGAAGGGAAAGGGGGCGAGTTTGTGAGGTGGAGAAATGCTGAATCAGCAGGCTTTGTTTTAAGTCTCACAAAAGTAGTCTACCTTTCCAAAAAAAAATAAATAAATAAATAAAACAAGCACAACATCATGTCATTAAATGACATTTGCTCCCAGTGCACATCTTTTTGTGAAGGACAGTATCAGCATCTTTGAATGCTTTAAGTCAAGCAGGTACCGAACCTTTTCACGTACACAAATGATGCTTCCTCCTTACGGGAGTTTGTAGGAACATGTAGATTTGCATTGCAAATCCCACTGTGGATTTGTCAGACTTGTAAAAAACACGATTACACCCATCTCTGCTGAATGCATACAGTACTGAGCTGAAAATAAGAGGAATCTGAGTCACCTTGAAAACAAACCACAGCTGCCTGGATTTGAATAAAACTCTTCTTACCAAGGTAATTTGCCTAGAAATCCTCATTTGTTCCACATCATTTAGCCCTTTACAAAGACCCTTTAAAAGAATGTACAAGAAATGATTAGGGAAGATTGAGCTCATCAAAAGTCTGACAAACACCCATGTTAGCAGCTGCATAGTGAGGCCTTGAAAGATGCTGGCATCAGCATGCTATCAGGTTTATTTGGGTAATTGGAATAATATATTTGGGTAATTGGAATAAAATATAAGAATACAGAAGAATGGCTGGGAACAACAGACTGATAGGATGTATGATTCAGAGACCTCCAGAAAAGTTATACTGTACATGTAACCAAGCCTTCATCTTGGAAGCCTAAAAAGAGTTTGGCTTAGAAAGATGAATCCAACTCTGACAACAGAGGCAATGACATGGTCGGGCAGCCTGTGGTACAGAGGTACAGAGGCAATAGTTTAAAGTAGGAAAAAGCCGTTCAATCGACTGATACCCCACGAAAAAAACCTCATTAGAAGTTGATGGTCCAGACAGCTTGGTCAGAGTCAACGCATTCAGTCAAGATGAAATTTACACGTCCCTAACGGTGAAAAGCCCAAAAATGCAGGCAACTCCGCTTTTATGATGGAGGCAGCTGAGTTCATTTAGGATTTAGTTGATCAGGCAGCATTAATGTTGAGCTCTGTTTAAATCTAAATGATCTCAGGTACACAGCAGTGTTACCTTTATCCTATCTGAAACTTCTGCCGACACTGATTTTTTATAAAATGTCCAATCAGCCACTTCTTTGTGCAGGAGACATCTGTGGAGTGAAAGACGTGATGAATTGGATGTTATTTCACAGACATGTGGTTGTGGAGTCATTATCTTGTTACTGTTACAGGGCTGAGCTGAGAAAACCTTCGTGTCCAAAGCTGGAGGCAGTAACAGGGAGAGGAGGAGGAGGAGGAGGAGGAGGAGGTGTTAGTGTTGGTGGTGGAGGGCTGGTTGGTAGACAGGACAGCTGGAACTGAGCCTCCTTGTCTGGCAGGGAGTGGCAAAATTCCCTTCCACCCAAATCACACGTCCTCCTCCTTCTCTTCTTCTCTCTCTCTCTCTCTCGTTCCTCCTCCTTCTCCCTGCAGGTTACCATTGTGCAAGCGAGGCTCTCGTGAGACATGGTGACAGTACAGATAAACGAGTGAACTGGCTTGTGGGATGCGTGTACACACACCTTCACACATGGAGGAACACTTCCCTCACCTTCCAACTGCCTGTAAATTGATGTACATATTCCTACACACGCACCACAAAAAATGGGCTTTGGAGAGAAGATATGTTAAAGAAGGTGAGACTTGCACACACTGACACTCACACACACACGCCAGATGTATAGGCAGTCACAGGAGGTTTACCAAACGCCTTCCTTTCTGCTCATTTTCCTCTCTGCCTCTATTAAGGCTGACATTGATGAATGGCAGAGATTACAGGACAGACTGCCACTTAGCTCCATCACAGAGTGAATGTAATCAAACACAGAGACACGGGAGCATCCAGGGAACTAGACAAGATGGAGGCAGCAGAGGTAACACAACAGACTGTGAGAGTGCGTGACTAAGAGTCTGCCTGCGAGGAAGCAGGCAAACATGTTTGGACATAGGTAGGTTTTCATATGTGGTAGGAATGGGTTCTGTCAGATGCCCAAAATGGTTGACGTGTTTTTTGTTTATGTCTTTGATTTTGAACAGATGTTATCTAAATGCACATTAAAAACTGTAATGTGCGGCATGCTCAGTGGTGGAGTGGTTAGAGAGCACGTCCCATGTTGGCATATGCCTGAGGCACTGATCACCGGTTTGACTGAGACAATCCTTAGCGCAGGCAAAAAACACCCCAAAATATCTTTAAAAAAATGTAATGTGACGAACCGCTTTTCAGCTGAGAGCTGTTTTTAAATCTCTGCCTTTCTCTCAAGTGCTTAAATAATAATGTTGAAATTTCTCTCACCTGGGAGCCTGCAGTTCACCTCCCTGCATGTGTGCTTCTAAGTTGTACAGGATGCTCCTGGCATCATTTTCAGAAAAAACGATGCCTGACATGATATCAACAAATACATCAGCTGGATGAGCTGTGGCTAATTTAATTGAAATTAATTAACTTCTTAATGACCCATGTGCAGTGAGGACTCTGGGATGGCATCAAGGAGGAAATATTTCTCACGCTAACAAGATTAATTACGACTTCTCTTGTGTGAAACATCAGGAGATGCTTGGATCAGTGTTTATGTTTCATTATGTTTATGTTATTTTACAAAATGAAAAAAAAAAAAACACACACACACAAAAAAAATGGTCGAAATTGCAACACATGTAGTTGTGAATGAAAGTGGCCAAAAATTCTAACCACTGAACTAAGCTGCTTGAGTTTATAACCAGAATAAAGTGGCCACGTCATTATTCACCTTAATCACATTAGTTTTCAAACTTTACAAGTTCAGCTTTCCTTATTTCCAGCATATAAATCTATAAACAATTTGCCCAACGACTCAGGAAAAACAGCACAAGTCTAACACTTTTAAATGTTGATTAGCACGTCAGTTATCTAAATAACCAGGGATTTGGATAACTGTCGAATGACTTGAATCCACATCAAGGAGAAACAAATGGCTGGGGATTTGGATAATGAACAAACAGTTTTAATTAGGATGTAGAACTGTGTTTGTGTTCAGAGACTTTAGTCAAACACCAAAGCCTGAGCTGAAAAGACAACTGTGTTCGAGGAGATCACTGAAATCACTGACCTGTGGCAAATAAAAAGAGTCCATTGTAAAATAAAATAAAAAAAAGAAGAAGAAGAAAGAAAAATGAAGAGTAAACAAGGTTTTCCTGTTCCAGAGAGATGGTGGAGTAATATACAACAGGGCTGTGGTCTGAAGCTGTCGACTGAAAGATAAAGGCTTTGAGATAATGCAGCTCAGACTTATCTGATAATTCTGATAGAGCTGAGATTAATTTACTTGCACAACAATTTAAATTCCTCTTCTTTTTCAAGTAAAGAAAACATGAAACACGCTCCTTTGATCCGGGATGGATTCAGCAAACTGATGCTGAGGGCTCTGAGAGACTTGGTGGATCTTCAACTTGTTGACTGAACAGAAGTTACAGCTCATTTGTTCTCATTCATTTCTGTGCCGTGTGCTCATTATAAACTCGCCTCAAATCAGCCCTTTGCTAAATGCCAGCCTCCCTTCGGCCTCGTCTTTGCTCTGCTCGTTCACATTATAGAAACCAATAAACAGGAAATGCCATTTGTATTCTGGAGCGAGGCCCCGACTCTTAAGAAATGGCATTTGAAAAAGAAAAAGGGAATTATAGCCACGAGGTGAGAGCTCCACACCTGTGTTTCACTTCCACAGCCAAAAACATTAGCTTTCACAGGAGTAAACAGGAAACAGTGTCCTAAGTTTTCACGGGACTTGAATACGGCCACAGGCAGGAAACAGTTCTCCAACAGTGAACAGACATTAAGGCTGTAGATCAATTAAAATATTTATAAAATATACATTATTCATAGTGCCCGTAGTTAATCACAATTAATTACAAATTAACTGAACATCATTCATTCAAAATGTTCAAAAAAGAGATAATTTTGAAGAACGGCTGCACATACTTTGGTTTCACAGGACTCTGTAGCTGAACCTGCCATTCAGAAGATTTTTTTCATCTTCTGAGCAGGAACTGTTAGCAGAGAGGGTTTAGGTTGTGACTATGAGCTGATTTCATTTCTGGCGACAGATTCAAACTATAAGTCAGGTCAAAGGCCAGAAACACAGAACATCCATTGAGCTTTGAGGTGTTTCAGTGTGTCAGGTCACTGGGGTCAGGTCAGGTGTCAGTACTACACAGACACCAAGACAACACAGCATCTTCCAGCAAAGGAGATGAGCTCAAGTTTTTCCGCAAAACACCTGACAATGCACCTGAAAGAACTACAACAACAGACCAAATAGTTGTTGGTATGATAACTGAATTAGGACTCAACAGTTTATCAAACTGTACTGTGGTGCTACAGAGAAGCCCCCGGTCCCCAGATCAAATTCTCCCAACACAAACTGTTTTTTACAGGTCCAACAAAAAATCTAATCATCATTTTTAGTTTTCAGTGAAAATGAAAAATAACCACTCCTCTCATACTGCACTCACAATATTAGCCAGAGGAAGCATCCAACTTTTACATTTAGGATTTCAACAGTGGAAAGAGAAAGAGAAAGATCTTCATTGTCATTGTGCATTTTACAATGACATACTGTTGGAGCAAAACCTCCAGATGCCTAATAAAAGAAGAGATACTATTCTATATGTTATACTCTGTTGTTCACTAAGCTATGGGTAAAAATGAGTTGCGTTTTTCTTTAAGTACAGCAATGGCCTGAGGGAGTATCAAGATGAAACTCTCTGTGGAGAAAGTGATCAGAAAAGTTAGGGATCAATTATTGATCACCCTCCAATACCTCTTCTGAAGCTGGAGGAGCTTGTTCAGCTCAGCCTGTTTTTATCCCGTAGAGTTATAAATTCCTGGTGTGCAGCCAAATCCTCATCCTCACAGATCTAATGGATCCATTACTCAAACCTTCCTGGATCACATTATTTATTTATCTCACCTGTGAGTGGCTTTTGTCAACACAGGCCTGATTTCAAACACGCATCCGCTGACAGATCTGCCTGAAGCACAGATTCATGAGGGTGACGTCTTATCAGGTGCCTGAACGCTGCACAGCCATTTGTAAATATTATGAGTGAGGATAAAATATGGGACAGGATCTGTGGTGAGATGTTACAGCAATGATTTAGTCACCGTTGCCAACACTGCAGGTAAACACTGCAAATACTCTCAGTCAGGAACATGAGCCGACTGTTTTTCACTGGCCAGATAAACTAATCCAAGTCAGAAGGACACCCGCTGTGCCGACAACACAGCCCCGTTCAAAATAAATGAGGGGGCGATGTTTTTATTTTTTCCACCCTTGCCTTCTGTCTCTGTGAATGTGGCCCTATTATACTAAAGATGTGATAAGATTCACACTTTCGCTTCATTTGGGAGTGAATTGTTGGTGCTCTTCTTCATCTGAAAGCACTTTCAGTCACAAAGGAATATGAAAAGAAAAAGCTGTTAGTCTTTGTGTCATCTAATGAGAAAATCACAGTGATATCCAGCAGTGGGTGGATAGAGGACGGTGACTTTGAATGCAACACTGGGGCTTGTTAGGAGTCTGGAGCAAGGGGCTGTAATTTATTCAACATCCTAAAAGCAAAGCTGAGCTCAGATTCATCGCCTCGACTGTTTGGACTGTGAGTCAGGAATGAGTATCAAATAATGCGATTTGCTTGTGATACACTGGTTGTACAAACGGAGGAACGGGGGAGAAACATTTTCAAATAACAGTGCAGTCTCAGTTCAGCGCAAGTCATTACAAAAATCAAAGTAGAAACCACCTCAGGAGGAGTTAAGTGGGAGGAAGCAGCACATTAAGGCCGACTTTTCAAAACTTTGTCTTTTTTTTTTTATAACGCAAATCAAATTTGACTCTTCAGAGGTGAAAAAACTCTTTGCCTGCATCAGCACTGGATCTTTTCATCTTCACAACTGCTGCCACATCTGTGACACTTCTGCCACATGAACATGTGTTGAAAGAGAAGAAGAAGGAGACGAAGGAAAGCGAGCATGAGGAGGATGAGAGAAAAGTGAGGCACAGTCCCAAAAAAAAAACAAACTACAGGCAGAGAGCATGACTTTGACACAGCTGATTAAAAAGAATAACAGGCACGAAAAGTGTCACATCTAATAGGGACACGACACGTCAGGCCTCCTCAGAGACACCGAGCTATCACACTGGAACCACTCTCTCTCCTGAAACAGAAACGAGCGGCGTCTTCGCGGCGCTAATCAGAGCCGACGTTGGGAATACAACACCGCGGCTGTAATCTATTTGCAGCAGCGACGCTAAGCTTCATTTGGAGGAGATTTCATTTGCAGTGAGGCTCTGTTTGTCTTTCTGAAACTACAATTTGGCTGAGCTAATGAGCTTGACATATTGCACGGCTCAGGACAAACAGCAAGACATCAGAGCTTATCAGGGGGCTCACTGTTACAAGCACAATTGCATTTAATCTAGCTGAAAGAATTACATTTCCACATCTAATCTAAATCTAATTAGACGTGCGCATGTCATCACAACTGAAGCATTTTGACATTTATGTGGGAGCATCTTGAATCTGTCAAGTTTTTGACTGAACACCTGCAGAAAGATCATCAAGTATCAGCAGCTCAGGAAACTGATGATTCTCGCATTAAGACCATACCTGCACTTTTATAAGGAGGAAAATCTCATCTGAAATCACATGGTCTGTTCCATCAGAGGTGATAAGGTCTTTCCTGGTTGGGTTTCAGCAAATCTCTTAACAGTAGAAAGTGTTTTACCTGTGTCTGATAATCTGACTCATTACAGTTCAATTTGGAGCCTGAAAACAGCTGTTCAATCATTCTTAAGTAAATGGAACAAAGATACTTATTTGTTGCAGCGCTCTTCATGGATATACAGTACTGTAACTGTTTTAAAATGGTCTGTTGATTAAGAGTAGAGCCATTATCTCCAAATCAAATTTTTGATTTTCATTGTTTCACTCATCACTGACTCTCCAAAGTAAAACGTCCCTCTGACAAAAAACACAAAACATTTTGTGCAGAGGGTAAACGGAGCTGAGCGGCTAGGTGCTGTTCCTGCTTCACTCAGTTTTTTTAAAGGGACTTGGGGCAGGATAAATTAAACATGCATTTTAAGTTTTTTTTAATGCTAATGGGTGATGAAGCGTTCAAAACCAAAAAGAATGAGCCCACCCACATATCTTTCCATTGCCTTGAACAGGCTGTGTGCTGCATAATGTACTACAATTCTGGGTCTGAATTCCCGCGCAGTTTTGCAGACGTGACGTCAGATGATGCTGAATGCGCATTCTCAACAGCTTTCGACTTGAATATGGGAAGAAGACAAGTGCAGTAGTAATGGCCTCTGTGTGGTGGTGGGTCGTTTGTTTACCGTAGCAAAGTTCACTGAAAAGTGGAAAAAAATTTTATCAGCAGCATCTCGTCAATCAAAACGCAATTACCCACAACGGCCATCGTGTCAGTATTGAGTCTTATGTCTTGATCCTGCCATCCCTTCAAATTGAGAAAAACAAACAACCAAAAAAAACATCTCAATTTTCCCAGAATTCATTGTACCAGAATCAGGCTTATGTTACTCAAGAACTAAACTGTTTTGATGAACAGATGAATAGATCCAGTCTATCCTAAGTCTGACCATTCGTTTCAAAGACATATATGTGGTGGACACAGGATGTCAGGTTTGCTGTTGACCTGTGTATTGACAAACCTGTGGTTTGACAAATCAGATGTTTTTACAGGCAGTATTCTCCACAGAGGTACCATCCTCTCCATAACAAACCAACAAAACAGACAAAGAGATCAAAACCAGTAGCAGCCATGAATAGTACGATAAGTTAGAATTCAGCCAGATCCACCAACACTAGTTGGTGGATCTTGTGTTGGTGGAGACAAGACGTGCGCTGCTGAGCCGCTTGAAATTTGCTCAGCTGATATTCATTTCAGACCTGGGCAACTGATGACTAAAATCCTTCAACTGGTTGAAATATAGATTTGAAGATGACCAAGGTGTTAAAAAATGCTTATACCATGACAAAAGTCTGTGTTGAATTATCACTATTTTCACCCTTGCACATAGACGATGCAACACCATTGAAGGTCAGGTTGGAGATCCTGGAAATCAAGGTGAAGCCTCACTACAACGACAGTATTGTGGAAAGCCAGGTCACTCACACTGGGATTACATTGGGTCGCTCCACAAAGGTAACGCCCTCACTGCGCAGCAACTTTCCGCCAGCTTTTTCTCATGGCTCATTCACGTGAAAGAAAACACCCAACATCCTGATAAACCATCCAGCATCCAGCTTAGAGGTACACTGCCACCTACCAGATTTCAGTGTGGTACACTGGATTACTCCTGTTGTCTTTTCTGCAGCGTAACTCATTGAAGACTCTGAGCACGCGATTAGTGCACGAAGAGCGGTAGGAGGGAGCGAAGGACAGAGATGGCAGCTTGACTGACACATCACGATCCAATTGACTTGAACGTGGCATTCAAAATGATTGGATGGGGTTTTTCCAGGAATGGCCGTTCCACAGGTGACTGACTTTTTTCATTTTTGTGAAAAAGCATTTAATTAACTGGTTGCAGTCGAGGTGTGAAGAGGATTTCAAGCAATTCAGTAAAAAATGCTCCAGAAATAGATCTCCAGCCCTATCTTAAGATCCCACAACTGGTGCAAACATTTGGGACAATTTAAGAGCAAAACACAAAAATATGTGTGACACAGGTCTGTTCAGTTCAAACATCTATACTTCCAAACTGTCTAGACTATGATTACCCTTCATGGCAAGTTTGAAAATGGTCAGAACATCAGATTTGGTTCATACAGACACAACGTTGAAAGTGCAATGATCAACACATACGTCTGCCGAGTGTCGTGCTGCCACAGCTCTGACGCCACCTCCACACACCTTCCTGCACGCTCACCTGTGTGAGTCACTGATATGAGTCAGCTGAGCATGTCTGTGTTTCTCCAGGGAGTCTGAGGGACTTCATTTGGGCGTTGTCAGTTTATTAAATCACTTTTCCTCTAATGGCAGATGTAATGGATGTGTGCACACGGTTCACAATATATTCCCGCACAAATAAAAAAAAGGTTTACAATAGTCGCCCAATGACAGCAAACAATGATGTGGGATGAAGGATGATGCAATTATGTTATGGGCCATTAAAAGTCAATACAGTGTGTATAGTGTGGTGATGTGCAGTGACAACAGAAGCTCGCTGCAAGGGGAAGTTGCCAGTGCAGAACCAGCAGGGGACGGATTTCATTTTGTGGCTTATGATGAAGAGGATGATGAAGACTCCATTTTTTTGCTAAATCCAAAGTCTTGTGCGTATTTGCATGCACCAACACCATTTTGATGTCCTGAAGACACTTTAGTGAAAATATACTGGCAAGAAGGAAGTAGGCAAAATGGCCACTGTAAGTGAAACTGCAGCAAAGACGAGCAACGGCAAGAACCCAGGGAGAGAAGAAATTAGTCTGCTGGGTAAAGCTTCTTCCAGTCAAAAGGTGATTTGATATGCAACATATTCCCCTCGGTAATCTCTTATAGCTTCAGCACTGAGTGGCTTCATGGCTAAACTATCCCTCTAGTAGCAATTCAGCTGGATATGCACCATGCTCTCATCGCTGATACCGTGCCATGTTTAGGGCTGTGTAGCTCAAATATTGAGCTGCATCCTCACAGTTCTTCTGTGAGCGGCACAGCCGGATGCAGACAGAAATCCACCCAGGGGACGTTTGAGCACAGCTCTGCCGTGGATGAGGCCTCAGTGCGTCTCAGCTGTGAAATGCCTGGGACTCCCTTTTTTTAGCATTAAGGTGCTTTTCTGCCCAATCTCCATGGAGCCAGCTGTCACCGTCCCACAGAGGCATGCTGTGGAAAAATTCGACCTTATTGCCTTATTTTAACGTATGCAGATAACGACTCATAGGAAACATGTAGGATAATGTGTTTATTCGCTCTCTTGTCGGGCGGGGGGCAGTTATCGTAGCACAAAGAGGGAAAAAAACTGCTAGTTTAGCTCTGTCCAAGAAAACTGTTAATCACCAGATGTCCGCTGCCCTCTCTGGATGACATTGTCACCTCACGCCACGTCAGGAGACCAACTAACGTCATTAAAGACTCCGCACACACCGGCCATCACAGGTTGGCCAAGACACACACGACCAGGTTCAGAAATTTTTCCCAAAAGCAAAGGGCACACTAAATTAAAAAAAGCAACAAAAACTGACTTATCATCAATGTGCAAGACGACTATTTATTATTTAAACTATATATCTGCTGCCGTGTTTTTGTTGGAACAGTCTGTAAAGCTTGATTTGCACCACAGAATAGCACCAATTTTTGTTATATGCAACACAATGACAATAGAGGCGTACTGACTAAGATTCTGCATCAAAAGGAATCATCACTTCTGCTGTTTTACCAAAAACTATATGACTTATTTATCAAATTTTAACTTTTAACTCATTTTTGTGTAGGAATGTGTGTGTGTCTGTGTGTGTGTGTGTGTGTGTGTGTGGTTGGGGGGGGGGCAACATGCAACAAAGGTCTGTGGGTTGGACTTCCATGGACCATACCATTGTTTTTTTGGTTTGTTTTTTATTAATAAGTCCATTCAATTTACGGTTTTTATTAAACAGTTCTTCAGTTTTTGGACGTCCTTTCATGGACCTTGGATTATTTTAATCTGCAGCCTCAAGACATTTTTGTGGTGGTTATCAAATACAAGTATAGACCAGTAATAACCTCTACAGTGAGAACATGTTGCTTCACTTCATATTATTATATATTTTTTTATTTTGGACCAAAAGGTCACAAATACAAAAATCATTTTTTCCACATAGGTATATCAGTTGCTGCCCAAACAATCATCAATATTTTAAATAAATTCTGAAGGACCCTCGGTTAAGTGTCGCCAGCAGGACTCAGCGTTTATCTGGACAACAGCTGCCACCTGCAGAGCAGCCAACCGCTACAACCCACACTGAGAAAAGACCATTTACTCTTATGCAGCTCTACCACACCAAGCTGAGAGTAAGGGTATTAGTGTGGGTGTGTTTACATGTTTCATTGTACACTGCCCCCAGGTATGAGGCTGTCCAACGCAGCAGCCCTTTGTAAATACCATGCAGGGCCTCAAAGATGGCCAAGAGCCTATTAGCTGGACATGAAAGACAGAATGTGTGTGTGAATCACTGGCAGCAGGCTAAAAGGGGGGAAGGCGCATGATTGGATTCAAGCAAAGAGCGTCTGTCAGTCTGAGTGTGTTGGTGTCTGTTTGTGTGTGTCAACTCCAAACAACACTTTGAACAACTCCATGCGTGTATGCCAGTTAATTTGGCTCCAGTCTGGATAACTGCAGAACCAACCACTGGATGTAGAGTCATTCACCGGCTACAGTTGCACACAAGTACACACACATACACACACACACACACACACACACACAAACACACACCATGTCCTCATCCGTGTACACACACTCCCACTGCGTAGGAAAGAGGCTCTCCACAGCGGCGTAATTTGGCCTGGTCACTACAGAGACGTCATAATGGATAACCCTGTCTGAAAATGGCTGGGGGCAGCACGCATAATTGAGCATGCTGTGTTTATGTGTGTGCATGAGTGTGTGCGAGCTTCACAAGGGAGGGCTACTAAAATGGCATTTCTTGCTGCTTCATGTTTTTCTCCTCAGCGGAGAAGCCCTTTGGTTCACATGTACATACTGGGTGGGTTGAAAAGGAAACTTAATTTTCACATGGATATTCAAAGAGCTAAAAATTATCTCTGTTTATATGGTAAAAACATGTCCAGCAGAGAAAACATCCTGAGCCATAAGTTCAGAGTATGATCAAAGGTGGATAAAATGAGGTGCAATGGACATTTTTCTGCATGTTCGGCCTTGTTTTCTTTGTCTGCACAGCAGCTCCGCGCTGAAAATTTCACACATTATTGAAGCTCTGAGTCTAAAGAGCCTTGTCAGACACAGATTACAGTACGAAACAACTGTTGCCTTCATTTTAATGTTAAATGATAGTTTTTTAAAAAAGGTGTTCATTATGTAAATGTTCATCGTGGCCTAATTCAGACTTGACAGGACATTAATGGAAAGAGCCCCAACACTGCTGCTTTGTTTGTAACCTGAGAGACAGGCAAAAAGCAAAATCAGTGTTTTTTTTTTGTTTTTTTTTTTGCATTGCATTGCAGTGATCTTGAATCTTATTTTACATTCTCCCCTGTCTCACACCTATAAATCAAATAAATATTATTTTACTGAGCTTGTGATATTTACTTGAGTCTTTATTTCCTATTTGCTTACACTGTATGTTGTAGCTTTTCTACTGGGTGTTCATGTGTGCAACATGGAGGAGAACCCATGTGTCTATACATGAGGAGAGTTTTCTTGAAGCTTTGAGATTCTTTATGCTGATTTTAATGTCTTTGTGCATAAGAGATGAAAGGTGGGTGATAACATTTAGAGCAGTGCTGTTTCAAAGGTGGAACAAGGCGTGCATCGAATCTCTGTTTATTTACCCTGTGTGGCTCTGGCCTTTATGGTAATGGGGCAGTGTTTAATTTTAAACGGTTGGAGGTGATACAGAAATGTGACATCACTGGTGTGCATCAAAAACTTAACATCACCATGTTTACTATAAAAATGTTAATATGACATTTTTTTTCAAATTCTAAATGCTCAAGTATTATATTATATCCTTAGATAACTGTCTTCTTGTATTTGCTTTTAGTTGTGCTTGAATTCATTGTATGACGTAACACCTGACTTTGAAAAATACAATAAGAATGTAATTTCCCTGATCCCCCCCCCCCCCCTTTTTTTTTTAAAGAAGGACCTAAAGAGACCTAAGACCTAAACTTAGGTTATTTGGATTTTATGGCTTACCATCATTGGAGGCTTTCCCTGATCACATTAAAAATGGACTGGATGGGGGATTCAGATGAATCTGAATCAGAGCACACTTGAAATCAGAATAACTTGTATGTGTTATTTCCTTACATTTCAGTGATTCACGTTTATACTAAGTGACATAGTCTGTCAGTGTATCCTGTTTGCAAGAGATTAATTGAAACTAATGTAGCCTCATGCTGAAAGAAATATTTAAACAGAGTAGTGTTTTCATCACTGCTCTGTTAGATATGGGCTCACGGCTGAGCCTGGCAAAGTTAAGAGGTTCAGGCTCTCTACATATGAAGCCATGACTGACTGGGAGTTTCATAAATAATGTAAGCTCTCTCTGCTTTTCTTGAAACGAAAAAAAAAAAAAAAAAAGCTTCAGAAAATTCTCCAAATGTAAATGTTTGCTTCGATATCAGCAATATGAAAGGAAGGAGGAAAGAAGCACATTAAAGCGATCTTCAAAGCCGGCCTTTCCCATATGCTTGAAGTCATGGGATACCTCCTGCTGATAAAGTGATGAGTTTATTCCAAGGAACTGACATAAGACCATAGCGTTACGGCGTACAGAAGAAGTTCACGTGAGACAGTTGCCATGGTGAGGAATCAATAGGTTTGTAGAGAGGGTGGGAGTACGAAACAAAGAAAGGAAACACATGACCAGTAACTTGGAAACAGACACTAACATGTGCAAAGGTATCTGCAGCCAAAAGTAAAACGTAATTTTATCAGAGTAGAGTTGTAAATAATAATAATAATGATAATAATAATAATAATAATGATAATAATAATAATAAAAAACTCAAAGCCAGGACTGTGCAGTACAGACTGCATCTGTTACCATGACAGCTGTCTCATCAATATCTCTAGGAGATGTCATTGTTGCTTTATGGTAGTACTAGATGGGCAGAAATGTAAGCTTCAATGTAATAAAGCATCTTATTTGTTAGTTATATTGTTAACTGGAGCAGTCAGTTACACCTGTTCTGGGCAGTTTGCAACAGCAACAGGCTGACCACTTGAAATGCATTCTTATATTTCATACTATCCTTCATCGAGAATACACCCATCATCTAAAGTGGGGTCTGTGGGACCCTGCATTTTATTTTTATCAAAATTCCATTCACAAGTAACGAAATGACAGGATGTAGGACTGTTTTGATGATTTTTTTCAATGGGTTTCAAACTTTTTCTGCAGTAAAACATCTAAATGAAGATGTGAGAACATCTTAATGTGGGCCTGTGGTCTAATTTTGGCAATTTATGGCCCCATAAACACATTTTATGGGGCATTTCTGTGTAGAGTTTGCATGTTCTCCATGTTCTCTACAGGTTCCTCAACCAGTCCAAAAACATACACCTTGGGTCAAATGGCAAATCAATATGTTGGTCCTGTGATAGAGTGCCAACCTGTCCAGGTAACCCCTGACTTCACCCTGTGTCAGTTGGGATTGGCTCCAGCGTACACGGACAAACGAATGGATGGATGGATGGATGGATGGATGGATGGATGAAAGCTCATGTGTCAGTTCCCTTCTCATAATCATATCTTCATTGAAAGGAAGATTATAACCCATTTTCTATGAATGGTTAAATAATCATTTGCTTGTTGTGGAGCTCTGCCCAAAAGCGTCCTGTTAGACTGTGTGTGTGATGTATGTTACAACAGCAGGGAGAATCAGTGTAGCTCCTAATCACGATATTATGTGCTACCCAGCGATATGTGTATTTTACTTTGTGCACACCAGACCAGCTGATTACTTTGTCAGCGGTACGTGAATTATAAATTCAGCACCACAGACTGATGAGGCAGCCCTGTAATTGCATTGCAGCGTTAAATGTGATTCAGAAGCACGAGGGCAGCTTTTTGCTTTTAAAATGGAAAAAATATGCAACGCTGGCTTTTAATTTTCGTTTTGTTTCATGAACAATTTATATTTCTCAGGATCCCTGTAGAGAGAGGAGGCGTGGTGTGATGTTACATGGCCATACAGCACGGGAGTTGTGCAGAAACAGATGAAAAATAACGCTTTGCTCATTTCTGAGTCGACTAAAGGTAGATGACTGCTTGTAAGAGTCAAATAAGCAAGATGATTTGAGATCTGTAATGGTACTGTGAGCAGATACAAAGGCCGATCAATGTCAAACCAATGTGTGGCTTAAAGATACAGTTGCACAGTTGGAAAAAAATAGTCTAACGCAAATCAGAGAGGCTCTCCAGGGAACAATGACACTTCACTAAATTATGTGGCAGCCGGCTGGAGGCTGAGTAGCTCTTTCAGGCTGCAAATGACTGATCCTGGACCACGGATACATCACGTTCCCCTCTTTGCCTGTCTTCCTCCTCCTCCTCCTCCTCCTCCTCCTCCTCAGTGTGACTGCCAACAGATGAATCCTGCCAAGTGCCTCCCCAGGAGAAGTGTGTGTGTCTCTCTAAATCAGAGAGTCTGTGTGTGTGTGTGTGTGTGTGTGTGTGATGGTGTGTGTGTCGTCACTTTGATGGCAACGTTGGCAGTAATGTGTCTAATGGAAGATAAGCAACACTCTCTCAGACAAGTCTTCACAGCCAAGCACTTCCCCCAACATCATCATGCTGAGTGCAATAGAGGGAATACTCTATCCCCCTCCATCTCTATGTGTGCGCACACACACACACACACAGCTTGTGGTGTAAAACCAATGCAAAGACACAAACACACACACAGAATACACAGAGCAAGGGTTTGGATCATCTGTCTCAAAGCTGCCTTTATCATCTCTCACACAGCGTCCACAGAGGCTCACACACACACACACGCACACACATGCACACACATGCGTGCACACACGCAAGTGTGCACACAGGTTGGATGATGAGTCTCCGAGATGAGTTTCAGTCATAGAGGGAGACCTCAAAGAAAGTGCAGCTTTGGATCGCCACACTCAAAGCTGTTTGCAATCATTTCTCCTCCAAAGTGAGTCAACCCCCCCACCCCCACCTCCTGCACACACACACACACACACACACACACACACACACACACACACTAGTGAAATGCTTTGCAAAGAGAGCGAAGGACGAGCTTGGCAGAAGGCACTTATGGAGAGAGACAGAGGGAGAGTCCTTGACTGCCGACTGACCCCGCAGCTTGTTTGTGCCGATTTTTGAAGAGAGCGTTCTCGTCGAGGGGGAAGGAGAGGAATCAGAGTTTATTACACACAGCACGGCAGCGAGCAGAAACCGGCAAGGGAAGGAGAGGATGAGGGAGACAAGAATGATGGAGGACCTCGAGTCCACGTTGTTAAGCAATGACTACAACACCTGAACTGCTGCCATATGTGTGTACGGGTCAGACTGATAAATTGGCTGCTTGAGTCAGATACGACCGATCAGTGTCGTCCACTCAAATGACGTGCTGCATCACCACAGATACAGAGTGACTGTCACACACACAGTTAAAATATTGAATATGTGGCCTCAGCTGCAAATATTTGTACCTTCATAAAAACTCCATTCATTCCAGTTTCTGAATTTTTGAATTCATCGCTTCTTTCGTTTCTCTGAGTATTTTCAATTTGTGAAGAAAAAAACCTTGAAAAAATGTTGTCCAAAAAGGGTTTTAGGCTTGGCTGAGGTGGAACAGATTTTTTTAAATCATGAAAAAATGGAGTAGGCTACATAATTTAAATGTTCAACAAAACTTCTCCTCCAAACCTAGATGTGGTGTGATTCTGAAGCACAGACATGTTCCTCACATAAACACATGAAGTAAATGAGTGCTGCTCTTTTCATTGCATCATCTCGTTGCCTCCTCTTCCTCTACAGTGGTTTAATGTGTCCCAACTGGAACATTAGAGCCACCAGCTGTAAAACTCAGTCTCAGATGTTTTGTAATAGTTAGATGAAATGCTTGTAGATGTGCACCACTGAAGCAGAGAGAAGTCAGAGGAGCCTTAGGGCAACACCTGGTTCACATCTGCTTTTAGCCTGAACATGACTGCTTCACAATATTCAAACAACACATCCAAACCAGGAGCCCCTTGTCACAAATTACATGGTGCATATTTCTGATTAAATTTAACCAAATCTCAACAAACAAGTGCTAAACATAGGGCCAATCAACCCACCAACTGTTGCCCTGAGGGCCCCTAGTGGATTCATCCGGCTGTTGCCATTAGGAACAAAAGCAGCTTTGCTTCACAGAGAATTCACAATGCATCCACACAGGTGAGTGATTTAAATAACTGTGCTGGATTAGACTCCACACCAACTCACTAACTGTTTGATTGACATGTCCCTCACTCTGCGCGTGGAAATCAGCCTAATTAGTGCACAGAAGCTGGGGTCCCAACTCAGGGGCTGCATCCGTCAGTGGCTGCATTACAGAAATCTGTCCTTCATTACCTGGGCAGTGAAGGCTCCAACACTCAAACCTGTCCCAAGACTCAATGTGTGCTTCTAATAGAGGCAAACAACACTGGCAGAAGGCCTGAATTGGGTTTAAAGTCAGTTTAATGGTTGTTATTTATACCTGATGTTGATTTATATTTGTCCCATCTTTATTTTTTTCTTGACTGTTTTGAAAACATGAGGTATAAAATAAAAAATTACAGAATAGTCCTCGAGACCTTTTCAGTCCATTTTTACACTTTCTTTTGCTATTGTATTGTTAATAGACCTCAGGTACACAACAATACACCTCATTTTTGAGTCAGATCTGACCTGGGCAGTCCTCAGATACTATACATTTGAATAAAACACACAACAATTGAAAAAAAAGAGAGTGAGCTGTGCACTGTGGAACCACCGCTGTTATTCTCAGCCTGAATGAAAAATATATTTCTGATATGAAACATATCAAACAGTCGGTTGAAGGGTTTGCCCTGTCTCTGTTCAGTTTCATTTTCTCAATGTTATGTTAATGTCTACAGCTGTGTCTCAATTTGGGGGCTGCATCCTTCACAGGATGCATTTGAAGGCCAATGACATCACAGCGTTGCGACAACACCTGTCCTCCTTCCCGTGCCTGTTCTAGGAGGACATACCACACCTATCCTTCATGGCCTCATGTATCCCAAGATTCTCTGCACGCCATTAATTATTAGCCACCTAGCATGCTAGGTATCAGAATGTTGAGGCGACTCCGCACTGTAGCCATGTTAGCCCCATTTTGCAGCCGGCTTGGAGGCGTAGTCACCCCCTTAGCAGGGCTCTGCTGACCACATGGCACAAGGCGAGGAGCTGAGTAGCCGCTGGAAGTGTAAAAAAAAGCAGCCACTTGTTTTTAATGTTAGGACGTTGATTGCTTTCAGACGCAATCAGGAAATGCTCTAAAGGCTAGATCATCCCATTTAAAAACGGTTGGCACGGCTGTACAGAAACCGTTGCCTCCGTAGACCGGGAAGGCTGGGTCCTCCAAAGGATGCGGCCCCTGAATTGGGACAGAGCTCACGTTTCCTTCTGATGTCCTGTCAACTCCATGTAAATGGACAAGTTGCAATAAAGTTCTAGAAGGAAAAGGCCAACCGTACAACTGCTAAGCCAAGGACCGTAAAACTGAAAAGTGTTTGTTTTTTTAAAAAAGGTTAGTGTTGTAATGGTTGCTAGACAACAACATCCACTGGTGATGCAAAGTGATAATCTTCCATCTCATTTCGGTTTAGCCTTTACATACGAAGGACATCGTCTTTGGAGGCTGCATCCTCCAAAGAATGCAATCCTTGAATTGAGACACAAACATGTAACTTCCTGTTGAGCATCAATGCCCGGCCCCAACTCCCCCCGAGGTTAAAACACATGTGTCAGTCTATACTTTCAATGTTCAAAAGATTCATTAGCTATCAAGATGAATACAATACACAAAACTCAAATTGCTGCTAAAGTGTGTCACTGAATGGCGGAAAGCAGAAAAATCAACACACAACAATATGAGAAGGTCATGGATCACATCACTGCTGATGACAGAGAATGGAGACAAAGCCAGGTGACGTGAAAGATTGATTATTGAGTCCTGAGATGACCATGCTGTGTAGGCTATTAAAAAGAGGGAAGGTGCAGCTACAGTGATAATTTCCTTTGTGTAATTCATCCCTGGCTGCCCTGAAGCACTTGTCTTGTCGAGTATATACTGAGGTCAGGACCTAAACACACTGACTCTACCTAGGACTGAGTGCCAACAAGCTTTAAAACTGTCAGCCTGTCCCTCTCTCCTCTGTTCCCTCAGCCATCCCTCCTGTTTGTTCTGACACTTTCCCTCTTTTCCATTTTTCTGTCTCTTTCTGAGCAACATAGCCACTGACAGTCAGAAAAAAAACAGAAAGTAAAAGAGTATTTTAGGCCAGGAACAAATTTAGGCTATGTCACATATTGGAAAGAGCATCAAAGCAAATTGGAAAAGATATCAAGACAAACTGGGTTACACTGCACAAAATACACAACACTAAAGGTTTGCTACTGAATAGGCTTAAATATGAGAAGGCAGCTGGGTAATTTCTGTTATCATTATATCTTATTGTTATGATTTTATATTCATGAAATTTGATAATTATTTATTTAAGGTTAGAATAACATGAACATGTGCACTGACCATCAAAGACCCACAGATATTCAGCTCACTCGAGAACCAGGAACCAGCAAATAACCTGCAACTTGTCTTGATAAATTAGCAATTAATAAATGATCAGTACTGCTGTTGATTAATACCCTTGTGACCAACTAATCAGCTATTCACCTAATTGTTATAGAGCGGCTAGTTTCTATTTCAAATCACTCACAGTGGCACTGATTTTCTTTTAAAACAAATGTTGTTTAATTTAATGTGGATAGAAACTCATTCACTTTCCTTAAAGGGACTACAGGTATCTGGTAACTGCTCCTCACAATTGATAAAACATTAACCAGGAATCAATAACATGACATATGGAAGCCATAGCTCTCTTTTCAGAGCAGACATGAACAACAAGACACCTTCATATTAACCTGGTTCATTGAGACATGACCATTAAACGGGATATTGTGGAGCTAGCAGCAGCCCAGTGGTCAGAGTCAACCAACATTTCTGTTACACTTAATTCACTCAGCTTGACATCACCAATGAACTATTAAATTAGCTTATTTAGTCTCTTACAGAGAGCTACACACCAATTCTGATTAGCTTAGCTTAGCATCAAGACTGGCTAGCTTGTCTTTTTATAAAGGTAAAAGGAGAAATTCTAAAGCTTGCTCCACATGTTGTATTTAGTTTGATAAATCTGTACAAAAAAAAAAGTTGTGGCTTCAAATGTGGCTTGTTAGGTTGCCAGGAAACAAACTTTTTGCTAAGGCTAATACTGCTTACAAAGCTCTGATTGGTGGAGTGTTTCTCTAGCCTACGGCCACAACCTTGAACGGGCACAACATGCCAAGTGCTAAGATGAAATGTGAAATGAGTGCTTGTGGCAACATTATAATCACTTCCATCAATGATCCAGCTGATCTCCACTCACACTTTTTGGTCTTTGTTGTGTTTTTCAGACATCAGACATATCATACATTTCTGAAAAAAACAAACTTCTCCTCCATTTTCTTGGTTACCAGAACAACGAATCCTGACTCGCATTTGCGAAAAGTTCAGTTATTCAACTGGAAACGTTAAGAAAGGTGGACGCACAAAAAAGGTGGAAGAAAGACAGTAAGTAGCCTACAATACATTTCACAAGGCAGCCAAAAATAAATAGCATTACAAAGGCAAATGAAGGAAGTTTGCAGATAGATGTTAATTAACAGGTATGAACAGAAATTGTAGGAGACCAAGGGGCAATGCCATAAAGGTGAAAAAAGTCAATACCTTCTGTCACTGAATTAATTTTAAAGCAGTAATAAAAAAAAACGTCTGTTGTGAGCCAATACAAACGTGTTTGCCGATACTGGGGGAGAGAAAAAGCAGCTGTCTTAAAACCAACTAGCAATTGAACAATACCCGAAACAGGGCCATTAAAAGAACAATAAACGTCTGTTCCAAGGGAAGCTGCTTCAAAAAAATAAAATTTGACGAGTTCAGCAGCATATGTTTGTGAATGAATGTGTCTTTTTTTTTCAATGCCGAACTAACAGAAGTGAAAAAAAAGGAGAGCTGTTTTCTGTATTATTCTAATTTAATTTGGTTGAACATTATTACAAAATCTCTGTGATGTGAGGAAGCAGCTGCTTGTGTAATTATTTTAGAAAAAGCCAATCGCATGCAGTGTTTATTCAGGGCTACTTGGACAGGTGCCCATATCAGCTGATCCAGTTAACAGCGTTCTTGGTGAAAAAAATACAGAAGACACAGTGCACCTGATTTGTTGTTCTTATATTCGATGATGTATGGAAACCCCTTGCATGTCATGTCAGTACACCTCCATCTGTGGTGTTGTGTGAGTGGGAGGGAGGCGAGGAGCAGACGGGGACATTTGGTGTCTGATTCTGCACAACACACGAGTAAACCCCACAAGCTGCTGCTGAATCCTTGCCAGTGATACTGCATTGGACACTGTTAAATTTTTAATAGTCTAACAGTAGTGTGATGTCACTGCCTCAATGATCCAGTTTGCTTTGAGTGGAAGTCCTATTTCCCCCCATTTTCAAGGGCTGCGGGAAAAATTGATATAGCCTAGTTTTGCAATATTTTATGATTCTTGGACACCAAGTATCTATCTTTTATTATATAAATTGAGAGTACAACTTGAAGTTTTTGCTACTAGAGAACCCAGGAGTACTTTTTATGACCATGTTGGTCAGTCTGTCTGTTTGGCAATCACATTTTGCAAGAATTAAAATGATTTAAGTGTCATAAACAGACAAGAGAACCTGATCTTATTATATATAATAGGGACTTAATGGGCAGTTGGAGAAAGGTAATAAATCACAATTTATCACAATCACTGTTAGGAGTACCACATTACTCTTTGTATTATCAAGGAGGAGTGTAACTTATTACTTTTGAAAATTAAATAACGCAATTGTAATGATTGGCTTTTAAATGGGCTCATTACTTCATGTGAAAATAGCTCAAAACTTCAAAGGATTATTATAGTTTATGAGCAATGATCACCTGACTTGGTGGGCGTGGTCACAACACTACCAGCCCACACAATGACATTTCTAATCTTCTGAAGCACTCAACCAAACAACGGGCTGCTACAGAGCCGCTCACTAAAGCCTTGTTTTCAAGGTTCTAATAATACATCTATCAAAAGTTTCAAAATCAATTGTGTTTTATTGCACAGATAACGGGCACAATAGTGACAGATCAATGTTGACAGTTGTCCCACACTGTCCCACAGGAACACAACAATAACACCCTGTCCCTGTGTGAACATTAATAAGAGAAATAAGAAAGACAGAAAAAAGTGCAAAATTTCTTTTCCAAGTGACTAATTACTTTTATGAAGCAGTAATTTGAAACGTAATTATTTTGTCTTGAAGAAAGAAAGTATTAACTGTAACTAATTACTAATTTTCAATAACTTGCCCAACATTGCTCACAGTATTATTACAGTTCAGTTACTGCAACACTCAGGATAACAGAAAATGTTGGAAATCATTTGAAATATTGTCGTATTGTGATAATTATTGTATTGTGAGTATTATCGCTACCAATTCATGATAAAACAAACCCAAAGGTACAGCAGGAGAGGTGCTAAAGACAGGGTGGTACAGATCATGTTTGCATTCATCTGTGCCATGCCTGAGTTCATTCTCATGCATCCGTCCCTGTGTATTCTCCTCAACCATTGTTACATGGTGTAGAGGAGCAGCCTGGCCTGAAGCCTTTTAAAGGTGGTGAAGCAGCCATAAAGGGTTCTGTCTTCACTGAATGGTAAATGATTCACCTGTTCAACTGGAGAAAAATTGGTTCAAATACGATCTCATAATAGGAGTCAGAAAGGGGCTGGTGTCTCTGGTGATGGAGGTCAAGGCAGGATGAAAAGATAACCTCGACCCTGAGTGGAGGCTTGCAGGCAGTGGAGACAAAAAGTGTAATGTCTCTGACTGATGTGGAAGAAACAGTGGAGAGTGTCTGTTAGCATTGCTCCTGTTGCATTTTTACAGTTTATTGTCTTTTGTAAAGTTTCAGCATCTCAGTGGCCCAAGAGCTCATTTACCCTCCCGTGATTAATCAAGGCAATCGACTGGCTGAAACAATCGCATCGCTGGATAACCGTGCCCTAATTAGGAGGTCATTGAAAAGTATCAAGGGCTAAAAAAAACATCTGGGCAGATGTAGCCCAGAGCAGTTTGAAAATGCAGCAAATATTTCCAGACTGACTGTTTATTCTTTCCTTTTGCTCTTTACCTCATGGGGCCAGTAAGGGGAAAAGGAGAATGAGTTATGACTCCCGAGGGTGGGGGGGTGGGGGGGGGACTCAGAAACCACATACAGTATACTCCACACACACAAGTAGATGAATGCCTCTCGACTTCCCTGACTTGACCTCATCCTCAATCCATTTATTTGATGTGACTCATGCTCTGAATTCACCAAACACCTATGGACAGTCGAGAAAAAAAAAAGAAAAGTGGTAAAACTTATTCTGCAAATATGTCAGTATTAAAGTGACTTCAGGTGGGCTTATCCTCGTCTTCATCCCTAAATCCTCATCACTCCCACCCTGAAAGTCATTACACCAGCGATCCATCTGACAATCCTATTAGACTTAACTTCGTACTGCAGCTTTATGCCCCGTGTTCCTGACGTTTTACTAATTATTACATTTCAAAGCTGCTTGGTATTTCAGTTAGAAATAACAGTACATGAATTTTCCAACGCTCTCACATCCGCAAGAGTTTTATATCTGTAGTTGCCCTCCTCTTTCTTTTTTTTATCATTCTACCCTCAGGACAAAACAAAAACAAGTGTATTTGCACACACTCATTTCCATAAAAATCCCACATACCCACTGTTCTAAGACATCTGTTCCCACAAGCACATTATTCTGAGCAAAAACACATTCAGATCCTTTATGTCACAGCTGCACTAACCTGCCATGAGATGTTAGTCACGCTGTTCCGCATAGCAACAAATAATCAATAGTTTAAACTTAAGTACAGATAAATCCTCAGTACAAAGACACAAAAGATCTAATGGATGGTGCATATGACAGGCCTGATGGATGGACTCTGAGAAATCAGCAGACCAGGCACATCCAAATGAAACTGTAACATAGCTGGACTATCAGGGTTTTTAGGTCTGATCAAGGAAACTGGACCCGCTAGGAAACTTTTAACACCTTATGGTCACTGCAGGCACAACCTCAAGATACCCAGACCACCCACCGAAAAGACGACTGGAGTAGAATATGAAATCACACATGAGAAAGAGACTGAACGAATGAAGGAAATGGACAATACCAGACCAAAACTGGTCTGGGAGATCCACGTCTAACTCATATCTGAACGAGCCCACCCCACCACATCCAACCACCTGTTCTCATGTCACCTGAGTCATTTTCATGACGACTGAGCGACCTCCATCTGCGGATGAAAAGCTAGTAAGTGGTGCTTGAATAAAAGAAAAAAAAATTGACATCTGCTGCTTTCTTCTTAGAGACATTAATCTTGGTCTTATGTCTGCACAATAAACATGAAGCCAGTTCAGCTCCAGACACCACCCAATATGTCAAAGAACAAGGATAAACTAGTGAGATATAATATGTTAATTAGTGAGCAGGTAGGTGGAGCTGGTGGGGTTTTTTTCTCTTGCTTTGTTTTCCTTGTTTTCACTCGTTCCTCTCATCTAATTCTTGGGAAAAACAGTTAATATTTGCTATAAATAAAGCAACAATATTGCTTTCTCTGTAGCTTACGCACCTGCCCATTGTCTGTTAGTCCACAACTCACCCTTATCATGTTTCAATTAAACACTTTCCCTGAGTGCAGACATGATCGTACCTGACAAGATAATTTTATTTGTGCGTATCAGTGTCTCAATTAAAGGGAGAGGGGAATCTCATCTGTGTTGTAATCACACTTTGAGATTTAATATAATTTTGCCTATTTCAGCTCCAGTGTGTGGGATGAATACTGAGTCATGGGTGTCGAGCCGTTCGCTGCGTCTGATGATGATGGAGCACATTTACAGGAGTCAGAAGAAGCCGGTAATAGATCTGTTAGAGTCACTGCCTCAAGGGCAACTGAGACATTCAGTCCTTCTGGCTATCACTTCCGCTCAATCTCCCCTCTGTCTCAACCCACACAAACTTAGAGCCGTCGGCACATCTGCCACACTGCCTGCGTGAAAACACCTGTGGAGACTGGCAGCCCAAGCCAAAGTTGCCAGGACAAAGCGGTGAGCCAGGACGCTCTCTCTGTGTTAAGACTGCATGACGTAACCATGTGTAAACACTGGAGGCCATTTAGGGAAGCTCCTGGTGAGAGAGGGTGAGGAAGATCTGAAGTGGGGGAAAAAAGGGAGGATTGATTGTTTATGGGGGATATTAAAAAAGGACAATGTTAACTTCCATCTCAATGAGCTGACATCACCTCTGCTCCTGCTGGATTAATCAACCCACTGATCAGGAGCAGAGGAGGGTGAGGAGCTCTGCTGAAGAGCTGCAGCTCGGAGAAAACACAATCCTGTGTCAGTCATGAGCACTGAGTCACTGTACATCACTGTTACCAGTCATATCTAACACCACTGTCCTCCTGACACTCATTAGAACAGGGCAATGGAGTTAATATGAATTCAGTCACCCAGGCTGAATAACTACGGCCGTGAAAGGTCCACATAGACACAAATAAATAAGGTCGTAGACACCTTGTGGGTCTAATAAGATAAGATTAAACACATGTACTATGACTCATTGACAGATTGATTTTGCCACTGCACATATTCAAACTCCTCCATGACAGCACAGATCTCATACACTTTATGTATCCACAGTGCAATCACAGAGAAAAACACAAAATGTCAAACGAGTTGCCATATCATCAGCATCAGTATCAGCACCAGCCCCTGAGCGCGCGTGCTGCTCTTTGTTTAATGCATGTGAGCGGATACAGCATCACATCACCTATGTCGTCCTCTCCTCTGTGAAGGGAGGTGAAGTGCAGGAGTGTGTGACACCTACCGTTCCCAGAGATGTGGTTCTCTATCTCGCCGTGTCCAGCTTGCCTCGTGCAGACACTAAGTTGAATGTAGAGTCCCATGTAATGCAAACTCCCCAGCAGCACCCTAAACGCTCCCATTTCTCTTCTGTTTTATCTGCTCTCCTTTCCCCCCTCTTTCTTTTTCACATCGGGTGGAGGGGCACGACGTTATTATTTATTATTTTTTCAACGTATATAGAGATCTTCTTTGTTTTTCTTTTGTTGTTGTTGTTGTTGTTGTTGTTGTTGTTGCGTTTTTTCTTGTTTTTTTTTATTTAAATCCAGGTGACTTGCTGTGGAGCGGAAGGTAGCGTGCGAAATAAGGACACGAAGAAGTCGATGCAGCCTCCCTCACTGCCAGCTCACTCTGACTGAGCAGCGTCCACTTCCCTTCGCTCGGCTTTACATGCGGCGGAGGAACACATCCCTCATACGGGAAGTGGCGCGACTTGCAGCGATGATCAGTTACAGGCGGACTGATACTAACCTGCCCTAAAACTTTACCGTAGGCTAATTTTTGGACCATAATAATTTAATAATTTATTTTTTTATGTGTTATTAATCGTAAGGAAATAATTTACTTGTTTAATTAGCTACTTTTAGGGGTCTTGTTTCGGCTGGTTGTGCATTGGCTCCTATAGAGGGATGACTGGCTGTCAGGCTCTAACATCAACACCGTTTGCTGACAGGAAGGACAAAAGTTTGTCCTTTTCATTTCCGCCTTGCATTTCCACCTCATATTTGTTTAGTTCATTCATGAATTGTTCGTTAACAACCATGCTGGGCCACAATGTGATTCAGGAACATCACTATCTAAGCCTGGCTGTGTTGCACTAGCCTGTATTTACTGGAGGGTCTGTAGTGCAACACCTAAAAGCTTTTTTGCACAAAAAACATGATGAGACTTCTCTAATTCTCTGGAGAAAGGGGGCACTTTGTTGGGCCACATATAACACCACATTTTGTCTGAAAATTATGTTTGAAAAAGTGGAGTGGAGGTCAGAGACCCAGCAATTCCCACCAAGAGCAAGCACTTGATGACTGTAGCTAGGAATATAACCTCCTTTTAAGAGGCAAAGCAAATCCAGACTCAGGAGAAGAAACAGTTAAAATAATGCAGTGGTTTTCAGTACCTTTACAGTAATCTCATTGGCAGGACATCCTGGACTTTATATATATAAACTAACAGTATGAGATGTACTGTATTTCCTGACTGGAGAGTGTCAGCTCTGCAAGTGTTTTCAAGTGTGTGAGTGGTAAAAAAAAAAAACAAACCCTATAGCATTCTCAAATATTCCATAATGGAGCAATAAAAGTAGCGCACATTGTATGTACAAAGAAACACTCCATATTTTATAAACACAGGAATTACACCTGGGTGACTCTACACTTTTATGCTAACAATCCTACAATGTATGTATGTATGTTTCTTAGATCTGAACATACCCACAGTGAGTACAGCTGTCAGTAATGACACAAAATGATGATGACTAGAGAGTGAGTGAATTTACTGCTCAGTGTTGGGTAAACTGTGTCAGCCTTCAAGACTGATCAGGGAAACACACTGTGCTGTGGCTCTGTGCTGAGTTGCTGTCCATGGTGCTGAAATGCATCAGCCTGAGTGTTGGTCACATTGAACAGTGGAGGATAATATTTTCAATGACAGGCCACACTATGATATGGACTATTGGATTTTATGTAACGATATATAACTCACAAAGGGCAGAATAGCTGGGGAGACATTTTGTCCATCTTAACAGCCAAAGCAATATACTGTGTGTCACAAAGCAGAGACAGCCTTTTTACCAAAATAACCTATATTAATGCATTGGTTTGTTACAGAGAAAAAGAAAGACGTATGGTGTATATTACTTATTCATTTGTATCTAGGGTTGCAACATTTCTGGGAAATTTCAGAAAAGTTCTGAAAAATTTCCAAAATTCTCGGTAAATTTCCAGAAACTTTGGAAATTTTCCACTGCTTTACAACCCTATTTGTATCTGGGCAGTAGTCGCACAATTACATTTTAATTAAAGCCAGAACTGTGAAATGGCAAGTTCTTTTTAGTGTGTAAGCCATCTTTTAAGTGCTCCCACGTTCATTGGTCACATTGTGAGCAAGCATTTCTTATGATTAGACAAATCGTCACTCTTTGTGTCCTTAACTGAAAACTGTCCCTTGAGAGAGCAAACCATGAGGCTACCCCTCCACCCCTCCAGGTACAGGTATATGCAGTATTACCTTTCCCTCCCAACCTAGTGTTGCACCTTCTATCAGAAAAAAAAGTTTAACCTAATTTGTTCACAGTATTTTGCTCCATTAGCCCTGTGAAACCTGTTCTTTAGACATTTGAGACAGGCACATTTTCAATTCAAATGTTCCCTGAGGGCTTCCTGTCCATTAACACAGTTCTTGTTCATTTTTCCTTTCCTCTTTCATTACTGCTATTTCTAGATCATTGAATACTGATATTAACAGGTGTATAAGACACCTGCAGATCCTGAACTATTCCAGAGCTCTTTAGACTCTCCCACAGATGAAATCTGTAACTGTGGCATATTTGATCTCACCTGCTATAACAGTAAAACCCAAGAGACGCTTACAAGTCATTGTGGAAAGCAATAATTGTGTTTGAATTGAGTCATTTTGTTTGTGGAACAAAAGAACGTGGTCTCCACCATCTTGAATGTAAGGTATCCCATCAATGTCTGCACACTGACTGTAATACCTGACTTCAGTAACCTTTAAAACAAAAACCAATACAACAGATATTCATTTACTTTTCCAGAGAATGGTGCAAAAACACAAAAAACTTTTCTACAACTTTCCATAATAATAAACAGCAATGAAGAAAATAATGCAAGGAGGGGGAAAAGGGACAGTATACCTGCTATTTCATTTCCAGTTGCTGGCTGAGTTGCCTTTATGGTGATCACCAGCTGGTGTTCACTTTACCTCTTGGGTGTCTTTAGGCACCATTTACTGGGGCATATTATATGTCTTGGTAATATTTTACCATGCCCCAATAAAGCAATCAGGAGGAAATGAATGTTGTTTTGTGTTGTCCAATAACATAGAGCGAGAGAGGCCAAACTTTATGCAGCAGCTGAGCCCAGGCTCTGACTGACAGCTGAACTATGACAGCGATTAACCATTTTGTTTTGAGCTCATTTGAATGGTGACAGTTTTATGTGTGTGGGCTCATTTATCCATCACTTTGTGGAACTCAGGCCATTTTTAATACATTTACGCTGTAAACACTGCAACTACTGATCGACCAAGCATGATTAATTTAAGTTCCATGGATACTAGAAAAGTGTTCCCGAACCCATTTCCCATCAACTTGAAATTAAAGAAATCTTAGAATTAAGATTCTTCACCTTAAGTTAGTTTTGTCATTCACCCACTGGCCCCTGTTGCCTTAAATTTAGACAGAGTGTGAAGAAGCCAGTCCAGAGCTGCCTCTACCCCCGTTAGCATCACTTCATTGAGTGAGTGTCTGCTGTCTGTATGAGCACGTGTCTGCTCCGAGTCAGCTTGTCAGCTTCAGCTCAAGCACCTGTCACGTACAGTGATTTTACCTGGCAGTGGACACAGGTGGGTACCAGCTGTCCGCCTTTACATGATTCTTATGCCTGTCCTGATGGTAGATGCTACACCTACTTGAGACTCCCAGTGAGTTTTTAGGTAGACTTCTTCCTTTTCTCTATTCTCCCAAATTATTCTGAGGGTCAAATGGCCTCATCACAACAGGGATCCTGTTGCACCATATCATTACATATACTTCTGTTTGCAGGGGTATTTAACTGCTCAACAAATCAGACTGCAGCACGGTTTAAAAAACACTTCTCCTGAATAGACTGAATAAAACACTAAGATAATCTTGGGACAAAGTGTTCTCATTTAATGTTTCAACATGAAGACCTTTTACTGATTTGTCAGTGTTTCCCTGCTTGAGATCTCACCTCTCTCACCATCTGAAAGGTTTCTTCAGGTCTAAAAACTGTCCAGGGTATTTAACCTCTCGTGGAGTGGTTCAAGGATCAAGGTTCAAGGTTTCTTTATTTGTCTCCAGTGGAAGAAATTTGTCTTGGACAAAATGGAAATGCTGCAGTTCAATACAAATACTTTAGAGGTTGTCCTGAGAGCCATTGGCCTATCCTGCCTAAATGTGGGTCATTTGGGTCACATCTTGACCCAGTACCTAAAGGAAGACCGGTTCTCTTTGCCTCAATGCCAATCACAGCACCATGACATGGATGACTGAGAACCTATACAGTCATCAATGTTTGCCATAGTCACTGTTTTCTAATTAGCACTATAATACATAATGCTGTGCAGGCTGATGGGAATGCTATTAGTGTGATGCACACCAACCCATGGTTTGACCTAACGCCATCCATAGAGCCACCCTGTAGTCATGATTAAAAAGAAGTGCATTACTTATTTCCATAGGCACTGACATTCAGAGAGTGGTGTTAAGGCTCCAGAGGTCTGCACACTGAGGTTTCCCGTTGCAGTGCCCCTGTTTTGCACACTTAGTCATTCCGTGTACTTACTCAATAACAGAATACCTTCTCCTCTCTGTCCCATACTAAAGGAGAGAAGCCCAAAAGCACAGCGGTGCACAGTGTTTGCACTCATTCATTCGGAAAATACAATTATTCTCCCTCCCCTCGGCTGTGAAATTGCTGTACAACCGCTGTTAAACACGCTGCAGTCATAATCACTGATAAGAGATGCATGGGGCCGGTCCTCCTCTGCCAATACAATATGCAAACGACGCCCTGCCGTTCTTCCCATCTTGTTACTGAGCGATATTAGAGTTTCTAAAGACACTTAGGAAAGGCAGCAGATGTGACGCCTGTCAGTGAGCAGCCCCCCACTTCCCTTGTTCCCTCCCAACACTGCTGCTCCCTGCCAGGATCATGGTCATGGATCCAGAAAAGGTGTGGTACAAAATGAGTGATTATTAATGGGATGCTGAGGGAAGAGATGCTGCTGAGGGAAGAAACCCCTGTTTACCTAAACTTTCAGGTGTGGAACATACTGCTTACCTTAGCAACAAATTAGTACCTGCTCAACAACATTGTTTCAGTATGAGCAAGTGTGACAAGACAACAAATTATAACTAGGAAACTGCGGCATACAGTGTGACCTGTGTGAGGTTCTTCTTTTGTCTCCTTGACAACATTTTTTGTGGATGTCCATAAACGAAACAGATCAGGTAGCCTCATATTGATTATGCTGGTGCTCAAATCTCACAAATGAGCACCTGCTCCTGAACAGGTGGCATTCGTCAGGCTGAAATGAACAAGTTTGTTTGAGCCAAATTTGTGCAGTTTGGAAAATCCAACTTGGAACATCCAAGAACCAAACTTGAATACAAAACATTTTTGCATGAGGCCCATTAAGAGTGACAGTTCTTTCTTAACCTTGGAGAGTAGGCACAGCGTACCACACAGTAGATTCTGGAAGATTAAGTGTCTTAAGTAACTGTAGATGTTCAAACTTTACTTTAAGCTAAAAGACCACGCCGGCCTAAATGTTGAGCTCGACAGTTCATGATCAATGAACTCGTATGAAGTAAGGTCTGAATTCGAGCTGTTAACCAGTGACATGACATCTAACCTCTTATTCAGCTTCGCTGTGTTTACCTCAATATAAAGTGTCAGACTCACCAGAACCACCATGTACCTCTGTATTTTCTTCTACATTATCATTATTGAGTCAAATATTCAGTGTACTGTCATCATCATCATCCATTTCCCTTTCACCTCTGGGTTAGACAGTCAAGCACAGGATGGAGTGCTGCACCGGTGCCTGTTAATCAGTGATGACAGGATGATTTCTACCTTTATAGGGAAGCTGGCTCTAATGAAATTACATATATTTAGGAAAGTAGAAATTTTCACAGTGCACAATTTGTCTGACAGCTACCATGTGCTCTGAAAAGGACATAAAGATTCATATCAGACTAAAAATAGAGGGTAAACTGAGAATAAGTGGGTCAGCTCTTTACTACAGGTCTCTGCAAAACAGCCTACTCTCTTTCCCCTCTGCACTGATCCATCTCCTCTCCTGCTTAAAATGCACAAGTAATTGGCAGTTCGCCCCCCCCCCCATGCTCCAAAGGATAAAGATGACAAAGATACAGCAAAGTATTGTGAACAAGATCGGCAGAATAAAACAGGAGGTTTTGTTTGTGTGTACAGCTCCACCACAATACACCTCCACACTGATGAGGAGAGAGCTCTGGAGGCTGCTGAGATCCAGCAGTGGGTGGGTTCAGACAAATAAATAAGAAGCAGCTCTGTCTCAGTGTGAGGATTCTCTCTCTGTGCAGGAAGCTGCAGATATGTACGCACACGTCGTCTCCATCTGTGCCTGCGTGCAACGGTAACCAAGTGTGGGCATAATGAGATTCATGTGCACAGACGGTTATCAATAAGCTGTGCCAGTCTCGCGCACTAAACCGTGACATTAATCAAACAGAACAAACACACAATCCAGATTTTATTACCAAATGTTTTATTAGAAAATATTTTACAGGCAAAATCCAAAACAAACAAACCAGGTAAAGTGATGAGAGGAAAGTCTGTCCGGTTTTATCCCACAGAGTCCAACAACACAGTACAAAGAGTAAAATAGTGCTGAAGCTCTGAGCACATCTCCTGTGTACTGTGCCAGTCAATCCACAGTTCTCTGCTCTCAAAACCTCGTACTGTTTCTGCAGTGAGCATGTTTACAAGCACAGTCTGCACTGGACTTCTACCAATTATTCTGATGCACATGGGCCGTGTTTACTGGATAAATCAAATTGAATCAAATTAATTACCACATCTAACTCATTATTGGTGAGTTTTTCTGATCATTTGAGTTTCTTTTCATTTATTTATTTATTTTACATGAGATATTAAAGATTCAGTCAAGATAATCCATCTTACATTTCTTTAAACCATAGAAGAATAAAAACAGTAAATGAAGGACTGCTTGTAGATTTTGCATGTAAACGCCCTCACTGACTTGAAAGTATTACAGTATGTCACAGAAAAACAGACCACTGGCTCAAGGTCACGATCGGTCCCAGATCAGAACCGAGGGATTTCCATGTTCTGACATGGAAGATCATCCTGTTTGTGTTTGAGAGAGAGAGAAAGGGAGAGTGAGGTTAGTTAGAAGCTATCCACGAGGTCCATGATCCTCTTCCGCTCAGCCTCTTTGTACTCGTCACTCTTCCCGTCTCCGATGCTCTCCGCGTACTCTGCAAAAGACAGAAGACAAGTCTGTGGATTAGTTGATTCGACAGCGTGGGCGTGGCTGTTTAACTTCTGAGGTTACAGAGAACATCCTCAGAGCAAGCAGTTCAGCTCCGACTCCCCCACGCTGAACAGAAGATAAATGTGAGCGGGGGAAATAATACACGGTTTAGGAATCTGCCTGAAAGTCTCAGCGACGGCTCAATGAGCTTCAGTTACTTTATCACCGAAACTAAGGAGTGAAAGGTGAGAGTCTCTGTGTTCTCACATGACTCCTGCAGATGTTAGTATTTGATTAACAGTTGAATATAAAGACATAGATTTCTCCAAGTAAAAGAAATGCAGAAGCAAACACTGAAGTGTTGACAGCTCCCCCTCCTCCCACTCTCTTTTGCGACTGTGTATATATCTGGTTGTCTTTCATTGCCTGTTAAGTACAGAGGACAAAGCTGAGTGACAGTGCATTAAAGAATTACCACCACTGAATAGATTTTCACTGTAGTCTAGACAGTCTCCGGTCTGCCCATCACTCTATAACAGAAGTCCTATTACAAGATCTCTCCTGTGGAAAAGTGCTGTCATATGACGAGACGTCCCCGGACAGCGACTCTGTCCACCAATCAGTCCAGGTGTGCTGTGCAGTGATTTCCAAGCCCTTCCTTTATTTTGCGTGTCTGCCTCCCACACAAGGCCTCTGAGACCGACCGACAAGTCGATTTGTGAGTCTAATGTGCAGAAAGAGGAAGTTGCAGCTGCTGCAGACCCGGAGGAGTGCAGGCATTTGTTCGTCTCTCGGCCAGCCTCCGAGGCAGGGATCACACATTAAACCCGGGGATGTCGGGACAGAGAGATGAAAGAGACTTGCCTTCTCTGCGAGACACAGCACAGAGGAGAGAATGAAAGGGGGGGGGGCTTTCCTGACAAGAGCCCGCAAGGTTTAGGACGAAACACGGCTGTCAAAAACACAGTACAGACTTAGTTTTACAGTCTCACTATTTTGCAGTTTGCTTTCATTTTCTTCACTAAATACGCTCAGCTGACCTGGGGGAGCTGCCTCAAACCCACCGAACGTCTCCCTTTTCTCACCAGACACAGTTATGATGGCAAGAGCTGGAAATGATGTCAGTACTACAGGGAGCAGACTGTTTATTTTGATGAAATTGAATTATTACATAACACTTATGTTAAATGGACTTGCATTTATATAGTGCATTTCTCTACAACCACTCAAAGTGCCTCTCACTACTATCACTCATTCGCATACACATTCTTACAGCGCTTCCAACTACAGTATAATGTTTCTAACCATTCACACACCGATGAGACATCCAGGGCAATTTTGGGTTCGGTGTCTTGTCCACCTGTGGACTGGAAGAAAGTTTAGGCTATTTGATGGCTCTTGCCGGTGGGTTGTTTGTCTCTGTATGTGACTGACTGAGAACCTGTCCAGGGTTCACAAAGCCCTTCCCCAACGCCAGCCGTGACTGGCTCTAGCATGACATCGAAGACAGCTTTTTTATAAAGGGACACAAATAGTTTTGGGATCTCTTGGATTCCAGACTGTACCTTTTGAATGTAAAACCTAGATATGAAAAAGGAAGAGTAACTATAGCTGAATGTTGGAGGAACAGAAAGTACATTTCTCTCTGAAATGTCAGGGAGGACAATTATGAAGTAGCAGATAAAAATATAAAAACAGAGTGCCTGAAAATTGCACTACTTTCCATGAGCACATGACAGAAGTAAAGGAACGAATCAGGCAGGTACGTATTTAAGTCAGAGGCAACATCAGGCATATTTGAGCTGTAAGGGAAGCGGGCAGAGGGCAGGAGGGTGGAGCAGTGGTCCGCACTGTCACCTCACAGGAAGAAGGATCTCGCCTTAGCACAACTGAACCTGCTGGTCAGCTGGGGGCCAGAGGTGGCATGTTTTCTCCAGGTGCTTCAGCTTCTTCTCACAGTCCTCAGACAGGCAGCTCTGGGTTAATTGTTGACTCTAAAATAGCTGTAAGTCTATCACAGGGCTCACCCAATGTCAGCTGGGATTGACTCCTCTCATGACCCTTAAAGGATAATCCTCATGGATAATGGATGGATGGAAAGAAGACAATACATGAACAGTTTCTTAAGATTTTCTTCAGGTTTCTTAAGGTTTTCATTTGAGACCAGAAGATGCACAGTGAGAAGAAGAGTGCATTGAGAATTGTGAGGTGTTGGAGGAAACTTATAGAAATGTATGTGCACCGTTTGGAGGTGTGTGTGTGTGTGTGTGTGTCTGGGGGGGGGGGGTTCAGCTGGGACAATGGTACAGATATAATGCAGCGTTCACAATGGCACCAGGGACCTGTGTGTGATCCCAGGCTGGCGGGTTGTTACTGAACTACAAAATGGCAGAATTTTAAGGTTGACTGAGAAAAGCAGGTTTGGGGACATGGAGCGAGCGACTCAACAAAAACATGAAAACCTACAGCCTCTTTTCATTGTTCGCCTGTCATTGTCCCTGTGTGTGTGTAAGTGTGTGTGTATCTCCGTGTCTATAAATGGCGGTGCAGTCAGCCACACAGACAGAAAGGTCAGAGATTCGGTGACTCTTCAACTCTCTGCAGAACCTTTTCTTTGGCATGCTGGTACTCTCTCCTTCTGTCACCACGGCAACACGGCAGAGGACAATACAGTACTGAGCATCGCCATTACTCAGGTCAGTGACTGGGACTGATCTGCCATGAGTACAAGGAGAATCATTTCCAGGAGCAGCCTCTGCAGCAGCCACAGGCAGGGGCACACTCAGTGTGATTACAGCTGCAGCTGGGACACAGCAGCTCATCTAAAACTCCCATACACCCCCAGTCTGAAACTGGTCTGATCCAGCTGCACAAAGGGCACATGATCATCTAACCACAGAAGTCTTCACATCGACGTGCTCTTGACACAAAGAAAGGGAGGAAATCTAAGTCTACTAGATGTTTTGTGAAGTTGTATTTTGCTTCCTCATTGTTGAGATAAATTACATCTTCATACTGCAAAGACGTCTCTAACATAGCACCATCAAAACATAAAAAGGACACCTTGAGAAAATTCACCAGCTAATTTGTATGGCCACATTTAGCCAGCCATCTGCTGAGCTGTTTTGTTTTTTCAATGGCTGCTTCCAAGGCTTTTAAAGGAAAATGGCAGCATTAACAAGGTTTTTCTTATGTAGCCAGTAACTAAAAGAGCCATACAGCCTTATTACTATAACTACACTGTCATATGAATGTGTTTTCTCACAAAGCACAGAGGCTGGTTTTTGTCTTACAGATGTCATTCTTGAGGTGAGGTGAGTTGTCATCAACAGCACTGTGAACGTTGGTTGTTGGATGTCCAAGCACATTCAGAGACCCCCCCCCTTGCCTCTCACACACCTTTTATGATGTTCGACTGGGGCTCTGCATTCTGCAGTTTCCCTCACTTTCCAAACTCACAAACTCTCTGTATGATTACTCAGCTGATTGGAGGTGAGAAGGGACTCAGGTTTTGAACTCCTCTTTTCCCTGTTCACTGATTTCTTCAATCTCCTCTCTCCCTATTTCACACACAGAAAACAGACTCTCCTGTCGGCCTGACTACAAAGCAACAGTGCATACATTTTTATCTGCATATGAAGCAGGGAACTAAGGTTTTCAAGCAACAAATATGATTTCCATCCACATTTGCCATTTTAACTTATATGTTAGAAATGACCTCTGCCTCTACTGTTGCACCTAAAAAAAACACTTGCACTGGGCACGTGTGAGCCAACGGAAAACCGAAGTTGATTTTCTTCATTGCAATTTATTTGTTGCAAAAAATACAACTGACAAGGAACAACAAGGAGTTACAGTGTTATTAAGGCACAATTTCACAGCTCAGAAGCTGCTAGCAATGGTGACAAGGTCAGTAAGACTTGTAAATCATTATCTGTGTTACTTCACCACTGGTGGTCGAGGCAGATAAGACCCAGTCACAGAGCTACAATGGGCAAACTAAAAACCATTTGGCCGTCAGACAAGGTCACACAACATGTTGTAGGAACTAACTGCTAAGCCTCCTTCCTCCCCCCCCGGCCATGTGCATTTGTTTTCAACGAAGCTGGTGAGAGGGCAATCCGTGGAACGATGTCTACCGCGGTGGGTAACGTGAACAAGTGATTACAGATTACTGGGCGTGTTTGTGTCGTGGGACACCGGGTCGAAGGCTCTGATCTTGCAAGGTTGGTTTTCAACCAAGAGATGCTAGGTGGAAGGCAGAGAGCCTCCATTCTCCCTGTAACAAGTATTTTAACCATCACAATTACTGTGAAGCTGTTTAATTAAGGTCCAGATCTTGCATTGTTCCACTTTAAACACAAACTGCTAAACCAATAAATATATATTTCTTTTATGAGCACCGAGAGACGTGGTGAACATCTAACTACCTGTGGCATAACCTACCTCAAGTTTCTTAAGTGGAAAACCTCAGCACAGGTTTTCACAGCATTAATGAAATCAATGTCCTTCCTTCCAGCGTGCCGAGCCTTCTTTCCTGCAGAGCGGCTGCTTCTCATTCAGAGAACTAAAGCTATTAAGGTCAAGACATCAGAGCCGGCAACACACTCTGCATGTGTTTAACCTTTTTCTGCAGTTTCACACTGACCGGTTGAGGCACTTGAAATGGAAGAGGGCTCCACAGCATGGCCTAATGAAAAGGGTGAGGTCTCACACACACACACACACACACACGCTTCAAGCACCATACCACTACAGGTGCATACACATGGCCTTCGACACATATGCACAAACAATGCATGACGAATACCTATTGTCAAGATCATGCAAGGACGAGTAGTTCACACAACATGCACATTAATATGTAAAAACATGCACAGTCAGGCGTGAGTAAAGTATGAAAACTGCATCACAAGGGAACACACTGAACATGTGCATACCTGCATGCTCTCTCCAAGGAATGTTAATATACAAAAACAAGTTGCATTTAAATACGCAGACAAGCTGAAGGCAAATATCTTCATCCAAACTCTAACGAAGAAAAAACATACCATAGAAACTACACTGACAAGCAACATGTATGCAAATATGCATATGAAAACAAAAGCAAGACACTGACACATTTAGGAAAACATTCCCACACGCACACACACACACACACATACACCATACACACAGCAAGGACTGGAGAATTGCCATGCTTGCTGGCACTGCCATGCGTGACGGATGGCTCTATCTACAGTGCTACATGCCACCGAGAGCCAGGGGTGTGTGTGAATGGAGCCTCATCCTCGAGCTTTATCCGACAATGATACAGGAAGGATGGATGTCACACTGGGAAGAAAATAACACACCTGCTAGGTCTTTGAAAACCAAACAGAAAACAAATACCGTAGGACAGGAAATCTTTGGGAATGAGGGGGGAAAAAAAGATGAATGACGGTCCCTGCTCTTCTCACAGTGACAATAGGATCAAATTATAGTGTGCATTTGGGCGCCAGCATGTATTTCTGTGCATTGTTTTACCATCTGCACACAGGTAATGTGAATAAGAAGCAAACGAACACCTGTATTACAGACACTGGATTTTACCATGTTTGTTTACTGCTGCAGCGTCTTTGAATTACACTAACTTTCCAACTGAATTTTATATGTAATGATTTTCAGGGGGATCGTCATCACCTAAATCCTCCTCTGATGCTTTGCCTCAGTGGAGCTCCATAAGTAGGGGACAGTGTTCCCATTACAAAGGAGGGATGTATTGAACAGTGAAGAAGTGCAAAACACAATATATAAAACTAGAATTACCACCTCACAGTTCTCTGCCTCTGTCCGTTTCAGATTACATCCTTGCTTATCCAGAGTCATATGAAATATTTGGGCTGCACAATATACAAAAACATCATATTGAGATTATATAGGCACATATTGCGATCGTGATTTCAGTGTGAATTGTCATGGTACCAAACAAGCATGTCCTTTTACGTCTTCAATATGATTTGTTGGCCAAGGCATCTCCATAGCAACACAAAACTTAAAGCGCTTACGGTGCACAACAACAATGTGACACATTTTAAGGTTATCAATGATAACTAAATAAATAATTTACAGCTCCTCAACTTTACATATTGCACTTAAATGTGCAGCCCCATATAAGATATGAACCATTCATGTGAAATTCATTGTTATTATTGCTGTGTTCAGTCTTGAGTAGTGGCAAAAAAGTGTTTTTGTAAGGTCACTGTGACCTTTGATCACCAAAATCTAATCAGTTCATCCCTAATTAGTGAATGCTGGTATTAAATTTCCTCAAGGTGTTGTAGTGATATAGCATGCACAGGTTTTTGTGAGATCATTGTGACCTTGAACTTTGACAACCAAAAACCAAATCAGTTTTTCTGGAGTCCTCTTGTCCCAAGGACATTCATTCAGACTATAGAGGATGTGCAGACAGACAGCCTGAAAACAACATGGCTGCAACACTGGCTGTCACTGCCATGGAGGAATAAAAAAAAAACAAACACAAAAAAAAAACACTGAGTCTTGAAAAACATTGAGCTACATTCTATCAGGCCAGTTTCAAAGTTGGCCCACGTTTGTTCCTTTGTTCTAGAGAATAAGATAAATCATAGCATTTTATCATCATCTGTCTTCCTTCCACGCCCCCCAACCCACCCCACCCCCCCGTCATAATGCGTTTGTGCCGATTTAAATTTGAAAGAGGGAATTCCATCTGGTGTTTGCCTGACCATCCATTGGTGGAAATGTTATCACTCAGTAGTCCTCAGCAGTCAGTGACATTTGTCACTATAGATGCTAATTGACTGTTTCCATCCTAAAAAGTTGTTAAATATTTGCTTCCCCAGTGAATGGATGAAGGGTGCTTTATTTAACCTTAAATCCAGCTTACCATGACATTCCTTCACTGGAGAAAAACATTCATTGCTAGACTTCATCTTTATGTCAGTATATTTTGTCTTATTTTAGTAAGAACTTGAAAGTGAATAATTTTCTGACAGTCCCTCCACATGTTTCACATTAACAGGGCCCAGCAGTGCTGTGAGCAGTGACTTTCAGTAACAGCAGATCACTGCAGAGAAATCACAGCAAAGTAGAACTCAGTGGAATTCATTAACCAGTGAGTGAGAGAGTTTTTCTTACAAGGAAAAACACAGCAGCAGTGTCTGTGATGCTGAAATGAGTTAATACTGTGTTGTGCTGTTCAAGCCGGTTCATACTTGAGGGCTGTGTTTTATTTGAGAAATGACTGTGTTAAAGAAAATAAAGTGACTCACCTCTCATGATGTGGCGCACCACTTTGACAGAGCCTCCTCTGAGGTTGAGGATTTGATGGACTCTCTGCTGCAGCTGAATGCAGAGAAACAGAGGATCAGCAACACACACAGAGGCCAAAATGAAATTTGAGTTCATCTCAGGTCATTTTTTCATTATAACTATACGGCGCCTGTGAGTTTATTTGCATGCATTGTGATTTTTTCTTTCTTGCACAGTATGTGTCAATATTTTCTCAGTTAGCAGCATTTATGTGTATTTGCATGTGTTTTCTTAGATGACAGTGCTTTATACATGACATTACATTACATTATAAAATCAGCATACCTATCCTTTTAATGTGTCTAATTATTTGGTCAATTATTTGGTTACCTTTTAACCTTGCCATTTAACACCACTTTAACTAGATCCAGACACACTAAGCAACTAGCCTTCACTTTCTGCGTAAAAGCTAATTAGCTTAGCTTAGTTTACAAGCCTCTGCTTCCAGAATGAATTACAGGCTAAACAGCACACTGGGTTGTCCTGACAGCTGTCTGAAATCGCTAACAGTGGATGGCTAACACCATGAGAGCTTGTTACAAGTATAAAAAAAGGGGTCTTGTATCGATGTTCGTAGGTTAGTATGTGTTCCCAACAGCAGCGCGCCACATAAACTGAAAACATGTCTCCAGGCAACACCAGCTGTGAGATGTCAGTCAGCTGCTGCCACGACAAACACCCACTCACAGGCCTCAAGCTTAGAGGCTGTTTTCACAAACATGTCCAAAATGTGTTTTATCCTGATTGGGAAAAAAAATAATTCTGAAATATCAACAGTAACAGTACAGTTGATGTTTCCTTACTCAACAGTTGAAAAATTCAGACTGGCATCAACATCAGACAAATATCTGAGCTGGAAATTAAATGGGCAACTAATTTGTTACGATTCCCTTAAAAGCAGGACGAGACTGCAGCTCCTTAACTGCAGGTACAAAGAGTTTTAATGTCCGTATATGTGGCACCGCAAGAGTCCAGTGAATTCCAGATTTGTGATGAAGCGAATGAGCCACTTGGCTGCAGTGCCCATAAAAACCATCTGACTCCTGTCCGGTTTTATAGCTCATCTGATCAGATGTCCTAACAGTAATTAATCTGAGAGGGGACTCATTTGGCAAAACCAAAGTCAGTGTGTGTGTGTTTGTGTACCTGTGAGATCCCAGAGTTGCTGATCTCCACCATTATGTAGCAGATCAGCTGAAGGACAAACAGTCCTGCGTCCAGGCGGCGAAGGTAGAACTCATCCTCCATGGTGTCGTCCAGGATTTCCCCACGACGAACCATCTCCTGCACACACAGACACACACACAGAAACACAGCACATTAATAAAAAGGGAACATAGAGCTATGACAAGGTGAATAGAGCACAAATTACTGTTTTTTTAGAGTTTCTCGTGTTTGGATTCAAAAAATATAATCAAAGATTGAGTTTAATTTAGGTGTTGTTTTTCAGCGTTTTCCACAAATCCATTTTCTCCATTGACCAGACACACAAATCAATTGATTCCACAGCCAAGCTCCAAGAAATAAGGGAGGGGTGGCAGCGACACACTCACATACACACACTTGCATAGTTATCCATCTTAACAACCCTGTCAGTATGCCAATAACACAGTGCTGCCAATACGCACACAGACCACATTAATCATCATTAGAGATTAAGAAACAGACCTGAGGGGGGAGAGGGGAGCCTGGAGTGTGAGCCACTGGACTGGGACAGAAACAGACAGTGTGTAAAGTGTTTGGCTGTTGCACAGTTTTACCTCAGCGCATTGACAATAAGAACATAGACACCTAAGTTCTGTTCAGGCTGTACAAACAAAGCTGACGACGCAGCCTTACACTTTAATATGGATCTGAACCATATTCTACTGTTTGCAGACCACATGTTCATTTATTTATTTAAAGACACAGACACATGGTCGTGCAGCCATCTGCTGAACAGCAGTAAAATTTTACCGATAATGTTCCAGCATGAATGACTTTTGATGGAAAATGTGGTTTTCTTGTAGTCTGTACTCTTGCAGTCACCTGCCACTTTATTTTGTATACCTGTATCTAAATATCTAACAGTAATGACAACTAATGACAGCAACTCAGTGCATTTAGGCCTGGACACGTGGTCAAGTTCTTAAGTGCTGAAGTTGACACCAGTCATCAGAATTGGGAAGAAAGTTGATTAAGTGAGTTTGAATATGGCAGTATTCAGAGAAGATGTCCAGTAAGTGACAGTTGCTGGGTGAAAATGCCTTGTTGATGCCAGAGGTCAGTGGAGAATGATTAAACTGGTCGGAGCTGATGGAAAGGCAACAGTAAGTCAAACAACCACTCCTTTCAACTGAGGTCTGCAGAGCATCTCTGAATGCACAACACCTTGAAGCAGATGGGCTACAGCAGCAGATAAGAAGACCAAACCCGGTGACACTGTCAGCTAACACAAGGAAACTGGGGTTACATGGGCACCAAAACTGGACAAGTCTCAACATCTGCTGTGACATTTAGATGGCCGGATCAGAATTAGGTAAACAACATGAATGGATGGCTCCATCCTGCCTTGTATCAGTGCTTCAGGCTCTTGCTGGTGGAGGATATTTCCTTGACATGCTTGGGGTCTCTTAGTAACCAGCTGAGGACCATGCACACACCACAGCTCACCTGTATCGTAATGTTGCTGACCAAGTCTATCTCTGTATGACCGCACTACTATCACGACCATGTCACAAAGCTCATGTCATCTCAAACTGGTTTCGGAACATGATGAAGTTAAGGAGATTCTCATCATGGATGTGCAGCCAACAAATCTCCAGGAACTGTGTGAGGCACTCATGTCAATATGGACTGAAACCTGAAGAATATTTCCAGCACCTTGTTGACTCTATGTCATGAAGAATTGTGGAGGTTCTGAAGGCAAAAGTGCAAAATTGTCCAACCCAGTATGAGCATGGTGTACCTGATAAAGAGGCTTGTCACGATTCTTGATACGTCTGTACCAAGTCGATGCCAACATGCAAAAAATACGCCGGTACCTGCTTTTTTCCAGTACCATTCGTACCACAGGCCCATACACAACTTTGTCCTTGTCGTCATTGAAACATGGCGCTCTGCCAGTAGTGCTGCATTTGAGCCAGAGTGAAAACAAACTTATTCTTATTAAAATTATGTTGCAGTGTGAGAAGCTGTTGAATCACAGTGAAGCTTAAATACAAGAAAGTTTGATGTGAAACTGTTTTTTTTTTTTTTTTAAGTAGACCTAGTGAATCGTGGAAATTCACTGGTATTGGTACTGACTACTGAAATTCTGGTATGACAACCCCAGTTGAGTGTACAATCAAGTGAAAGGATTATGCATTTGCCCATGTCAGATTTTATACACAATTACCCACATTAACCATTAAGCAACAGTTTCCAATTTCTCCTGGCCTGTTTTGACAAATCTAATCCACAGACTGCAAACCTACCTAGAAATGCCTGTATCAGCTATATCTGAATCATGCATGTGTTTTAGTCTAAAACAGGACGGCCCAGTAATGGAGGGAAAAAGCTCCAGTATGTGACAGTAAATCAAGAAAAAGGGCGACTTTTCAAACCAATACTAATGAAAACAAATAGCTTTCAGCCTGAAGCTAAAGGGTACTACACATGGCATTTACATCCCAATGATTTAATCTCAGGGAAAATTAAAACTTTCAAAAGGCCTTGTCCTTAAAGATCAATTACACTGTAAAACCCAATTATAGCCGTTAAGTTCAGCTCATTAACATGCCTCAATCAAAGGGCAGCTCCTGAGGATTACAGTACGAGACTATTCTGAGAAAAAGCATTTGAGCTGCAGGTTGCAGAGTTGGGATAAAGGGAAAAAAAGAGAAGAAAAACAACGTATCCATTTCTGTGACATTGAATTCTGACAGCAGGATTTCATCTCACTTTAATGATTTCTTCCCAAGAGAAGAAAAAGACAAGCAGATACAACTTCAGAACAAAGGCCTACTGTACAATGTCAACTGTAGGTTATTAAAGATGCAAAACAATGCAGATAATTAAAACAAGAACCTTTAATAGCAGCTGAATGTAGGGCATTTGTCTCTTCTGTGTCCTCTGGGTAAAACATTGGCCCAGAATTCTGTTTTTATTACAAAGCCGAGTCGTATCGCATTGTAAAACAGTCCCAAAGCTTGGCCTTGTTGTCAACCAGCAGCCATTAAATATGTAAAAAAAAATACTTGAAACAAAGCTATTTGAATGTAAACTGTGTTCCCCCTACTTCCTGTAGGAGAAAAGATTATCTCTGTTTCCAGGACAACTCAGCTCATTATTCAGAGCCAATATAGTAGCTGGAGGCAAAGATACACAAATCTCACAATCCAACTTCAGCAAAGATACAAAACACAGGATGTGACGGGACACAATACATACATGATGACATGACCCCTGAGGCAGAGTGACGAGCAATGCACACACACACACACACACACACACAGATGTGCAACAACACACCGTGTGTTTGCTGTGTTTGCATTTCTCCTGTCATTGTTTCACACACCAGAAGCCAGTCTATTTCCTGTCATCCTCATTACTACTCATTGGCCAGCCCTGCAAAGAAAGAGCCGCAGGCTTTTTCTGGGAGGCTCTTGGACAACTCAATTACTGTGTATCCACAGGTTTCCATTACAGCCGTCAGCCTATAAGCTGCAGAGGATGTGGGACTTTATCACAACTACAAAAAACAATGCGACAGCGCCTTGGTCTATGATGTGTGTAGCAGTGAGATAAGAGGAAGTACAGTATGCTCCACAGCAATGTCTGTTCACAATCAGAGGTGAATACATTCATTCGAACATCAAGGCGATGCAGTAATGTCAACATCCATTATACACAGTCAAGTCCAAAATACATTCAAATGAATCTAATAATGTACCGATGTTGCCTAAATGTCTCACGTTCAAATGATTGGTAGATGCTGCTGGATTCCCACTCAACATGGTGCATTCCTGTCCTCCTCTGGATGAACTGTAATGACATCAGTGATCCCTCAACTTTCCATTAGTCCCATCTTCAGGTCAGACCTTCTATTAATCCAATTCCTTGGTCTATGGCCAAATAACTTCCAATTTGATGACACTTCTATCAGCCTCTGTGACCTCTCTGACCTCTGTCTTAGCACAACCATGGTCTCTGGCCTCTTTTCAACTCTTCATTGATTCATGGTCAACAACTGTGACCTCCTCCCAGCTGTTGTTCATGATAGACGGTGACAGAGGAGTGGGTTTCCATCCCATTCCCACTCAAACACTCGTGTCCTGACCCCATCCCACAACAAAATTATGAAAACAAGCCAAATATCGCTTGACATTTGCAAAGGCATGAGCTATAAGTAGTTTGATGATCCGAGACCATCATCCATCATCACAAGCCTGTCCTCAATCCACACACATCCTTCATCGATTAGAGCAGACAGGACAACAGGAAGACTGGCACATGTTTAAAATAAATAAAATTACTTTCATTTACATTACAGACAGAGCATATATAGAGACAGTGCAATTTTACATAATGCTTCCACTGACTTTTGTACACACGTAATTCATAGTGAAACTGAATCCCATAGAAATCTTATGAACCACAGGATTCCTGAAAAACTGTCAACCTCTATGTCATGACGACAAAACTGAACCATCTTCATGACAACGAAGCAAAATCAAAAGCAAAGCCACTAATGGGATGCTGCTTGGAAACTGTAACAGAGAGAGCTGGGCAGTTCCCTTTTAACAGTCTCCAAGGTCAAGAAAGATCATTCGTGCCCAACTGTCTCCTGTATAACTTAATTTATGTTGCAAACATTAATTTTAATTCACCTCCTTACTTTCTAGTGTTTTCTGTCACTTGAGTGCAATAGATATCTGTACATTCAGTAATAACCTGTGGAAGCTGGACTTATGCTTCTGCAGCTGCACTGGTAAATGCACAAACCTGGACAGATAAGGCTGGTATAGGTCTCCATAGGTTGCAGAGGCTCACAGAGAGGATTAAGATGACCTATCTAGCTGGAACAGATCGAGAATACCTTCTCGCTGCAATTGTAAATCTTAGTCAATGCCAGACATTTACTTCTGTAACCCCTGACATGTGCACCACATCCTCCTCTTGGGCTACTTATCAAGGGAAAAAAGAAGACAAACATTTTCAAGTAAGGTCTTATCATGTTCTGCACCATCCAGGAGGCTTCATTGTTAAGATGTTCAACACATGATGAATCAAAAGCCAGACCTTTCAGAGTGCACAGGGAGTGGAGGGTTTTGAACAATGATAAGTGCATTAAATATTCATTATTGCGAGGAGTGGAAATAGACATTTGGGATATTAAAACCCGATGAGATGTGGGCTGCGTGGCAGTATTCATTACAGCCGCAGAGTTTTGTCCATTTGTGAGTTTTGACATCGCGGCCAATATCTTTTGTGTGGCAGCTCAGTCCCTCTGGCAAACAGCGGGCAGAAGAAGCAGAGAAAGAATAACGTGTTTAAAGGAGGGATTGGACAAGTCAATTACTGCAACCTCAGGGGAGCCCGGCAGTCTGGCTACAGTACAGACAAAGTAATAAGCAGTGATTTTCAGTCTTGGTCCCTCTACTGTAACTCAGCTGCATTGTGCAAAAGTGTTTGCGTGGTGGGGTGTGTATGATTTATGAAAGGCTGTAAGTAGTGCGAGTGCTGATGATGTGTTCTGGAAATCATACATGCGTACATGTGTACGTGTACAAAAAGCGTGCGCCTTTGAACGAGAACCTTTGTCTTGGTATGTGTTCCTTAATGAAGTATCCGGTTTTGAAAATGCGTATGTCTTTCCTTTGTGTGTGTGTGTGTGGATAGTTGTTATTCATGTGCTTTCTTTTCCGCTGGGATGCTTAGATGCAGAATTAAAGTTATTTCTTTGTCAGCACTTTGCAAAAACCCACTGTGACTGTGTGTGTGTGTGTAGGACGTAATGCTCTTTATGAAGCTTAAGCAAACACTGAGAAGAGAGAGGTTAGATATCCTCATTAAAAAGAGAGACACAGAGGTTGATAATGAGGTAAAGTTTGAGGAGAAAAAAAAACAGAACTTAGTGAGAGTGGGAGACAACGTGCTTATTTCAAGTTATGGTAATCTCCCCCAAAAAACAACAGTCCTGTGCTCAGGGTGCATCACCAATTAGTGCTTGCTTCATGAAGTGGGGCAAATCAACGCAGAAGTGATACAAGGAGGAAGGAGGTACTTGGTCCTACAGCTGGGTGAAAAAATCAATTCTAGTAATTAAATCAAACAGTGTGTTATAAACACTTATTATAAACACCGCAATTCTTAACAAATTAACTACTACTTATGAACCAATGACAACTCCAACATAACTGGTTCAGAGCTGTTATTATACTTGAGTTATAAATACTGAATCTGTCAGTCATTAAATGACATTAAACACATTATAGATGAGCTTAAACATGTATAATTGTTCGTTAATTACACACTAACAAGTATCAATGTGGGCAGAATGATTTATAAAAGATGAAGTTAATATTTCACAATGTTTAACAAGTGCTTCATAGTGGGAGGTGAGTAAACAAACAAACAACAGCCTAATCCCACATCATCCTGATGCTGCTTCCTGCCCTGGAAAAACAGCCAATGCCTTCTAATGTAATTGTCTGTTACAAATAAATGTATTGTTTGTTCCTAAACTTATTAGCTGTTACAAACTAGATGCATGTGAATGTAATTTGTAGGAAATAAGTTGAAATGAATTTCAAGTTTAGAAAAAAACAAACAAAAAAACAGGAGGACTGAGTAATTTTCAGGCATCTCACTGTGATCCAAGAACAAACAAGCCGGCCTCCAGGTAAAAGATCTTTAACTGACAGAAACTGATAAACCTGGCTGAAGTTTTTAGAGCAAAATTTCATAGCGATTTAGCGACACTGTGTGTCTCTCACACACACACTCATCCTCAGCTAATGAGTGAATGGTGAGTTTGGATGGGAGAAATGATGGATGAGGGAAACTCTGACAAGAGCAATGATGAGAGGAAGTGAAATAATGGAGAGAGAGAGAGAATATATAGAGAGAGATTTTATTCATTCTTGGGAGACCTAGGAAAACTGGATGTCGCATCAAGGTGTAAAACCTATCCAAACTTTATGTAGACTTTATTTGAAAAGGTATGCTGTCAGCAATGCTAAACCAGGCCGTTTCTGCTGTACACACACACAGCACCTGGGTTTTTAAGGCGCTAGTAAAGTGCACTCTGCTGTGCATTTTGCAGTATTGAGGTTGGCCTCAGCCATGTTTTGCTGAGCTTCATCAATCTCTAAGAGCTGTTACCAACAAGCTGAGAGCTGAGACAAGGTCTAGTGAGGTGAAAGCAGCAACATTAGATGGGGAGAAGGAGAGAAGAAATAAGAGAAAGATGAAGGAAGGACTGGGAGGAAGGAGGAGAGAGGAGATGATGAAGGGTGAAAGGTGCATGACAAGATGCAGAAAGAAGAAATGGAGCAAGTGAATGGATCAAAGGGAACAAAAGGAAGTAGGGAGGATGCAACAAAGAGGAAAGATGGGATATGAAAATTAAGAGGAGGAGGAAGATGAGAAATATAGGTGGCTGAAAAAGGCAGCTAGGAGAAAGGGAGTGAGGAGGAAAGAAAGAGTGGAGAGAAGAGAGACACCAAGGTGGGAGGAAAATAAGCAGCTTATTAAAGGGACTGGGCTGGAGACGCAGAGAAAAAGCAGCAGCAGCTCTTTTTCCCACTATCCTCCAGAGAAATCTGTGGATAATATGTTGCAGAGGAAAAACATTTTGCTTACCGCCCCTTAAAAACAGGCTTAACTGGGGAAAACCAAAAGGCACGAGAGGGAGAGAGATAAAATGCCACCGCTGCTGCTGCTGCTGACGGCGGCCGCTGCCTCAGCTGAGGCGCTGGACAGAACTGGGTTGGCGTCATTATCGCGTTATTTAACATAACATGTGACATTTGGTGGAAGCTTTGATTTTCACAGTCCCAAAATATCATCTGGTTGTTTTCAGTTTTAGGGGAGGAAGCCACAGACTTATGTGTTGAGCTGAACAGGAGGCACAGTACAGTTATTTCACAGCCTGGATGAGGAACCAACCACTGATGCAAGCAGCGTTAACATGAATGCTAATGGCAGGATGCTAACACATTGGGACACTGATGGATAGCTGGTAATGTTTACCATGTTCACCACCATACACACCTGTCATTTCAATTCCCTTGAATCCAGATCAGATTTAACACTTTCACTTAGCATATCTGTCCAGATACATGCAAATGTATCTCAGCTACACAAACTATTCCTGACCTGATCAGGGATCAGGATGAATGCAACATTCTGCACAGCGTACGGTACACAACAGATGTTCAGAGTCTGATCTTTTAGTGTTAAAGCTGCTGGTAGACTACTGCACAGTACAAACACTGTGGTTATTACATTGGTTTCACATTTCTGTTTTTACAATACAAGCGTGTAAACAAGGCTGTTTTGCAAGTTTGCTATTCAACAATGTTAACTGAGTACAGTATGAGGTATTATGAGGGAACAGAGCATTATATCTATTCTCAGTTTTTTTTTTTTCTTTTAGAAAGTCATGAAAAGTAGTGGTGAGCACCGTTGCAAGACTGATAAGCAGTACTTATAAGAGTGCCATTCAAATTATAACAATACCCTCCTCTCACCGTGCAGAATCAAATGCACGGTCAAATTTAGTTCAGTTGATCTTGAACGTTTGCAGCATCTTTGATGTCAGAATTAACCAAATGATAGGCCAAACAGCCGACATGATGAGTTGTAGAAAACTATGTTTACTTTTAATTAGTATTGCAGCTAGTGTTGCACAGAAAATCAAACTAACCACTAGGCCTTTAAAGGAAGCTTATTTATTATCTTTCCCAGTTAATGATTAGGCTTCTTTTTCTATGTGGCAAAATAAAAGTATTGAAACCCGGGTGGCATCTCATGTCAAGTGTGCATAATGAGCAGGTCCAAACAACATAGCTGAATGGCCCTGCTCAGTATGGAAAGGTAAAACGACCACGCTTACATGAACCACTCAAGGTGCTTTACTGTAGAGGTCATTTTCACCCTTTCATACTCATATTTCCTGTACTCCATAAAGACATAAAAAACTTTTTTTTAACCACACACCAATAATACATAGAGGGCAGATGGACTTCAGTATCTTGCCCAAGGACACTACGAAATCCGATTAGTAGACAATCTGCTCGACCTCCTGAGTCATGGCTGCATATTTGAGCACAACCCAGTTAATTTTAAGTGAAATTAAAACAATATTATACTCAATAAATCAGTACAGCAAATTTGGAATTTAAGTATTTATAACATTAGTCATACACCAGAGGATTCTGTGCAGTGCTGCAGGATTATTTTTTATATATAACACTTCTCCTAGAGCCAGAGGTCTGGAAGTTGTACATGCTTTTCTTTTCAAGTCCAGTGCTAAGAACAGTGGGTGGTCAAATTATTAAGTGTTTTTTATTCTATAATGAATAGAACAGTGCTGCTTTGCCACAAACAGGCATTTTATCACCTCACATGTGTGTGGCTCACAGAGCGGCTGTGAACTGGGCAAAGCTAAACCGTGTGGCTTCAAAAGATAGTGGCACACGCAGACGAGGTTTCTTATCGCCAGGTTATCACAAAGTCATACTCTCTCTCATCCCGGAGGAAGAGGCGAGAGAGCAGCAGAAGGAGAGAGATGGTGGGAGAAAAAAGGAGGGGGAGGGGAAGAGAAAAAAAGTCAAACAGTCTGGCCTTTTCTTGACGATCCCACCACGATGTCTGTCGGAGAAATTAATCTTCTGTCATCTCTAGATAGAAATCTCGCACTTATCTGTCTCCACCCACACCTCCCTCCACCCCATAATTCCCTCTTTCACTTGAAATCCTTCTCTCTTCCTTTTTCTTGCTTTTTCCCTTTTTTAAAATCCACTCCTGCTCTCGTGACTGTACTTCCTGTCCTGATATTTACGGTATCTCTCTCTGCCTTTTTTTTTCTTAGATGCTCTTTCTCTCACAGTTGAAGCCATTATCCCCCCGCCTGGCCACGTATCGTCTATCTGGGTCCCTCCATCGGTCTGTCTAGCCCACAGCTCAACACACGCGCGCACACACACACATTCAGACAGCTCAATAGGGACCTCACACACTGCTATCAACTTTTCCATTCCTCTGTAAACTGTCATATTGTTATCTGCGGGACTGTGATGTTTTTGTTTGTTTTTTTGGCTTTGGATGTGACACTGTGTAGAACTGCACATCTTATCTACCAAAAAGTGAACGACACCCCCTTCCCCAGCCCTTTATACCAGGGATCCTTGTTGATATCTGAGCATCTGTAATGCAATTTGAATTTTCTTTTATCTAGCGGGTAATAATGAAAACCACAAATGTGTGATGGGATTGGAGTCTGTGTTTTTCCCATCTGCAGACAACTGTACTGGAAGGTTATTGTCCCTGTTGTATCTGTTTCTCTGCAGGTCAATTTAAGTTTATAGAAATAAATGAACCAAGTCAAGCCCTAAGATCTTATTTTCCAAAAATAATAACTTTTTTCTAGAGATATTCTCTGTTTAAAGTTGTTTTCATCAGAGCAATGACCATAACAAACTGATCGTATCGTCACCTCTTTGCTCAGCTGTTTAATTTGTCTCATTGATCAGCTGTTCACAAGACTCACTACTACTCTAAATGTGACTTAAGGGGACGGGACCTTTCTCCAGACCGTGTTTTGTTGACTGATTTGCGGCTGCACTGGTCAATGCTAATCAAACTAACCTTGGTTTGTAGCAAAATGATATCAGCACAGTGGTGTCAAATGTGAAAAGAAAGAAAATGCTCTGCTCATTATTTTCTCAATTAAATAAAAAATATCAATAATGTTTCCCCACAGCCTAAAAATGTTCACTTTAACATCATGTACATAAAAGAGAAGAATCAGCTGATCAAGCCTAGAATCAATCATCAGAATAAATTTTCTGTTCATCAGTGGAACAATTAACCCGTTGCAGCTCAAGATGTGACATCATCCTGCAAATCAAATATGAATTTTGTAACTGTTTTGTAACTGATGTAACTCTTTTATTCACCCACACTTGTGAGAAATCAGTAGTCAGGCCTATGGGGTGTTATTTACTGAACCTATAGCAAAACAAAGTGAGGACTAAGTATTTTGTGTTACTGCGACATTGAGCTGTGAATTCACCAACACAACAGATACATCAGATTTATCATTAAAGAAGTTTAGAAGTTTCAGAGTAAGATCTGCTGTGTGTGTTGTGCTGGGACATAAGTGATCACAAAGAGAAATTGGTTTTCTGCCAATGAAGTTGGAATATCGTTTGAAGAGAAAATTACAGTATGTGCTCAGGAGGACCGTGGTGTGTGTGGAAACACCTGTTAAAAAGCCAGATGTTGCCAGCTCACCAGGAGGATCAGTGCTTAAACTGAAGTTATGAAAAATCAGTGTAGGATTATTGGTAAAACTTTTAAACTCCTTTGACACTATTATTCCTGTAAACATAAACTATGGACCTCTGTATTTAACAACTGTTACCAGCCACTTGATTTATATCACACAACAGTGATAGTTGTGACCTGTGAGAAATAGTGATATTGAATTCTATGAAAAATAAGAAGATGCTGCATTGCTGCTCTGGTGCTGTTGTGCTGAGTTGATCCTCCGTCTGTCCAGCTACGGTCTGTAGTCACTCTCTGCATTTGTCCAATAGAAACAATGCTTTAGATTTTGCTTTTCCTGGATGTTTGATTTGAGACATAATAATCTCTGCAGCATTGATAAATCAACTGCACTGGAACATCGCTATAAATTCTGTTGAACAGAAAAGCCCTGACAAGACATATTAACACCCTTTCTTGACATTTTAAGTATGTGGCAGAGTTCCAAGCAACACAATAATTAGGATTTTTTAGCTCCTAAGAAAAAGCCATAAATAAATCCTGAGTAAATATTGTCCATGGTCTCTGTAGCACCACTCTGACTCATGCACAGTAATTTACTCACTATGTACTAATCTCAGCAGAATGTAAAATTAGCATTGTTTTTATTCCCATTCTAATATTTATTGTTCCTATTTTTGTATCGGTGCTCACTGGAGACTTTTTGCTCCATTGTTAAATGGTGCATGTTCCCACACAACAACAGCTACAACTGAACTGTAACCACATCCAAACAGCACATTAATATGAAAGGTTTATTAAGATTAAAAGCTGTTGCAACTTCGTATGGCACCGATTTATGGATGAATTCACACAAATACAATTTAAATTTTCGTGTTGAATGACTTTTGGGAAGGAACTAAATCGATACTGATGATGAATTGCTATAGCTTAACACAGTGTGTTGTTATTAATAAAGCAGAACTGATTTTATGGTGTGGCCTGTGGAGGTCAGGGTCAGAGCAGATACTCATACATTCATACTAATATACCAAGAATATACTACAGAGCATCACTACCTCTCTAATGATGATCTGGTCAGATATAATTCCTTGATGGCATGTCATTTGTGGTCAATAAATCAAAGTGAAAAACATCCATCCATCCATCAAGCTGGTTAATATGAAGCCTCTGCATATAAGCACAGTGCAGGGAGGAGGACGGATGGGACAGAGGGAGGGAGGGAGTGAGGGAAGGAGAAAGACTGCTTACATGTTTCTCTCCTTCGATCCTCTTGTCAGCCTGTTGAACAGCCTCCAGGTACTTAAAATGCAGCTCCATCAGACGATCAACCTGGAGACAGAATGAAATGGTGGCAGAAAGATGAGGTAGAGAAGAGTGAACATAAAGGAGACACGCTGCACCTAAAATAATCTGATAGCACAGATTTAATAATGCATACAGTATGCATTGTGTATTCCCTATTTGTAACTATGTTTGAGAAACAATATTTCAGTCTTGTTCAAATTCATTAATTCATTCATCAATATAATAAATGATTTTTTTTTTTTTTAGAATTCTTATTTATAGAAACAAACAATCATGAAACACGATCAAATCCATGAAGGATCTGGATGATGGAGATAAGACTGTAGACAGGCAGTTTCTACATCAAAAGTCATGTGTTCTATTAAAAGGCCTTGAGGAACCAGATGAATATGAAGCATTTGTGTGTTTGAGAGGAGATGTGGGAGTCATGGGGGGAAAAAAAATGGAGCATGATATTTTAATCACTTTCTCAAGGTCGGTAACATGTGGCAGGAATCTGTATACACAGGTACAGAGCAGTGAAGTCACTGACGCCTGATTGAGTGACCTGCATGTGAACCTGAGAGGATTTAATCTACCTTGTAAACTCATGCCTCCAGGTTTGGGTAAAAATAAGATTGACAAAAATAGTCAGATGGAGTCGGCTCAGTGTCTTCTGATGTGCCTGCATGCAAAAGGCACCTGGCCTTGATGAGGTCATGCACAAGGAGAATGAGCACCGTCACAACAGCTAATTAACACGTAAGGCAACAGCATTGTTTTCCTGCAACATTCTTGTTCTATCTCTTTTATTAGACCAGTTCAATCAAGGAGCCAATACCATGCAAAGGATTACGCCCTGATCAAATGAAATTATTAGTATTTAGAGCAATTAACAATCTACCCATATTTCAGCTACATGGAATCAAACACTGAGATGTGAATATATAAAGCTGCATGAGGTTTTAATTGCATCTTAAATAGTTAATGAGGCTTCTTAATTTGTGAAAGGGCAATGAGAGCGTGGGACAAAACCTTACTGTATGAGAGATAAACAAATCAAACTAAAGGCTCATGCATTATTAACATGTAGGGCTACAACTCACTTTTTATTATCGATTCATCTGCCATTTACTAGACTCCATTAATGCATTCACTGTTAAGAGTTGATGAAAAAACTAGTGGGATATGCCCATTACATCTTCCCAGAGCCCAAAGCAACGTCTTTAAAGTTATGTTTATCTATTAATTAATCTAAAGTGTTAAAAAGCAGCACACTTACTGATATATGTTATAAAACACAAGCAACAGACTTCACATTTGGAAACAGCAAATAAAAAATATTTGGACTGGGTAAAAAAGTTGCATATAGAGGGTCAGAAAATGCTTCAACTGTTTAATTTCATTCTATAGTATTATTATCATTAATGTCTCATTTTCATGGTTAAATAAATAATACAATCTGAATGTCAGCTAAACAACATATGGCTGTGTTTTTACTGTGCACTTGTTCACTCACCCACTACATAGTGTTTGCTGCATGGAAAACTCACAAGGGAATAAATGCAGACAGCAGTTCATATATTTCTGACACCAGTTGCATGTTAAATTGTCACATAATTATAGGCTGGCTCTTCATAATTAATATCTCTGTCACATAAACAAAAGCCAGAGTATCACACATAAGACAACAAATGTTATCTTATTGAGTTTTTGCACATTTTTCATGTATCATGTCAGGGTAAATACGTGTCTACATTAGCTGACATTAGCTAACAGCTAATATTAGCACCTAGCCTGTTAGCAAGATGACTTTTTCTGAGACAGTGCACAGTGTACAATGGTATGGCTTGACTGATGTAGTGTATGTCTTTTGTGCAACTGCTCTCTACCCTCAGGCTTCTATTTGACTGAATGTATATAGATGTCATTTTTCTATTTTTTTGCATATCTTTGTGACATGAAATCATTCATGATTACTGTATCATCGGAAAAGGGGATGAATGAAACTGACCTTCTCGCAATCATTTTCTGTGAACTTGTTGAGGAGTCTGCTTCTCTGTTGGGACTTGAGATTTCTCAGCATGGAGGCGATGATGGAGCAAACGTGTTCTAGGGAGAGAAAAGGCAATAAGTGAAGCTAAAACATCCTTATTATATCACGACAGCAAGACAGCAACTTTGAGATTCCCTCATGTTCTAGTTCTATCATACGTACACATATTACAGAATGAATCCTACTACTAACAAAGCCAGTATATGAGCCTCTTACATGTAGCACTTTATGGAAGATTCCATTGTATTTTGTGGCAAACTGGTTTTGCAATGCAACAGGTGTGATGTGCTTTAACTGACATGAGCTACTGTTGAAGTTCCTCTATGAAAATAGTCTTAAACTGATTACTGCAGCGCTCATTCACACCCACATCCAGAGGCCTCTGAAAGAACAAATCGATTAGCACTTGATAATTTGCAATTATAGCACACAGTCAGCTAAGCATGGATACTCATACGGAGAGTGCACGGAACAAGAGGAGGAGAAAATGTTAATGAAATTAAGAAATCAATTTTCATTTTCGGGTGTGCTGGAACATGTGTAATAGTTTTGGCTGTGGCTGAATAACATTTCTCGGGGTGATAGAAATTTGTCTGTGGCAGCTCCAGGGCCATTTAATGAGGGGAAGGTCTAAAAACATGTTCATTGACTAAATTAGCTACAAAAACGAGTTAGTCCCATTGAGTGCCCTCGTCGACCAATTCATGCTATGACAGATGATATCCTATTCAAAGACTTTCTGACTCACAGGCTGCAGCCGTAGATGACAAGCATAGTATAATATTTCTGTATGATACTGAATGAAGAATACACTGTAAACACACTGGGGTGGAGAGGAATATGACATTGTAGAATCTGTGGATATACAGAGTGGAGAAAAAAATGTAATTGGACTTTATCAACAAGAGGTCAATATTCTCTCTCAACAAGGCTTTGCAGTTGCTAAGCAACAAGAGAACAGGAATCAATCCCATTTCTGCTTTTTAAAAGGGGTCGTGTTTGCTGTCAGCTCCCTTTTGTGCACTCCCTTACGACCCGCAGCATCCTTGCCCACAAGACGCTGACAAAACTAAAAGCCTGCTCTTATGTCAGACCTCTCAGAATATACAGATTATCCATCTATAATACCAATATGGTTGGTGGCACAGAAAAGGCAGGAAAATGCACTGAAATACCAGACAAAACTGAATGGGGGCATGTTCTGTTAAAAAGAAGGTCCAATAGGAAATGTGTCCCACCGATGTTGGTGATTTCTGCTAATTACTGTTATAACAGTGAGCATGAAGCCCTGGAGGGAGAGAGAGAGAGATGCTGATTTGAAACACTTCTCTTACCTTCTATTAGACTTAATCCTTCAATTATTATTAGAGATGTAACCTTTTGGACTAGATTGAAATATCTAATTTTATTTCAAGGTTACCTTTTCTTTAAAATGATGAGTTAAATGACGGATTGACATTTTTGGTTTAATGTGAAGTCTTGAACAAAACCTGGATGGATCTCCATGAAACTTCATACCAATACAGTTGAACCATAACAACCATAATAACCTTTGTAATATATCAGCTTTACTTTGGTTTATGACCAGATAGCTACAAAGCTAAATACATTTCCTTCAGCCTCAGCTGTTCAATGTGATGGGCACCGATTATTATGCTAGCACATTAAAACTGGGCAATCATGCTGAACATCATACTTGCTGATCATCAGATTGAACTAATTACGTTTGCTTAAATTGGGACTTTAGGTAATTTAAACTGATACAGATTTCACCGTTTTTTAAATTAAAAGATTTAACTCATAGTGTGCCCCAGTAAAATCCCTTTGACAGCAGATGGGACAAAACTCCGGCTGCACTTCACTCTGGTATGACAGATGTTACATGTGTTTGATGTTGTGTTCAGGTTTTGTCCAAGAATCCTTTATTTTCATGTAGACAACCGAATTTCCTTTACACGATGACAAGGTGGCTAAGTGCTATTTCCGAAAGGACACTACTTTATCAACCTGATCTGAGTGGTAATTGATGTCGCCACCTCCACGCCCTGCCGAGGAGGCTATTGATCGCTGGCTGTGGAACTTTCTCTCGAAACAGTTTAAAAACCAAGCACAGGCCGCTGCGTGGAGGTTTGTTAAGGGGTGGAAGCAGGATTACATTGCAGGTACGAGATGGAGGGCAAGGCTGAGTAAAACCTGCTTCCTCATTTGTCCTTAGTATAAGTAACAAATCAATAATTCATTTACATGCATACCTTGACACTTGAATCTCAAGAGTAAAAACAAGGAAAGGGTCACGAAAAACAGCGATAATCAAATGCATAATAAAGATTTTACATTCAAATTAGCACAAGAAAGACAAGTGCTCTTACAAATACAAAACAAGCTTGTAGTCTGTGGTAAGCTACCACCATCGTTGAACATTGAATACATATAACATGATGACAGAACCTCCTGTTGCTTGCACCACTGACATGAATATCACATTAACACAAGCTTCCATGGGACCCGACATACTTGATTTAAACAACCACAGTCTCCAAGCTAATTGTGCCAGCACTTGTATAAACCTCTACAGATACAGAGTTTCCTGTAAAAACTGCACAAACCTCATACATCAACAGTGTAGGAAAAAAACTCTGTTGTGCAGATGACACAGAAGTTTACCAGTTATGCCTGATCGAACTTTATTAAAAAGACTGTATCAATGACAAAATCATTTTTTGGGTAATTTTTCATATTTATCATAAAAAGCACTGTTCTTGTGGAAGTCATATACATGAAAACTTAAAAAGAACGGACAATTCTTGATGTTTCATGCAGAGCATGAACATGGTGAACAACAGTCGAGAGTTGTAAGTCCTTTGAGTATTTTAAATGCTGCTGTCACTTCTTCATCTGTCATGTGTCTAATTTGCCTGATCTTCACAGATATTCAGAGATGTGGAAGCAAAAATAGCTGTGTGAATTTTTAATTAAACTAGAAAGGTTATTGAGTTCTAAACATTTCTGTGATCAAAATGTAAGAGAGGTTTTTGTAAAAGTTCCTGTGGAGAAAAATTTCTCCATATTTACTTAACATGAAGTATATAGTATTATATCTGATATGCTCTGCTCTGTAGGATTCTTTAGAGACCTCTGGTCGAACCTTGACCAAAGTGTAAAGTTCAGTTCATTACATATAGCAACACATTTTCTGTACAAAATGCACTGAAAAAAGTCTATATTGACTAGTGTTGCAGATTTGATCCCTTCTGAGACTCTATCACCAGAGGGAACATTTTTCACACATTCCTTTAGGTCTTCATACAAAAAAGAAGTTACAGCTTTTATTAAAATGTCTCTTGAAACATATAGCATATTGCAATTTTGTTTCACTTTGAGATATGTCCCACTTCAAGAAACTGCCATACCTTGCAGATGGCTGATGTGAAAAGGTTCAAGTTATTAAACAGTTCATCGTTTCATTCTTTGCGTCAACTAAAATAGATTTACTTGCTTCAATGTTCCAAAAAGACCTTACTTTTCTACTTTCCTTCAACTATTCACATTCTGTCCAATAGTGTGCTCTGATTGGTCAGCTTGTTGGCAACTACCATTGCAACTAACTTCCACCCGTGTCTTGCTGTAAATGAACAACTGTCGCTGTTAGGGCTTAAGTTCTACCCCATCGGTTTGAGCTAGAGTCCGATCAAGATGACAGACCTGATCCACCTTCACAAGCCAGACTGAAGCAGGAAAACAAGCATACCATCTGTCAGACAACAGGAAGGAGGGAGGAGGCAGGAATGTGACAAAAGGTGTTGGAGTCAAGTCACTGGACAGTCTGCAAAGAGCTTGTATAACAACAATCTTTTTCTTTTTTATTATATGGATTATAGGAATGTACATAATCAAGGAACAAGAAACAAGTCAGAACAGGCAGAAAGTCTGACTTCACAATCAACTGACAAACCTTTAGCATTTGTGATCAGGTTGCCAGCAATGCGGCCAAACATCATAGATCCACAATAACAGTGCAGATGGACAGGCTGTGAGCCAAACCTCCTGGTTTGGCCACATAAAGCTTTAACTACAGAAATAACCCCTGTGAACATACAGCGTCTAAGGCTACATCCACACAACAATGTTTTCTGTGTCCAGACAAGAGCTTTGGCTCTGTGTCCATACTAACAAACCTAAAATGCATACACACTTCACACACAATCACATACACTCAACGTGCACAGTGACCTAGTGTAAACAGGAAGCAGCTTGTCTAGTCTGCAGTTGATTAGTTGCAAAAAATACTACAAACTTGTGACAGTGAAGACAACTGCAGAGTAAAAGTAGAATTTAACTGGACAACAAGATTCCTTGTGGGCAGCAGGAGCTTTTGAGGTCTGGATGCCTAACAAGACATTTCATAGACATGAGAAGATTGGGTTTTGCCCAAAAAGTTTGTACCTTGTGAGTATTTACGTGCACAAAAAGCAGCATCACTGTAAGAAAGGAAAACTCAAAAGAGCATAACCTTTTCCTCTTAAACTTTTCCCCTGATACTGAGTGTGGTGCATTATATCTCCATATGTCCTTTCCTCGACAGAATATTAAGCATTTTGAAATCTTTTATATACATCTAAATATACCACAGCATATTTGATCAAAGTATGACTTTACAGAGATGGAACGTGATCAATGATCCCACCAGAGGAAAGACCAAACATCAGGAAGATGGTAATTAGATGCGTCTTTACACAAGGATCTAACAGCAAATCTCTCCCTCAGAAATACACTAATAATAGGATTACACAGCACGACTCTGACAAAACAGATTATAATCAAACTTGTGTCATGTAAAATGTCACTAATCTCAATCTGTGCCAAAGGCGCTGCTGCTGGCAGGGAAGATGATTAAATGAGACTTGTATTTGATTCTCTGCTTTTGACTGAAATATGTGATGAAAGTTTCATCATTAAACCCAGATAACCAAGTTTCTCTATTACAGGCACTTATCTAGTCTCACATATTCAGCTGCGTTGTCATGCTTTCTAAATCTCCATTTGTTAATATCAGAGGAGAGATACTGGTGAAAAAAGTAATGGGCTGATAATAGTCAATGTTTTATCTTTGTCATGAAACCGCCATAAATTGCCGGTAAAATGTTTTAATAAAAGCAGCCTATTCTATCAACCCCCCCACCCCCCCCCACCCCCACCCCACTGGGCACAGAGTATATAACCTCTATGTCCTAGTGCTAAAAGTCTTTAAAAGGTCAGAGTGCTGCAGCTACAGTTTTAACCACAATGACATTCCAACAATCTTGGCTTCTCCTCAATGAGTCAGCCAGTCCATGAATTGCAGGTGCAGGAGGGAACGGACACAGACACTGAGCTAAATAACTGTGGTTGCAGAATGAGGGCTCCCCCATTTTTCCTGGGAAAGAATGAACTGATCATGAAATTCAACTGTTCCTAGAACAATGCCAGAGGCTGAGCTCTGTCTCCTTCACTACCAAATCATCATATCAACATCAACTCCTCGTAAACCTAATAACATATGAGTAGCATGCACAATCTCCAACAGCATGAATAGGGGGTTTGAGCTCACTACATGATAAGACACTGACAATGCACAGACAAACAAGTCAAAGAAACCAACTAACCAATTTGGGTACACCAGCACAACCAGTAAAAAAGTTAGTCTGGAGACATGCATTAACTTTCTTGCCATATCCATTTAGACTTTGAGGTGTGTCTAGTGACATACAAAATCAGAAATGGGCAGCCTCCACTATACCTGATCTCTTTGAACCTCATACCCCATGCTCTTTGAGCTCTCAGATGAAACGAGCCTCCAAACAAGTGGCTTATTCTTCGATTATTTCAAGTTCATTCTTCCGTCTTTCTTGGCCTCATTCCAGATGTTCTGGATACACCACCCATCAAAGGTTTGGACATAAACACTACTTGTTTATTTCTTATTGTATTTATTTTCTAGATCGTAGAATTATGCAGAACAGATCAAATCTATAAAAATGCTAAATATTTTACATTTTAGATTCTTCATAGTAGCCAATTAAATATGAAAGGAGGCTGAAAACAAGTCAGCGGTCCTAAAATGTGCATTTCTTTTCTGTAATCCTATATCTACATCACGTTCTACATCACGCACAGCTCCACGGACATGCATGAAAAAAAACAAGCGTGTCACACTGAATGCACGCTGCTTCAGCATCACTTTGGGTTGTGAGTGCACATGACGCGTGTCTACATTGAAAGTGATGGGTATTATCAGCACAAGCAGGGCGAACCACTAATGAGTTCAGTTCAGTTTCACATGATTGTCAGCCTGCTAGTAAAACGTTTTATTGACTTGACCTGACCCGATCAGACGCGACCTGACCACCAGATAACAGGTTTCTCATTGGATCTAGACGAATCTCACAGGTGAGCCATTTTCGAATTAAAACCATGAATTTTGCTGAAAAGTGTGTTGTTTGCATCTCTGAATAAAAGTACCCACAACTCCAACTCCATGCACCAGTACAGACAAAATCCTTCCCTCTTTTGTCTTTACTACATTTCACAGATGTGATGTCTCCGCTCCCGTGGGACTACAAATGTACAAAACAATCTAAATATAGAAAAACGTATGCATGGGTTGGTGTGTTCTCCTCTTTGCCTTGTATGTTGCAGGAGTCCCAGCTTCCCCTCTCCTAGGTGTGTGAATGATGTGCTTGGTTTTGCATGTTGTCTTCCCACTTTTCATGGTTTAGATAAGGGTTAAAATGGGTCAGGATGGTGGCCCCCGGAAGATGTTATCCCAAGGGATATTTGTCATTAAACTGTAACATTGTCATCCTGGTGTGAAAATGATTTGTGATATCAGGGAATATGAATAAAATAAAATGTGTCTTGAATTGCAGGGCTCACAAAACACTCAAAGGTGTTGATGTGGCTTTCAAAACACATTGTATACAAACACTCAGCACCTCCACCCCCCACCACCCACTCACTCTTTCTCTCTACCAAACACCCGTGTGCACACAAGCACACAAAGAAAACACTTTTGTGAGCTGGAGACGGAGCTATGACTATTGTGCCTCGCCATGTAAATGAGTTGTTTACTTCTGTTCCCTCTCACACTCACTCGCATCATTAGCCATCTAAATATAACAACCGGTTGCCACCAATTTCCATCATACAATCTCATTTCACTGGTAATGACAGAGTACATACACCAATAAACCGAGACCCTAAAAATAAGGTGAATGGCAGCGTCGTGACGAGAATATTAGTGAGAAGAGAATTGTAATTTGTTACTTGGATTTTTTTTTCCTTTTTGTTTCAGCTTTTTTTCTACCCCACTCACAATGTCTCTATTAATTATGTGGTTCTGTATGCTAATACGGCCTGGCAATCCCTGGTCATTTGGACTGTTTCAATTGCAGAAAGGATTTTACGGGGATCAATCTTTGCACCAAGGTTTATGATAGAGAGAGCTAGGGAATGAATGTGTATGTGAGAGAGAGAGCACTAAGGATAGGAGGACAGAGAGGTCCCTACCTCCTAATTACTTTTGTTTGAAGCAGCTGATAGTTAATTAATCTACTGTGTTATTGTGTTATTCTGGAGAACCACTTGATTCACTACATTTTCAATTAGTAGTCTTAGTGAGAAGGAGGGTTCACTCAATACACCTTATATTATGACAGGCATCTCATTATGCCTATTGCTGCAAATCAATGGAGCAATGCTGGACCACCACGGACTGAACAGATGTGTGTGCATGGTATGTTGTTAAAACTCTTAACTTATATGGTTGAAGGTGGGCAAGGCAAGTCATTCAATGTGCTTGAAGATAAAGAATCATAACAACAAACACACTGATATCTTTGCACCACCTATGGTCAAATCCTGATTTTATAACCCCCAGAAATCACCAAACATATGAACTGAAGACAAAAGCCCATGTTTTTATTTTAGCTGTATTTGAGCTTTAGAGAGAAAGTTAGAAATGACAGAACATTTATCTTTTTTTTTGTCTCACACAGCTCACAGCCTCCATGTGGGATCAGTAGTATAATATACTATATATGATAATATATATGTTCTCCTTTACTTACCTCAACTCCAGAACGAAACAGACTTTTATTAGAGGCAGATTTTTATCTCTGATTCCCTGTGTTAAATGTAGAGCATTAGTCATGGCTGTATGTTTTATTGCATAGCCTGATTTTCAGTTGTCATTTGCTGTGCCACTGCATTAAAAGTCCATACAAACTCAACCACTCTTCTTGTAAGCAGTTCAAATCAAAAGCCTCCTGCAGTGGCTTCATCACTCAGTCAGTCAAACAGACAGTCAGGACAAAAGTAGAAGTAATGCATAATAGGAAAACAGTATAAAAACTGTTATATTCTGATTTGGGTTTATTGGACGTGATAAGCAATTTTTTGTTTTTAAAGAGAAATTTTCATGGTCCATGTACATGAATTACTAGCTGTTATCAACATTATCAACACATCATTTATGATGAAAACACACCTAAATCATCAGACCCTAGATCTCTGGATACAGCTCTGGTTGAGAAATACACAGAAATCTATGTCACACCTCACAAGGAGACAGTACCTTTGGGATGGACTTTCACATGCTTTTTTTTTTTTTTTTTTTGACCATGACTTTTACGTGTGTGTCTGCCATGCCAACATACACAGGGGGAAAGATTCAACTTTTACAACGGGTTATCTTTCCTCCTCTTCCTCCTGCTGCTCAATAAGTTCAAAGGTTAATTCATCCAGTCTCTGGGTGACACGGGACGGAAGGAAGACAATTTATTCTCCTCTGCAGGGCTGGGAGGCCTCACCAGATGTATCAAACTTAATTAATATGGACAGAGAGAGAGGAGGGGCTTCACATTTTAGACATAGGTAATCAAACAAAGAGCAGATACGGGCGGGGTTTCTACCTCTTTTTCCCTCAGTCTCTTCCCTGATTTGTTCTCTCTAACCCTATCTTCCTATCTCTGTCTCTCTCTCGTTTGCACTTCCTATCTCTCACTCAGAAACAAGAGAGGTTTGAGAGCACAGGCAGGAAAATCAATCAAGACTAGATTGATAGAGTAAACTGACAGGACGAAGAGGCAGCAAACCGTGATACATGAGCAGATTAGGATTGAGAGTGTCTGCAGGAAACGGGTGTGACTGCACTGCACACTGTGAAAAACTAGAAGCAGGAGAAGAATTAACGTCTCTGCCATGATCAGTATGACTGCAATTAGTGCAGTTAGTGATGTAGACATTTTTTTTTTTTTTTACCAAACACTCATAACAAATGAAGTGGCTGTAGAACCATTAATCATGTCCACCATCAACACCGGCCTGTATCAAAGTCTTATTACTACCTTCACATTAAACCTCTAAAAGTATGAAAATCTTAAGGATTATGACTTTAATTATGTCTCAGAAAAGAAAGTGTGTGCAGGATCCAAGCGGAAAATGCTGGCAACTGGATATGATATGAGAGATCAATATAAGCAACCTAAGATAACACAAATTAAAATGTGCATTGTAGTGAGACAATAGTAAATGAAAAGACAACTGAAGTCCCTGAAGCTTTAAATGTACACAAGATAATGAGTTAACAGACTGATCAACTTAATTATCATGGTTCTTGCCACCTTCCGATAAAACGTGTCAGTGTTCTACTCATGTGCAAGCGGCTGTGTGAGAAGGCTAAAGCTCACAACAGGGTGTTTATACATTTACTCAAATGTTGGCTAGCAGAAATACACAAAAGAAATACACACTTCATCTGAACCATTTTTCAGTCCTGAACATGGCCTGTTGGATTATATATAGGTCTCAGTGAAAGAACAAGACTTTTTCATTGTCTGCCACCACAACTCAGACTAGTACATCCCTGTTTATGCAGAATCCTATGGGGTCACTGTTCCTTCATTTTCACAAGGCCAAAAACTGAGATTATGTGATCACCACACCCTTGACTTTTGAACTCATGAATCTAATAAGTTCATCCATGAGTCAAAGTGAAAGTTTGGGTCAAATGTTGGATGGAAGTTCAAGATATTGGGTTCACAAAAGCAAAATCATATTTTGTAAGGGTAACCTTGACCATTGACCTTTAGCCACCAATATCTAATCAGTTTGCCAAATTTGCCAAAGAAGTTAAAAACAAAAATACATTTCTTTTTGTTGCTAGACATTCTCCACAGTTATAAACCAGATAAATAACTAGAATAATCTCAAATGTGTCATTATCACACACACACACACACACACACACACATACACACACACACAGTGGTTTGGTTTCCATTGGTTTGTTCCTTTCATCCATTTCCTGCAGTATTTCATGATCAAAAAAAAAACCTGCAAGAACAAATCTAACCACAGCCTCCACTTCTCAACCAAAAGACACTCACGACTGTAACAGGTCAAAGCAGGTCAGCACACCTGCATCTGACCAAAGCCTTTGTGAAGAAATTTATTAGTGACTGACCTTCATGCTCCTTCTCAGAAGCACCAGTTTTCCTCATCTTCTTAGGGGTTTTCATGAAAAGCGGGAAGATGGTTCGCAGGCCCAAGATGTCCACAAATTTATGGCAGTTATCTGCCCCCTCTGGTCCAATCATCCCGTGGTCCAGGACCTTCAGAGCACTGGTTCGAGACATCTTCTTCTCCCTGAAGCAAAGAGAGGAAATGGTGCTGAAGCCAGAGATGCACTGTTGTTAAAGATATAAAGAAGCACATGCCAAATGAAGAAGTGGTGGCATGTATATATTTTTTACCATGGTATTAAGAGTTAGTTTTACAATTGTATCTTTGTCCTCAAAATACTGGATGAAACAAAGATGACATTCAACAGTTATGCAGCTATGAACACTAAAAGCCAGCACTCAAAACAATTTTCAAAACAGCTAACAGTTCTCAGGAAAATGTCTCTCACTTCCACCTCTGCATGTTTGTGCAGGTCGTCTAATATTCACTCATCTAGTGTTTGCATGACCGTCACATCCCTCTGTCACAACCTGCTTTGTTAAAGCAAGATGGGTTTTTTTTAGCACCTGGCTTTAAGTGAAACCTGTCACTCTTTTTTTTCTCAGTACATTATCATTATTATATTTTCCTGTTGTTCCAGGTTCCCTAAAGCTGCAGTTGTTATTTTTGCTTGCTGGTTTGTTAGTGTGAAAATGTAACATTTTCTGAAATAGTGTCACATACAAAGCAGAATAAGTAGCTTTGTAGGGCAATGTAATGGTGATGATTGCTGCTTTGTAGAAAAAAATAGTTCATGAGCAGAATACAATGCTGGTCTGTTGAGAGCTGAAATCCACCTCACTAAAACTTACACTGCAGATGACACACATCTGTGCTCATAAAATTTGCATTACCTAACATCAGTCTGAGTTGATGCTGTCAGACCATCAACTCTGAATTAATCCAGGCAATATTTAAAATGCATTTTTCTAAAGCTGCCAAAGGCATCGAAAATTCCCCAAATGCTCACTGTTCAGAGCGCAGCTTAAAATAACCTGAAATAAACAATACTCTCATCATGAGCCACATGATACTAAAATCAAGGACTAAACATATAAATAAGATTCAACAAGCAAAGAAATTAGTCTGATAATTGACTTTGCAAATTAATAGCGTCATCTGTTTTTCACCAAGGCACCTCCATGACGGGACCAACTGTTCAGCGTTTTGTTTCCACAGCACACCCGCCTCCACCCCCCACCCCTGCGAACTTCACACCTCCTCTTAAGAAATGTAGCCGTCTGTCACAGTGTCACTTCCTCCGCTTCCACCAATGACAGATGACAGTGTTTATCTCTGAGGAGGGACACATATTTCAGGCAGTTGAGTCTGGTCCTCCAGACAGACACATTATATATGATGGACGTCAAGAGAGGCCGGGGGGGGGGGCTGTACACGGTGTACTTTCTGAAGGGAAACTAGGCAGTTCAATTGGTAGACAGCTGACTTAACTCAACATCCTGGTGTTGTGCACTACGCTGTTGTCACCCCAAAATGGATCGCAGGTCGATGTTAGTGGGCGCTACAATGACAGCAGCTGGTTTTTGATTAGACTCAGATTCCACAGGAGGCTGAGTCGCTCAAAAGCAGGCCCTGGGAGAAGTTTATAAATCTGTGGGCACCCTAAACAGCAAAAGGGCAACATGCCCTTAAAGGTAAAGATGTACATTCAGAAATGTCCATGACATTGAGGACAAATGTGAGATCTGATCACTCAGACCATATTCAGAGGTGGTCGGCGACACAGGCGTGATGTCCTCTGCCAGTTTAATTATGAATTGAAAATATTTTACAACTTGAAATGGAATTCTATTTGACTGTAAAAGCTGTGTAAAAGCCTTCTCCCTATCACATAAACAAGCACATTGGCTATAAACAACAACAAATACCTGCTTATCTGCATGTGAAGCAGAGAAGTGAGATCCAATCACAAGTGGTCAACTGACACACGAGAGAATATGTTTTAAAGCCAGATGTGAAGAGACCACATCTGAGAAGGGCATATGTCTAAGGTTCGTAGACATGTGTCTGTTGTACATCTTAGAGTCTGACAATCATTTAACTGTGCCTTGAATTTATCAACAAAGCAGATGTGAAATCTGTATGTGGCACAGAGCTACATACAGACGAGGAGGCCTGGTATGAATTGAAATGGGGTTTTTGATGGAAAACCAATAAATATGTCTCTGTGAAAGAAGATGTTTTTTTTTTCTCTTTTGTATTCTGTTCCTCTGTGTTTGTTATTTGCACCTGCATTGTGTCTTGGTTAGAAAGCAAGAGCCAATCTCTCCTCAAAATTTTAATGAAACTGCTCAATGACTCACAGGTTTGCTGTTTTGATAATTATTTTGACAGGTTTTGTGATGTTGGGCTGCGGCTGTCACATTACAGGTTTTGTTTGTTTATTGATATAAAAATATTGCTTCATTCAATTTTGTATTCTGTATTTTTTCATATTTTATATTTCAATTCACATGTTGTGTTCTTTCCTTTTGAATTTGGATGTGTTGAACTGCTGTATGTTTGCCACAAACCTGCTTTAGTGACCAAATCTAACATGGAAAAAATTCTGATCAACCAAACCAACATAACATGTGATCTGAAGTGATCAGGGACTCATGGGAAAACTCTTTCTAATTTCTAATTTCATGTCCCTTGGTAGTTAAACTTGATGCTTTACAATATTTTCCATAATTTGCAGTCACTGAAATTGGGTTTATAATGATGCAGTCTGTTGTTATAGAATAGTCAACATTTAACTACATAGCAGCTGCACAGGTAATGGTTGGAGACCATAAAATAAGCTGTGATTAGCCAGTGTGTGCTGCTCATATTTTCTCTGATGAGTAAATGAGTAATTAATAAGCATGTTAATACATTTCTGATTAAATGATTCTGATCTGTTAAATTAGGGATCAGGAATCTTGCCCAGCACACTAGACATGATCCTCACACTGAAGAAAGGTCAATGCTAAAAGATGACTTAACTGCCAAAGCACTGCACAGCAACAGGATCATATTCAGCAATTTATATGAAGGCAGAATGAAATGAAAGAATAATGTTATCAATAATACATATGACTAATATACAACAATGGATGATTAATGCATGATAATAGCCTGAAAATATAGGACATGTTTGTTGATCAAACGTAGCAGTGGTGACGTCTAGGTTCGAAATCCATCACGAATGATTGACTTGCTGTATAATACACAAGTCTAAATCCACCTGTGCTTATCAATATTCATCTTATTTCCAATCATGCACTGTGTTGACAATCAAATTCATGATTAGCTTCTCCGCACAGACTTTAACAACTTTCCCAAAGTCATATCTGGTCAGCTCTTTCTCCTCCTCCCACTCCATCTCATTCTTTCTCCGTTTCTCTGGTGGTTGATTTAACACAAAAGGGTTTTTGCATTTCAATAATGAGATATTGATCCAAGCCTTACATCTACGTGTCCAGTGATGTGATTATCAGTGCAGAGGTGCAGAAGCTGTGGAGGTTTCATAAATGTGTCTAATGTTTCTTTACGAGTCTTTAAGGTCACATTTCTGCCTTGCTGCGCTCCACCAACTGTTGATTGATTGGAGTGGTAGCCTCGCCAGGCAACAGAGCAGACGGACGTGCTGTTCTGAGCAGTGCTACCCCCTGTTATGCTATGAGTGTTTAAATTTTCACCGGGAAAAAAAAAGTCTGAACTGAGCTGAAACGGCTGGACTGTATATCAGGAGACATTCTGTGCACGCCTCAAGACTGTATATTTTCCTTTTAAAGATTTTATTTATAGCACTAAAGCACTTATTGCCCATTTGTTATGAAGTCCAGCTCTCCAGCTCTCTAGCAGTCCGGTACATTATGAGGGGTGAATATTACAGGGTACACACTATACTTAATGCATAATGCATTTGTGCTTCTGAAGATTGTGACAAATTCCCAGTGAGCAGAACAGTACAGTAGTACTGGTGATTTTAATTGATTAACACATGATCAGTGCTCAAGCAGCAATCACTGCCTGTGCACTGTGGAGACAGAGCAGCTCTGCACTTGTGTTTAAACTTGAAAGGTGCCGGCAACACAGAGGTTCCCATTTGGCGTCTGACTTCTAAAACCTCTGAAGTCAGACTTTCCCTCAAGCTCACATTCACACTTTTCAAAACATGTGAAAAAAACAACAACTAAGTTCTCGTCTCCCACATTTCCCCTTCATACATAAAGGATTTGTCTTCTGAGCCAAGAATTACTTGTTTTTTGTTATGACAAGAATAAAATTACAACCTTCCAAATATTAGCAAAGAAGTCTGCAGTTGTCTTTTCAAATTATTATTAGTGTCTTATTAGTGTTTACTCAGCCAAAGATGCCTACTGAGCAGTGAGACAATAACTGGGCTACAATAGTTTACCCACCAAAGACAGCTGCAGTTTTCACACTCAGACAAACAGATCTCAGTTCACCTTAGGAGCATCAGCATGCTATCAATTAGTACATTCAGTGCTCTTCCATATAGATGATCACACATTCTGTGATGGATCAGTTTGAGCAGTTCCTCAGTTTCGTGTCTTTACACTGCACAGCCTCACCTGAGCATCAGGTTCATTAGCTGAAGCCCCTCTCCCCTCAGGAAGCGGTCTCGATTACTGGACAGCATGAGGCAGGAACAAAGTGCGTCGAAGAGGTTCTCCATCATCTCCTGCTCTTCGGCTGTGGACGGGTTGTGACGTTTGAATACCTGAAAGAAGGAAGCGGGACGGGAGAGCAATGAAGCGGGGAGCATCCAGGCGAGCGTGTTCCCTTTCCTTCTATTCCAGTGTTTGTTCCCTGCATCTCACCTGCCATCATGTTGTTACATTAACCAGCAAACCAGCACACTGCACTTTACCGTAATTAGCACACAGATATTCCAATCTACTACACTACACGCTGTTCAGTTTGCAATGTTTATTTGGAACATGTGTGTTTTCATATTTTATTACCATAGATTTAGCCTATTCAAACATCTCTGTAATTTAATCTAATTCAATTTATTTGGAAACTGTATTGCATAGTATGCTGGCTGTTTTAGGGCACATTTCACTACATGCTGCACTTAAAAAGACAGTTCTGCAATGCAACAGTTTCTGAAACTGTTGACTGGAATCATTTAAGTTGGGCAAAAGGTGCCAATTTTTAAATAATGAGCAAGAATGGACCTAGTGTGATACGATTAGACAGGTTTGTACAATAATTAATTAAGAAAATAGAAAGAGACAGGGTGGGGAAATGCTGGCAGTCTACAGCAAATCTCTAAGCAATGAAAGCTTTAGTAACTTACAAAGTATAATTTTATTGTCCTATATTGGCTCTCCACTAAATGTCACAAGATGCTCAGAGCCTCATGGAAAATTGAGAGGAATTTATGGATTAATTGGAAGGCTTACAATTGGGTTAGATACTGACTTAAAGTTAAAATGGGTTTGGAGAGTTAGCCCTGTGAGGCTCAAATGGTGGTGGGTTAATAATACATGTAGTTATGTGCTAACTAAAAATAGAAAGTAAAAGCAAAATCTTACAGATAGTTGCTGTAGTAACACATCAATGCCATCCATCTCACCCAATAGTTCTCTGGTATCTGTGGAAGAGAGATGCAGAAAAGCTAAGAGATAAAAATGGAAGAACAGGACAACAGGGAGATTAAATTCAGACCGTTTCAAAAAAGGGGGACAGAAAACAGTTGGAGGAAAAAAAAAGGTTTAAGTGGATGGATGAAGAGAAATAAAAAAGAGAAAGACAAAAGGCAGGGAGGAAAACACTGCGAAGTGCTACAGAGGCATAAAATGAGCATAAACACTGACGAATGCTCTGGCCACGAGGGACCTCCAGAGAGAAAATGAAGAAAAATGAGGGCACTGAAAAATGTATATCCTCACAAGTTTTTCCATCTGGACCTGTGTATTAAAATGTTTTTAAGGTTGCAAACACAATTCTGCTTCTCAGGGACTCCTAATGTCAAATGTCTTCATCTCAACAGCCAGAAATCCTGATAATTAACTCACATACACACAGCAACACACATGTTCACCACAGTATTTTGAGCTTTGCATTTCCTATGTCCTGCAGACAGTGAAGTGTTCCTAACTGAGAGCAGACTTTGATTTGAACAGTGTGGTGAATCTACAGGGTCTTAATTAGTAGGGATGAGATGCTCCTCTCGTTTGGAGCAGCAAGTGTTTTACATATAAACCATTCGTTGTGGTGTTTCAAGTCAAAGTTGACAGAAGGAAGTGATAGTTACATTCAAATTAGCACATCAAAATAATTCCCTAATTGCTGCTTTCCTAACAGTAGTCTTATGATTTGCCTTCAAGATGGTGACAGTATTATATGGAACATTATTTATAGCAACACATTTCCTTTGTGTTGGAGAAAAATACGTTCTTATTAGATTTTATTTTGTATGGGAAGGGCAGGAAGGGGAGGATGAATGGAGGCAGCGCCGCTGAAGATGAGGAGAATGAGACACGACTCCCACTGAATATCAATATGGCTTGTACCATTAATGAGAACCTGTCGAAGGACCTGATAGTCCTGCAGCTACCTGAGGCTTTACAGGGCTCTGGTGAGGGAGGGAAAGGGCTGACAAGACAGCAACTAGACAAAGGGGGGAAGTGGATAAGTGGGTTTGGGGGATTGGAAGACGGGTAGGGGGAAGAAAACAAGTTAACATGAAAGGTAACATAACATCAAAAGTGATGGAGACCAACGAGAGAAAAGATGAAAGAGGAAGAGGAGAGAAAATAGAGGGAGGAAAGGGCAGGGGAAGGGAGCAAAAGGGCAGAGGTCACAGACACAGAGAGATGCAAAAATTAAGCCATGAAAGGAGGACAAGGAGAAGAAAAGGCCAGCATGGACAAAAAAAGGTCAGAGAGAGAAGAAAGAAAAAAAAAGAAAATATAGTGAAAGAAAGGACAAAGAGGAAATAAGGACAGCGCAGTGAAGCCATGGCAGTCTGTTGGAGGAACCCACAAACTATTTACTGACACACTTACTGTCATTGTTTTGCAGCAGAATGGCCAGGATTTCACTGCAGTACAGCTTGTTAGCATCAAACGGCATCTTTGCCTGCGAGGGAGAGGGAACGAGCGCAAACTCCAATTATCACTCATCTTGAGAAACTTTGCTCTCCAGGGTCTTTAAACACCACGTATCCCATGACAACATCTGCTGTTTTTTAACCATGAGCAGTGCTTGCACCGAATATATTGTATGTCAAGGTGGTAAACATGCAAAAGAAATAAGCCTCACATCCTTTAACCTCTGGATCTACTGCTCTACTGGTGAAGAGATTAACTGAGGATCCATTTCACTGGTAAAATTAAAACTACTTCAGCAGCAACTATAATGATTCTATCTGAAGACAAAAAATGTCATCATTTCTGAACACATTCACTATAACATTTGATGAAAAATTTGAAATGAGAAATTGTAGTAGTTGCTGCTGTGATATAATAATTATAGAAAAGGTGACATCATTTTGTTGTCAAAATAATGTTTATTTTGTTTGTGAATGAATAAAGAAATGAAATATCTCAGCAACGAAACATGGTGAAGTGGGTGTGGGTTAAACTAATTGTTCTCTTTAAAAAATATTTCATAAACTTTTACTTAACTTGTGGAATCTGGTTTTATACTAAAGCTGATAACATTTCTTTTAATGTACAATCAACTAATCGATAGTTGACCAGTCACTGCAATTCTAAAATGACTTAAACCAATACAAATACCAAATCCTTACCTTAATTCTCTTGAGCAGCCACTGCATGAGTCCCTGCTGGGCGGCCTCGGCACACAGGCCTGGTCTGAACTCTGCCATATTTTCGATGATAGCTGAAGACGACATGAAAATATCAACGGTCAGAATGTTGTCTGAATTTACTCATTCATTAAGCAACATAAAGCGCTGTGAATCTGATTTCTGGTAGAGATTAAACAAGGATGCACCACTCCTGGACCACTGGTACTGATGATCAGAATCTACTCTCTTTCTCAATGTTATTATAAATTTCAGTGCTTCCGCCCACTACCACTCTGGGTCAATATCAAACTCTTCAGTCAGTCACCTGTAAACATACACTGTGCAGATGCTTTGCACACACACGCTTTGATTGAAAAGAACAGTGAAATATGACATTCATCTTTTTTTAGCGGACTCGTCTGGGTTCTGTCCTGGCGTCTTCTAATATTATCATTAGAAAGCTGTCTCTGCCACATGATATCTCTATCAGAGCAGACTGCAGCAGAAGGTGACAGAGAGAGTGAGGGAGAGACTGTGGAGAGGCGATAAAAGGAGAGGGGAATGGGGGAACTAACAGGGAGAAGGGAGGAGAAGCAGAGGGGAGAGAAAAGGGGCGGGAAGACAAGGGATGCAAAGCTGAAGGAGCGAAGGTTCCTGAGGAATGGGGGAAATCAAGAAACATTACAGGAGGATAAAAAAGAGAACAGGGAGTTGGGATGGAATAAAAAAAAAAACAAGATAAAAAAACAAAAGGGAAACATCTGCAGAGGGGGGCTGCAGATGATAGAGAAGCATTAGGAAAAAGAAACAGTGGAAAAGATGGAGAGGATGGCTGCTGAGAGAGGGATGGAGGGAGTGAGGGAGAGAGAGAGAGAGAGGAAGGGCCTTTATCAGTGATTCAAACAGAGCAGACAGACAGCATCCTGGAGGACAGCAGGCTCAGAGCAGAGAGCAGCCAAGGCAGACAAAAGGCGTATTCAAGCTTGGAAAGCTCCCTTGATAACACACACACACAAGCTTGAATAAAGGATGCACAAGCACCCCTCCCTCAATATAACCCACACTCATGCACAAAGCCAAACACACACACACACACACACACAAACACACACACACACCTAAACAGCCCTCCTGACACTCGGCCTCAATCTGGCAACAAAGGGGAAAAAATCATCTCAGTAGACTCATTCAACACAAAAAGAGCTGAGAGGCAGAAAAGTTGGATTCATGCGAGGCTAAAAAACTATCTGCTGGCCCATGACCTTGAGTCTAATACTGTCAAGTCTACACAGCTCTCTGTAACCTGCATGCTTCCCTTGGAGGACATCACCCCTTCAGATTAAAAAAAAAAAAAAAACTCCCAATAAGTGTTTCTTCTTTGCCAAAACATTTAAATGTGACATTGACAGCTTCTATTTGCTGACATGGAAAAACTTTAGGACACTTGGCAGCAGAGGGACACACTGATAAAGCTTTAAGAATACAAATAAAGTTTGTCTTCGCCCTCTGTAATGTCAAACCCAGGTCCACCAGGACTTCCTGTCACCACACTGCCCAAAGCTCTGACTCGGGCTCATACACACCTTAAAGGCAACACCTCCCTCTGGAAGAGCCTGTCATGTTTCAGAGCCAAACAAGACAAGGTTGATCAGTTATGCTTGCTCTGAATATTCAAATGATATTTTTATCCAAGCCTCATTTCTTTTCTCTTTTTTAAATCCTACTCAGTGTGGAGAGACAGAGATGTCGCTGCAGTGAAATTTGTCCCAGATTTCTCACAGATATTTGTGCCACATGTTTTGAATATGAATGAATGTACAAAGCTGTGCTGCCACTTGGACCCCCTCACAGTTCAGGTCTTGTTTTTGCTGCTGAGACACATGTATGGGCATTTTACTCAAATGTCTGTCTCACTGATGTGTTTCAGTAATTAGGAGGTGGTCTGACTCTAGTGTCCTGTAGTGTCGTTATCAACTTACAACTCATGGTGACAGGTCACAGTGTTGGTATGGTGTTTTCCTTTTGGTCTAACACAATCTCACTGTTGACAGAGTTGCTACTCAAAATGTTCCCTTTACAAATTAGCTTCTACACCAACCAAACACAACCAGCTGATTCAGTGATTGTTAGTGAGATCTACCGACATTATAACGTGTCTCAGAGCTGAAACAATAAGCTGCTGCAGCAACACACAGGGAGCGAGTAGAGCTGTTTTTGCATCAAAGATCACATTTTGATCTTGTGTCTGTGGTGGATATGGTGCAGTCACTGTGGCCACATAACTCTCAGTTTAGAGAAATGTATAGTTGACTGTGTGGACTGATCAAAGCCCAAGACGCTTGACTTGAATTGACGTTTAGCCAGACAGCCAGCTGTAGCAAAAGCTAAGGGACAGCTTTTTTCTAGCACCAACATCATCCACAAAAAACTAAATATGTTCTACATTCAAATTCAATCATAGAGTGAAGGCTTAAGTTAAGAAGAATATCTAGGACACTGAACAGCAGGACAACTGCAGTTTTTGTCAAAGAAACAATTTCAGATTCATTGGACAGTTGGATTCATTGGACAGTTTCAACAGTGGTCAACAGTGTGTAGTTTTGACTCTGGTCAAAACTACACAGTCCTTTTGGAAGGTATTTAGTGTGAGATGTGAATAAAGCAGGGTTTTCTCCTCTTGTGACGTCATTCCAGTTAATTATGACGACAGATTTACAGGAGTCTGCCTCTGGGTTGGAACTGGCTCCCTCAGGCCTGATACCGTGGGCGGCACAACACGGATTTAATTTTTGCAAGATATTGCTTTGTCAAACTGTCTGAGAAACCACTTCAAGCAGCCATATTAAATTTCAAATTGTGCATTAAATAGATCAGAGGAGACACAAAAAATTTACTGTGGCTCTGTTTCTGTATCATTTCAATCTCACTAACTACTCCTAAATATTTCAATTAATCTATGTACTCCAGCTGGTCAAAGGCTCTGATTGGGTGTATAAGGCATAAATGGATGTATCCATGACAAACAGAAGGAAAGAAACTGTGTCAAGTTTATTATAGCTTTACTGCCTTTCAGTCCAGGAATAAATTATGGAACCACACATACAGTGAATGGCAATGAGGTCTCTTGGGGAGTAAATTATTAATAAATACAACTTTGTTAATGTCGATGGCGTTTTGTCTCAGCATGAACACTAAGTGGGACATCACTATCAAAGCCTTGCTGTACATCACGTGTCCTCACCCAGTGTGTTGTAGATGCCGTCAGCCTCCTCTTTCACCTGCTCATCCAGCCGCTCCATATTCTGCACCAGCAACGCCACCACCTGACCCTCCAACTGCAGACAGAGATGAGAGAATTAATGATCCTGGTCCTCAAAATGTTCCTGGTCCTCTACAGCTAGCCCTGGCGCTAGTGGAAGCATCAGAATGGTAATATAGATATTTAATATATGTAATATAGCTGGGCTTGTGACGCAATAAGGCCAGTCTGTCTGAACGTGCCCGTTAGCATCTGCTGTTGGTTTACAGCAATTTGAAGACAGAAAAACTCAGAAATGCAGTTTTCCACTTGCTGATCCCTTCTCTAGCATCAAAAAATGCCACATGAACATGTGAACAACATGAAAAACGGCCTTTAATAAAAATACATAGTGCTTTTGAATATCGCTACAGTATTGCAAAATGAAATATTGTGATATTTCAATGTATCAATATTTTCTTACACCTGTTGTATACACTACATTATCTTTTATTTGTTGGACAGGGCCCCTTCCTATGTCCAGTAACTCACTGCAGTGATATATGAATTTTAGAGTTAGAGTTTGAATTCAATGAAGTAAACCTATCCATCCATCCATGAAGTCATATATCTAATTTCATCCCTCTTCACGGGTGCAGTAAACTCCAGTGAAAGTATTTTCATTACATTAATGATCAACATTCTTCTTATATTAGGATGAAATATACATGGCATCCCACCACACAAAAGGTTTCCCTTTCTCAATATTACGCCTGTCCAATATGAGGTATGATTGCTGAGGTGGCTATTAGGAAATCTGGAAATCTGTTGATTGAATTGTCACCAACACGATGTGATGTTTAAGCAAAAACTGACAAACTCACTTTGCAAAGAGCAGGGAAAAAGATGCAGAGGAGCATGGGAATGACAGAGTGAGGGGTAACTCTTAAGCTTTGGCCTTGGCAGAAGAAACACGCTTCCTGTCTGAGCTCCTCTGTACATGTCCAAGTGTTATCAGTCAAGTCGCGATTGGAGACTCATAAACAAACAGCTCGCTGGGTGCTGACTGGCCAGATAAAAGTACAATTACTGATGAAAGGAGATGGACAGTCAACACAGATTTATGAGTCACCAGAGACCGTTGTGGATCATTTTGATTCATCTTATCAAGGATACCACCTGGCCTTCTGGCAACAAGGACAGAGGAGCTGGAGGCAGTACAGCAAAGAGGAGAGACAAATGGATTCAACAAACCCTCACTGCCCTGAAACTGTTTCACTTGGATGTTGCTGAAAAGACAGAGTGTGGTTGGTGGGTGCTCCACTGCATGGTAAATGAACTACGTTTATATAATGCCATTATACTAAGAGTGATGCAAATCCACCTGAGCTATTGTCTCATCCACTGTCACATCACAAGCCAATTCACACACACATGCACATTCCTGTCAAACACTAACCAGCCAATAAACAGAGACGCTTCACATCACAATGCTCCTAAACAAGCCTGAGAGATACTCTACACCCACAGACTGAACACAAAGAAGGATGTAGCGTGTGCATGTGATGTCACCCAGAGGTTTCTGAAAAGCCATCTACCCAGTGTCCACTGCCCCTACTTCTCAGCTAATCCGAAAATGGGCAAAGAGAAGGGGTGTGTGTCATGCCAGCTTGTTGCAATCGCTCACCCAGCTGTCACTCAAAGTGGACACAGCCTTCATTGCATACATAATACATAACTTAAACCTTGCAATATCAAAATTTGTTGTTGTTTATTTTTGCACTTAAATGTTAGACTAATTTTTCTAGTTGTATTACTATTACTGAAAAGGGTGAAACTGATATTGCAGATTGAAATATCTGTCAAAATCGTCATAATATTATGTTTTTCTTTTTTTTTCAGGATTCAGGATTCAGGAGTTACCAATATCTCTGATGAATGCCACTGAGATGTAGCCTAGCACAAAACTGGGCAACTTCAAGCCAACAGATCATTTGATGAAGTGTCATAGAGAAACTGCCGTGAAGCTGCTTCTTTCCTCCACTATAGGTATATCAGCACTTTATTGCAGTTTGACCTTTGTGCGTCGCTCCAAATGTCAGCAAACATAATGGGGCATCAAAAATCATCACTGGCTCATGGACAAGCTCAGTGACAACAAAAAAAGGAAGAAAAGAGAGAGAGAGAGTTGGCTAACTTTGTAGCGAGAGGATGAGACAAAGAGGGAGACGATGTTAAACACACAGCCACGCAGTGACAAAGAAAAGCTTTAGATAAATCCAAAGTAAACACTGGGAGAGAAGATGCTATTATTATGTCGATGGCATTACACATTAAAATGTAGTGTTTCTTCCTTCAAATAAGTTTTTGACAGTTTCTAAATTTCAATCTAAAAAGTAATTTATTTGCAAGACCGACTTACACTGGAGCACAGCCAAAAAAATATATAACTGGTTGTATTAATTATTGAATAAACAGAGGCAGAAATCATAAAGTGGTGTGCACATTTGTGCCTCATTTAAATTGTGGTATGTTTTCAAAGTTACATGATTTGTTTTTATAATAACATCAGTAAAAAGAAATACCGTAAGGTTTTCTTATTCATTTTAGCTGTTCTACCAACAGTAAAATGATTATATAGCATCAATAGTAGTTAATACACAGGATCAAATGCAGACACAGGTTTGACGTAGCATCATGACTGACGACTAAAGATGTCTACATGTACTTCAGTCACCAAGTTGACTGAGGCCCTGTTGTGATTCCATAAGAGAGACAAAGGAATCAATCATCAGCCTGATTTGGATGCCAGAGAACCGGAGACTTCTATCGACTCCACAAAGTGCTGCTTCGTCAATATCGTCAAAGACTGACTTAAAACCTGAACTCACCAGAGCGTCGATGAGCACCTCAGCACCCTCCTCGCTCTCGTGGAGCGTGTCGATATCCGTCAGCTCCTGCAGCAAGTCCACCACTGCTATGGCGACATGTGGTTCAGGCTAAGGAAGATAAGCTGAGTTGTTGCAAAAACATCAAGTTGGTCTCAGTGTTGTCACAGTTCAAGGCTTTTTTGATTCAAAATGTGTTTAAATACTTCATCTGCACCCTTTTTTTTTGGCAGTGCACAAATATGTAACTCTGTTTTAATTGTTTTAATAATGCACAGTTAAAAAGACAGGGCCAGGCTTATTCTATACTTCTCCTATTGTCAACAAATCCCTTGAAAAATAAAACTCAACCAGTTTTTTGTCCATCTCTCAATACTTTCTGACCCCCAACAGCTCTCAGTCTCCACCACAGTCATTTCAACTAACAACATAACCAGGGCAATGTACAGTTTCATTTGAAGGCTCAGTAACTTCCAGAAAAAGGGTGGGGACTATTTTCAGCTGCACTTCAAGTGCACCTCTACAGGAGATTGACCAAAAATAATAAACTACTTTGTGCAAGTTCAGGTAAGGTAATAAAGGAACATGTGCCCCTTGTGCAATGGTGTGGCTCCCTGATGTGTTTCTAATGGAGCTCTATGGCACAGAGAAATAAGCAATATAAGGCTACAGACAAAATAGTTTTCTGCAAAAAAAACATATATGTATATGTTTATTTTTATGTATATAATATTACTGGACGTATCTGGGTAAGACCAACATTAGAGTCCACTGACAGGATGATTGCATCAAAATTGATAAACAGTCTGAGTCAAAAGGATATCAGTGTTTTCATGACTGAGGAGGCCAAGCAGTGAGTGGACAGCATTGAGCTCCACCAGCAGGTGGTAGAGATCTGGCATTGTGGCAATTACATGCATTTCCTGGATGATGTCGTTCAGATCCAGCTCTGACTCCATGAACCTGGTTTAAAAATGGAAAAAAAAAAAATTGGAATTTGAAATTTATGGTTTGGCTTGACACTTTAACATTTTGTACTGCTATTGTCCACTACGAGTAGGATATTGAGATACTGCATCAAAAAAAGAGGTGCAACACAACTGATGATGTTTCCATCTATTATATCACACTTAAATTGTTACAGTCTTGGTTTAACAAACGAAGATAACAAAGATTTTTTTATAAAGTCACACATCATTCTGGATATGGTTCAGTCTTTACTAAAATCCTCAAATTTAACCATGAGAGTGATACAAAGTGGTCAGTTATTAATGGACTTACTTCTCTGGATTATCTGGAAACTTAATCCTCAATTCTTGATTTTTGTATGATCTTTTCTCAAAGGTCAGGATCATCTTCTTCACTGAACTCTCATCCACTGGCTCTGCCTGTTTGATTAGCAGAAAGAGAGAGAAAAGGGAGGGAAAGAGAGAGAAAAAAGGAAAATATTATAAACCATTTATATAGGCTGCTGCTGCAAAAATGGGAAAAAAGACATTTGGATTAAGGTTAAAGTACACTGATGTTCACAAATTATTGCAAAATTTATAGTTGTTTATCAACATATTTAGCCGCTTAAACATGTACATCAGAGTAAAACTAGTTATCGATTGCTATGTAATGTTGCCTTGTAATTTTTTTTTTTTTTCAGTGTACAGAAACAATAATGTTCTGGATCAATATCAGTTCTTTAAGAAAGAAACTAACTTGAAACAGTCATTTGATGTTATGCTATATTTTGTCAAAATGAGATTGAAAGCAACGTGTTTTATCTAGTTCATTGGTTGGTTCTTGGTTCTTATGGTCAAGAACCAAGACAAATGTCCTTCTTTTCATTAATGAATTTAAACAATATTTTATCTAATGTTAAAAAAAGCATCAAAAACCTTAAGAGTGAATATAAAATGCTACATACAACATTAAAAAGTAGATTTTATTTATATGTGCGTATTTTATTTGTTGAATTTAGTTACATTTTGACAAGTGTCCGACTGCATCTTCCATTTTTATCTTTTTGTCAAAAAAATCAGCATGCATACTTTTTGGTATTTTTTTTCCAGTTACAAACTGTGGACTTTTTTGTGAACATCACTTTACAAGCTCAAAATCTTTTTGACCCCATTTTGAATCCACACAGAGTCAAACTCATCATGCGAGCTGAGCGGTGCAGCCAGAAGCTTTTTCTACAACCAGAGGGAATCAGAGAGCGTTTCACAGGAAAAGGAATGTGTTTGACCTTCTGATGGCTTAAAATCCAACTAAGTGTTGGAAAGATAATGACAGGTTAGGAAATTACTATTGTCTGACATTATGGAACAGAGCTGCACTTTCCTCTGAATAGCTCTTGACACAGTGAATATTTGAAAAGGCTGCAGTGTGGGATAATAGAAACTGGATAATAGATGTGCAGTTTTCTAATGTACTACACAACATGGCATCGCTGGTAATGACAATCAGGAACAATCACTCAGAAACTTTCCCCTTCTAAATCCACAGCCTTCCCTGTGAAGTAGTGGCGTAAATGTATTTCAACATTTCAGTTGCTCAGTATTTCAGGTCTTGAACCGAGAGCCACCTACATACTGAGAATCAGGCCTAAAAAAATCCATCCTGAATTTTCACGTATTAATCTTTGGTCACACTCACTTTGTATATGTCCCAATAAAATACTTGCATATTCACGATTTTCAGTTTTTCAACCTACACAACCACAAAAATTGCATTAATATGGGGGATCCAAAAGTCTGAGACACTTTTGCACAATGGGCATGCGCACACTGGCAGAAGTACTTAACTAATGCTGCACACAGACACAGAAGACTACTTGAAAAAAAGTCTACATTGTGAAGAAATATCAGATGCCATGAAATGTGAGTAAAGGTTTCTCTGCATATCTAAAAGTGAGTAAGCTTTTGATTTCAACCACAATAGCAGAGGCTTTAGATGGATTTCTGCTCAACTTAAGGGCTTTACAATAGTCTGGGGTCCTGATTTACACTTCTCCTGTTGACATCACTGCTGCAAAGCAGGTACAGTACAGAGCTATATTGTGCTTAATTTTAATTCCCCACTAACTCCACTAGACTTTCACTAACTTTTTAACTAAAGCAATAGTGGGAAGGTTTGTCCCAACAAGTACAGCTCAAACAGGAGTCCTGTTTGAGCTGTGTCTTCTCTGACAGAAATAGGCGATTAGTGAGCATAAAGTTTACTGGCTTCATTAGAAGTGTTACTGAAAAGGGAAGCTCAGTTTTTTCAGTTTTATGTTGTCTTCACTCTCAGAAGTCTTTAAATTTTGGGAACCTTGTTAAAGAAAACACAGTCCAAGTTTACCAGTCACAGTTCTTGTTGTCTATGAATGATATTTCCACTGCACCTGTACAAGTGAAGCTCTGTATCTCTTATGTTTCAGACAAATAAATGCCATATGTTATGTATGTAAGCATAACTCACAACAGAGACATGAAATAAACAAAACTGCAATGTTGCAACACATCAAGTCACTTTCTTTGAGGTATAGTCACTGCTCAACTTTTAATAAACCTCAACTTATTTTTGGAGACGCCTGAGACGTCCATGTCATCCCTAACCTGCCAATAAAATGAACCTTTTCTCACTATCATATAAGAATAACTATAGGGAGTATGGAAGTCATGTTTATGCACACAAGAGGCAGCGTTGATGTGGACATTGGGTATTAAATCTCTGCTCTTAAAGATGGCGTAGGCAGGATTTGTTTTGAAAACAACCTACGGCTCCTGGTATCTTTGACCATTCAAATCTATTCTGGTCTGGGGGTTTCTGATTGGTTGAAAGGCAGGCCCTACTCTGTCCTAAACAAACCGGGGGTAGGGACTCCCAATGGTGTAGGGCCAACCCCTCAACTGAACAGGTACCCCCAGACCAGAAAAGATTTGATTGTTCAAAGATACTGGGAGCTGTAGGCTTTTCAGGCTGCTGCATACAGAGACATAGAGAAACACTGTGATCGCCCCAAACACACAGACCTTATACAGACTTATAAAAACTTATAAAATAATAATGCTGTAACACTTAGTTACTTATTGTTGGATGACTGTTATCTATAAGTGAAAACAAAAAAATTTGAGTTCACAGTGGAAACCAAATCCTGTACAAAATGCACAGCTCCTCAGATTTCATACTCATTGAATTAATATTACACTTTCCAGAAATAAAATCACAGCCCGATTATAACTCTCAAATAATTTCCCTCACCTCAGGTTCTTCTTCATCCTGGTCCATCAGTTTGTCCAGGATCTTCTTCTTATCTCCAGTCAGCTCCTCGGCCTCCCTCATCTCAGCGCCCCCTTCGTTTCCTCCTGCTGCTGCACCTTCCCGGTATCTGGCCATTTCCCTGGCACCCAGGCCTTTCTGCTGTTTTCCTCCGCGGGAGTCCTCCTCTCCTCCCGCTGCTCCTCCATCATCCTGCCTGGGACGCTTTGCTCCCCTATCAGGCTGTAAGAGGAAAGGAGGTGATGAAATGTTATGATTTACACAGGAATCTGGTATGTCCACAAATGACATCAGTGCAGGTGGTGTAAGATAGTGTGAAAAGTATATTGTACAGTTTTATGCATGAGAAACGACTGACTGAGAAACAAATGATGAAATGCATCATAAAAATGACATACTTAATCATCTACATGTGCTTGACTAGACAGATTATGAAAGCTATAGAAAGCAGTGCACCTCTCATGGATTATTTTCTTCATGTAGATTGTACCAATACAAACAGCTACAGCTTTTAACAAAAAAAGATCTGATTGCACTGAAATCAAGTGTTATTTTGAGGGTTGTCCATGTGCCGAATTTGTAAATGAATACAAAAGACTAGTACTGTAAAATGTATTGACAATACGATACAAAGTTTCTTGAAAACTGAATCCAACTCGATCAATTAGGATGATTTTAAGTGGACGCTGGTGTAGAAGACATGAGACGTAACGGAACTGTCCTGAAGTCAGTGTACAAGTGCAATGCACACACGTGTTTGTAGTATAAGTACGTCTATGAAACCAGTTTAGACAGTAACAGTTAGCATGTGTGTAGAAGTTAATGTCGCATCCTGCCTCTTACTTCACTGTATGTTCAGATAGCATGCTATATGCTAACGTCACTGTAAACAAGGGCTAGGTTTAAGTTATTGTTCTCCCGTGCAGGTGCTACATTATACACTCGGGGTAAATCAGTGAACGTATATGGACAGGACAAAATAAATAACGGGACTAAGCTAAAGTCTTCCTTTTAGCGTTCAGAAGTAGCCGCTAGCAATGCTACTGCATGCAATTCAATGAATGAGATGAGTTGAGGTGGGCTAAACTAAGTTCCCAGACACTGACGAAAATAATTAAATATCTACCTGATAGCTCAGGAGCTCTCCAACATCCATTTGTCCTGCTTAGAGGCTTCAACAGTGTCACTGTTGTGTTCAGGTTAAGGTTTACTGTAAGGGTATAAAACACGAGCTACCGGTTATCTTGTCGGCTAACAACAAGCTTCACATACATGCCTGCCGTAAAATGGTTGTGTCGATGGTCGTAGTAACATACTGTCGTAAATGTTGTTACCCTGGTTACCAATGAACAACAAGCATGGATGTATGATATATGTATACCACATATTAAGCGAATGACGAAGCACACATCCTTTTACAGAAAAAAGGCAGCACAGAGAGCTCTGCACACATTTATAAGCATTCCCAGTATTTATGACAAACGTAGTAATGCACTTGTGTCATGTTTATAGACTCGTCTAGACTCGTCTGGGTTTAATCAAGGAAAATGCAACTGTGTTATTCTGTCTGCTGCCTATAAAACACAATCACTACATTGTCAATCTATTGAAACTCAGCAGTGGATGCTATTTGTATCAATAAGACTTTGCAGATTTTACATACAGAGTGATTCATGTGTAAAACATGATATGGTAAAAAAAATAGTTAAAATGAGCTAAACCACAATGAGCAACAGCTTAAACATGCTATGTACATGTTAATGGAAAAATAGTGTCAACATGCTGAAGTTTAGTAATAAAAAATGAGAACTTTAGTAAGTTAGGTCAGTTTTGGTGATTGTAGGCTACTTATTACTGTACTTGGAATGTTTTAAACATACTGTATTATAATGGCCAACTTTACTGGCAATACCTCTTGACAAAAAATATGTTTGTCCCTAAATAAAATCCTATAGGCTCACTCCAATCCTGTAATAAACCACCTCAGTGATACAAGTAAAATTAGATATGACTGTTTCCTCATCAGACCTTGCACATGAAATCCTGGTCTTAAGGCTGATTTTTTTTTTTTTTTCTTTTTTTTTTCTTCAGTATTCATAGCAGCAGAGCTCGATATGCCAAGCAGGCTTATTGTTCCAGACAGGCAGAAAATCACCTTTTCAATGAGCGTCACGGGGAAATGTATGACTGGTGCATGGCGTACAAGCCTCCATTGCCACTCCAGTTTCTGTCCAGTGATCTGTGACAGTAGAGCAATAGAAAAAACATTTAAAAGGAAGGCCACTGCCAAGCAGCTAAGCTTGACATCCCAGCAAACACGAAAGAGAGCACACTTGATCAAAGGAAAGAGAGAGAAACAGGGTGACAGAGAATAAAAGGGAGCAGGATGGGTGAAAAGAGAAATTTATATGGAAATCCCAAGGCTGGAGACAGCATGACAGTTGTAGATGAATACAAAGGCTTGATTGGGCAAATTAGAGAGAACTCTTTTTTTATGAGGCGACAACTGAATTTGGGTTAAGAATAAACAGACCCACAACTTTACAAATTTCACATGTAGTGTTCTCTGGTCTGTGGCTGTGCATATTTAATGAGGTAATTTACATCAGATCAGGCCACTACTTCTAAGGTTATGTGTTGATGCAGAGGTGAGTTATCACACACTACCAGACAAAAACACATAGTTAAATGCTATTAAACACATAGTGTCTCTGATGAATTGACGGGCAGTTGCTTTACAATACAACAATGATTACAAGCCATGTGATATGGAGAAGCCCAGAACATAAAAGACAAGGACTGTAGTGAAACATCAAGAAATAAATCAGGTACAAAAGGTACAAAAAGTTCCATGAAAGAATGGGGAGATGGAGATGTTTAAACTGAATGAACAAATACTACATATTGTTAATATATTGCATTGTTACCTGTTAAAAATTATAGTCTATATATGTCCACATACATACTGTACTATGGAAATTTCTTATATGTTTCAAATATAAATATATGTATCCTCTTATAGTTAATATATGGCAACATCACTCTTTAAATAAGGACATAAAGGACATGTTATTAGGTAAGTGTGACTCACACAGCAGTTGCTATGAGTGTGCACAACTCAGAACTGTAATACAGAAAATATTAGAAAACGGTGTTTGGATGTTTTATGTTAAACCCACAGAGACACAGTGATATAATACTCAACCGGAGCCAATTAAAACTCAACCGGCTCCACAAGATACTATATGTGACAAACAGCTGGGCAGTCAAAATTTGTGGTATATTTTATATAAACATGTCAAATACAGATAATTAGCATCTTCAACCAGCTCTGAATCTCCTCCTCTGCTGCAGCTGCTGTGAAGCCTTCATTATTATTACAAATCCTTTTGGTTCTACACAATGATTAAGGCATTCCACAATCCCTGAAGGAGCGAAAAGCTTTTCATACACAACTGTCTGCTTAATGACATCCCCTCATCATTTCCCTGCAGAATTATTCTGGGGCGACGCTGTCGGATCATTTCCACAGAATCATACCCCATTTCCTTTGAAACAGAACAATACAATTTCACACAAGCTGTGAAGGCTGATTGCATTAAATCACATGAGGTCAGTTGATTGTATCATGCTGCGGAGGCTCACATAAGTGTGCTCAAAATTCAGAATGGCAGTGCTGTTATTAAAGGAGAGAGAGGGGGAGATGATGAGGACTGATTGTCCTTGCCATTTCCCCCCTTCCCTAAGTCAAGTGGTGTAATCAAATGGGTTTCTCTGCTCTTAGATAAGATTTGGATTCTGCATGACATCAGCCTTCAATCCTTCAAGGCACCCACCTACACACTAATCAATAAAGTTTCTACATTTGTTAACATTGAAGAGTCAGTAAAAAATGGTACTCTGTATGAATTATACGTATAACTGAAAGTTATACGTATATGTTTTACATTTATAATATGAATATATACTGTAAAATACTGCCATATACTTTTTTCATTCAGTTTATGACATGCTTTCAGCTGGGCCTTGGGATATGATTATTTTCTTTAACCTTCACACTCCTATATTATTCATCAGTGAGTTTACAGTCTTGTTTCTCATGACACAAGTTAATTAATATGTCATGGAGCAAGAAGCAAGGAGAGACAGTTGAAGCCCTGATGGGGGTTCCTTAAGGTGTAAAAAATGTTGCAAAACTGTGGAGCAGGAAAATTATCAGTGATTTACAGTGACATAGGTGAGACAGCACAAAACTGAGCTTAGATTAAAACATTCTACATGCATAGTGACTGCTCTAGTGTCCAGTTTGTATATGACCAGACCAACCAATCAGATATAAGTACATTTAAAACAGAAATGTGGCATGTTTGAGTCAAAGCAGCAGCTTCATACTTCAGCAACATCATGTTTTAAGCATCATCATTGCTGCAGCTTAGAGAGGTTTTTCACTGACCCTCCAAAGCAGGAAAGGGAGGTTTTACTCAGGCTTATCGAAGGACCCTGAGAATTATTTGGCTGGGGCAAAACTCAGACTCATAATGTACTTTTCTCACATTCTTATTCCTGCTTTCCTGCAATTTACGTTTTATTTTTAAAATGCTCATTAATGTACATTGTCTCTCTGTAACAAATAAAGGTAAAATGAAATGAAAATGTATTAGCATGCACATTTGCATACTGTACACTGTATCAAAATTACATTTTTGCATTGTGTTAGACAATGCAGCTGTAAAAAGCATAAGCCCATTCTATACAAAAATGCTTAAAAAAAAAAAGCCAGGACATGTCGAATAGCTTTCTTCTCCACTGCCTGGCACACAAACATGACACAGACAGAAGCTGGAGGCTGCTGCCTGGTCTGCTGCACCATGGCAGAGAGACAATGAAAAACAAGAGAAAGAGAGAGAGAGAGGGGAGATGGCAAGTGGCAGGACACACACCAGACTTTAGAGATAAGTGTATGTAGGAACAGTGTGGGAGGAGGGGGGGGGGGGGGGGGCATGAGATAGAGGAGTTAGAGAGTGGCATTCAGAGATAGAGGAGGGGAGAGAGAATTAATTTTATCTCCATTATGAATATGATGGCTGTGGTGGTGTGCTGTGGTGGTGGCCTCATGGACCAGGGGTGTAGCTAATCGCAGCAGCCTGTGGGCACGCACACACACACATGCGCTGCTCTGGGATGAAAAAGCCCCCGAAACAGAGTTCAGAACAAGATGTGATACAAAAATTCTCCAAAGAAACTGATACCGATGCAAGTGTTTTAGGTGGATTAGCAGCTCCTTGAAGGCATGGAAATTAATTGAATTAATTAATCCGCTCACCCCCTGTGAATAGCAAGTGGAAACCTAATTTAAAGTCACAGAGACACCAAATACTAGAAGCCACTGTTTCAAAACAATCTTTACAATTTCAATGTATTTAAAGACTTCAGAAGTTAAGAAATTATAAATAAGGTCAATTGCTGCATTTTCAATAAAAAATACATTGACTTGAGTTTATATGTGGTGAGAATGACACACAGATCCAGGCGTATGGGTGTAGTGGTTGGCATGTGCTCTCTTTCTACCTCTCTGTCTGACATCGGTAGCTGTGAGAGTTGTCATATGTATTCTGCATGAATACACTGGAGTTGTAGCTCATTGAAATGTTGCAGGGGAACACGGTGGAGTGGCTGTAATGCATTTTACTATGCTGAATTTGCTGTGATTTGAAATATGGCACCATAAAAACAACTTGTTGAGCTTTTGCTGGGTCTGATGTGACTGTGCAGAGCCGACTGTGCGACTGTATTCTGCTCCCAGTCAGAAGAATAATAGCAACAGAGAAACAGACTCAAGTGTTGCGCCAGTGCTTGCAGCCATGTTCTGTGTCTGAGCTCAGCTGCATAAAAAGAGACACATTTCAACTTTTACTCTTTGTCATGCACAAACATCTTTTCCAGATCCTCGCATTTACTTATAATTCAACTCTAAAGCTGTAAATTCAAGAAAAACATCAAGTGATGCTTTAAAATCAAAATGTGTCATTATTGCACATTTTTAATGAATTATTCACAACACTGAAGAAATCCCTTTGGATTAATCCCTCCAATTCGCCATCTTAGTGCTCACATGCAGGATCAAGTCCCTAAAGCTTTGCTTGTCTTGAGTGACATTTGTGCATCCACACACACACACACACACACATACAGTTTGAATTGGGTGAATCTGTGCTTTTTAATCCAGGCTTTTGTATAAAAAAAAAAAAAAAAAAGTCACTGAGGAAAACAAAAACTTGTGTTGAAAGAAACGGTTGTGTTTGGTCTGTCAGTCACTTTGGGATCAATGACAGTATTGAAACCTGTTTTGAATGTTGGTAGTGGGGCACCCTTGTGTGTATTCGTCAGTCACATATAGAGTGCCACAGTGCAGGTGTGTTTTGGATGGGTTACTGCAGAAAACTGGTTTAGCTCTGACCAATTCTATGAAAGCCTTTCCACTAAAACTTACTTTGCAAAAGTAAGAGTTGAAACAAATCAAGGCTGTAAAGGTGGACCGGTGAGTTGATCTAAAAAGTTAAGAGCAGTGAAGTGGCCTTCATCATGACAGACTGGAATTGTTTCCAGGTCAAGAGAAGATCAAGGAGCGAGGAATCACCACTGAGAGGACTTCACCTATACTAGGCCCCGTGTACCAGAGCTTGGCTATCATTTTTTATATAACACCGTTCACAGAGGTCATACTGCAGTTTTGGCTTGACAAGCTTAATTGTGTAATAACATGAAATAATAAAAACTAATTAAAAATGAATAAATAAAAGAGTTCACAAACAAAAGCATTGAAATGATGACATTAACGTAGGCAAAAGCGCCAAAAGAATGACAACAATATGAATTTTTGGAATAAAAAGGATAAAGGATTGAGGATAGGGCCTTTCTAACCAAATAAACCCTAACCCTGGCCTAATGAAACCCTGCATATCCTGACCCAAACAAAGCATTATCCCAGTTTAATTGTGCGCTCTGTAGAAATCAGATGAACAAATGAGAAGTGAGATCCAATCTCTGTCTGTTTAATATGAATTAATAGACGTGTGGCTTGGGGTAATGGGAACAGATGTGAGAGGTCAGCATGTGCGATGAGTGAAACAGCTGGTAGGTTGATGGTAAGAAATGAGCTGAAGCCACCCAGAGGAAAAATACAATGTTTGGGTTTTTCTAATCCACCTAGAAGGTATAAGCACAACAGGGATAAGAACTCGGACCAGACAGACTGAAGTTTGCGGCCCCAGGACACTCCAGCAGCAGATGTGGAGGAAGCCTATCAGTCCACCTCCGCCTCTGCTGGAAGTTAAAACCATCAGTCAGTATGCAGCATCAGCATTTGGTCACATGCTCTACAACTTATCAGCTTTACTACTATCACTGCACATGTGGTAATGTACTTCCCCGAGGAGTGTGAGCAGGATGTCACCTTCCTCCACAGAAACACTCGAGCGACCTAAATGCAGTGGGTAATGTAAAACAACCCTACATCCTCACAAGGCAAGTACACACAAATAAAACAAATCAAACTGCACAGGCGGGCTTGTGTTGTGAAACACATGTCAAAAATGGATACCTGTGGGTGAACAACAAGCAAGGAAAAGATGTTTACTGTAAGGCTTGAAGGACGTTAAGGACACAATCTGCATGGAGGCGAGGGGAAGAGAAATCCAATTTCACTGTGTATACTGCAGTCGCATTTTAATGTCAGGCGTAAATGTACTCCAGCTGAATCATATCCAGAAGCAAAGTGGATGTGAGATGAATGTTAAAGGGGCTATAAGTAAAACTATTACTGCACCCAACACAGTCACTGTACTGTATCTGCAGGGCTTTGATAAAGGCCTCAGCTGTAATTAACAAGCTTATTTGTGGCTTTTGTGGAAATCTGACAATTTGACCTTATTGATTTTATCTTTTTTACAGACCATTGTTGCTTGAGGGGACGGGAGAAAGGGTTGAAACTGTGTCCAAATGATGATAGACATCATTTAAGGTCAAATGTTATAATGTCAGAATGCCCTTTAACTCCAGGTGCAAGGAGAGTGGATGTCTGTATGTCAGCCTGACAGTCTGTCTGTCTGTCTGTGTAATCCCTACCTTCGCCTCTGCAGCGGTGAGCCACAGGCAGTTGGCCTCTCTCTGTATGAGTCTGATCCCCACCGCCTGTGAAGTCAAATGTTGACAGAGAATCACAAACCACATCAGAATACTAAAGAGGCCAGAGAGTGGCTTTATGAGAAAGAGAGAGAGGGATAAAGAGAGAACAGAGCGTGTGTGTGTGTATTTGTTGTATGTGATTCTGTCCTCATATTCCCACACTGTAAAAAATTTACAAGCTTGGCAACCGCTTGTGTTTTGTTGCAGGAATGATCGCCTTCACTTGATGGTATTTTTGTGAAACTACATCATTGCTTATTTTTTTGAAGTCCACACAAAATACTTTGGGTTACAATTCACATCTCACACGATTTTCAAACCTTAACCCATTTTAATCACATCTCACAGCAACATGTGATCAAACATGACTCTAGAGGAAAAACAAATATGGTGGACAATCAGTGTCATCATCTGGCTGTTTTAGTGTGCACTCTTACGCAGTGAAAAAAAGAAGAAGAAGAAGAAGAAGAAGAAGAAGAAGAACACGACAAGGTAGGCACAGCTGACATGTTCGTGAGCTGTAAAAGTACACAATTTCTACTACTTCTACTCTTCAACCTAAAATAACTTCATTTATACAAGAGCTTCATTTGGACAAAAGCATCAGTGTGTATAAAATGCACATACAACCCAACAAGCCAACAACAATTTGCACACACATTTCACATACAACTATAGAGACCTCATCCATCCCAAAATAGTGGTTATAAAAGAGGGACATAATAGATAGAAACATTTCCCTCAGAAGCAGTGTGATCTGGAATCACAATTATTAAAATGTTTATGATTCCAAGAGTAAAGTAATCACATTGACACAACACACTTGAGGGTCATTTGGATGAATGATCGTCAAGTCTTGTATGAGGCTCCCCGATCACTGGGGGCCTAAAATCATCTAGTGCAGAGATGGGCAACTCATTCTACAAAGGGCCGTTGTGGCTGCAGGTTTTTGTTCCAGTCAGTCAAGAGCACACAGTTTGACCAATCAGCTGTCTGAAGGCTGAGATCAGTTAAGTAAATGAGTCAGGCCTGGTGTGCTGCTGCTTGGTTGGTACCAAAACCTGCAGCCACAGCGGCCTTTTGTGGAATGAGTTGTCTATCCCTGATCTAGTGTGTATCCAGCCTGAGCTGGCTGCAGCTATCTGAAAATGTGGTGATAAACTGTGATAGCAAACAAAATGTCTGGCCAACCTTGTCATTTTTTGCAGCGTGTGTCTATTATTCTTTTGTGCTCAGCGCTGTGAGTGTGTGCTTGAGTGAAGAAAGAGAATAGGAGAGTAAAGAAGATGGAGATGAAAGGCCAGTGTTGACTAAAGCGACTGCCCTGCAATGGCTCTGTGCTTTCTGAAGGGTGTCTTGGCCTCTCACGCAAATGAGTTCGCATCTTATCAGCTCTCCAAGACACCCAAGTCCAAATAATGAATACTTGGCCATGGTGCGCTTGATTTGGTCTGTCAAGCACCTTGAAATCAATGGAAATATAAAAGCACTATGCCTTAGACGCCATGACAGTGAGGCTTAATGAAGTGTGTGCAGCATCAGGTGAACAGATGAGCAGCAGAGCTGCAGATCATGTGAATGACAAAGAGCACAACACTGGATCCACTGCATGTATAAAATCTACGTCTGTGGTGATCCATCTGTAAATCTGATAGCGATGAGAAGTTAATTATGACACATGAACATCTGCTCTGCTGTAATTGCTACGTTCGTATTTATGGCTCTAAAATAAAGGAGATCTTTGAACAAGATAATCAGGTGTTAAAAATACAGTTGTCAGCACAATACTATATATATATATATATATATATATATATATATACACACACATACATATGTATAGTAGTTACTTAGAGAGACACTGGTGCGCTGAATAATCAACAGCTCATTTACATTAACATCTTTTTTTTTTTTTCTTTGCATTCTATTACAGGAAGTGGAGCTGTGGTTTTCACAAGGGGATCCATTCTAGCCAGTGTGCTTCTGTTGTTGTGTCTGGAGATGTTAAATCTCAGGAAAGCGGATTTGCAAACTTTTGTTGTTATTTCTGGTGCAAACGTTGGTTAAAAAAAAATATAGAACTGGAAGTAATGACCTTATGAATCATAATTCTCAAACCAAGATTTTAAACCAATTCAGTGGTGGCCATGGAATTCTTAAGGAGATGGGAAAAGAAAGTCTAGCTCCAAAGTCGAACCACTTTAGGAACAAACAAACAAACAAACAAAGTTAACCATATCCAATAAACAACAAAGACATAAGCATCAAAAGAAAAAGAAACTTATTATAGTAAGTGATGACATGTAATCAATTGCATCATAGCTGGAAACCTGATGAAGAAAAGATGCAGTAGAGCAGAAAAAACATGTTTTAAACACTTTAAAAGATGCTCACCGAAGCAATCAAATGTCTGTTTGAATGTATGCTTCATGTGGAATACTTGCACCTTCATTATCCTATTGTGATCACTGTGATTCATTCGGCTGACCCATGGCTGTGGAGTAGATGTGCTTCTGTGTAGGAATACAATAGTTCTATGGGTTAGGTCTATGTACAGGAGGGAGGTGGGAGAGCTTGTCAACTGGTGTAAGGTAAACTACCTGTGCATCAATGTGGAGAATCATTGAAGGAGGAGCTGTGGAGCTGTTGACCACAGCTAAATACCTGGGCCTGCACATCTCCAGTGACCTCACTTGGGCTAGGAACACAGCCAGCATCACTAAGAAGGCTCACCAACTGTCGTGTGTTATTGATTATACCATTTTAAGTTTCTACCATTGGTTCTTAGGTCATTTATTGTATTTTTATTATCATACTGGTCCTGAGAAACACAGTTCATTCTTTGTGGTTTTAACATGTAGAATGACAAATAAAGAATCTGAATGTGAATCTGTTCAGTGATTGAGGAAAATCTAGGACCAAAGGAAAGTTTCTGTCTGAGAGGAAGATATTCTAAACGAAGCTCAGTGAGAAGCTGGACCCTGATGTCTCTGCTGACTGACAGCTGATCTGAAACTTCTACTGCAGGTAACACTCTGACTACGGTACGACTGCCTCCCACAACCCAACCTCAAATAACCCCAACCATCCTCTAATGTTGTTTAGAAATAGCAAAACATACAAATATAGCTCCTTTCAGGGTCCTGACATCACTGAAGCAAAGGATCAGCTGTGGCTTTAATTGGTCTCAAGTGCAAACTATTCAAACTTTCAGAGGTGTCCTTTGAAAGCATCATCTGAGCATTTAAAAGATGTAGTGCTGAACTTTTGGCCTGAGTTGCGCTGATGAAGTCATCAACTGTACGTCTTGTACTGGCGCCACCTTTTGTATTCCCTTACCCTGCATGTACTCTTTGTTGTGCTTCTTGTATGTGTCTTTGTGTTGCAGTCGTCCCTTATCCTCACTGCAATCATTTAACCTTAACCTTATCTTGAGATCACATTGATTTTCCTGCTGGGTTATTGCTATTAAACCACCTACCTGAGGACACTAAATCATTGTCAGTGTCATTTTAGGTGTAAGGGGATGTTGTGCGTTTCTTCTCCTGGGCTCCTCTATCCCTGTGGCATTATCCAAAAACTCAGGAGTTTGTTTACAAACAGAAAAAGCGTGGGTTTTAAAAATGACTGAGTCATTGCTCTGCCCCGCTGATGAAGTGAGCAGATTGGAAATGGGAAGGTTAATGAGATTTTCACAAAGTGTCCGTCTAGCGGTTTGAACTCAGATTAAATTGACACACTCTGATTAAAATTAATTGACCCGTGAAATGAGTGTGTCTCTCAACAGTTAAGGATTGATGGATATCGCAGAGAGGTCGAGAGGGAAGAAGACGGGAGGAAAAAATGAAAATTAACTTAGTTTGGATGGATGTAAAGGACCGATATGGTGAGAGACAGCTCACACTCCTTATTAATGATAAGGCCGGAGAGCACGCTGGGATCCAGTACTGTGCATGATGTACTGTTGTTCTTGTCATTTGATTTTATCTTTGAGGGTTTTTCATTTTTTTTTATAATGTGCAACTTTTATCTTAAAGCTGCTGTGATTGGGACGGCGTTTAGCTCAGCTGGTAGAGCAGCTGCCCCATGTGTTGCAGCTACAGTCCTCACTGCAGCCAGCCCCAGTTTGAATCCCACGAGTAGCCCTTTCATGTATCCCCCCCTCAACTGTGCCTTCCATCAAAGTCGAAAAAGCCAAAAAAAATACTTAAAAAAAAAAGCCACAGCAGTGCTACATGAGCATGCAAATGTGATCACAGTGATAATGCTGATGCCCTGATGTTGATGTTACTCATAAGAAATATACATATTCATATAGAGGTTATAGCCTTTTTTTCTTTTCTTTTTTTGGATAAAAGTTACAGACATGTAAAGGTCTGTACAAAATTATGTATGAAAATATTGGATTAGAAAATCAAAATAGAAATATTAGAAATATATTGGAAATCGGAACTATTCCATACAAATATATATGTAGCCTTATACAAACTGAGCCAGATATAAACATATACATTTATGTATATGTGCTTATGTTTTAGACTTATATAAATAAATAAATATATGTCCATCCTAAAGCCTGTCAGTATATGTTGATGTAATACAGAACAAATAAAATATATAATCTTATCACATGTTTTTCTTCACATAATTGTAGACATTCATCAGACATTAGACATTCTATTTAATAATTAAAATACTATATCCTCTTAAAAGTGGCATAAATGCTTAATAAAAATGTTTTTGTACCAGGCTGTAAACATTTTCATTTCTGTTGCGGTGTTGGACATTTTAACATGGGGGATTCACTGTCAGAACCACACTATAGCTGTCAGTAGAGGAACTGCAATCAGTGATACTTTTATGTTTTTTGGCTCCAAGCTTGCAAACTGATTGTTGATAGTGATACTTAAACTGTAGTGAGGGGACAATGGAGGTGTGTCTTATATCACGTCTGCAGTCTCCTGTTGGGTAAAAGGCTTTTTCTTTAAAAAAAAAAAAAAAAAAAGGAACAAAAAGAAAGAAAGCAGTGCTGAGGTGTAACAAGCCATGGTGGCAGATCCACAAAGGTGAAAATTATGGTTGCATTGCTTTCAGGCCATTGAGGCCACAGTAAAATTGATTTGTGTGTCTCCTCTACAATAGCGCACCTCTTGAAAATCAGAGTAAAGTGCAAACTCTAGAAAGAAGCTTTTGCTCTTTGATTTGGTACTTTAAAGCCCATCAAATAAAGTTAACAAATATATCTTCTGCATTCACACCTCCCTGCAGGTCTTTGTAAGTTAAGGTGTTTTTTTTTTTTCTCCCTGTCTGACAGATATTAGTGAGAACAAAAACAAATCAAAATGAAGTGCAGAGATAAAAAGTTACGGATAAACACATCATATGAGCAGAGAACATTGGATTTCTGGCTTCAGACTCCTGCTGACATCATTAACCTAAGTTTCTCCTGCATATAAAATCATAATTCATAATTGCATCATCATATTTATCACATGCAACAACAGTGAGAGTGCAGTGATTTGTCTGTCACATTAAATGTTAGTTAGTGTGAGTTAGTGCTCCGACACAGAGATGTGGTAAAAGTTCCAACACAGGTGGTTCATTGTGAAAGTGTTTGTGGAGTTGATCCTTGAGGGTGGAGCAGAGCAGACAGGAGAACAGGTAGCTGGAGTGGAACAGGTAATCTCCAGCAGAGTCAGGGGACAAATGACGAACCAAGCGTAACAGGTAAAAAAAAAAACAAAAAAAAAAAACACAGGAAGTCAGGGAGCGATGGACCTGAAGGGCAGGTGGACGGAGGATTAGCCAAGGGTCAAAACACAGTGTGATTGGAAACACTCGAAGCTGTGGGAGAGTTGACAGAGTGTTAACTAACACACCAACACACAGGCTGGGGTTTAAATACAGCAGGCTTCAGGTGGAGCTGATGAGTTGACAAGCAGCAGGAGTGCAGACAAATAGGCAGGAGGAGGAAACTGGATACTCTGTCTCACACACACACATACCTGTACACATTACACAAGGAAAGGAGGAAAAGAGACAGAGACAGACAAACTCACACCCACTGTAGAGAGCCATTCAAACTGCACATACAAATTACACCCCACTAAAACTAAACTTTGACCTTTATAGTGGTGTGGAACACACCACCTACCACCCACTGGTCCTGTTTAACACCTGCTGCTAAATTTACTGTAATTAACATTAATCATCACCAACAACAACCTTTAATTATTTCTCAGCGATACACTGGGAGGATGACCCTCAGTTTCCATACTGCTGTGATCACAAAAAGCAAGGAAACAACCAAACAACCAAACAGTCAGAAAACAAAATCATGTCCTAATAAAAACAAGGCTAAGACAGCAAATGTTAAAACTAAAAAAAAAAATCAATTCAAATATTCAAACAGCTTTCTTTAAAATCCCCACTAGTTGTCCATCTTGGTGCTCTTGCTGATGGTTTGTGTGAAATGCATTCTGGGATACTAGCTATGGACCTCAGTGTAAACAACAGCTCGGTAATGGTATACTATTTTTTCTTCATTTAGTATGCAGTGTAAATATGTGGCAGACAGTTCATTAGCAAGTGGTGGTTAAAGAAGATGGCTGCTCACTACCTTGACTCTGTATGTGTTCCAGGTCTCTTTAAAGGAGCTTTTCCCTGCTATTCTTAGTGGAAATTCTCTCTGTATGATCTACACCTGCTCTATTTGCAGAGTGCCTTGAGATATTTTCTGACACTTTATCCAAATATTCACTTTGCAGTGTTGTATATACAGTGCAAGAGAGCTGGCTCTGTCTCTGTCTGTGTATTATTACTTCAACATTCAGTCTCTGTGATGATGAAATTGTCTCTTGTCTCTCTATTATATTATCTATTATCATTATTGTTCAGCCCTGAGGAAAACCCATCTCCACACCAAGAACAGTGGACCACAGTTCATAAAACCAGTGTTGTGATAATTCACTCTTAGTTCAAAGTGATGGAAACTAACTGAATACCATTAAAGCTGCAATGAGAAATCCACTTCAGGAGTTATATAAAGAGGAGACAGTTCATCATATTGCTGATCAAAGGTTTATCAGGAAATCCTTAATCGCTCAATGACTGTATTCACTCAAAAACATTGTCCCTGTAAAGATGGCAGCACTGAAGATGCTACAAACCTTGCTGGGAGCAGGGATATAAAACTCAATGTTCCTTGCATTTGGCAAGGCCATGGCTCACAAACATAACAAGGATGCTGATGGTAGAAGCAACAGTCCAATGAGTGGGCATTATAGCTGCAAGGCCATAACTGGGGTGTGGTGGATGGCCGGCTTTTACAGAGTTTGTCATGCTCAGAAAGAGTTTATTGTGCGCTTCACAAAAGGAAACACAGCTGGACCGACAAAGGGTCAGACAGGTTGATGCAGCAGAGATGAGTGACCCCACACAAAGTGATCTACAAAGTCATGACACCATTTCAAAGGCAATAAACACAGAACTACTATTTCCATAGACAAAGCAGGGGCTCACACATCCGGTTGAAGGAAATATATGCGCCCATCAAAAAACACAGAGACGGGGCACCGTGTGGCACAATGGGTTAAATGGGCGCTCCATATGCAGAGGCCATAGTCCTTGCTGCAGTGGGCCCTGGTTCGAATCCCCTTTACTTCATGTCATTCCCCCTCTCTCTGCCTCCCCATTTCCTGTCTCTCTACACTGTGCTATCCAATAAAGGCAAAAATACCCCAAAATATACTTAAAAAAAAACAAAAAACGCAGAGACAAAGAAACGTTTTCATCCCTTTATTTCTACTTTGTGATGACTAATTATCAGCTGTCTTTTATAGGCCCTTCCTGCTGCTGCTGCTTGAAATGAGGCTGATGGCAACTCTGGAAGCAGATACCAATGACAATTATGGCCCCTGGTGCCAAGTTTCTCCAAAATATACTAAAGCTGTTTAACATATTTATACAGTGAGAAAACATTTTTGATCTTCTGTCCAGACACCCTGCTCATTTCCACCACACCGGCAATGGTCAGTATCAGAACCAACTCTTTACCTGCAGTTCTCTTTGAATAAATCATTGTTTAACATGAGACTCTGGACCTGATCAGTTTACTGATCAAATCTACTCCAAACTGCTGCTGCTGGGCAGTGTGCACAAAAACTGTAGGGACACAAATTAAGGAACTCAATTGCAGAAAATAATTAACGATTATAGAAAAAGATCAATAGATAACACACAGTGATGCATGCATCTACAGATTCAGTGTTGATTGAAATAAGGCTGCATTTTTCTATTGCTCAGATCAGGTCTCGCACCTCTTTGATACTGTGTGTATAACACATACACACAGACACACTGGCAGTGTGTGAATACTTTCATTAATTATTTAAATCTTCTAATACACTGAGATTTTATCTGTAAACTGACTTAGACCTTTCTGACACCAGGGTGCTGTGCTGAAACAGTGGAGCAATCAAGCTGCAGCTAAGAGCCGTTAAGAAGGTTTTTTTTTTCTCCACAGCATAAATCAGGTCTTTTAAATAAGGAGAGTGAGAAGCAGCGCTGCAGAGTTCACACAGTATTATTTCACCTGTATTAACTGTAGACTAATACTTTGCAGAATTACAACCACTGCCAGGATCGATACCTTCAGCTGTAGCACTGATGCAGGCGGCATCAGCTGCCTGATCACTGTCAGTCTGGTTTTCTTTGTTGCTTGTTTGCTCTGCTGCACTATGTCTGACCCACCCACCACTATTAGTTATTTACTTTTTTCTTCAATTTTTTTTTATCTTTATCTGTTCAGTTTCTTTGTTGTCTTTGTTGTAACTCTATGTATTATGAATACATATTGCACTGACTTGAAGAAAAGAAAAGAACAGAAAAGAAAACCAAAGAAAACAAAAGCTCTGTTTTTTTGAGTGTTTATTTTTCTGACTTAATGAGATATTTCCAAATCTTGTGAGAAGCTTATACCTGCAAGTAACATTTAACTGCTGCGGTCAACCCAGCCAGCCAGGAAAAAAAAATACTCAGAGAAACAAAAAAATTGTAAATTACTCAGATAAACAGAAAAAACAAATACTGCAAAACAAAACAAAACAAAAAAAACGCAACACCTTTTTCAAATCCCTAACAAAGCCCACCATGGTGTGGAAGAGAAACATCAAGAAAAGTAAACACCTCTGACTTTGAGTTTTATTGTGAAGTTAGCCACTTTCCCACTGGTCAAAACCCAACCAAGAGCAAAGAAAAAGGATTTAAATTCAGTGTAATGACTCCTTCAAACTCCAATCAGCTCTTATTTGCCTGTGTTTAAAAAAAACTGCGAACACCTGCTAATTTGAGTGGAAGAGCACTAATTGGTGATATTGTATCTCGTGATCCCACAGTCACAGTTTGTGACTTTCACCATTTGACCATTTAGTTTGAGACTTAATTTCTTGGTGATTACATTTGAGTAACAGGTATAAGGTTTTAATTTGTTGTAAAATTGCAGGAAGAAATGCACCAGGCTGTTTAATAGCAGTGTTTTTAAGACTTGTCCCTCATCAGGAAAAGCTCTCCCAGTCCGCCGGTGAAGGAAAATCCCTTTTGTTTAGGTTAAGTAGAGTTTTATCTCATTTCTCCAGGTGTGTCTCTTCTCATCTTGTCATCTTTGTTTGGTTCAAGGAGCAGAGCGGCATAATAAAACAGATAAAAATTATGCTTCACCATGCACCGCAGGGAATGTGCTCTGGACTTGCTGCTGCTTTGGGAGCTGAGCAAGTCTCAGATTACATTATTGTCAGACAGAGAAATAAAGTATCAGCACCTGCAAGAGCTGAAATGTTCAAGGTAACATTATCTTGTGTCTTTAACCACATTTTCTTCTCCTTCTCCACTGTAGTCTGTTGCTGTCTCCTTCACAGCTACACTGTGGGGGGCAATAATCCAGGAAGCAGCTAGAATATACATGCATACATTATCTATTAACCACCATCATTAGCCGTCGTGTAACTGCCTTCTGTCTTTTGCTCAGCTGTGACTCTGCATAAAGGGAAATGTAGCATGAAAATACAATTACCATGCAAATAAGTCATGAAAATGACACCACTGCTGAGAACCTGTGGTCTCCATCACTAACAACGTCAATGGCATAATACATTAAAGTAACAGTTTTAAACTCTCTCTGAACCTGCATGAGCTACATGTAGTCAAAAGATGGGTGCACAGAGATGCCATAACCTGTATCTGAGTGTGGTTTCTACAGGAAGTTGACTTTTTTTTTCTTTTCTTTTTTTTCTTCTTTTTTTTTGCTATTTTTGCAACACTTATTGTTTCTAGATGAGATCAAGCATAAGTACACGACCAGGCACAGGTTTTGGAACACAACAGTTTTTCCAGGTTTTTATTGAAATTCAAACAGTTCAAGTCCAATGAATAGGCTGAAATGGTACAAATGTAAGTGGTGAACTGCCAGAGGTTTAAAATAAATAAAAAAGTAAGGTTACCCCAAACTGAAAAATAAATTAAGAAAAGAAAAAAAGTAAAGAAAAGCAAAGAAGGTGTGCCTGGGCCATGAAAAACTGCTGATGGACTGGAGACTAGAAGAAGGTGTTGTGGACCGAATGAAATCTTTGGTTCATCACACAGGATTTTTGTACGCTGTTGAGTGGGAAAAACGACAGTTCCTCAGTGTGTGACATCAACTGTCAAACATGGAGGATGGTCTGGGGCTAGATGACTTGTCCAGAGTGAAAGGAAGCCTGAACCAAAATGACTACAGCTTTCTGCAGCGCCATGCAGGACCCTCTGGTATGAGCCTAGTTGGTCAGGGGTTCATCCCACAGCAAGATACTGAACCAAAACATAAGTCCAAGCTATCTCAGCACTACCTTTGGAAAGAAGAACAAGACGATCAGCTTGAAAATATGGAGTGGCCAGCACAGCCTCCAGACATTAACCCCATCGAGCTGGTTTGGGAAGAACTGGACATTATCATTGTGTTATTTCCTAAGACTACTGGTAATGCCTCCTTGATGCTGATGTATAGTTTGTGGAGGTTAAAGAGAAAAAACTGATAAGAAACAAAGCTGAGGAACACTGGACTGAAGAAAATGGAGCTCCTAAAGGGACATGGGGAAAAAATAAAAAATTAAAAGTTTCAGGTGCACCTGGAAAAACTCTCTGGTGCACACACGAAACTTTCATGTGAGCGACAACATGAAGATGTTACTTGTAAAAACATGTCTTAATTTTCCTCATCCTTCCTTCCCTCACTTCTCTAGTCTTCCATGTCTCTTCATCACTCCTCCTCATCTCCTTATCTCTATCACCTCTTCCTGCCCTCCCTATCCCTATCTCTCCTCCCCATCTTCTCCTCATTCCTTCTCTCCCTGCACTCACTTACCTCATTCTCCTCCCTTTCTTGTTTTCCTTCTCTCTCCATTCCTCTCTCCGTCTCTCCCAGACCTGAGTGATGGTGTGTTGAGGCGAGGCAGACGGACGGTGGGTGAGGGATTGCCCCTGCCAGCCTCTGACATTGGGCCCCATTCAGGCCGGGGAAATGATCGATGTTAAATCTAATTTTAAACACCCCCAGTTTAACTCCGGGAGACAGACGGAGAGTGGAGGCCAACGTCTGGCAACACAGCTGGGGCAGCCTGATAAGACCTACGGTTCAAGTCCGAGTGTAGGTGTGTTTGTGTGCACGTGTGTGTTTGTGCATGTTGCTTTCTTACCCTGAAACAGCTTACTTGACACAGCAGCCATCTGTCCTGCACTTAAAGGGGAGTTGGAGGGCGCCACTTTAGAGACAGACATGAGGATTTCTGTGCCCTTAAAGCTGAATCCACCGACATTACCTTAGTCAAACAGCACAGGAATTTGCTGATATACAGCTAGAGAAGTTAAGACATAGAGGCCAGATTAATTATTGACCTGAGAAAATCAGTTTATCTCTTTCCAAACTGATTTGTCTTTATTGGACTCTGGGTTTATTGCTGGCACAAGATTTTTCTGTGGTATAGTGATTTAAACATCAAAGCACAGTAGCAGTTTCTTCCCCATGAAGACTGAAGAGGCCAACAAGAGCTAAAGTGCCAAATATGAGGGCTTTGGTGGATGAGTGCCACAGGCAGGGCGGTGGGGTAGGGGGGCTGCCATGCTGTTTGCCTGTTGAGTGCGTTGTCAAGGGCTTTCAAGTCTCTCTGCAGGGTGTTGCAGGCATGAACCTCCAGGCTGAACAGAGTGCCTAGACTGGGAAGAGTGATCTTTGAAGTGTACCTGCTAACGAGAAGTGTGGAGACGCCTTTGACGCAGGACTTAAAATGAAGTTTTACTGATCGGGCTCTGGTTAAAATGACGGCTTCAATAGAGTAATCACACTATTTCTTTGGTAGCTTGTCAGAAATGGCAACATTTTTAAGTTTTTATATATCTTTATATGTATTTAACTTTGTGTTAACATGTCTAAATTGTGTTTTCCATACAAGACACATGAATGAAATAAGTAGCAAATGCCAAGATAAGTATTTCCACTTTAAACTGCAGTGAACAAGTGAAAGTCTCATATAAATACAGATTCAAACACCTAGGGTGATGAAGCTAACGCCAATGGGAGTCCACTCACCAGATGGCAGAGTATGCACCTGTTGCACAATGTAAAGTGATCCAATGCACTTGTTATATGGTGGAAATATCCCTGTAACTCTTAGGCCTATATAAGACAGATTGTTTTGTTAATGTTAAGATTGTTAAGTTAATACTTGTTTTAGTCATATAGGCCTAGATAGATTAAATAACGTAGGATTTTGTGGCAACGCATTTTGGAGGAAAGTGAGCTGATCAAAACACCAGATATTCCCTGAATGAGTTTAAATTGTGTATTTGTACAATCTGTTGTCACAGGGCTGTTAATGTTAGTCTAATTTATTTCATATTTTAACACAAAGTGACAATTATTACAGCAGTCAAAACAGAATATATAAATAGATTAAGAAAGCAAAGCAATTACAGTTTTTTCCAAACTAGGCTGGTTTCATCAAAATACAAAATACAAAACCACACACCCAAACTGCAAAATACCTCATATATCCTGCAAAATGAAGCACTGCAACCAAAATTACACATAACATTATCAAAATCAAACTTTTGCAGCAAATGGCACGCACTTCATTCATATTACCAGATTTTTGTCTAACCAACCACACACTGTTGGCCATAATGAAAAGCACTCTCATCTTTAGTATGCTTTGCCATAATACCAGAATAGTTCGAATTGAAATAGTTCACAGAAATATTTGCAGATACACACACATGCTGTTGAAACATTTATTTCTTTTTTATTTTCACCGAACAAGTCAGTGCAACATATGCACAGCAGATATATTTACACTGGAGTGAACAAAAGTATGCTCGCAAAACAGTAAACTGAAAAGGAAAATGGCAGAAAAAATATAGAAAAAAAGAGGCAAGAAAAACAATTAGGCAGCATCTTGGTTGATGACATGATCAACTAAGGTTGCTCTGATTTCATTTGAAAGTTGTTGTCTTCTTTGGCCATGAACTCCTCTACCAGCTCTACCCTGACCTCTCACTCTTCCTCCCCCTCTCATTCTCACCCTCCCTCTTCCTCTCTCTGAAATGTCTTCCATTGTTGTTGTAACCTGTGGTCTTTTAAGTGCTTACTTTCTGATTGAAGTGGTAAAAATGAACCATTGAGGTTTTTGGCCAGGTGCCATATATATTGGCCAACTGGCTCATGTAGTGTCATATTGAATGGCAGTGTTTTGAAATGGCAGACATGCGACTTTATGTCAGATTGTTGTGTCTTATGCAGAGAACCGTGTTCAGTGCATTTAAAAAGTGCCATTTCGAATTGCAAAATGTGTGTAAAGCAGAAAATGTGTTTAAAGTTTTGGAGACTTGAGAACAGGTTTTGCTCTCGCTGTGTCAGTTTAAATATTTGTGCTATGCATGTCATTTTAGTGTGATGTAAAACTGTAAATACTGGCAGGTTTAGAGTTTTCAGTTTTTATCCAGGGCAATGATTTCAACATTAATTATGAAAATTGAATTTAAAATGAAAAATAATATTTGCAGTCAAATCATGATAAAGAAATTAAATGCAGGGATCAGTGGTACATGTAGAACAACAGAGACCACCCACTATGCATGCATCAGAGAGGAGACAGAATCCAGAGCAAACAGAAAACTGCATAAGTGGATCCACATCCACTGTATCTACTGTTCTGCGGTCATTTCTTTCTACAGTGCCCCTGCCCATATGTCCTCTGTTATGTTCTATGAACCTTTTTTTCTATTATTGATTGATTTACTATTGTTAACCGCTACATTTGGGATGAACCACATACTACTACTACTACTACTACTACTACTACTACTAATAATAATAATAATAATAATACATTTTATTTATAAAGCGCTTTTCAGGGCACTCGCTTTACAGGAATAAAACAACAAATGGAAACAAGTAATATCGGAATTTAAAAACACTTAAAAACACATAAACACACTGCCATGTTTGGAATCCACTCAGGAAGTGGAAGCCAGTGAGCCAGTTTGTTGATGTTATCGTGCATGTTAGGTTATTTCAAACACTCTTGTTAAATCACAGTGTAACATATGGAGTAGCAAAGGGTGAGCTAAACCACAGATGGGCACTAACAATGTTACCCAACCTTCTGTGTTACTATTGGAGTGATACCCCCAAACTATTTTTAGGCAACAACTTCCTTGAATTTTAATTGACTTTAAACATGTTTCTCTCAGTCTCTGGACACTGGACTAAGAACTTGTGCGTTCAGATCTTGGGGCCTCACAATCACCACACACTGGACCATGTAATTGTTCTCTCTTGAAAAAGAAAAAGAAAGATTTAAACTTAAACACAGAAGTCTGAGGGCAACAAGCTTTTCCTCCAGCATCAGTGATGTGAGCTCTGCTGTTTGCTGGTGTTTCTCCTTTAAGCCTTTGTAACTCAGCCTGATGATGATTTATGGCTGGCTGGGTGAGCTGATTAAATCACTGAACAGAACGCCAGGTAACATTACCCCGGCCATCACCACTTTATGCGGCCGTCGCATGGCAACCAACACATTCCTATCTGCCTGTCTGTCATTTGAACTGCCTGACTGTGTCTCACACTTCCTCTCTCTGTTTTTCTCTTGCTCTCGCTACTCTTTTTTTCCTCCAAACATAGAGGGTGTAAAGAGTGAGAGAGAGAGAGAGAGAGCAAGAGAAAGACATAGAGCCCCAATGAATCTAATTAATCTCCATGGATACAGCACTACAGAGCCATGTTTTTAAATTACATGCTGCTATTTTATAAGACAGCAAAGACATGCGATGGCTCTATATGAATGAGTCAGTCTAACATGCAGGTCTGATGCAAGTACATCCATTAAGACTTCAGCTGCATCTCTACGATCACACTGAAATGTGTTATGCCTCTGATCTTTTCTTCCCTCATACAATTCAAGGTTGTGAAACATAATTCACATATGCAACCAAAATCATTGTCTAAAATTCAACATCTCAAAACATCTAAATCTAATCGGCATTTTTGTTACTTTATCAAATTACAGTAAATCCAGTCAGCTCTCAAAAGGGTTGACTGACTACAGGTGAAATTATACTGGTGTGAATACTGTGCAATTGTGTAATCACAATGCAATCCACTATCACAGGTATCCCTGATATGTTGCACTCTTTTGTGTTTAAAGCAGGGACTATATGTGCTGTAAATGCTCAGTCATGTCAAACACTTAATATACCAGTTAAACAGGCTCCCTGCAGCCCTAGCAGTTGATGGCCTGTAAATTGTTGATCAGTGGCTTGGCACAGGCAGGGTAAATTGATTCCAGGAGAATCCTCCAGGAGCGAGGCTGTCTCAACAAAGGCCAAATATACAGCCATGCATCAGAATGAGATGGGGGAGAAGAGGGTAGAGAGAGGCTGCGTGAAGGCGGAAAGAAAAAGAGAGGGAGAGGAGGAAAGGGTAGGGGAAAAAAAGGGTTAAAATGTGTGTGAGGAGGGAGATATGCACACAAAGACACGGTGGAGGGCGGTGAAGAATGAAAGCAGTGTGTGTGTGTGAGAGAGAGAGAGAGTAAGAGAGAGAGAGACAGGGAGAGTTATTGAAACAGCTTATATGGCTCTGTCCTCCAGTCCACAGTCAAGATACTGAACCCAAAATTGTTCCCTGTGTTTCCACACGTGTGTGATTGTCTATTTATAGTAGAAGAAAGTCTATTTCATTCACCATTCAAAGGGAGTGTGGGAGTTACACCTTAAGTCTTTCATGAGACACAGCAGCTATAGGTCAGGTTTGGTGGTTGCACTGAGCTGTTGCTGCATAGCTAATGTGAGCATTAACTTACCAGTCAAGAGGAAGCGTTGCAAGTTCAGCATTAAACTTCCTTCATTTATTCACCAAGAGCTTTCTCTGGAGGTGTTTTACTTCTATTTCTGTTACTTCTTTTTCTTTTACTGAAGTTAGCATGCTAATCAGCTGGGCCCTGGGAGATAAACAGAAAAGATTTTCCTATGTTATCAACAAATAATGTTTTCCTGCTAACCGCACAAAAAAAAGAATATGTGCAGCATTGATTTTAAAGCCAAAGATGTCCAGAAAACAGTTCAGTAATTCTTATGTTTTGATTAATAACCCGCTCCTGCAAATGAGCGGATTTTGTTATATATAAATTTCATGTATATATTCTTTTGTATATTTGAATGTGTGTATATTTAATTTAAATTTTCATTTTTATCTTCTTTGTGCACATTTTCCTGTCACACTGCAGAGAATCCAGAGATTCAGTCGTCCAGATATTTCAAACTATGACACCAGATATAAATCTGGACTGGATGCAGCACTGTGGGAGGTAATAATATTAAAAAAAAAAAAAAAAAAAATGTGGATATGATCCGAAATCTTTCAAGAACTTTAAAGTATAGCCTATCTACCATGTCTGGACTCAGCTCTGTACTCACAGGGACATGAGATTGCCATCAATCTTTGTCTGACCTTTTGGAAAGCAAACAATTGCACATTTCCCAAAAATATTGAACAACTGTATTCATCCCCCAGTTCTGAAAATACTGTGGTGATATGCATCACCCCCTCATTGTCTGCAGAATCTGATCCACAATGTTGAGCGTGTGTGCCAGATGGATGGATGTATGAAATGATGAATGGGGGAGCAGGGAATCTATTGTCCCAGAGAACAAGAGAGACACACAAAGAGAGACAGTCACTTATATTTACTATATGACTGCAATGCTGATAATGAGTGTACACTTGTATTAATGAAGTCTTTGGTATTCAGACAGGCTTCTCTCTCTCTGCCAGGCCTTTGCAGCCAAGATCCCTGTGTGACTTGGCTCCTTGCTGTTGCTGACTGTAACTTCTGTGCTGCACCACAGACTGTAGAACAACAGTGCACTACAAACATGTCAGATATGTTTGTATGATATTAGATTATTAGTGTTATGCTGCGACATGTGGAGCAAGCATTTGAAGCCGACAGAGTTGTGACCTTTTGTTGACCTCTGCTAGCTGGCTGAAGAAGACTTTGAATGTCTGCTGAATGAAGCCATCAAAAAAAACATTCAGTGTTTGCAGATGAAAGTTAGCAAACCAACAACCGAGCTCTGTGTCACAGTCACTTTGTGCTTCATCCTTGCTCTCCGTGAGTTCCTGTGTATTTTGAGCTCAACACAATGACACAAACATGATTCTTACTCCAGATAGATGAATAAACAAACATTTCAAAAAAAAAAACACACACTCAGGTTTAAATTAGATAATTCAGTGTCATGGTCTTCTCATATTTATCACAGTTGTCACGATGAGAAATTATATTACAATTACAATTAAATGTTCTGTGTATGTTATCTGTTATGATTGATATTGTTTGGTCACATTTGACTGTGTACTGCCTAATTATATGGTCAATTTCTGCACAAAATGAGGCAGCCATATTGGCTTTTCATTTTAGTAATGTGTGAAATGGATAAACAACTGTGGCCACACTATAACAATGACAATAGCAGCAGAGGCTAGAATAAACACACAGTATATACAGTATATATACACAGTATGACATGAGATAGATAGATAGATAGATAGATAGATAGATAGATAGATAGATAGATAGATAGATAGATAGATAGATAGATAGATAGATAGATAGATAGAACTCTCCGCTCTCACACACCTCTTTGAAAAACCAATCACGACGGAACAGACCAATTAAAACCTCAGGAGTTGTGGGACTTCGCTCATTACCTTCCAAAGTTTTGGAACAAAACAGAGACCAAATTCATCAAACAAAAGTTTAGAATGTTATTTCTGCCCCGCCAGTGTAATTTATCACGTTTAGGGAAGCTGTCATGAGTTAAGTGGATTGCCAGTAATTGTGGTTGGCCCACCTCTAAGCAGAACCGACTAAACCAGCTCATCAGGGACAGACTTGTGAAATGGAGGGTAGCGATCTCTTTATCCCTGGGCAGAGAATTGAAGATGGCAATCTCTCTTTCTCTTAACTTGCCTGTCTTTTCTGTATGCTGTTTTTCTTTATCCCCTGGCTTCTTACTGCACCTCACAGCCTCTCGGCTCTGGTATGAATTTGTTTGTTTTAACCACTGCAATAAGAGCTGGTGCTCATAATGCTGCAGCATATTACATTACGCCTTTTCATGCTGCTTTGGATTCATAATCTCATATGTATTTTCCATCAGAGGAAAGATACTTTACAAGTAATCTCCACACAATGAGCAAATAAGCAAATTCTCCAAATGGTTTCATTTCACTTATTTAGTTTTTTAAATAAATGCTATTCTGAGAAGATCAGCAACAAAAATATGATTTCTTCTGCTCTGCGTCTGATGGCTGGCAGCGCATTGTTGCCTGTGCATTCACACAGGTTCAAGATGGTTGCATAAACACAGATGAAAATTAAGACTTCAAAGCATGTGGATCTCACCACACAGGGGGTTCTGAGACAGGCAACCACAGTGCTGGATCAGACCTACATGAGCCCTGTGATGAGGAGCATCTGGGTGCCTGGACTCTAAACAAACAGAAACGGAGCTGCACTCAGATGTACCACTGCAGCAGCTTTACCCCAACTCTCAGTTCACACATGAAGCAGTGCCAACAGGAGAAGAATATATCCTAATTAGATTTTGACTTTTCTATATTTCAAAGTGCTCATCAACCTCCAGTCATCAAGTTTCAAAATATTAATTTATTTTAACCATGTTTTGATTTGTGTCTAAGTTGAATTAACAGATGTTTTTTTCAGCCACTTGGGAAAAACAGAACAAGCTGTGAACAAAGCATTATCTCCCTGTGAAGTTTTTGTTTTCCAGGAACAAAACACTTTCTACACCCAAACACATGCAGTTACAGAGCATGCATGCACACACAGAGAGATGCAGGAGAGAAACAGTAAGCTGCTGACAATGGGAGAAGCATCAGTTGGTTTTTAAAACTTATTTCAAGGCTGCAGCTCACTCTTTCATCCTCAAGTGCAGCGTAGTCACTGGTGTTTCTGGCTTAACAGTGGTGTGCTGGGCAGGTGACAGGTATGTGTGCTCTGAGAGACACACAGCAGGGAAAAGGGTAAAACCTTTTCTACAAAGTGAATGCTGATTGTTCCTTTTCACATTCCTGCTAATAGCCCATTGGACATAGGTCTTAGTGGGCTTTTCTGACCAATGTGAAAGGTCAAGCCAGATATTAATTGCTATTTTAGCTCTTGTTTCAGTCTCCACAGAAAAATATCTAGCTTATTATCAACTGACTGGTAAATACAGTGTAGCATTTGGCAGCTAACTGTAGGCCTATGGGATTATGCTCTGATATGTTTTGACCATTTACTGATAGTGTGTATGCTAACATTTGCTAGTTAGCATACTCAAACTAAAGATAGTGACATAAACACAGTGGCTTTACGGACAATAACTTTTTGCCTTGTTCTAGGACTTTATGTGTTTTTATTACAATCTGTTATGTATATTTCCTGTTTTATTTTGTAGTAATCACCTCTTTTGTCATTGCAGTTTCTTCATTTATTTCTTTGCTCCTCATCAGCTGCACCTGTTGCCAGTTTCTCTCTTGCCCCTGATTATTCTCATAATCATCTGTGTTTATACAGTATATACTGTAACTCCCTGCCTCTTCTGCCTTGTTGCCAGATTGTCCCTGTTCCCTCGTGTATTCGCTGTCTTCTAACATTTTTCTCCCTGTTTGCGTCCACGGTTTTTCACTGTGCTTGTTCCTCTGGTTTTACAGATTCTTACAAACTCCCTGCTTGATTCATTTGCCTTTTATTAAACAAGCCCACCACTTAATGACCTTTCAGATTGTCAGAAAAGGCCTTACCTCTTTTTAACTCAACCTTGCCTCTAGTAAATTTCTCACTCTGAGTCTCTGTTCTCATCAGAGTGTTTAACAAACTGGAGGGAATTTGACTTAGAATTACCTACAAATTGATCAAGTTTTTGCAAGAGGATCCATAACTTTGGATTGTGGTGTTTTCTCTATCTCTTTCTCTCTCTCTCTCAGACACACACTCGCGCACACACACACATACAAATCTCACCTCCTGTCCACCACACACCAGGTCATTTAACATCAGGGGTTCGCTACAATTTCTCAGCACCCACTGATTTTTTTAAAAGAGATAGATGAGCCTTTTGCTTATCAGGCAAACACATGTCCCAAAGAACTATGGGTAATTACACTGGGCCCCACAATTCCCATCATTCCTGTTGCTCCCTGTGTGTATGTGCAGGTAAAAGTGAAGATGAATGAGAGACTCTTGGAGCAAGCTTTTATCATTACAGACAGATCAATCCAAATAATCATCTCAGTGTTTCCATGTTGCTTTACACTAGGGACACACACAAAAGTAAAACATTTACTTCTAGTCAAATGTGCAAACTAACAACCACAGTCACATTTTGTGAATGTAGTGACTGGAGTATCAAATTGGATATCATAATCACAACAATATAACAACCTTGTGGCACCAGGTGTTAGAGAAGAAGGGTCAATCCTTCTTCATTTATAGGTGAAAGTTGAGAATTAGATGTTTGCTTTTTAGATACATTGCTAGAGACAGTTTATCTGTCCTGCACTCTCTCCTAGGGACATGCCAAGGCCATGTTCATTACCCTGGCACCTTTGCCGGATAACGCTCTGAGTGAGAGAGAGACCATTGTTGTTCTCACATCACCTAGAGGGTGTAAGTCTTTATCTTAACGTTTATGCCCAATAGCCATTGGAACGTTAGCACATCTCCCTTTGTGGGCTCGGTCCACCTTCCTAGTATATGAATCTGAACTTTGCAGCTTGGCCCTCAGAACTGAGGTGGCATCACGCACTCATGTTGTGTCGATGACTCTTTTGTTCTCCTTGATCAAGTCTATTAAACTTCTTCAGTATAAGACATCCAAGACTCAAGGTGCTTCTTCTTCCTGCATCACCTCAGAATTTCTCCCTAACACCAGGTGTGAGCCTGTCGGGCTTGGGCTTGGGCTCGGGCTCGGGCTCAATATTGTACATGATGATCTCGGGCGAGTTGGGATCAGGCTTTAACTCATTCAGGTTGGGTCAGTTTGGATTTTCAGGCCCATTAAAAACTCTACCAGTCAGTAAAGCAAATCTGGCTGAGCTAAAAACAGATGCCAGATGCCTGTGTGGTGTTTGATTGAATCCCAGAGTTTGTTGTTGCTTTTTTTTTTTTTTTTTTTTTTTTTGAGTTGCAGATGATAATACCTGACTGCAGCTCTCCAAAGCGATTTAATTCCCCAATGTCATTACTCTAGCATGTGTTGATTGGTTTTGCGGTGCTTTGTTCTTGTTCTGAGAGCTTTTTGTTCATCACTTTCTCTACAGTCAGATTTAACAGAAATTTGCTTTCTTTGACTTTATGCATCAGTGTGTTGTGAGTGTGTGTGTCTTATTGGAGATTTATGTAAACTTACAAATGCTAACAAAGTTGTACCAGTTCCAGATCTGAGCAAACGTTGAAGAGAGATAAAAAAAAAAAAGCTATAGACTCAGTTTCTTTCTTCATAACCACTTTCCACTGAGACGTCATAACGTAGCTGTGTCTGTGGTTTATATGTGGCAAATGCAGTTTGACACCCTCACAGGAATCTTCTAAAACAATTCATGCTCTCGATTCAATAGACAGAGTGGGATAGGTTGGAAAATGATTATAATTTAGGCTTCACATAAAAATCCTATTGCACTTATACTATGTAATAAAAATTACTCTCCACTTTAAAAAAGCTAGACATGCAATCACATATATGGCCCTCTCTAGATCACACTGATAAAGAGACAAGGGTTGGCTTTCACTGGACCCAATATAGTTTGATTTACCTGCGGTCGTTTTAAAAGGGGAGCACAATATTCCCCTTAATGTGAATTGAAAAGCACTGGAGGAGAAAATCATTTCATCACTCTATCTGTGATGGTGTCAGCAGAGGGAGCAAGAATTGACTAATATGTGTGTGTCGGTGTGTATGTGTGCGTGAGCGTGTGGCAGACATCGTTTCAGTGGATCCACAGAGGATAAATGATTACCTCTGTTAAGATGGAGCTTTGAGCTGAAGAGACTGTGTGATGGTGTGATATTGAGGGCCCAGTGTGAATCCTATCGACCACAGTGCATCACCACCCACTCAGCCTGCATTCATAAAGACCTGCTTGCTACACACTGAGTGCACAGTCACAGCATCACCTTCTTCTCCTTCACTGGGCTGCAGACCCTTATTCACAATTCATGTTTCCAGGGTTTCAAAAGCTCCTCTGCATTTATCTTCATTTGAATCCCTCCAGCCGGGAGGGAAAGGAAATTTACATCTTCTTACATCCCTTAGTTTTAGGGCATTGTTTTTCCACACTTCACAACTTGCTCTGTGCCAGATATGGGATATAAGCATTATGTCTGTACTAAAACATTGCACTACAGCCAGAAACTATGGTATGGCAGTGTGGAATAGTGTGGCCCACAGTTCAAGGCAGACCAGCAAAATCCAACAAAGAAGAAAACTTTGTAAAATGGACCAGGAGGGAGGACCAGGAAAGACCGTAGCTGCACCTGGAGCACCACCGTTGAGGCGTTACCACAGACACTGCAACAGATCACCAAAATGCAGAAAGCCAGGAGATGTCTATGCCGGGCTATGTGCTAATCCACACAAGCCAGTGCCCACACTCATGGTAGCAAACGTTAGCTCCCTCATCAACAACATGGATTACATAAGAGTGTGAAGACCTTCTCACAGGAATCTGGTTGAACCAGAGTACCACAAGTGCTGCAGTACAGCTGGAAGAGCTAATGCTACATCGAGCTGACAGCTGGTAAACTGACGCGAGGTGGCTTTGGCTTGTGGTGCTGGGACACCATGTTAGTTTCCACTCACTGCTCCCTACATCTGGAGATAATGCCTGTGAAGGGCAGACACTTCGACTGGCTCCATGCGAAGCCAAGATGCAAATTTGTGGGAATAGTCATCACTGTTATTCGTGTATGTGACCGCAGCCTTAGTTGTAGCCACGTTCACCTACAGCGGGCCGCTACCTGCATTCGCATCTGTGTCACTGCAGCTTCAGCCACATTCATCTGCAATGTATGATTATTCCTCACTTACCAGTGTCTGTTGTAATTGTAATTACTAATTCCTCTAGAGGTCAAGAGAAGCTATGCACTATAACTTTAACCATCATCGAATAACCTTTGGAAATCCAGTCCGATACAACAATGTTCAATCTATGATAAGGTTAAAGAAGTTTTAAATAACAGAAACAGAGACAGAAACACTGTATATTGTAACACAGTTTCACAGCATCACACACTGCAGCCACCTGGGGGATTATACAGTGTTATCAGGATATCTGAGACTTTCAGATATCAAAATGAAGGTTTTCATCAATGTTCACTTTCACTTTCAGACTGAAAGTGAACATTCATGAAAACCTTCATTTTGTTTCAGGACTGTTGGATTCCAGTGATTTAGTTTCGCAGTAGTGACTCTAACAAATTTGCATCTTTTTTTTTTTTTTTTTTAAATATGAAAGTTTGGCAATTTACATGTAAAAGAGAGTCTTTTACTTTTTCTCAGAATGCAGCACTTGACTGTGTGAGCTCACTCACTGTGAGAAACGCAGCAGAAGTATCAGTGAACCTTTTCTCTAGATGCAGGAGAATAGCCTCATAGTCCATATCTTTAGTGTGCACTCTCATGCTTTCAGAAAAGTGCCTCAGGGGACGATCACTTCAAAAGGGCAGTGACCAAACAAGATGCTCCATGTTTCTCTCTACTGACGTTACTATAGCAACCTAGTCCTCTGCAGAGTGCATGCATGTGCATCTCTTATCTCTGGAGTAGCATGAGTCTGCATATCCTATGTGGGCCTACATGGGTATCTCATATGTGTGTGTGTGTTTAGTTGTAACCTTCTATTGCTATGTTGAAGGTGCTGTTTGAATATCTCACAGCATATGGAGGTTATGTTAAAAATGTGATGCAGGGGATGTGTGGGTGTGTTTTGGCATGACATTGATGTGTATGAAGGCAGGATCATTGTACTGTTGCTTCTGAAAGAAGAAAGGGAGGAAAAGCAAGCAAAAGTGGTAAGAAGGGAGGTGCAGGAGAGAAAACAGAGTTATGTTTCCTGGTTGCAGAATCACAATTTCCATTAATTTCTCCATGGACATTTCAAAAACTCCTCAGGGGTTCCTCTGACTACCAGAACTCTCTACAATCTGACAGACTTAATGAGACTTAATAAGAACAATTAGTGAAAATATCTGCAAAATCAAATCAAAGATAGCATGGAGCGGGGAGCAAAACAAGTAGCAAACAAACAGATACTGCAGATGGAGAGTTTAACCCAGATTAATTGCAGTTAGCCCTCCTGTAGGAACAACAGGCTCAGGTGCTGCTGTTTACCTAAATGATGGCCCACCCACTTATTACCTGCTGCATGGTGGAAGATTAACAAAACAGACAGCAACAGGGTGGGGAGCGTTTAGGGCTATTAAATAGGCTAGATTGATGGTTTGGTTTCAAGTTAGTCTAATGGCACTATGGCTCCTATATATCTGAGTGCTACAGGACTTAGCATTAGGAACAAACTCACTGTGCAGGCTACAGTAATGATAAATCACTATGCTCTACCTACAACACCAGACTGACATTTTTGCAATGACAGTGTTTGTAGTGAAGCTCCACTGAAATGTGACTGCATAGTGCATTAGAACCCAGCCTATAACCACTGACTGACTGAGTGATAAAGTTGAGTGATCATATGTCTACCATTGCTCAGCTGAATGTCATGTGACTGAGTTCCCCACTGGTGATTGCTCTTTTATAGGCCCAGTTCCATTCAGCCCCCTGAAGACTCAAGCCCTGAACCCTCACTGACTTAATTGATGTCAGCTGTAAGTGACTGAGTGTGTGAGTCTGAAAGGGCTCCAGATGCTATAAAGAGAAATGGGACAGCACGTTACCTTGACAACAACATTTTGTTGACTCTGTCTGGTCTGGGACTGATAATTTATCGTTTACTTTCAGCACACACAAAACAAATGTTCCTGGATCAGACCTGACCAAGTCATCAAACAATAATCACAAACTACACACAGTTGTGACGAGCAACGTTAATACTTACTAAATACAGTACACTTCTTTTTCCTGCTCCGTCCATTAACAATAAAAAACCTGGAGCTCTCTCTGTCCACATTTGTTTATTTACAGTTTTTTGTTTGTTGGATTTTTTAAAAACGTGTGTTCTGACAGCATCCCCTGTATGTGACTTCACAACGCTATTAACTGTGGGTAATTTCTTTCTTATGCTAAGTCAGCATCAATGCTAATGGTAAGGGGGCATAAAGGGCTTTCAATGGGTTTTCAGACAGAATGTGGAAACAGCACCATTGAAACCCATTGTTTTTTTTATATGGCTTGTACTATGATGTGCCACAACAGTTTTATCACAACACAATCACAGTGAGCTGGCCAGGGGTCAAAGTTCAGTCTTGTGCAACTTGGTTTCTTCTCCCTCCTGTAGTTTTTTTTTTTGTATCTCCTCCACTTTCCTGTTGCTTCTGTAGGTGTCTCTAGTCTCATCATTAGTTTCCTTAACCCCCTCTTTTGTCAGAATTATTTTATTGCTGTTATATCGAATCTGTCCTGACTTTTACCTGATTGCAGCTGTGGCTTACTTAACTACAACAACATAAATAGACTGCCAGGTAGAGTTAAGTTGTGCAGGCACAGCCATGACAGCTTTATAAGTTGAGGATTTTAAAGAAGGCAGAGACAGTGGTAACAGTCCATAGTCAGACTCAGAGACTTCGATGCTGCCTCTGTTGGGCCGTAGGTGCAGGCTGCCAAAATGCAGGACTAATAGGTTTGAGAAATTATAATTAATTTATTCCCTGGTGCCATCAGTTTTCTAAATGAAATGTCGCTCATGAGTGTATTGTATTACCTGCTCTATTTAAATGTTGTGTGTTCATTTATTGTTTTTTTATGGCTGTGTTTGCTGTACATCAAATTGCCCAACAGGGATAATAAAGACTACCTTGGCTTTATTATTATTATTGTATTATCTCTGTAAATAATATTATCTATTCACAGTCTAGATCTGGAAAGTACCCTGAAGTAACAAGACAGGCACTAGTGGCTCCATTATAACCAAGTAAATGTTTTGGGACCTAAAAGCAGAACATAACTCAGTGGTGCAAGTAGATTGGATTTCATTGTGAAGAGCTGTCAGCTTGGTTTGGACTGGACAAAGGTTGTGAGGGTTTGGCAGACAGAAAGGTGGGGAGTGATTCAGCTTGATCCATCAGGGAAGACAAACTAGAAATGGAGCTGGGGCAGGAAGACACAAAATGAATAACAAGAAGTTGGACTGAGGTTTGAAATAACCACAAAGAACCAAACAGGCATTTACAAAGAGGCCTCGACGTTTCTCACTCAGGTAAACAGAAGAATCTGAAACTGATGGTCTGTGAAAATGGGGGTGAAATACTACAGGGCTGATGAGGTGATGGAAATCAGGTGTGTGTGTGTGTGTGTGAGAGAGAGAGAGAGAGAGAGAGAGAGAGAGAGCTTTTTCTCTCCACTTGCAAGTGAACTCTCAATTATACTGTGCACACTGACAGCCTTTCAGTGTACCATCTAGCTGTTGTTAAAGTTAGGCCATGTTAAAGCTCGACAGGAATTAAACACTCAAGTTATGGATCCTCTTGCAAAAACTTGATCAATTTATAGGTAATTCTAAGTCAATTTCCCTCCAGTTTGTTAAACACTCTGATGAGAACAGGGACTCAGATAGAGAAATTTACTGGAGGCAAGGTTGAGTTAAAAAGAGACATGTCAGGAGCGAGAGAGCACAGGAAAAGGGGGACACATCTGAGCCTCACCCAGGATCATGACAGGCTCAGGAAGTGAAGGAGGTCCACCATTCCCCAATGTATCATCACTGTTACTGTCATACAAGACCAACCAAAGCCACCATTAAAACAAACAAACAAAAAATAACAAACACGAAGATGAAGTATCAGTGGTCATCAGTGGACAAACTGCTTCCTTACAGTTTTGTTGTCATCCAAGTAGCCTAGGTGGAGCTCCAACACCCAAACTGGTGTTTTAGGGGACAAGATGGCAGCAGTGGGGTAGGACTGCAGCACTGACCAAATCATGTCATGTCAGTCATGATGTGGGTCTGTTGTGGCTCTGTGGTTCGTGGAAACGAGAACCGATTCTTAGAGGGTTTGCAAACTGAACCAATTATGAACCTGCAGCTCTGGCAACAGCCCAGGACAGGCACCAGGAAAATCTGGTGTGGTATCATGAATATGAGTGCATGGAGAAACCACTAATATATATGAATATAATGTCTATTAACACAGGAAAGCACATCAGATTTAAAAAAAAAAAAGTCCAATCCATAACTTCTGCTGTGATTCAGTGATAAGTAAATAAAACTGAACCGAACTGAATTCATTTTGTTGGCAAATTCCAAATACCTAAAAACCTGCCAGTGGAGCAACCTCCTCCAGCCAATAAGAATCACTGGATATTTTTGTGGTCCAGATGCTCCACGTAAGTGGAATGGCACAGCACTGCACATCTTGAAGTTCAAGATTAAGAGTTCCTGGATCTGCCCCTTTAACTGGATCTGCACCAACATATAAATGGTTCTTCTCTGGACCAGGTCTCTTCCCTTCACCATGTGTGGTGCAAATCAATCACAGATGCTTTGCTTAACCCTACTGACAAACAGACAGAAACAGCTGAAAACATAACTTTACTGGTGAAGGTTATTAACTGATTGATTTCAAACACATACACTACACACACCTGAGTAGCAATACTGTGCATCTGAATCTGCTCAGACACGTCAAACTTGGACGGGAGGCGAGTGTGACTGTGAGAATTATCTTTGCTGTAATTGCTTTCTCACTACCGCATGTAGAACATGTTTCTTCATGCTGGACTTGGTTTATAAAATCATCCATCACTGTCCACGTGCCATCACACAGTTTGTAGCACATATTACACATTAAAATGAGCATATGGTGAAGATAGATGCACATTGTGTTCTGATCACATAATTTTCTCTTGTGTGTGTCAAGATGGATATCCAGGTGTGTGTCTGTGCATGTGTGCATTCACATTGTGATTATGGGCTGACTGTGGTCAGTGCTGAAGCTTCAGATGCAGTCTATACAGTAAAATGTGGCAGCAGAATCATCTTCGCTGCTTTGATCCTTCCCTTTATATCACCACACTATGTCTGATGAGGTAACAGTGAGCTCAATGGAAAGAGCTTATGAAAATATCTATTAATAATAAATGATTCAAATATCATCAAAGCTTTTCCATCAGATCAAATCTCTGCTCAGGAGAAGCTGGTGCTGTACGTTTTGCTTTGAAAAGGCATTTGATCCAGTTTCTCTAAACTTTTTCTGAGACATGTAAAACTACAGCCTCAGTGACTTCATCAAATCCTTTCCTCACATTGATACAGAATCTATGAATATGCAAATAAAGTTCACTTCAGAAGCTGAAGTGCTGGACTCCAGCTGCCTCGTCCTTCACTGACACGTCAGTTTTCAGAGTTTCTGTGCTGGAGGCTCAACACTTGTAGAACTTGCACTCTGCACCATGACTGGCTTGCGAAGCCATTTGGTTGTTAAATATCAAAAAATTCTATCTCATTAAAACAGCAACACAAATTTGATTATCTAAAGTAGAACTTAATAACATATGCATATTTCTTTTTATTTTTTATGTCGCCACACAGCGTCGTTGCAGGGTTGGCCCTCTATGTCTGTAATGCTCAGAGGGAATTTCTTCAGATTTGACACAGATGTCCACTTGGTCTCAAGAATCAACTGATTTGATTGTGGTGGCTAAAGGTTAAAGGTCAAAGTCACTGCACGCATCTGTTCAATAATCATAATAGGATTTAACACAAATTGCAAAAATGACCTTTTGACATTTTTATGATCCACAAAAACACTAGTGATCGCTCAGGTGGTCATTTTAAGTTCTTCTTTATTGTTTTGGTAAATGGTAAATGGTAAATGACTTATGTCACCTCTTAGTAAATGTCTAGTAAATGTCCAAAAACCATGGATATAAATCCAGTATTTGTCTATTGAACTGGTGAACAAACCAGCATCATCACCGCCTCAGTTTTATTTTGAAAATCTTCACATGGTCAAACATCCACAGTGGCTCAACTCTGTAGGACATAAATGGACCGCCTTGCTTACTGTGTATGTGTGTGAGTGTGGAGCCATGCCCTGCTTACATCTGCCTTTTTCATGTATCTCCCACACAGAGCAGCAGTGCAACTCAGCCATGGAGCAGGCCTCCTGTAGAGTTGCAATATTTAAACGCTTATTGCTTCAGTCTCTTCTCAGATAATGAAGACACAGGGTCATGGGCTGATCTGAGGATTACATGAACATTTTGTCATATAAGATCTTTCATAGTTTTACTGTTACACTTTTTCTGAGAAACTTTTGATCACTGATTTTCTTTTTTCTTTCCATCCATAATCACACTTGTGTCTCATCACTACCACATCACATAGAGACAGGACAGCTCTGTTGTGCAGTGGTCTGAGTTGTACTGTCATGCATGTTAGATCACGAGCAGTTTCTCAGCTCCATAAATAGAAGCAGCTCTTGGCAGGTACAGTAAAGCAGGCAGGAAGCAGCAGAATGTAGAGAGTGGTGGCCTCGGCTTCTGCTACTTTTGGGGGGGGGGGGGATTTTTTAAAGGAGCCAGGTTGTGGACTGTGGACTTTCCAGCAGCTCACTGTGGATTTTAGGAAGTTTGTGAAAGAAACAAGTAGAATAGACACTGAAGTCAATGTGGATATATTTAGTAGTTTGAATAATTGGCAAATGGCTGTTTCTGTTGTGGTTTTCTCTTCAGTGCAACTCAACAATGGCAGAATTAGTGGCTATTTTTGCAGAGATTGTGTAGAATGACAGCTGTTTGATTCATTCAATCAGCTGTAAATGTTCTGCTGGTGGTGAGGCTGCTTATTCTGTTGACACTGAAAATAACCAACTCGTGCAACCCACAGCTTTTTCCATTTATTCTATGTGGAGTACTGGAGACATTTTCATACACACACACACACACACACACACAGTCGAAGTCGAAGCCACCCTCTCCCTCATCCATCCTAATACTTCTCAGACAAGTCCTGCACCTCTGTGTGTGTGAGCCGAGCTGGTAAATGATGACATTATGTATCAGCCCACATGATGAACGATCTGATGCAGCAACACAAAGCTGCTGCTGTCAGAAGAGAAATGCACATTCAAAACCGGTCAACTTTCAGCACTGAAGTACAACAGACAGGCGGCTCCATCAACACAAGTCACTTCACACTGTACATGACAACATATTTCGCTGCAACAGAGACGAGTGGAGCTCCTGCTGAGTTCTGAGATCAGTCGGTGGCTACGCTGAACACACACACACACAAGTCAGGCTTTCACTCAAGTGGAGAGCAAGTTTTAACAGAGTTTCCAGAAAGTCTGAAAAGAAAAGATAATTAATGTGTTCCTATTCACTGCTGTAATGTGAACGTAAGGAGTCAGGTGCTTCAGGAGCAAAATAATCAGCATGAGACAATACATCATATCACTTGCGGAGCTCATGCTCAAGAAGAACAGAAAACAACATCTATAATTGCTTTGTGTATTAATTTGAGAAACATGGCAATTTCCTCAGCAGTTAAACCACGATGTGTGTCTGTTTAAGCTATCGGATATTAATCTGCTCAACAAATGCTTCTGTTTCATTCTGCTTGTTCAACTGGAACCCCATAGTCACGCAACTAGGGTCTTAGTGTGATCAGCTCCATCCATTACAGGAAATCATGATAAAGCATGAATATGAAATTTTATCACAGAATTTTTCCCCATATACATAAGAATTAAATTGTGTCATAATTAGTGAATGAATTTATGAGTTATGGCCAGAAATGTGTGTTGTGAGATCACTGAGACCTTGACCTTTGACCTTTGGCCACCGCAAACAAATCAGTTCATCCTTGACTCTAAGAGGACATCTGTGCTGAATTTGAAGAAAATGCCTCAAAGATTTACTGAGATATTGCATCCATGAGGTTGGGATGGATGACCAACCCTAAAGCAATACGGCATGTGTCCCACATCATATTACTTTAGAGGTGGCCGTCCATGTTTGACCACCATCACTTCATCTTTGAGCTAAAGGAAATGTTTTAGCCAAATTTTAAGAAATTTCCTCTCAGTATTGGTGTTTCACAAGGATGGAACATACAGACCGACAAAAATCGCCATGCAAATCAATGTAAATTACCACATCCTGTTTATTATCTATTGTCACATAAACAGTATGTAGTGGTATGATGTTATCAGATAATTCAGTTTTACTTGAAAATTTACTGTTTTTGTTTGAAACAAATACAATCATAATGGGGTTCATTTTACTTACGGTACATACTGATGCAGACTGTGTCCATAGTCGCAGAGTGTCAATACACTGAAGAAGTCTGGAGGCTGGAACTGAGGATCTCCTTTCATCACAAGTGAAAAGGAAGCATTGGCCTCATCAACATACTGTACCATGGGCTGTTAAGATATGTGTGAATTCATACAGAAAAAAATGTGGTGGTAAACATTTAATTTCCAACTATAAGTATATTCTCAAGCGTTTCTGCCTTTGTCTCATTACACAGCGCTCTCAACGACATCGACACGGCCATTTCCCCGGGATCGTAACTTTTCACTGACTCCGCTCCTGGCAATGAGATGAAGCAGTTTCATAAGCACTGTCGCATTCTTAATGATCAGTTGCACAAAGCTAAAGACAATCAAACAGTGAATGAATTGAATTATTTCTAAAACTAAATTCCAATTACCTCCCCTGAATTTACATAACCTCGATAGAAACTATTCCCCCTGTCCCCTTATCTTATTTCCCTCTCTTCCTCCTTTGTTTGTAAGTGTATCAACCTTAATTCTCTTTGGTATGGTGAGTTTTGGCAGAAAATTAAACTTCATATTTTCTCTCTCTGCCTCTTTGTCTCTCGCTCCCTGTCCCTCTCGTTTTCTGCCCTCTTGCTAGTATTGAAATGCGTGCAGCGTGAAATTAAAGCCAATGCATTTCTGACTCTGAAATAAATTTGCCCCTCTGATGAGGTTGGAGTTGGTCCAAGGCTCTGTGATGAAAACACTTTTTTACACTTATTTTCCTGCATGGTGAAATTATCCACTGCTTATTATTGTTCGGCATACATGACTCTCTCCTCTGGGAGAGTAGCTGCGGTGCTGTTTTCTCTGACAGTTTATTCATTTTTCTATTCTTCTGTGAAGCTCCTGTCTTTGAGGATCCTTGTTTTTCTTTTAACCAGTTTTTTAGGAAGGGGTAAAGTATTTCATTTGTGCAGTGTTAAGCCTTACATTCATGGCAATCATGCATCCTAGTGTAATGAAATTTACTCAGCAGTTAAATTAGAGGAAAAAGGAAAGCATAAAAGGTGTGTTTCCTCACAGAAGGAAAATAGGAGGCATACTGTAGGAACCTTCTTCTGTTGAAATGCTGCAAAACCGAATTCTCTATAGTTCAGAAGAACTAGATATCCAGTCTTCTTACAGCTCTAACATGGCTCTCACCAACACCGCCACCCAGCCAATATGCAGGAAATATGTGACAACCTCCTCTTCTTGAGTTACAACATTGAAAAATGAGTTGTTGTTTTTTTTGTCTGTTTGTTTTTTGCAGACCATTATGATATCACAGTGAAGTCCACCCTTGACTTAATTCACATATAAAATATAATCACTTACAGGGATTGTATCCTCATACATATTTATTATTACTTACTGTTTATTTCATCTTGTTCCAGATTACAACATTCACAAGAGCCTGACCTTTGACCTTTGGTCTTTGACCACCAAGATCTAATGTCATGAGTCCAAGTGAATGTTTGCACCAAATCCAAACCAATTTCCCTATGGTTGTCCTGGAATATCACATTAAAGAGGCCAAAACCAGGTTTTGTGAGTTGAATGCATCCTTAACCTTGCACCTTTGATCGCTAAAATGTAATATGTTCCTACCTGAGTCCTGGTGAACATTTGTGCCAAATTTGATGAAGTTCCATCAAGTCTTTGCTGAGATTTTGCCCCTGATTAATAAAAGACTCATCCACATGTGTTTTCAGTTGTTCTAATTGGCCCTCTGCTCTGATTGAACCTGTCAACAGGTGCAGCAGTAGAGTGAGGGAGATGTCAATCAAAAGGCAGTGAGTGCACGCCCACACTGTTGTGACATTTTGACTCGTCATGGTAAAAGAAAACACAGAACTTAAAGTATATTTTTCAAGACTTTATTGGAGAGCACAGTGCAGAGAGAGGGGGAATGACATGCAGTAGGGGGCTGCCCGATGTGGGATTCGAACCAGGGCTGAATGCAGCAAGGACTATAGCCTCTGTATATGGGGCACCTGCTTAACCCACTGCACCACACCAGTCCCAGTGAGTCATAACAGTGAGTCAGCATCAACACCAGGACCCTGATCTGAAGCAGCTGAATGAAATTCAACCACATGTCATGTCCTTTTGACAGTGAAAAAAGTGAAATTGCCAATCTGCTGTCTTTATGATGTGACACTCCAGAATAATCAAACCAAAACTGTTCAGGTTTGTTTGAATCATCCTAGTTTGTAGTTTGTTTTAATCATCCTAGTCAAGAGTGAGTTTAACACCCAGGATATGTTAAACTCACTCTTTCCCTCAGATTTCTTTTGATCTTCTGTTATAGTAGTAACTTGCCTTTGCTAACCAATGTTACCAACCTTAACGCTCTACATTGTGTGTGAAGAAAGATGAGGATGCTTACATGGCACCATGTACTTTCTGGCATGGAACAGAATATGTCCTGATGTCACACAACACACTACAAACAAACAGCAAGTTATTTGAGCCCGGAGGCTAATTAGCAATTTGTTGTCATGTGAATATTTCAGCACTTCAAAAGTACACACTCACAAGTCTTCTTGAATATGAATGACAATGGTGAATATGAATATTTGCACATAAATGCTCATATGCTGTACATTGTAAAGCAATATGTGTAATATCTCAAAGCTGCCATAGCTACTACTCCAACAGAGGGAGCCAAGAGCCAATAACAAAACCTGACCAGTAACATGGGAGTGAGCATGCTTTCTCCAGACCCCAGTGATAATCTATGTTTTTCTCTATTCTAAGTTCTAAGATTGTTAAATATGGGAGTATGGTGATCAATTTGTTTAAAGAAGGCCATGAAGTGGTTGAAATGTTGTAGTTTATTCACTTTTTCAGGCTTTTTGTTGGTAACCAAGAAAGAAACTGAATCCAGGAAGAAAATGGAAAGACATTTAAACACAGAACTGAAGCTTTATTCAATGCCCCTGTGGCTATTTTCATACAACAGGCACCAAAACATCCATTGTTTGTGCAATCTGAGGAAGGTGTAGGAGGAAATGAGTGGGCGTGCTTTAACCCTCCCACAGGTCATAAAACATTTTTTCCATTGCTGTAGTGGACTTATACCAACATTATGTTTTGATGCTGGTTGATATTAGTGGGACTGAATCAGCAAAGTGAAATAACTCCCTGAGCAACTCACATAGGAGAGCTATGGATGCATTTTCAGCACTATATGAAATAAGTTGATGTTTGAAAGGTATAAAAGTTGGGTCTAAAGTCCTGGTATATAAATTAAAGGTACTGAATTTCAAGCTCTGCTGCCTCTGTAATCAATCAGCTTTGATAGCGTAATAGCACCGTCAAAAGCAGCAGCTCAATCTTGATATATCCTGCTTCAGAGATGACCAAAAAGGAGCTGAGGAGGAAATGAAAATTACTCTATCTCATAAATTATTGATTGTTGAAACATACAGTCCAGTTTTCCTTCATACAAGGGCTGCATATCCCTTTTTTGAAGGGAAGAAGGAGAGTGTAAAAAAATATGGCCGTCCCTGCTTTATTCATTACTTTGTTCCCTTATAGCCCCAGAGGTATCATTTTTGTTCAATTGGCAAATAACCATCTTTCAACTTTTTTTTTCTGTCTCCACTCATTCAGAGAAATTGCCCATGGATCATCATCCTCAGAAGCTGAGAGCCAGGTCCATATTTAAAATTTGAGTTTATTTCCCCTTTAATCTTTGATGATTATAACTCACGCAGCAGCGCTCCAGCACCCCAGTGGTGATTATTCATTCACCAGCCCATTTCTCTCTTGGCTGAGGTTGCTCCCAGTCCAGTCATATTAATCAACCACCGCTCTAATTGACTGATTAAGTCATGACTCTAGCAGCCAAAATGGCTGACTGACTCATTAAACTATGACACATATTCTGCTTGCAAAATGGCTGACTGCAATTCACTATCTCTGACTTTTATGGGTAATAAAGTCTTTTCTTCTAGAGCTAGAGAGGTGTTATTTACAGGACCACATCTTTACACACTTCAGCTTGCAAATCATGAAAATGCTACTCTCATAGACTTAGACACTCAAACTACTGGCTTTTCATGTTGTAGATGGATGGGGACATGTAGAATAGATGATCTGATGTGTTTGATTCTCCATTCATCTATTATCATCTGTTGGTCATGGTCATTGTGGCAGGAGACTAAGCAGGAGGTTCCAGACATCCCTCTCGTGAGCGATGCCCAAGGCATTCCCAGGCCACATGGGAAATATAGTCCCTCCAGCAGGTTCTGGCCCCTGGGGTCTCCTCCTGGTTGGACATGCACAAAAAAACCTAGGTAGGTGTCAGTATCTAATGTCCATCCGCTTTAACTGGTTCAATTCAATATCAAGGAGCAGCGACACTACACCAGCCCCTTCCAGATATCCGAGCTACTCACTCAATCTTTAGGCTGAGGCCAGTCACCCTAGAGAGGAAACTGGAGTTCACGACTGTAAGAATATACGTACAACCTCTTCCTGCCAGTCCATTAATCAACTGCTTTGCATTTCTTGGAAATATCTGAATAATCGTTGAGATATTCATCATCTACCTGTTGAATTGATATACAATTTTGAAGACAAATAGTGTCCAGATGAAGCATTCCCCTGACCTCAGTGATCCAGTGGATTTTCTTTTACAAGGACAGTAGGCTTAGTGTTAATTAGCATATATATTAACCCAGTTACCATTGCAAACTTATGGAACTTTACTGAGCAAAACACCACTGAGCCATTGTACAGCCCCTGAAAGCCATGAGCATGGCTTAGCATGGCTGCAAACAAGAGAATAACTGATACATAAACAGTTTTATCATGAGGTCGAAAGAGAAGTGGATTCACAAAGACTGCGTTACCCACCTCTCAGTTATTAAGTTAAAACTGTATTTCTTTATGGAGGCATTGAGCAACAGTAAGTGTCTGATTTATTTCAGGTCCAGAAGTATAACCATTATATCTGATTTTATTACATTTTACAAGAATTTGCGGAACTCCTGTCCTTTGTTCACTGTATATAAAATATGATGTGGCCTACGCTCCTGGAGCAAAATTAGCGATATGTTTTTGTGAGCCTTGGTCTTAGAGTGAGGATGAATTTGTCTTGTGAGTCCCAGGCTGAAAAATAAGGCCTACATTAGAGAGAAAATGTGCTATCGGTGGGCTGCCAAGTGCCTGTGCAAGAACCTGCTGGGCCAATTCATTTATATTAGGGTGCCCTGTAGAGTTTGTCTACGGGAAACTGCAGTGACCGGGGATATCCATCTGCACTGAGCTAATGAGGCAGTGCTGGGTTAGTAAGTATTGGTCATACTGAAAGACACATGCATTCTTACTCATATAGAGACACAGAATACAGAGAGAGGCTGAGGTTACGGTGGCCCCGAAGGACAAAACAAAACAGTGTTTTTGAAGTGAAATATTTCTGTTTCCTGAAATGCTTAATGTTCCTTGGGATGTGAAGTTTTCTGAAATTATGTGTTTTTCTAAATATCACAAGTGTTTTCTGAAATGCTGCTGAATCTAAAAGAAAACCCCTTTTTGGTACCAGATATTCCATCATCATTGGGTTTCTGAACTGTTGCATTTTTCTACTGTCTGTCGAATCAAATTTCATGCAACATCTCAGAGGGTCTGATGACATTTAATGTGTGTGTGTTTTTAAGAAATCATTTCTTTTCTTAAATTGTATTTAAAAAAAAAAAAAAAAAAAAAAAAAGTTCTAGTTAGTTATTTGAAATGTTGTGTTTCCTGAAAAGCTGCGGCTTTGTCTACAACATGGTCTATGTAATGTGTAATGTGTAATGTGTATAGGCCCAATGTGGTTTGTGAGATGTTTTTTAATGTAATTTTTTCCCCTAAAATCATGTTTTTTTTAACGTTTTGTCTTTTAAATGTTGCTGCATTTTCTAAAATATGTTTCCTATCATATGGTGGTATGCACTTCAACATCATTGTGTTTTTTAAAACATGCAAAATGGTTTGTTTTCTAAAACATTGGATTTTCTGAAAAAGTCATGTTTTATGCAAAATGATTTGTCTTCTGAAACATTTGCTGAAATGTGTGTTTTCCTAAAACACAACTGCTTCAAACTCTAAGACAGTGTATGTATATGTACAGTATATATACAGTATATATATGTATGTATATATGTATATATGTACAGTATATATATATATATACCATATATATACACACACACACACATATATATATATATATATATATATAGAGAGAGAGAGAGAGAGAGAGAGAGAGATGTTTTCAGCATTATGATTTTTATAAAATGTGTTTATAGTGCACACGGCCTACAGTCACACAGTGACACAGCCATATTTTCCCTCAGTGGTAATGATATCCACACTGATCAATGTTGAAAGAGAGGCCAGTCGAGCAGCAGTTCAGCCACTACAGCAAACAAATAGTCCAGCTGACCAATGCACCTCTGGCAGTTGTGGGCTACATCTCACAGCGGCATTAGCCGGCGTTGCTAATGAGCTATTACAACAGTGACCCTCGGGACAAACTCATTACCAGATGACAATAGACGGCAGACAGAAGCTAGATTCATTATCATAATTATCAGCGCCGCCTTTATTGCAGCTCACTGGGGTTGCTGGTCGAAGAGTGTGTGTGTGTGTGTGTGAATAGAAGCACAAGACAGAGAGTGCTACAAGTAGTTATAGACCATTACAACATGGTGAGAAATGATCTCCTTGCCCATGTGATAGCTCGCAGCAATTTGAATGGAATTCCCTCATATGTTTTCTGCTGTAATGAGGCGGCTGAGACTCTCAAATAACATCTGGTTGTGTCTATTTTGCCCCTTACAATGTTGAATGATTCTTCCTTTTAGTTAGTTTTTTTTTTCTTTTTCTACCATAACAGGCTGAAGCTAAAGCTCTAAATCTGGTCAATAGGCCCATTACAAATCCTGTCTGAGTCTGCTCACACAAGTTTGAGGATGGACGGCCTCTTCAGGGCTCTGCAGCTGTCCCATCTGTTCAGCAAAATCCATCAAATGCCCATCTATCAATCTGCTCGTTCGCTTGTTGACTTGCACCAGGAAGTTTACAAACTTCTGCTTCTCACGCTGTAAGATAGTGAGGAGGGTAGGCTAATTCTGTGTGATTCTTACTTCAGAGAAATGTGATGTCAATGTGAGGCTAAGAGTTAGACTAAGAGCGTGTGGTTGTGCTGGTTTGCCATGAGCAAAGGAACTGAAATATTAATGTGATTTCTGCAGTTATGTTGAAATTAGACGTTTTAACTTAAAGTTTTTTCTCCCGAGTCCAAGGTTTTAGTTTACTAGAGCCGTGCTTCAGACCTGGTGGCTAAGGCCCACTGGTGGACCAAGAAGGTATTATGACATCTGCAAAAAATATAGAAAAATGATTTACATGGATAATGTTTGTAAATACTTTAATGCTCAAACATCATGCAAGAGCTGCCATACTGGTATGAGGAAGAACAACTCTGTGCATTATGCAGATCCTTACTTTTCCTCCACCAGGTCCAGATCATCTTTCTACATTAAGATCCACAGATTATTTCCTGAGAAATTTATAACATTGATGAAAAGTTCTCTATTGCGCAATGATTGAAAGAAATTCCTGTATTCGTCCCTTTAACTGCATCCACACCACAGCCTCCGCCACATCCCTCCACCAAGTTTGGTGCAAATTGGTTCAGAACTTTTTGCGTTATCCTGATGAAAAACAAACAAACAAACTCACTGATGCACTCAGGTCCAAACCAAGGTGCAGGTAATAAGCCTCTAATAGTCTCATGGGCAAACAACAGTTTCTGTTGAAAAGAAAAGAACCAGACTCGAGCTTCCATTCATACAAAGCCCATGAGGGTCCATTAAAACTTGTCAAAGGTTAACGGCTGCACAGCACGTAGAAAAGTTTGCTTGCTACCTTAGCTAACTGGGATGAAGAGAGGAGGAGGGGTGTAAAGAAAGAAAGACAACAAAGACACAGGAGGAGAGAAGTTTCAAAGGAAATGATGGGGGGATGGATGGATGGATGGATGGGAAGATGGAAAACACAATGAAGAAAAGGAAGAAGCGATGAAAAGAGAATATTCAGAGGAGGAAAAGGTGATCAAGATTAAGGAGGAACAATTAATGAGGAGCAGATGGATGGGAGGGAGAAAAACCAGTGGCGTCAAAAAGGAGGCATGGAGGAGGGAGTGAACAGAGGGAGGAAGGAGGGAAGACAAAAGGAGGCAACTGGCACAGAAGAAGAAGGAAGGAGAGAGAATTAAGGAAAAAAGGGTCTGAAAAGGAAGAAGAAAGTGGGAAGGAAGGAAGGAATGCATCCCTCCAAGAAGGAGGGATGCATGGAGCAAAGGATGGCTGAAAAGAGTGAGGGATGACGAGACAGGGGCCGTGACGGGGAGCCATTAATAATTTATGATAGCCTCAGCTTTTCAAAGCAGCCCAGCGGTCCCGCTCTCTGCTTTCCCCTGACGTTTAATTTGTCTGAAAATCAGCGAGCGTGGAGTCTGATTATCGTCTCCGTCTGCCAACGCCTCTGCCTCAATCTCTCTGACACCAAGGTAGGATCACAAGCTGTTCTGTACACGCATCAGCCTGGAGTCCTTTAGGTTAAAACAACCCTCCACTGTAAGCTGCACCCCGAAGATACAACGTATGAGGCGCTATCACTCTGTAAAGCATCTCTGAACCTCACATCTCCCTGAAATTAAATGCAGTGACACCCACCTGAGGTGTTCTGTGTTTTTCCATTTATGAGGCTGTTACATTGACAGGGAAATGCAATAAAGTGTCCTTGTCCAAGCTCTCACTGTTGGGTTTTACAGGCTGTTTGATGGGCCTGTTCCTGAAAAGGGGCCAGAATATCTCGGTCTCTTACAGTGGCCCAGCGTCTGTAACAACAAAATGGCTTTTTGGTCTCTATTGATGCCTCGTTCACCACAGAGGAGGGATTAGAGTCAGAAAAAGTAGAAAATAAGCTTCTCTCACATCAGAAAACTGGTTTGTGGATCATTGGTGGGTCAGGGTTAGTTGATGGTAAATGTCTCCAACAGAACATGGGTCTTGTACAGTGGCTTAAATCTAACAGTTTTGACTAACTATAGTAAATATGTCACTGCACTGCATGGTCCAGTACAGTGGCCCTCAGACACACTGCAGTGCACTGCACACTGCTCAACACACTGCAGCTTTCAGTGCAAAGAGCCACTGGTCACTTTAGTGCAACAGTCAGATTCAAAACATAAAACAAACAGATTTAAGTTCTCTGTGGTCCCCTTATCTATCCACTTACTCAATAGTAAGAGGTGAAACCACGGTGGGAGTGAGCAGTGTGTGCGGGTGGTGTGAGGAGAGGTGTGTAAGTGAGGGATACCATGCATGGGCGGGTGGGTGTGTGTTTGCATGTGTGAGTGTAGTCAGGACAGCCAAGGGATGAAGTGCGTGTGTTATATTATCTTATCTTATCTTATCTTATCTTATCTTATCTTATCTTATGGAAAATGATTTATATTATTTATATAAAACATACAAATCTAAACAAATAAAATACAATGACATTTCGAACAACATGTCAATAACATCATTCAGGAGCGATATCTTTACTCTGTATCACTGGTGACCCACGCCTCTTACTCATACTCTTAACTGACCTCTGCTCATGTTACTCATTGGTCGAAAACATAAATGAAAACAAAGAAACCAAACACAAAGGCATTTAAACTACAGCTCACATAAATATCAGTGTTTCCCCCTTTTCACATCTTATTTATTATGTTTCTAATCGTTTGAACAGCTAAAACAGCTTAAATTATTGTGAATCTAAAACGGGCAGACACATAAAATAAACATCTCAATGAAAACTTTCCATCAAGCTCATAAGATACAACACATAGTTAAACATTAAGCCTTTTCTCCTCATGAACTATTAAAGAAACAGTTTCTCGTTAAAGTCCACAGTCCTACACATGTCTGAGGGTTGTCTCTTCCAACAGAGACATCTGTCCTCCAAACCTCTCAGGAGGATTCATCTGAAGTATTTGGAAAAACAGTGGAACATAATAAGATAGAAAAATGACTAAGAGCTGCCTTTTGTCTTTGTTTTCTGTCCCTTAATCATCTCCCTCTCATTTATGTAAGTCTTTGGAAGGGTTGGAAACCAGCACTTAAAACTAACCAACTGCATCTGAAGCAGTCACCACCAGGTCTTTACATTATGTTGGTTTCTGCTTTCTTTAGCCTAAAAGTAGAGCTCTATTTCCAGATTAATTCACAGGAGCTGGCAGAGTTGAATTGAATCTAATGAAAAGGACCACAGAGGAAACACTGAAGTATAGACACAGAATGATTCTGTTTTTTCTCAGTCTCAGTGGAAAGAAAAAGGTGTACACATGTACAAATGGATGCTCCGCTGCTGCCACCTAGTGGTGCTGTAGTGCTACAACAATGCAGTGCACACCAACCTAACCTGTTTTACACAACACTCACCTAGAGCTCCAGGTCTAAATAAACCTGAAAGAGTCACAGAGAAATTGTTTCATCCTACATTGTTTTCCTCATAAATCATACAAGTAAAAACAAAGTTCTGCCCAGATCAGGGAGGATCTGATGAAACAGTGGCACTGACTCACAAAACCACACAGGCACAGCTAAGGGTGTTTTCAGCCTGATGCCCTAGACTTAATACGAATTACTTCATTAATCCCCAAAGGGAAATTCATTTGTCTGTCAGCTCATCAACCATTTGCAGAAGAATGAAGAAGCCTGGTGGCTGAAGGTACAAAGGATCTTCTATATTTCTCCATCCTGCAGTGAAGAGAGAGGAGCCGTCCACCACCGCTCTTCTCTTGGTCCATCAAGGTCTTATGAAGAGGATGATCTGAGTTGTTCAGAATGGACTCCACCAGCATGTATCTCTGATCTCTCTGAAGTCAAGTGCCTCAGGATGTTTCGTCTGTATCCTAGCAACGACTTCATGGAGAACTTCACATGGAACTTCAGCAGTAGCCGTTGGTGGGATGTACACATGTATTGTTTTGATTTGAAAAAATGTCTGCTTCCTGAGTCTTCACCCATATCTCCAGCTCCTCATCACTCTTGTTGAGCAGAGAGTCGATATTTTGCATGATGACTGAGGCAGAAAGGATCTACAGTACATCTCCACTTCCAAGCCTTTAACCTCTGCACCTCCAGCACAGCAACCATGAAAGCACCCCCTCATCCAGGCTGGAACAACGTGGCATCCTCCAGACTTGCTCCATTTTCAATGACAGAAGCTCCTCTCCTGAAGAATCTCCTCTCCCCACAGAAGTGTCCATCAGTAGTTGACAAAATACAACAAAAACATACAAAAACACAGCAAAAATAAAGCAAAGGTTGAGTAAAAACTCAGAGCTACCAGACTTTGCTGCTCCCAGTTGAAGCGCATGTTCTGGAAATATGCAAATGTGCTTAGGTACAGTGTGGGTCAGCGAGTGGCGAGAATCCTCACTTTCAACACATATACTGTAGGATCAGTTACACAATCACATGAGGTCAGGTCACGTAAAAATATACTTATGGAAATATACTGTGTATAATAACTGCTTAGATTGTATCTGAGTTTTAACAGCTTTTAGATGTGAAATCATTTTATACAGATGTATGAAATATGCTATTGAGGTGCATTATGGGAAGAGTTTAAGAAACTTGAAGCTTGCTAAAGGATAAATGTTGCATTATCTCTGTGGATTCATCACTGTCTGTAATTTAATTCCACAACCCTAGAGCCATGCAGAGTCTTATAAGTTTTCTTTGTGGGGCAAATTAAAGGCTTCGGTGATTAAACTTGACAAACAGGAAGTCAGAGGAAAGGTGGTGATTCTAGTGCCTAACAAGTTCCAGCATTTACCCTTTTAAAACTAGTTAAACTAACTGTCGAGCCTGTGAAAGGGGAAAATAACCTGCGTTATTCAGACCCCATCACAACCAGACTGCATCAGAATGACCATGAAAACTGGTTGCATGGTACAGTATGCAGGAGATGGTGCAGTATGTCGAAAACAAGTGTGATTCAGTCAATCATTTTCAGGCAAAATTAGCAGAGATCAGACCAGCAAGCCAGTACATGGAAAACTGGCGCATTTATCATATTTATTGTACACACCACAGTGCAGCAGCGCTCCCAATCTCATTGTATTTTTAATGTGCTGTTTCTTCACCCCAATATAATAAATGAATAAACCCACACCATGTGCCAAAAAAAAGATAAAAACGCACCCATCTGCCAGCACCCCTCTCTCTTATCCTACTTGGACTCTTCCAGAATTATAAAGAGGTGCTCTCAAAGCAAAAGGCCACCACAGCACCTGCTAGATGACAACACAATAAGGGATTTTAAAATGGACATTAAATGGATAATCTATGAATAATCAGTACAAAGGGTGCAAATATGCAATGTGCAAGTCTAAATAAGTGCCAATATCTCAACCAAAGAACAAGTCCTATCATTAATGTACTGCAATGAAATAATTGTTAAAAGTGTATATATTTATACAACCCAACTGTGCAATATTTACAAGGTTCATAAAATATCTGTTTCAGGGCACAAAGTGCTCTTTGTTACACAATCTAACCCTCAAGTGTGACCCAGTCAAAGTTAGAATAGGGCAGGTGAGGGTTTACAATGTTTGTTGAGTTTACTGTCATTTGTGTTGTATGTCATTTGTTTTTCAGTGATTGGTCACACATCACTGGCCATATATGAATGGTTATAGGAGATTTCTGGAGCTTAAATATGATATATTGGGATACTATAAGCAAGGTGGTGTATTGTGATCTTTTTAAGTCTATTTTGTAGAAACAACTATAAGATACAATGCTGTGGGCTCAAACAAATAGTTTATTCTTATGCATAAAGACTCAGACAGTTGCACCTACATTTGTATTTGACAGTACTCACAGTAACATCCTCCTTTACAGTACTGCTGTTTGTGCGATATGAACAAAGGTATTACCACTGATACACAAAACCACTGTCACCATGTTTACTACTGATAAACTACCAATAAAGCTATTCAAAGAATCAATATAGTATCAGGTCATAAAATATCAAGATATTTTAGTGTGTTGAAATTTTCTTACACCCCTGTCATATGCGTAAACTCAACACAGGTTTGGTTTTTCAGTGAAAATGGGCAGTTTCTTAAAAACAAAAACCAAGAGAGGAGGATAAAATAATGAGTAGAAAAAAGAAAATACGTTGCATATCCCAGTGTAAAGACATTAATGTGAGCTAACTGTCCCCAGAAGGTTCAAGAGCTCAGCGTTCACCCATGAAGCTCTTGGGAGGAAGGACATCCCCCTACGAGACAGAGACTTTGTGGAAGGTCCTGGATACAGTGTTCCTCTTTCCTCTTTGTGAAAATGTGGCCTTCAGCACCTTAGTGCCAGGTGAGGAGGCCATGATGGACACCTGCTTCTCTATCTTCTCACCTGGTTTCAGAAGATACAGACTGAAAGAGAGAGAGAGAGAGAGAGGGAAGAAACTTAGCATTTCGACTTTCACAAAGACATTGCCACACACGCGCACACACAACATCTCAAGAGAGAGAGGGTCTTGAGATTAATGGTTTTGCACAAAGTAAGAAAGTAGGTAATAATATTGGAAAATGAATAAAAGAGCCATTTGACAAAAGATTTGCCGTCCCACAGCATGAAGTGATCGTGTAAATGTGTGTGTGTGTGTGTGTGTGTGTGTGTGTGTGCGTGTGTGGGTGAGTGCTTTGAGTGATGAGTGATTCATAACATCAATTACACAACCAATCTGTTGCCAGGTACCGAGTTCCCAGAACTCACTCTCTGCCCTTTGTCAAGCCAAAGAAGCAAATGCCAAAGCAGCTTTATTGCTTCAGTGTTTAACAGGAGGATTTATAACCTCTTAACTAGACACTTCCTCTGAATCTCTTCTCTTATTAGCTTATTCCTCTCTGGGGTCAAACTTTTGCCCTAATGTCTGGGCCAATAAAAAGCCAGGCTCCAGGGCACTGAAACCACGCAGGAATGGCTGGACTCTGAAGTTTTCACTGACACTTTCAGTGACAAAGTCTGATAAATTAAAAGCCTCAGATGAGGAGGATTAAGTCTTAACCACAAACAAGGAGATAAAATGCAAATATGGTAATAAGTAGAAAGCCAGAATCACTGAAGCTGTGCCTTTTCAAAATGATGTAAATGTGTCTGATATGGACATAAAATTCTCCATCCTCTTAGGGGAAATGAGGAACACTGACAAACCTGGTAACAAAAGGACTAAAAAATGGTAAAAATACGAACATTTATGTGTCTTTTTGTATGCTTCTGCAGCCATTTAGCTGGTGTATGCAGTGTGTTGTGGAACTTTTGTCATACTCCTTTGTTTTGTAGTGTGGTCCTGAGAAATCTTTGACTTAAGGGCTATGTTACCTCCCACAGCCTACCCCTTCATCCAAAAGAGAAGAGGGCTACCCCTGACAAGAACATGCAGAAGTCTTCACCATAAAAACCCTTCATCCTTTTTCTTATTAGATTCCTAACTACTGCAAGTGAACTATTTTTGAGAACTATTGCACAACCTGATTTGAATATAAAGACAAGTTGAATGAAAGTAAAAGGAAAAGAGGAGGAGATTGCAGAATTGATAGTAAGGATTAAGTTCATCATAGTAAGGATTACGGTAAATTAATCCCTGAATATGTCCGTACCCTGCTCTCCCTCACAGAGCGACAGTTATAGGAACACTTTGTTTCAGACGTTGCAAAATTGCACCACGCCACATTCCCATGCCACATTCTTCAGACACTGAAGCCACACATCATTTTTTCGTCACACCTCAAGCAGGAGAGAGAGCCATGTGTGACATGAGTGGAATGTGACCACAGGACACTCTCTTTTTTGTTTCTTATGCATCACTTTTGGAGCTGAGATGACACAACAGTTTTAGACCGTAAGAGCGGTGATGAACAGACTTACCTGGTCTCCTGTTTGCCTTTCAAAAGGCCAGATCCCTCCACAGTGAGAACAGCCTCACGTACGGCTTTGGTGAACAGGTTGGTGAAGGACACCAGGGCCACATACTGCCTGCTCATCTGGATGCTGTCCCCTCCTTTGATCTGCACAACAATAAGTTATGTGATCAGATACTGGACCAACCAACCAAATCACTCCATCAGCTGAATCTCATTGTGATACAGTTTTGTGAGTTATTGTGTTAGGGGTAACACTGGGGTAACACGTGGGGGAGGAGAGTATGTCATAGTCTGGGAGGGTGGATGCTGTTGTACCTCTATATCTATCTGTGGTGAGATTATGTTGAACTCCTCTGTATCCAGGGCTCTTTCCTTAGTTCCCACATCCTCCATCACCACTGCGACCTTCACAAAGTCTTCTGAGTCGCCTCCCACAGCCGACTCATACGCAGAAGCAGCGATGGTGTGCTGGTGCGTCACAGCTGCAGAAAACATAACGGATGGGGTAAATTAAAAGTGAGAGCATACAAAAGCGAATCAATCAGGAGCAGTGTTTGATTCAGAAAGCTTGAGACCTCCTTACTTTCATACGGCTTGATGTGCAAGTCCTTCTCTGTTTTCCAGAAGGCCTCCTTTGTGTGACTGTTGTATTCTTTAACTTGAGCACTGAGGTATTCCTTCAGGACCCTGGAGTTGCTTGTATTGTTTGTGACCATCACACACATGCGAATGCTCTCACCCATTGTTGGCGTCCCCTCAATTTTTAGGGACACCTCCAAATCAGATGGCAGCTCTGCTGGCATTGAAGCTGGGAAAGATTGGTCACTACACATTCCTATAAAATAAAGGAAAAAAAACCCAAAAAGTATCTTATGGAAAAAAAAAAAAAATTAAAATACCAAGTAGTACAGTTAGACCACGTGCTGTGAAGCTCTCTTGAACAGACAGCAACACTTCTGGCTCTGAAGCTGGGAAATAGGCACAAGGTGTCTCTGTGTGTGGCTCCCAGATAAACTGATGAAGAAAATTTAAAAGATACACTGGTGCTCCTGGTGACACCTTTAGATGTAAAAGACACCAATGTGGATCCGGCTGCCCCAGTAAGGCATAGGGTTAGGGTTAGAGAAGGTGTAGAAAACCACACAACCTCCTTTGACTAACATTTGCAGAGGAACAGGTCTAACTCAACTTTAATTAATGCTTTTATCAAAGGGGCTGTTTGTGAGTTTGCATGCACTTCAGATTTCCTTAATGTCCTGTATGGGTTTGTAAAACTGAAGTCAAAATGTTGACTTGACATATGAATTTTTTTCTTATTCATTTGTTTGTGTGTTAGTTTGTTTGTTTTTGTAGGAATAACATTAAAGCATGTGACGTCCAAACCAGTTCTTTCTGAAAGACTAAGTGAGATTTTATGATGAAAAAGCAATAGTCTCAAAATACAAAGTTGATCAAGTAGTACAGTTACACCACATGTTGTGAAGCTCTTTTGAAATCCTGCATTGTGCAATCAATTTGATCATTGCAAATGTGTCACCTATTCTTGCCTCAGGATTAGTCAGCAGCTGGTGCAGACTGAGAGCTGGATGGCTTGAGTCCCAGCTGGCTGGACCGGTTCCTGTATGCCCCCCCACTCCTCTCCCTGCATTCCTGCCTGTCTCTACTGTCTCTCTCCAATTGAGGCGTAATGGCCAAAAATAAACTATTCAGAAACCACAGAATAAAAAAGAGCTGACAAGTTTTGCAGCTTTAACATACACATCCTGTAAGCTCTGCATTTAATGTCTGACTGATGGACAGAGCTGTCAGTTATCTGCCGAGCATCAAAAACCCCTCTGCATCAGACTGTCACCACTTTACTTCCTTTTGTCTTACTTCTTTTTGTCTCTCTGGTCCTGCATCATTTCTCATGACATCTTTCAACTGCTTATGAACATTCAGGTTGAAGTTATTGTTGTTTTATGTGCACATATTATGTTTGCATGGTGAAGGGAGGGTGTAGGTCCTGTGTTACCTCTTTCACAACTCCGGCTGCAACTCATCATTATCATGTCATCTGAAAAAAACAAAGACCAGAAAGTGGGAATAAAAAAGTCGCTCAAAACCCATGTGTGGAAAACAAGACAAGGCATCCTGTACTTCCACTGTCTCTACTTCCTGTCTCATGATGCAATTAAAGAAGACAGACTAGGGACACAAGATTTTTCTTACATTGTTTTTTCTTATAACTGTCCGTCAGATTCTCTGGGCTGTCAGAGCCCACACTCTTGGTGTAGATCAGCTTGCCGACCACCTCAGTGTCCACCTTCTTTGACAGCACCATGCCATCATGCACAATCATTCGTACAACGTCAGCATCAACGGAGGCGCAGACAAATTTTGTGTCATACTCGGCCATGACAAAGTGGTCCTGCACGGCAGCAACTGGGCAAGGGCCACAGCGGAATATCCCTACAGAGACAGATGTGGTGGGTCATTACGTTGGCTGTTTAACATTCATACGTCAGGCACTTTATCAATTTCTTTGCACACAAACTGTTATTATAATACAAATATACAGTTTAATAGTGTGGAGCCTCCCTCAGGGCAGGGAACCTACCATCACTCCTCTCCTGGGGGGTGGGTCCACTACCTGCCAGCCGTCATACTGACCATATTTATTCACGTCTGGTCTCGTCATCCAGCACTCCACCCACACATGGAAGTTCCTGCAGGACATACAAGGATGAATGCATAACACACTTGGAAAATGAATATTCGCAGATTAATAATGTTCAAATAAAGCTGCTTTGTAGCAGTGGTTGGGGGCAGTTTTGGACAAATTTAGGCAATTTTGAGTAACAAGAGACAAAATAGGGAGACAACAAGAAGATCGGCGTTACAATATCTATTCTGCCTTAGCTGAGGCCTGAAATCACAACCTCTGACACCAAGAACCATCCTCTAACTAATTGAGCTAATTGGCTGGAAGTGAGATCTGGTGTGTGGCTGAACAAATGGACTCAAGCAGTCACCAGCCAGGCAGCAGCTGTCAATGCAGATTTCTGTTATCAAGACAAAGTCTGACAGTACATAAATTGTGTCTTGACAGCATGAAAATGTTGGTGATTTGTTTTTAATGATAAGTGTTTTGCTTCATAAGAGAAAATCTGATGTTTAAAAACACCATTCTTACATTGACTGCAGTTGTTCCCATGACAGCTGAATTCAACATGTTTTCAAAATTGAAAATGTATTCATCAAGAATTGGCTGGTACATGTTTACAGTACTGTTTACAGTCAAACATTTTCATGCACCGTTGGCTCTATTTTCAAATATCAAAAGTCCAGTTGTGTTAACTTTGTGGGGGACGGTCTGAAGATGCAGTGCAGCAAATTTGGTGTCAATTGAGCAAAAGTCATGGGACAAGAAAGGTTTAATAAGTTTTACAGGTTTTAGAAAAAAACAGAGTGATGGACTTCAACATTTGCACTGAGGTTGAACGTGCAAAGGTTTCTGCAGTACTGGGGCTACATTTTGGTGAAAGTTGCAAAACTGTAGCATGTGCAGTTGGTTTGCTAGGAATTTTCAAAGTTTTAAAATGTAGACACTTATTGTGCCCCCCATGAGGAATATTGACATGGGCTTGGAGTTGAGTAAATCTGGCATGGGACTGGACCTTTGTGCAAAGTTTGGTGATTTTTCATGTATGGAAAGTAGGATTTCCTGGAAGAAGATGAAGAAGAGCAAGTGATACCAACCAAAAGCTGTCCCTAGACAAGTTGAGCTTCTCCCCTGTTTTGGAGTAATATTCCTCAATCGTCAAATTGGCATTACTGTCATGGGCTGCATTAAACACTGTCACCACCCTGGAGGGAATGCCCAGCACTCTCATCACTGAAAAAATGAATACATAAATAGATAGATACACATAAATCACTTGTCTTATCAAACCATGTCTCTGTCTGCTTTAGGGTCCAACCATAAAACCAATAAATAATGTTAAGTAAATGCATACGCAATATAAATGAATAGTTGTAGGCTAGAAACTGATTCAAAGTACCTGTGCAGAGGACGGATGCAAAGACCCAACACTGTCCATAGCGCACAGGGCTGAAGTTGGACTCGGCCCAGCGGAGAAGGATGTCAGCGCTGCCGCTCCACTCTGTAGGCCGAACGCCGTCATCGTAGCTGCCCTGCCACTTCCCCTGCAGAATACCCAGGTCATCCTGACAGTTCACCTGTGACAGGGGGGAGACACATTACTGACCTTTATTCTCCTCACTGCAGGAAAAGCAGTTCCATGACAATCAATTTTATCCATGTTGCATCATATTAGTCACACATATGACACAAGAGATGATGCATGGTTGTGTGTATTTATACACATGAATGAATGCAGTTGTTGTGAGTGTTGTTTCTCACCATAGCACAGATGACCCTGCTGATGTAGACAGGGTCTCCTCTTAGGGAGTAGTCTCTGTTTTTGTCACAATTGTGCTGTGGGCTGACCTGCAGGAGCTGCAGACATGCTTCCAGGACGCCGGGCTCATACTGCACAAACACACATTCAACATTCTTACTTTCAATTAGCACTATAATTATACACGATCGTTTCACTATAGCTCAATGATTCACATACCTGATCAAATGACCAGACACGCTGGCCAACGTTCATATTGCTCCCCACATAGAGTATCCCATAATCATTCCTGACATACTCTTCTATTTGTTCATCATCTGGCATGTAAACACAGTCCTCTGAAAAGCAACAGCACAGATGTGGGAGGACTTCAATGATCAGAGGGTGGCAAAGCTGAAGATAATAGTAAGAGGGGTTGTGACTTCATGGACCCACCTTTCAGCCAGGGGTTACAGAGAAGCACGAACGCCCCCAGTACGAAGCTCCTCCTCCCCTGTCTGGACTCAAAGTGCCCCAGGAGGGTGTACAAACCAACCGCAGACGAAACAGGGCAGCAGAGGTGGATGGTGGCTGACTGGTGATGCATGTTACCAGTGAAGATTTTGGCTGACCAACTTAAAGCGTTGAGGTAACCATCAAAATCTTGGACTGGGATCGTCTGCGCCATGTTGCCTGCACGGCGAATGACACTTAAGTAAGCTACAGACATATTTAGTAAAGGCAGATGCTAAAAAAAGGCAACTAGCCGTTTTCTGGCATCCTGAACGAAAAACACAACTTGTTTCTTCCTAGAACCCAACAAACTCAACTGTGTGGTTGTTACAAAGGGAAAGGAATGCCGATTTAACATTTGAGTGAAGAAATACTTTCCCTCCTACAAAAAGGTGAATTCATATTGAAGCAACAAGACATTACATTTGTACAACTGTGAGACTGTTATGTTATTTTCCTTCTGTTGCTGTCAATGTGCGCAGGTTAGAGAGCAGCAGGTACCTAGCTGGACCTCCAGGACCAGGTGCTCTCTCCGACGATTCCACAGGTTGTGAAACATTAGGGTGAATTTGAACGGTTTCCCTCGTCGCACCACCAGGTGGCTGTCACTGAGCCCCTGTGTCTGATGAGAAAGGTGGTTGTCATGGGCCTCGAAGTTGACCAGCTTCAGTTGGCACGGGTCAAAGCCACACTTTGGAGTAATTATGACTAGAAAAAGTAAGTTAAAGAAAAAGAAGAGGGAAAGAAAGGGGGGGGAGGAGTTTTGGCAATAATGGTAAAAAAAAAAAAGACAAATATTTCATTTTGACCAACTAAACTGAGCAAAAGAAAACAGAAAACACAACCTTTGTTCAGAAAAATGGCGTCATAACAAAGTGTTTTCAGTTGAAAACACTGCACTGCACTGCACTGCCTGTCTGCCAGATACCTGCGAGATACCATCTTCACATTCCCTGCTTTACGACTATGCTGCATACATTCATCTCTGTGCATGAACATGAACTCTACCCACTAAAACACGTCTGATCTGTGACAGTTTGTGTAAAACTGCGTAACAACTATCAAACAGTTAAACTCTAAAGTAACTCAAAGGAACAGGTTTTTCTTTTCTAGCCTGCAGTGGAGCTTGGCATCCAGAGTGAACTCACCACAGTAGCCTTTTTGTTGTGAGTAGTCCATGGTGTGACTGCAGGTGCTGTGAGTGACAGAGGTAATATAAAGCATGCTCCACCCACCCTCTGAAATTCTTCTGCTGAGATCAGCCCACACTGTCACTTCTAATAGCTCTTTTTTTTCAGTGTGTATTCTGTTCACTGTGGTCTTCAGCAGTAGACCATACATTACATAATTATTCCTGAACATCCTGGTACGGTCCAACTTGGTGGGGATTGACTCTATGATGTACTATAATTTACAGTCATTGTCATCCTGTTCAATCTGTGTGAGACACAGAGTCTTCGTGATGTGTGCATGTGCTTGGACTACAGGATGGAGAACCTGGCAGGAGCTCCACATGGAAAGGTCTCTGGCCTGGGTATCAAACCCAGAACTTTCTTGCTGTGAGGAAGTTCTCATAGTTAGAGGTGATTTGCCATATTTCTTACAGATCTGTTCACTATACGCAGACTGGCCTGTTGTTTCTGTCTTGGGTGTAGTGTCCTCTCTAACAGAAAACTGTAGCGACCCTGTACAGCTGGGGTTCAGTATTAACAGTGGAGTCGCACCATAGTGAGTCAGTGTTAGTGCTTTCACACTGGCAGGGCTCCGTCCTGGTTCTGGTCCAACCCAACCCAAGGCCTGGAACCTGAAAAGCTGGCTCTCAAGGGAACCAAGAAATAGTTGGTTCTGTCCTGTGAACAGGGACATCATCACTGAGCGTGTCCTATTCTAGGCTGTGAAGATGAGCAGGAAGGAGAAGAAGGCAGCAACTGACAACCTGGAGAAAAAGACTTTGTCGTGGTCTGCTGAGGAAACTAAATGCTTGGCAGTGATTTGGGCATCGACAGAATTTCCAGAAAAGTTAGGGTTAGGGTTGTCTTTACTTGTGCCTGAGTAATGCAGAGTAACGTACGCCCACTTTGGTTCCACTTCAACTGGTATGAATGTGGGCTGGTTCACCAGAAAGCACCAAGGTTCTGAGACTCCAGAGCCAGACCCGTGTCTGTCTGAAAGCACCCTGAGTGTGTGTTTGCACATCGTACCTGTCTGAGAGTCGTTAGTGAGGCTGAACCAAGCGAACCTCTTTTCTTGTCATTATTAACATTAAATACATTCGAATCTAACCCTGTTGTCACTTAGCATTCTGCTAATGCTGCAGTAAAATGAGTTACTGACCCACCAACGTATTTTCTATCTCAGTGATAATCCAACAGTAACGGTCATAGAAATAATAGCTTAACATCATAATAATGCTTCTACAGTGCACAAGGACTGGTTTTCCACATTGTGTGTCGTGCTCTTCAGCCTTTAAAGAGGAAACATACATGACGTATCTGTGTGATCCATATTCTCTGGAACTATTTCAAGTTCAGGTTTCAGGAGAACTAGCGTGTGATACAATTAACAGGAAGACGCCTGTCCTAGGAAACAGGAGAGCTGGGAATTTCAATGATTGATATAAAACATGATGCCAACATTTGAAAATAAACCCCTATACAGTCATGCATCTGCCATCACAGCCCAGTCACACACCCACTCACACCTTTCACTAGAAAGGTGGAGGGCACTTATGAGAGTGATGACACATACCCAGTAAAGCATCTCACTCTTCCTCTGACCTTTGTTGACCTTGACTTTCACAATGACATTCCTCTTCCTCCTCTGCTATCTTCTGCACACTGTGGTGCTGCAAGTCAAACCCCAACAATAATCAATTAAACAATATTTTACACTGACTCACACACACACACACACACACACTAATCCACCATGACAGATAGCTGGAAACAAGCATTATGACTGTAAACCACATTACCCACAATGCTCACACACCCTGTCCATAAACGGTGCCAGCAACTTTCTGGAAAATAAGGAGGAGAACAGACCAGATGTGGAGAAGCCTGTCAGCAACATGTCAAACGATTCACCTCACACACTTTAAATTAAATCCACTTAATGTGAAACAATGACAGTTTTAAAGGCCCTGATGTATCTTCTCGTCTCACCCAATAGATCTAGATTCAGACTCCTTAGCATTTAAAGGTCCAGTGTGTAAAATGGGGGGGGGGCAGTGACAACTAGCGTTCAGGTTCTAGATTGCAGCACTCACTCGCTCGTATTTCAGGAGCATCTACCAACTAACTACTAACTCACTCTCTCTACTGTTTCCTCCTTCTTTCCTTCCGCCACCTTCTTCATTGGTTTATCTATGCGCGTCAAACTCACAAACGCACTCTCTGGCCAGCTGGATTTTCCATTTGGGCTGCCGTACAAACATGGCAGGGCAAGATGGCGACATTCTCTAAAGCAAGACCCTTGCTATATGTATATGAAAAAAGAATAATTATAAGGTTACGAAAACCAAATAAATTTAATTTTATAGTGACACTTACACAAATATATTCATGGGTAGTATATTCAGATTTTGCCAAATATTACACACTGGACCTTTAATTAGGTCAAAGTTCAATGACATTTACATTAAATAAGAGAAATTACTTTTCTTATTTTTACAAAAGCATAAGATAATCAACAGAATAGGAGACAAAGAGGTCCAAGAGGTCCAGGAGGCCGAAACATCTAGATTTCATTATTATGTAGAAGAAATTGAATAAACAAACAAAAATAAATTCATGGCTGTCTTGAATTTTACCCTTGAGGTTTTTCAAGTTATCGTTTTTTTTGTTTCCTTCCAAAGTAAATTGACATTTAGTGGTTGAGGATCGGACCCTCGTCAGCAGAAAGCCTCAGTGAACTTGTCCACTGTTCTTCCACAAATTAAATTAAAAGTTATCTTTCAATTTTATTTTTTTCTGTTTGGTATTTCCACAATTCATCTTTTCTGTTCAGTTTTCTCTGAGAGCACAAATCAGTTCATCATATTAACATGGGGAACAAATCTTACTATGATTCAATAAACTGGTCACAGCTCATTAGTTTCCTAATTCCACACACAATATTATTAATAAACCCGACACCATGACCAAATACATTTCTCCAAAATTGGAAAGAAAGAAAAAAAAAAACTGGAGAGACTTGAGTGATTTCTCAGCTGGTTCCCTGTCATTACAGAGGTGAGTGAAGAGCTCCCTCTAGTGGAGGTAACGTGTCTGAGACAACACTGCTGAATGTACATTCTCCAGCAGCGATATCCTTAGTCCTTTCACTTGAATGAAAACCCCGAATGTAAATCGGTTGAATGGCTCAATCGAGTGTTAGACCAGAGAAAAAGAAGGAAAAAATAACTAAAGTCGTAATTTTGATGTAATTTTCACAACAAAGGTCAGCAATGAGGTCAAATTATGCCAGAAAAAAAAATACGATCAAGAGATTAAATTCTGCATTTCTAATTCTAGTATTGACTTCATTGTTGAAATCTGACTTGAAGTTTCAGATTTATTTTGTTCTTTTTTGTCTTACACAAGGACAAGAAAATTGAGTCCAATTAAAATAGCTGACTTTTTATTTTGTCAAAGAAAAAGTGATACAAAAGGGCATATTGGAGTCCATTAATAATTCTGAAATTACAAACCTGTATTTTTCTTTTAACCAAGAACATTGCAACAGATAATAAAATTTGTAAAGCAAAAATAATGCGATTGTTAAATTGCTGAATCAACCAGTTTCCCTTACACACTTTGAACAGAGACTAAATCAGGAGTCACTGGAGTACATCCACTTTTGTTCTGTTAAAGCAATTTCATAGCATTAACAGTCAGCAGAGAACTGATGGACCTTTGTGTCGTCAACACCTGGAGAAGCATCTTCTTACACATTTATAGTGTTACATCATTTGGGTCAAAAGTTATATTTCATGATGAATTCAATACAGCTTATTTTCTGAAGAATCTACTTGTCTCCTGACGCCTGCTGGTTACCACGGTCACCAACGACTCTTTGAACTGAAGGAGATTCGATTTCAACCAAGGTGCAAATATTGTCTCAAACATTTTTCCAAACAAAGTTGCATTCTTTCACCATGCAGCGTGATCAACCCTTATTTGACTGTCTCTTAATGGTTCATATTTGACACCATCAAGGCACTGTGTCTGTCCTGCAGAGACGCAAAACATCACACAATTATCACAAAGGTTGGCAACGTGAACAGAGGATAGCAGAGGATACAGGAAGCCTGGCATTAGAGAGTGGCTTATATGATGCTGTCAGTTCAAAACATTTTAAGATGCTGATGAAGGTTGGATTTTAAAGTTTCCAAATATACAGAAAAGAAAAGATGGCTGTGGTTACAAGGTTTTCACACATTCACATGAGACTCTCAGGCACCCAAAGGCGACACTTAATATAATAATAAAAATTATAATAATAATACTACATGTACAACCTTAGAATAGCAATGTTGCCTGCAACTGCATTATCTAATAATATACACTGAGGTGACTGACCATATGATCCGTGACCATGCGGGGTCTCAACAATTAAGTCACACTTTCAGTCACATTGAGTCAAATAGGACAAATATATTCTATTTGTGAAATTTCCCTTGAAAAAACATTTGTTGGCATCATTGGCCAATGCAAAGGTTGCACATGCACAAAGAAGCAGGAAAAGGTAGGAATGAATGAATGAATGATATATATATATATATATATATATATATATATATATATATATATATATATATATATATATATATATATATATATACATATATATATATACACACATATATATTCTCCAAAAGGCAAAAAAAAAAAAAAAAAAAAAATGTAAGTGTGCTACTAATGAGAAGCTATTTTACAAACAAAATACTTCTTTTCCACCAGTGAAGGACATTTAAACAAAGCACAACTTAAAAGTAAGGGTTTGGGTATAAAGTCCCTTCCTGCCAGAAAGATCAATAACAAATGTGTGTACCATTTTTTCTATTAATTTTTTTTCCTTTTTTAAATAAATATGAAATTCAACAAAAGATTATTTTTTCTTCCCCACACACACACAGACACACACACACACACACATTAAAACACTACACTTCAGGAATGCAACAACATGTTAGCTTACATAACTTAGAACAAGAGAAAAGAAAATGTTTGATGCCAAAAATTTCTAACAACAAAAACACCAACACAGGACAGGTAGCAGGACAGATTTCCATCTCACACGGATGATGTGAAAACATGTTATTGCTGCGGAGTTAAACTGAAAATCAATCAACAGAAATGAAAAGGAGATGTGTGGTAGCCTGTGGACATGAAGCTGATGTGACTCAAGTAGAAAATCAGGGAGGAACTGATCCTTTTGGGGCTGAGATAAGACATACGTCCCTTTACGTGGTAAAGGTCACTGATTTAAGGCTTGAACATGAACTTCCTGAACTGATGTGATGTGCATATAGTGAAGTGAGAGTCCGACACTTACTCACAACATCTTCCTGAAGTCATCACTGCTCTACACGGATCAGGTATGTATGCTTCTTTCACCCTTCATCAGATACAAACCACCAGAGAAATGATTTGAGAAATCATTCAGTGAAGGATGAGCGGTTTGTGACGATCTGCTCAACCTCTCACCTGAACCCCGACTGAGGAATTAAAAAAAAAAAAAAAAAAACCTAAATAAACATCATACTGTCTTTGAGCTTTTTCGAAACCTGTCAGAATCTACTGTCGACCTACGCGTCCCCTGTGAAACATCTAAAACAGACACTCTCACATTGCATCAAAAACAACAATTTCAGATTTTGCTCTGCTCCAAACACCTGAGACTAAGGCTAAACGCCTAGCTAACTAATAGAGAACCAGATATTCAGTATTAGTTTGAACCCGCCAGCGCAAAACTGCAGCAACCCATCGTCACCTGGTTTCCTGTACACCACTTCAATTTGCTGGTTTCTCCTTTGATTATTTATCCTGAGGAGCCTCTACCTCTGCTCCTGCAGACACCCAAAGGACGAATGTGGAGAAAAGTGATCGATATTGAAAATGTCACGGTAACTTTCGACATTATTTGAGGGAAGATGAGAGTCCACAGACTTCTATTACCAACAGTGAGAGACTGTGGAACAAGTGCAAAATCTAGTCTGGGCCTGGGACATTAAGACGATCCAGCTTTTCAGGATTCCAGTTTTAGACACAAATTATTTGTAAGGGAGGGGCATTTTTTTTTTAACTTTTGTTTCGAGCTTGTATTGATCCCTATTGTGAAAAAAGGAAAGAAACTACACGGCTGCTCCGACCATGACGCCGCACTCGTATGAACTCTGGCTTCATTAGAGCGGCTTCAGACGGAGCCGTGTACATGCAAACGGATGAGTGTAAAGGAAACCAGCCCGATGAGCCCACAATCCACACACACCAACACCTGCACAACCCACTCAGATAAAACATCATCAACAACAAGGAAAACCTCACTTAGTACAAAATATCAAAATAACATTCATATAAATAATTTAAATAGCTATGCTAAAGCTAAAGTCTTGGTCTAAAATGTTTAAATGGCCAAAGAGAAGTGCTAAGAATGTGCTGTACAATCTGGGGGGGGGGGTTAAGATTTTGATGTTGGGGAAAATTTAGGGATCACAGGCAATTAATCATTAATCATTTTCCTTCACCCCGACATTTAATGTAACATTAAGCCTGCACATTTTTTTTGTTTTGTTTTTTAACAAACATTTTATCCATAAGATGTTGATTTCCAGGCCAGCTCTCGTTTTCCCTCCTCCGCCTCTTTTTCGTCTAACTCTCGCCCAACACTTGCGACAAATCGCCAAAGTCACAGTCAAACAATTCGCTGATGCCTTCGTGGTCCTCCAGTCCAAAGTGGTAGTCGTGACTGTGAGGGGGGGACAGGTTGATGAAACCGTCCAGTGGGAGAGAGAGGCCTTCCCCGTTCAGAAAGTCCGAGGAGGAGAGGGGCGAGAGGTTAAAGTCCGGCATGTCTGCGAGGCTGGAGAACGGGTCGCCTCCCATCAGCGAATCTGTCGCAGAAAGTGAAAGTTGTTTCTTTATAGACTATAAAAGCAGTGGCCCTGCTCTGTGCTTTTTTAATTAATAAACTCATGTTGATTCACCAAATGACTCTCCTCCCCATTAACTGAATTTTTAAAATGTCATCACCTTCATTCTGTGTGATCATTGCAACAGTTCTTTTTTGCAACCGGCGCCGACATGTCACAACAGGAGAAGCAGACATGTAACTAAAATGACTGATCTGCATTCTGCATTCCAGTTGTTCCAGGTGTGCCAGGATTCAAGCACGGTTTCGTACATGCACACACTGACCTGGTTTACTGGAGCAAAACAACACTGAGCTATTCCTGTCATGTCAAGTGGAATGTTACATTATACAGGTTTGAGGGAGAAACATAAGAGAGAGAGTAACAGTGAGGTGAAATCATCTAAGGAGAGCAGGTGTGTGTATGGATTTCATCCTGCTTGAATATAGGTTTTGCCAAAATCTAATAAAACTCTTGTTTATAGTGAGTGAGTTGTTAGCATGTAGTTTTATTTTGGCGGTGTTGTTGTGCAGTCATCTGTGATTTCCACTGTGTGGGCATCTGAATCACTGAGTAACAGAGTGGAGGCAGTGGAAACTAACCCTGCTGACCCCCCCTCCTATAATTATTCATAATGCAGGACAAACAGGTGACTGTGTGAGAGCTGCTGAGGACTCGACATGTGCTGAGGTAACAAGAAACACTGTACTGGTTTGTGCTATAAGTTTGATACTGAACTTGCTATGTGTCCTCTGGACTCACGCCTGAATGCCTGTTAATGCTAGTGTCGGCGTAGCAACAGCAACACTGACCAAAAAAGCTCCTTTTCATAAAAACACTGGTTTTTAATCGAAGAACTGATATAATTGCGTATTTACTCACGGTCACCTGAGCGCTCACCTGTGTAACCACCCAACACCAGTGATGAGGGGTCTTGCTGGGATGCTGCCGTCGCCGTGGAAGACGTCGACACTGGAGAAGATAACCCCGCCTCTGGGGGAGCTGTGGAGGTTTTGGCTTGTGATTGTTCCGTGGGTTGTGTGGGAGACGGGACCAAGGGGGGGTCAGTGGTGGGCTTCGAGGGACTACCGCCTGTCATGGGGCTACAGACGCCGGAGCTGTCCTCTGGACACAGGAAGACATCGATTGGACCCCGCGTGCTCCTCAGCGACACCTGGTAACCCTGAGATACCAAGACAAACACACAGATGTGTCAACATGAAAACCTTATAGCTGCAAAACAAATAAACAAGACTTACTGAAGCTTATTTTAAGATCTGTACCTCGCTGGGCTCCGAAACTTGCATTTGGGTCTCCGGTGGAGCTCTGATCACCATCACCAGCTGGTCCGGGGAATCGAACGACTTCCTCAAGTCCTGGCAGCGCACGTAGCCCAACGTGAAGGAGACGACAGTTAAGGAACATGTAACACAAAGGCTGCTGCATGATGTCCACGTTACTGACATGACGCCCTGCTCTCCTACACACTGAGCTACCAGTCGATCAAGGCTGACCCCTGCACACTGACACCTGAGCACCATGACGATGGGAACTCTCTTTTCCTTCTGTGTTGGATTCATTTTCATCTCCAGTGGACTGAATCACAGACTTAACTTCACACAGCAGTGGCCGTGTCCCAATTCAGGGCTGCATCTGAAGACCAGACCAGAGAGACTGGACTGTCCCATTGCAAAAGCTCCTTCTTTCCCCAAGAATCTTTATGTGCGAGTGATGAAGGCAAATACCACCGACACAGATGCTGAGGATCACACCTGAGTTTCAGCTCAGTTCAACCGTGGTGGCTGTTAAAAACAGAGGCATTAAAAACTTGAGTTTTTGTGAAATGTTGTCATGGTAACTAATCAACAGGGGCTGCACTTTCATATTCTCTCAGACCGTGTCCTCTGCTGAAGGATGTGGCCCCTGAGCTGAGACAAGGCTGAGTGGAATAAAAGAGCAGACATGAGAGTTGAACACACATAATGTGGACAGAGCCACAACATGTGAAACCAGAGCACTCTCAGAGGAGGACACACCTCCATCAAGGCCAAACATTTTCCCACACCCGATCTGAATCATTATCTGCACAAAACTCTGCAAACTCATCAACATCAAAACATAATGGTCTGTTTTTTTGTTTTTTTTTTTACATAAATATCAAAGGATGGCCTCTTCTTGAGATGTTAAAAAATATTCTCACTCTTTAACCAATCAGTACCAAACTTTAATAGGTTCTTCCCTGGTCTGTGTCACATCCCTCCACCAGGTTTGGTCCAAATAGCTACATGTATTTTTTTGCATAATCCTGCTGACAAATTTAACAAACCGGCTGTGGTAGAGGATGTGGTATCTGTTTGGCTGTAGAGGCTCAGGCCGCGGTGCTGAGGTGAGTTAATAAATAGAGTGGTATCTGGGTGACTAATTACTCTCCTTCATATGCAGCAGCGTGCTGGGACTCGCGGGCTCACACACACAGAGGTGCAACAGCTGAACTGCTGTTAGAACAAACGTGACCTGTGTTTGGAGTAGAGTGCACGGTGCCCATGTTGATCTGTGCTGTTTCACGGTGCATTCAAAATAAAGAGCTGGATAGGAAGATGATACGTTGTGTGGTGTGTGTGAGGTGAACCACAGGAAACAACGAGCTGCTACACCAACAAACAGGCAGACATGGCTGAAAACACAATCGCCTTCCTGGTGCTGCAACAATCACATTTTTTCACTTTTTCATGTTTGTAACCAGCTTCCCGATTAATGGCTTCAGCCCGATCAGAAGGATATTTCTTGTTCTGTGGGTCCTCAGTGAGGAGTCGGAGCTGCAGGTTGCATTTTGAAATGAGCTCATCCAGCTGCTCTTCAGCCTCTGTCAGGTCACACACCTCCCTCTGCAGCTCCTTGTGGCGGGAAACCAGTGCAGCATCAATTCGATTTCCACTGCAGAACAATACAGCACAAAATAAATCAGAGTGGTTTATGGGAAATAAAAAACAAAGAAGGCAAGGCACTTTTAAAAAGTACATCCTGCTCAATGGCTGTAATTCATGTCTTCAGATGATGTCATAGTTATTCTTAGCTGCACCGGTTTCCTCACAGTAGCATTATTGTCTGTGTGTCACTCACAGCCACTGGATGTTATTCTTGGACTTCTTGGAGATAAGCTGGATTCCCTCCAGGACGTTGGTAATGTCATAGATGCGTCTCTTCTGGACGTCGAGGACCTGCGAGGCCCAGTTCAGATCCACTACTCCGTCAGCTGACTGGGACAGCAGGCTGAGGAAGCGCTTGGTGGTCAAGTTCAACGATGTGTCATACCGTGACTTCTCTGTGGTGGTACGAGGAACTGGAAAAGAAAAAGAGAAAGCGTAAGAAAATCTGTTCCTAACTACACTGGGTCATTTGTTCCCTCATAAAGTTGCACCCTTACTGGTCCACAGCAGAAATGGAAGTCAATGAATGTACTTTTTTTTTTTTGCAAAGAAAGAGGATTATGACAGTACATACCATTGAAATGAAGCATTACATTTGAAGTGGCCTGCTTCTTCACTATACTTCACATCTCTTTCAAAAGAAGTGTCTCTCACTTGCAGATTTTTAAATTTGAAGGATTTCATCAGCAGAGCTAAAGGTCATTTGACTTTAGTTAATGTCATCGAAGCACAAATTTCATGACTTGTAGCTTCCTGCTTATAACTTCAGTTCAGCCTGTTATTTGTATCATGTTTAGGTCCAAACCATAATGAACACATGAGATATTTTCTCAGATATATGTCTGTTTTCACATTCAACCGTTCTACGCATCTCAGCCCTGGCGCTTTCATTTTCTGCAGCAGAATACTGTGCCCCTGGCTGGTCCAGGTCCCCCCACACACACTGGAACTATCCGATCAACACCGCTCCCAGGCTCCCTGTCCTATACAACATACCTCCCCCTACATCAAACCAAATGAACTCACTCACAGGAAACTGAAAAAGGTCAAAGACTCCCCCCGTTTTACCAATCCACGCTTATATCTTCAACCCTTCACCCCAGATGCCCAATCTGGAAAGAATCCCCACCAACTGGTAACTGGGTAACTTAACAGGAGGCCAAAGACATCCCAAACAAACACCTGTTATCTGACTGACAAAACCAGTCCCTGGCACCAACCTCCCAAGGAGCCAGTGGACCACCTTGAATAGATTCAGGACTGGTCAACGTCCCTGCTTGGCCGGCCTTCACAGATGGGGGAGCAGCCTGAGCCCACTGTGTGCTTGTGGAGAGGAGCAAACCATGGAGCACATCATTGAAGCCTGCCCTCTCCAAAGATTAAAAGGAGGTCTAGACTCCTTGGATAATGTAGAAGACCATGAGGCAACTGCTTGGCCTGAGAAATCTGCATTCGCTAAATAAATAAATAAACTTGCTGTCAGACTGAAATCCTGTGCATATCTGATAAAGTATGAATTTATGTTACATTATTATCTGTTAGAGGTTTGTGAGACAGTTTAACTCTGGCAGGCATTTCTTTTGTCTCCGTCTTTTCCTCGTCCACTCTCCTCCTTTTATAAACGATGGCGAAGGCAAATGGCCCAAAGACAAATCTAACAATCTATTAGAAATGCTCTTTCAGTACAACACATCAATTCCTAGTTTGGCAAATCGAGTGGCAACAAAACTGAAAATTCAGAGGTTTCCAGATTTTCTGAGGAGATTTAGAAACAGAGTTTAAAAAAAATCTTCCTTCATCTCAACGGCTTTGGATCCAATTCATACTATTTGCTGCAACTTCTCAGTTTCACTACCGCTGAGACGTCCAGAGAGAATCTGAAATGAAATGTGTGTTTTGTACTAAAAGCTCTGCTCTGGTTAAATTCTGTGTGAAACTTCAGTCTATTCTCTGGTGTTCTTGTAGTTACACATTATTTATCCCATTTGGAAAAGACATGAAGTGAGTTTGAGGACGTTTATGCTGTTGAAGTACAACAGTGTTTCTGATGTTTTTCTGATCAGCCTCACAGACTCCCACAAACATGATCTCTAAGAAAGTAGGTAATGTAGGTCACACGCCAATAGCTGATACCTGAACCTATCGATCAATCAATTGTGTGATAATGAAAACAATCATTACCTACACTATCATCTTTAACACTTGAAGTCTGTTAACTTGTTTGTGACTCCCACAAGAGGCCATTCAAATCTTAAACTTTGTACTTTGTGTACGAACCACATGACTGATGAAAATCAATGAAGAAAAACAAAATAAATTAAGTAATAAACAACAACTAATTCAGTCATTCTTCCTTTTTTTTACTCTGAACTTAACAGTGTTATTATTTTTCCTACTACTTAGTCTGGTGCAGACAAAGACAGGTTGGCTTTTTGTAGCAAAGTTAGACAATGGATGGATGGGACATGGTGCTTCTGCCATGAGTGTCTGTAAATATTCAAGACCAATCAGCTGAGTGAGTGAGTGAGTGAGTGAGTGAGTGAGTGAGTGAGTGAGTGAATGAGCGAGTGAATGAGCGAGTGAGTACCTCTGGGAGGGGCAGGTGTGGAGGGTGGTGCTTGGCCCACAGATGGTCGAGCAGTGCTGACATACTGATGGTCACTATCCAGGTCCAACTTCCTCTTCACCTGAAGAAATACAAATGTTTGCAGAAAAGAAAGAGACTTTGTAAAAATATGTGTTAATTACAGTAGGCAACTATGATGTTCATTCAACTGTGTACTGTACTTATGTATTGAGGAGTGAATAGGAAATCAAATATGACTAAGAAGGAAATCCCCTGGTGAACTGAAAGCAAAACACAACGTCTCACAGCAACAGGTGGAGCGACTGGTACAGCCGGGCAGGCGGGAGCCGGTCACATAAACATTCTGACATATTCTGCTGACAGTAAACTCCTCAGCCAACCACTTCCCATCTCGCTCTTTCACTTTCCCTTACATCTGTGTGTCTCCCTCCCCCCTCTGTCTGTCTCCTCACCGGAGGTCTTCCCAGAGCCGGTCGCCTCTTGTCCTGAATCCCCACGTCTGCAGGGCCCTGGGGCGTGGCAAACAGCAGGATTTCCCCTGTGCTGGTGGGGGCGACGGCCGGGTGGAGTCCCTCATTGCTGGGGCTGGTGATGATCACTATCTGGTGGTCCTCGCCCAGGTCAATACTCCCAGAGTTGAGCAGAGTCTCAAAGTCAGCCAACAGGTCCTCCGATGTCTGGCCTGTTATGAGAGTCTCTGACATTGCAGTGTGTCACTGAGTGACCCTTCACTTGACTTGAGGGCTGCTGGGGTCACAAACTAAGTGGCTGTATTTTGACTGAGGTTCAGCACCTACTTGCATTTGCTGTACTGAGTTTAGAATTTCAGCAGCAATGCTGAAATCTCCTGAAAGTTTTCCTGCAGGTGCTCAGAGGGAGCCCAAACATCTCTATATGAAATGTATGCCCCTCTCTATTGTCCCTGTTGACTGTCTATGCAGAAGCTACTACACCTATATAACTTTAAAGTGATACGTATGGTAAGCGACGAGCTAAATCAGTTACAGAGTTATGGTGAAAGAGCAAGGCGGGATGTTCAGCCAAACAGGATATTTGGCAAATAAAATAATATTGCTAAATGCATACCAAGTGTGCGCCTCGAGGCTCAGCGGCTGATATGGTATCCCATATAGGAGGCATACATTGACCGTGTGGGTAATAAACGCCGGAGGTTAGCGAGCTAGCAAGGGAGCAGGCTAATCTTTTGTTTTCATCTCTCCTGTCAGTACATTAGAGCCGCGAGGCCTGGCCACACTGCCCTCAACACAGCTACCGACCCTGCTAACGAGCTAGCTTCTGCCCTGACAACACACACTGACACAAGTTCACAAACAACCCGGTGATGCCGCTGAATTAGCTCTTACCGGCTATAAAATTGTGTTATTTCTTCTCACGGTCGAGCCGGAGCTAAGTTTAAAAGCTATTAAAACTTTATAGCAGCTTTCCAGAAGTAAGCTATCGAGATAAAATATCTACTGTGTGAAACGCATCGCCGTATTTCGACAGCATCTTTGAGACTACACGGACGAGAGCTACGCTATTTCGGCGAATAATGCATGGAAATCGTTACATATAAAAATATATGGCAGATTAGCATGCTAGCTAAGTTATTAGCCGCAGTTCTTCAACCCCTTCGTTTTGTTGGGGCACGCAGGAAGCAGTCCGACAAAACTGGAAATAAAAGGAATAAAGCAGTGAAATACACACGCATCCTTCACAACAGGGGCCGCGGGTCCTTCGCTTGTTCGCACCGGGAGCGGTCCGTACATGAAAGCGCCGTCCCGACCCCGTTATCGGCTGTTATTGTTGTTATTGTCCCAGCTGATCTACATCTAAACAAGGCTTGGACGGTTTTCGCGCGAAATCTTTTTTGCCGCGAAACGGGCACGTGCGTCGATCCGACGGTTGTCATTGGTCAAATGGCTGCTCATTATGCAGGACCGGACTGGCGCTCTACGATTGGTGCAAACGGCTGTCTGTCAGTTTGTCGAACGCAGATTCTTCGATTTGAAGGTGCGTTCAGGATCCACGGAAATAAATCAAACTTACTCTGACCGCTTTCATTTTGTAATCAGGACAGGAAAAATAACATGGGGTTGGTTGATTAATTGAGACCATTCCCAACTTAAAACCAGAGTGCGTGACACTGATGTAGCGAAAATACAACTATATCGACTTTTATGTTTAGTTTATTTGTCTTGATATATAAATGGCCATTGAAGCAACGAAACCTCAGCTTTCAAACAAACATGCCGTATCCGACCATATAACGTACATTTTATTGCCCAGGTAACATAGCCTGAACATCAATTAGACAAATGTTTGCCTCCATCTTCTTAGTTTAAGCTTTCCATCGTGTTTTTAAGTCAATGAGTGGAGCAAACCTCAACAGACAGGCCTTGCTAATCGAGCGCCTACCGCGCAGCTGGAGAGCTACAAGATGGCGCAGGCAATATTTGAAGTGCTTGAAGGTATGGATATTTTTGTTAATAACCGCGTTATTACAAGTAAAATGAAACACAAATATGTATTTTAAACAACGTCTATGTACCGGGCCATTTCGATGTCCGGAAAACTCAATATAAATCTATGCAATGTGTATATTCTCCTAATAACAATCAAAACATCCCCCAGAAGACAGGGTGACTAGGACTGTAAACAAACAAACAGATTGATTATTGACTCTACTTTATGAACAGATTATAACCTTAAATTATTCTCATCAGGTGGAGTCAAGCAGCAAAATAATGTGGGCCTCGTCCTGCTGTTTACACTGCACGTTACATGTTTGCAGCAGGCCATTTTGATCAAAACCCCATAATGATTCATAGTGAGTCTGTTTTGGCGAAGTTATAGCAACCTGATAGATATTACCCAAACTTATTACTACTTTTTAATGTCCTGAGCTATTTTAAGTTGAATTTAACCACATTCGTCTATTATAATACAATGTGTTTTTCTATTTACTGAGCAATTAAGAGGCCAATACATAGATCAGTCATCTCTTGAAGTTTCCTTCAACAAGATACAATTTGTCTATAACATTGAAGCTACGTTGATATTGTCAAAATTCAGTATGTTACCTGTTATGTTTCTCCACCCTCTTCTTTTCCTTCCTCTGTAGGGATGGACAACCAGACAGTGTTGGCGGTCCAGTCTCTGCTGGACGGCCAAGGAGGAGTTCCTGACCCAAACAACCAGAATGTCTCTGGCACGGCCGCTATCCAGTCTATGGGTGTGTACAACAAACACAGTATGTGGCTGCAAAGTGATTACAATGCAATCAGAGGGAAAGAGCTGGTGAAAAATGGTGGTGAAAACTACCCAGTTTCAGTTTGTGAAAACTATGATACGGGGTTGGGACACACATTCTTTCTTTTCCATCTCCTTAGGTCCTTTGCATGAAGGTCCTGGAGAACATATATGACAAAAGATATTCAGAAAACTTCCCCTATTAATCAGTGTTCCATTAAAATCTCAGACTATGAGCGTGAAAGTGTGAGCAGAGGGACATCTTTGCTCTTTTGACTCAAAATTAAGTCACACTGTTACTAAATGCTAGTTACTATGTGTTTGTGCACCACACTTCTTGTTCCGGCCTTTGCCTTCGATGGTGCAGCCATTGATGTGTTTACTGCTCATGACAAAACACTTTTTGTCGCTGCACCGCCTCTGACTTCATCGTAAAGCAACAGCCTCAAATCTCCATGTTTGTCCTTCCTGCAGATGACGAGGATGTCTTCCTCTGTGGGAAGTGTAAAAAACAGTTCAACTCTTTGCCAGCCTTCATGACACACAAGAGGGAGCAGTGCCAGTCTAGTGCTCCCTCCCTTTCCACAGTGTCCTTGGCCTCCACCAACGTCTACACACCTGTCCCCTCCATCAGCTCTGGACCACAGACTCCTGCCAACAGACAGGTGAGGACACAGAGGTTGTTTTATAAGAGGATTTGTGTTAGTTAGGGCCCGACATACAGATTGTACATAAACCAGTAATAAAGGACGATACACAACAAACAAGAGCGATTAATTCAAATAAAATTTAAAGGGACTGTAAATACTGTTGTTTTCTGGATCAACACGACAAAGAACAGCTTATACTTATGTTACACTTCATGTTTGTCCTTTTACCAGGTGTCCACCTACATCACAGTGCCCCCCTCCCCTCTCACACACACCCTGGTCCAAGGCAACGTGCTGGTCAGTGACGACGTTCTCATGTCGGCCATCTCAGCCTTCACCTCCATCGACCAGCCCATGGCCGCCATGCAGACGCCCATACAGGTGAAACAGCAGGGGGCAGCACTACGTCATTACTTGATACAAACATGGGCAGAATGTGAGATGATTGAGTAAAGAGCCAAAGTCATGTCATGTTATGTTATAAACTTAATTATGGACTCGGGTCCATATACAAGACACACAATACAAGAACAGACGACACAATACATGTAGTAATAGATGGTGAAAGCTAAAAAATCATATTTACCAACAATCATAAAATAAAAATTAATAAAAGGATGTTTCCAGCACGGTGACTGGTATCTGACAGTGCTGTACTTAATGTTCGTCAAAATGTTCGTCAAACTTAAAATGAGTTTGTTCTTTGTGGTGTCAAGTCTACCTATAAATCTATACATTAGGTTTCTTAACACAGCAGAGTATTAACATGTGCGCTTACAAACATAACGTTTGTACTGGTCACATCTAGGTCGCTTCAATAATATTCTAAGGGCATCATTATAAGCAAGTGAACAAAATAATGATCAAGTCTGTTTGTTTTGTGTTGCAGAGTAACCTGAGCATGCACACAGCAGGTGTATCTTACCTTCAACACCATCACCACCACCACCACCATCACCACCATCATCAACAGCAACAGCCTCAGTCCACCCACCCCCTGCCCTCCAGCCAAACAGCAGCCCACCCCCTGCCTGCCACACAGCCCACCCAGCAGCCGCTCTCTTCCCAGGTGCCAGCGAGCCACAGCAACTCAGTGGTGCAGGTGTACAGCACGATGCCCCATATGGCTGGAGGAGGCGGCGGCGGTGGTGGTGGTGCAGAGATCCACACACTGGGTCTGCAGCCTTTCCATCCTGTACAGGTGAGTAAGGTTTGCTGCTTGGTGACAGCATCAAGATTAGATATGTCATGCATCATTTAACTCCAGGTTTTTGCTGTTGCACATGAAGAACATGTAAAAACCAGGTGGGCAGGTGGTCAAGTACAGGTGATCAGTGTAAGATTGTGCGTCCCTCAGGTGCCCAGTCAGTGTGTGGAGAGCCAGTCATTTACCACCCCTCCTGTCTACAGCCCCGGGAAGCAGGGCACCAAAACAAAGACCTGCAGCATCACCACCAGCCTGACGGAGCTTGGCGATTTTGAAAAGGTCATCATTCCCAAACGTCCGAGGAGCAACAAGAAGAGCCCCGACGGAGCCACAGGTCTGTGAGGAAAAAGATTATAGAGCATTCCTCAAGGTTAAACTTGTATATGACCAATTTCACAGATTAAATTATCAAACCAGCAGGAAAGAATGTCCCTGCTTCCTCCTGTCAAATCCATTCAAAATAAAAATGAATAGGTTTCCAAGGCAAATACACTGTGACTGCATTTATAAACATGTTATTAATACAATTATGTGAGGAGGATAAATAATCATCCACTAAATTTCTCTCCCCAGCAGAGCAACTGAAAGGAAAAGGTCCAAAGCTGAAGTGTAATTTCTGCGACAAAATCTTCTCAAAGAACTTTGACCTCCAGCAGCACATCAGAAGGTGAGTGATGTGCCCGTGCAAAAAAACTGTACGCCACTCAAAAATATAGATAAATAAACATCTGCTCAGAAGAAAGTGACTCAGTTTAGTTCCACTCTGACTTATTCACTTCTTAAATATTTTCCTGCCACAGCCACACAGGAGAGAAACCGTTTCAATGCATCGTCTGTGGCCGAGCCTTTGCTCAGAAGTCCAACGTGAAGAAGCACATGCAGACGCACAAGGTTCATACAACCAGACACAGTTTCTTAAACCACCACTGAAAATCCATCCATTGAATATAATACAATTATATATAGTGCAACAACTGTCTCTATTTTAAAGGTTTGGCCTATGGGTGTGGCCAGCACAGTGTCAAGATTACCAGTTACAGTAAAGGTGGTGCCAGTGTCAGCCAATGAAGAGGAGGGAGGAGTTACTCAACAGCAGCAGCAAGGCGAGCAGGAGGAGGAGGAGGGGCCTCAGCAGCAGACCAGTCAAACACAAGCAGAGGAAGCAGCAGCTCAGACAGGTAACGTCTGTTGTATTGTTGTTCGCACATTGTTTCCTGCCACAAGTGCAACAGCATTATCATAAGGTTGTTATCAGGACAAAGTCATTATGTTCACTAATCCAGCCGCATGTTTATTGCTCATCATGTCCTCACAGTAAATATGTTGCGTGATTCCAGAAGCCTCTGGGGATTTGGACGAAAACGTGACTGAGGCTCGAGCCGATCCGGAGCGAGGCCAGGGGACGGAAGCCGTGCAAAACGGACATCCTCAAGCGCCGGCGCAGTCCAACCAGAGCCAACAGTGTCCAGCTCAGACAAAACAGATTGTGGTTATCGACAGCTCCTACCAGTGCCAGTTCTGCGCCAGCAAGTTCAAGACCTACTTCCAGCTCAAGTCCCACCTGACACAACACAAAGGGGAGCAGGTGAGCTCATGCAGGGGAAGCAGAGTCGTTCACTCATTTATTAGCTTTCTCAAGTTCCTGTCACATATCTGCAATGTCCTATTGATCCTACAGTAAGGTTAATTATACTATTAGACATGGTAACTGGGATCAGAACAAATGGGATAAAACCAGTCAACAAAACTGGGCTTCCTGTCCGCCTCCCTGCAGGTTTATAAGTGTGTGCTGAAGTCCTGCTCGCAGACTTTCCAGAAGCTGGATCAGTTTCTGGAGCACATCAGGACTCACCAGGAGCAGCTGACCTACCGCTGCCACCTCTGCAGCAAAGTGTTCCCCTCACTCTTCGAACTGGGAGTCCACCAGTACTCCCACTGCTTCTGCCCACAGCAGAATACACGCAAGGACACTACCGTCTACAGGTCAGTTCACCACAGCCCATCGTTACATATCAATGACAGCAGAACACAGAGAAGCAACACTGCCAATGTTTCTTTTTCAGGTGTGTGAAATGTCAAAGTCGATATTCCACCCAGGAGGCTCTGGAACAGCATCTACTCACTGCCTCGCACAATTTCCCCTGCCCCCACTGCCAAAAGGTGCAGCACACACACACACACAAAAACCAACACACACTATACACCTGTGAATCTGTGAAGATATTGTCACGCAAAGAGACCTATGTGTGTTATTAACATGTTGATTTCTTGTGGTTTGTTTCAGGTTTTCCCGTGTGAAAGGTATTTCCGACGCCACCTCCCCACTCATGGTGCTGGAGGGAGGTTCAAGTGTCAGATCTGTAAGAAGGCCTTCAAGACAGAGCACTACCTCAAACTCCACACACGCATCCACTCAGGTCTGAAAACATTTCATGTACAAGAAAAACTTCATCCACTGTGCAGATGTGGATTTTCTTAGTTATGTTGCTAAGCAGGAGCAGATGTGTGTCGATATTGTCACTGTCACATTGCTGTTGTCAGATTGGCTGTTGATGATGATGATGTCTGTACACACTGTGACCTCATTGGCTGTCACCGCTCAGGCTGATGACCTAGTTCTGCTCTGATAGACAGAAATGATGATAATAATATAATGATAACAATAAAGTGGACTCATCATTCACAGTGGGTTTGATGCTGATTCCACTTCTAGGTGAGAAGCCGTACAAATGCTCCCTCTGTGAAGCGACGTTCAACAGGAAAGACAAAGTGAAGCGTCACATGCTGATCCATGAGCCTTTCAAGAAATACAAGTGCCCCTTCAGGTGAGGATCCTCGACAGGAACAGCCTTCTGTTGTTACCTTTCATTTGGATTATTTCCTGTCAGACTGTCCCACTGTACTTTTCCATTTCATTTCATGCTAACATTTGTGTTTTCTTAACAGGACACACGTCGGCTGCACCAAAGAATTCAACAGACCAGACAAACTCAAAGCTCATATTCTGTCACACTCCGGTGAGTCAGTGGTGCCAATGGTTCATCCATTTTTTGTTTGTTTATGCATGAAACAAGACATAACAATGAGCAACATATAACTAAGGAACCAATCACATCAACTTTGGGAGGACCATGGGTGGGACCTCTCAGTCCAGAAGGTGCGAGTTAGCATTAGCACAACCGCTAACACTGTGTCAGTCACAGACAAAAATAGAAGATGCACTTTAATGTTCAGAACAGACACAAGTGCTTGGTAGAGCAAAGTCAGACTGCATCCAGCTCATGATGGAATCAAGAATGCAGTTGGTCAAAAAAACTGTGAGATTAAAAACTGATTGTTGTGAACTCGGCTCTCCTGCAGGTATCAAACCCTACAAGTGTCTGTTTTGCCAGAAGGCGTTCAGCCGGCGGGCTCACATGCTCGAACATCAGCAGTCCCACACTGATAACTACCGCTTCAGATGCTCCACCTGCAACAAGGGCTTCACTAGGCAGAGCTACTACAGAGACCACAAATGTCCTGCGGCGGGGAACCGGACAGGAAGTGATGGAGGCGTCGGGGAGGTGGAGGGGGAGGAGGTCGCAGGAGTGATGATGGGGCGGGAGAAGGATGGAGAGGAGGAAGATAGGAGGAGCAGGTTCATGACAAGAGAAGCAAAAAGAACAGGGACAGCAGGAGGTGACAGAGAGGAGGAGGATGAAGGCTCAAAGGTAAACCATGAGCAGGTGGAAGGACATGAGGAGGAGGAGGAGGAGGAGGAGGAGGAGAAGGGAGAACGGAGGAGAATTGATGAAGGCTGTCAGGCTGCAATGTCCATCAGCACCATCGCAGAGCAGACAGACAGAGAGGAGGAGGAGGAGGAGGAAGAGGAGGAAGATGACGGGGTGGAACATGGCGACGAGGCGCTGGAACAGATTCAGAGCAACGACCAAAACTGTTTGCAGCAGCCATGTTTGTAGTTTTAAGTATCGTCTTTGAGGGAGTGTTTCCTGGACACGGACCAGTTATCCATCAGTCAAAGCAAGAACAATCAGAGTCTGGGGGATGATTTTATCATTTGTTTTAAATTAAAACGCTATTTAAATTACATGCTGCATTTTTGTGACTGTAAATGAGAAGGATCTCGAGGATGTTACCTGGTACATCTGTAGGCCAAGAATACCAGTATATCATCTCCATGTTCTGAAGTACATACAGTATTTTGTGCAACCTAAAGGATCAGTGTGCAGGATTTAGGAGGATCTAAATGAACATGAATGTTTTCAGTACTTTATAATCACCTGAAATTGAGAGTCTTTGTGTTTTAATTAGCTTAAGCTTAATTAAGCTCTTCATAACTACAGAGGAGGTGGGTCCTCTTCCACTGAGCCTGCAATGTTGCACTGCCATGTTTCTACAGTCGCCCACATCGGACAAACTCCTAGCCTTTGATGTTTTCATGTTACCTGAAGGCCACTGTTGGGTCTCCGTACTCAGAGGGTGATTCTGCAAGTTCACCATTAGATGGCACCAAATCCTACACACTGATCCTTAAAACCATGGCGGTCAAAAGCAACTTTCTTTTGAATTTTCTGTGTCTGTGTTTGTGTCTCAGAGAAGATTTGTGTCAATATAGATGTCAGTAAAATCTCACCCGCTGACACTTTACCTGTTGTGTGTGACCAGTTTCTGCTCAGGTGTTGGCATCCTAAGTATCTGGTGACCCTGAGAGGTCAACACACTGCAGCTTTGGTGAACACATGCATAGACACAAACATGCTGCCAATTCAGAAAACATCATCAATTTAACTACATGTGTGCTGCAGAGCAATACAAGCATGTAAGCCAATGCCAAACTCAGTCCTACAACACCTCTGAAGTGAATTCAGTAGAAACCACCTACTGGGGCCACCCAGGAACAACTATAGCCAAATATGTTGAACATAAATTGGAATTTAAACCTAACTGTATCATATTAGGATATTATTTACAAAAAAAAAAAAAAAATCCTAGATGCCTTCAAAACAGCGTGCACAGTGCAGTGCAGAAACTCCACCTGGACAGTGATTCTGATCTTGATCCAGCCTCCCACTCATTTGGTGCTAACCACCTCACTCACATACAGTTATAGACCCCTAACCCCCTAAATGAAAAAATATAAAATGCATGAATTCAAAAGGTAGAAATGTAGTTTTCTTTATGGATCCACTGAAGGTTTTATTTATCATATTTATTAAAATATTTCTATATTTTTTCCAGGTGTACTTGTTAATTGACATATGCCACATCGTTTAGTGAGAAATAAAACAGTATTTTGCTCCAAAACTACAAGCTTTCAGAAGTTCAAAATCTTGTTTCATACTATTTTCATGAAGCTTTTAGTGATACTGTGTTTCTGTATGTGGCTTTAGACCGTTAACGGACTTGATATTTATGTATCATTCAGAGATTTAAACCGGCTCATTACTACTGATTTTATTTACTTCAGTTATTATGTGACCTTATGTGCATCAATATAATTAAACCTAAAAGACATCATATGAACTCATGAACAGAACCTGGGGGCCAGGAACTGATACACAACACACAATTGCCAACACACACATTTTTGATTTAATTTATTAAGGTGACCATTTTATCTATATTACACATCTTTCATGTACATCAGAAATTAAACAGGGAAAAGAAAATATAGTGTTACCATAAACCTCTTAATAAAACCATTCTTTTACAAAAGAAAATTTGTTATTGACACCATTTACAATGTGTTTTCATATACAGGGGAGTGACAGTGGTTTAGTTGTACATGGAGGATTCTGGAGAACAAACACAAACAAAAAAAGAGCAGTGAATTATGATATTTACATATTGGTTGGACTGTTATGTACGCGGGGGTTTTATTGTGTGATTGACCCAGAACAAGATTAAAACCACACGCTGCATTAGGGGCAACAATCTGAGGCAAAAATAAATGTAAATAGGCAACTTTACCAATCAACTATTCATCATGTTACATTCGTTACGTTACACTGACTTTGCCTCAGTATTTGTCGTCCCAGCTGACGCCACAGTCAGCCATCCAAACAGGCTATCGCCTCAAATCAAATAGCTTTCCTCACTTGTGCAGTTTCTTCATATGAACTTAAGAACTTCAAACTCCTCTGGGTCTGGTTCCCTCTCCACAGCAGAGCCATGAGTCCAGAGGATGTAGCTCTGAGACCGTGGTCGATCTCTGGTCTCTGCCGGCATCAGGCCCCTAAGAAGGACGCCTGATGCCTGAGGGTGGGAGTAAGGCTACCTGACGGCTAACAACAAACACCACCTCACCGCGCATGTGGAAACACAAGCTGCAGCAGAAGGTGGAGGGGGATTTTTTCTTTTAAAGTGCTGTAAATCCAATAATCATCAGTAACCAATCTTTATCTTTTTGGTGTGTTTAAATAAATAATTCAAAAGGACACTCCAAAATGAGCAACCACACTATCAGGTGTTTTTTTCTTTCTTTTTTTTTTTAATTTTTTTTATTTTTTTACAGATAAATAAGATTAATCACCTGTTACTGTTGAGCGGATGCTGTGTAACGTCAGCCAAACCATTATTCACAGTTTTATCATAAAGGCCGTCTCTGTACACGCTCAGTGCTGGACCCCATGTTGGTAGGCCGACTGTCACACAGTGAGGATCTTTATCGTTAAAACAGCTTCAAAAGTGAAAAGCACATGAATCAGTTCATACGAGCGCCAGACGTTAGTACTGAAGCAAATGACGTGAGGGGAACTGTGACCGTCATGACGGGAAAATACTCAGAGGTAAAATGTTCCTTCAAGTCTGAAACGGAAGACAAAAGGTTTTTAAATAGCAAACTTTATCTCTGTGACAGAGCTTTTGTCATATTCATATTAATCATTTCATATTCAGATTATTATCATTTTGTGGTTTGATTTGGCGACATCCAACTTCTGTGAATGAAGCTTCTCTTGACATTTGACAAAAAATCCAATCGATTCTTTGATTTGATTCGACTTGAATTTGTTTTTTTCACATATCATTTAAGGTTTTTAATGTCTGGACAAATTAAATCACACACACACACACACACACACACACACACACACACACCATCTTAAAATACTTTCTTCATCATCATCCTCTGATTTATTTCGGATCTTGCCTTCAATCCTTCGATAAGACCACCCTTCTGATATTGATCTATAAGATTCTCCCAAAATACTCTACTCTAAGACGTCCAACTCCAGCCTCTGGCCCTATAAAACTAGGGTCCCTTTGAGTTCTGTCTGAGGTCTTCAATGTTTCTCCGCCACTGTAACTGAGGTTACAAAACTTTTCACAATCTTGACGTTTTTCACAGATGAAACACCACAGCGGCAGAAACACAAACCTGCTTGTGTCTTTGTTACTTTGACTCGACGTGTCGACCAAACCTTTGACGCATTAACACTGCCTGTTATCTTAGAGTTAATTTGGGGAACTCATGTTTATACCATCACTGTTCAAAAATACTCAAGTCACAAGAGATGCAGATGAAACTGTGAGAAATTTAAGGTAGATAATTGGGAGATGATGATGACGAGGATGATGACAAACAATCTCAGAGCAACAAAGTTTGCTTTTTTGGTGAAACGTTACCCTGTTTTTAAAAACAAGCGCACCCTTGCAATCTGGCAATAAAGTTTATCGCTTTGTTATTGAGCCAATGCTTCAGTGCAGAGCAATTTAAAAAGAAGAAGAAATCAGGATGGATCCAGCTTCACTATTGGACCTTTCCGGTTCTGAGATTTTGACTGTAGCTCCGAGGCTCCGCCCCTGACGCATGCTGTTAGATCATCACATGTTAAGAGGAAAAAAACTACTGCAGTCCCATTAAACAGATGTCGCTGAGGGGGAGTTGTCAGGATCCCATGCATGAGTGGGCGCACATTCTGCGAGACGGGAGCAGCTTCTTTGTTTTGGTTTAAAAGAATATGTAATTTTTCACGTACCGATCAAGCGTGGAGAGGCCTGCTGTGAGAGCGGCGTGCACAGTACACGCCAGTTCTCAAACCCCAGCTCCTTTGCAACATCATGCACCCATAGAAGTACCATACAGGTGCACGTAAGCACGAGCACGAACACAAAACACCCCCCTAATCTGAAGAGGCTCCCTGATTTGAACACTGGTGGTCTTTCTTCCTTCAGACTCCTGCACCCGCTGTTAACGTCTCCTGGTTCTTCTCACTCCTGTCCGAAGCCTTCTGTCTCCTCGATGGCGAACATCAGCTTCTCCTTGAGCTGCTCATAACTCTTGTATGGTGGCAAGTCCAGTCTGTTAAAGCTGGGAGAGGAACATAAACCACAGATTTCAGCTCAACATTCGACCTCTCTTACATCAGTTTCTTTGCTGTTTAATCTTCAGCTTCTTTTTACAAACACCAGGATACTTTATCTAACCCTGAACATTTTCTTTCTGCTTATAACTGTAAATCATTGGGCTTTGAGTTGTGCTTTTGGAACTGGCTGGAGCTTCTAAAACCACACTAAATCAGGAAATATTGTAACTTCCTACAATAAACCACTACAAGCTGACTTAGTCGCACATAACTTAGTTCGTTAATATGTCAACTCACCACGTGTGACTTCTGGGAAGCCAGTTTTCTTTTCCCACCTTCTCAATACAGAACTTCTGAGGCCCATTACTTCCTGTAAAGTGAAACACAGTAGGAGCTTGAACAACTGTGGTTACGGTAATTAACACAACATGTTTAAAATGACATGTAAAAGAAACCGGGGCAAACAGTGATTCCTCTCTTTAAAATGTCAGTGACAAAGAGCCTGAAACCTCAACAGACCTTCATCCAGACACTAGTTTAGTTACATATTCCATCTGAATTTTGAACAAAATGGCACTTGTATTTCTTACCCATGAGGTCAGCGAAGCCTCCTACAGGCAGGCGACAGGTACCGGTGACAAACTGCAGCAGCCTCATCCTCTTCTCATTGTCCATCTCCTTTATGAACTGCAGGGAAAAAAGTGGCAAAGTGTTTCAAACACTGAAATGTCACCAGTTCATGGATGGTACAGCAACTAAGCAAATCAATCACAAGTAAGAAAAACAGCATCATTCTAACTGAGGATCTGTGGTTGCTGCTCTCACACATTTAAATCTTTGGTCACTTCTGGGGTCACAGACAAGGGCTACCACCTACCTGTTGACTGTTTAATTGAAATAATATAAGATTATCATTCCACTCAAATAAGAGAAACAATCTTCTTTAAATACAGGCACTGATAATAATTATGAAAACTACAGTCACCACCTTGCAGTTGTCTGCCTTCCACCACTCACACTAGTTTCAGGTTATGTCCCAGTTCATCCAGAGTCATACAATAAACCATATGTGTGAAAGTGAAGTCTTGATGAATGGCTATAAAAGACTTTCTAAGGTCTTTGTGAACTTTGACCTTTATCTGTCAAGATTTCATCAGTTTGTCCTCAAGTGAAATTGAACATTTTTATCAAATACAAAAATTCATAGTATAAATACATAGCATATTAATTTTAACTTGTGAAATTAGAATCTCTCTAACAAGTCACAAGACCCACCTATACCTCCTTAAATCCAAGATATACAGAACTTATATTTAAGGGACAAAAGTTTAAGTTAATAAACAGAACTACTACAGCATGCACACGGACCTGCCAGAACCAGATGATCTGTTTGCTGCTGCGAGCATAGTGTCTGTAGATTGTGTTTCGTTGCCAGTCTGCCAGATCTATCTCCTGCATACCACACAGCATCACCTGCGATAGAACACAAGATATTTATAACCAGAAAAGCAGACAAAACACAGAAACGTGCGCTCCAGATGTAAGCCATGGGTTTCTTCATACCTCCAGCTCTTTAGCATCAAAGTACTGCAGGTACTGCTGAGGCAGGACCTCGTTGAAGCCTTCAAAGAAAGCCTGTGTCTGCTCTTCCACTCCTCTGGACAGCCTCCACTCTGCTACCAGCCTGCAGGGGACACAAGAGCAACCACACGCAACAGATATTACACTCCACCTCACACCTGCAATAGAAAACTGCCTTCTAACTGTAAAAACATGTCATCCTGTTTTGAAATTAAAGGGCTGTAAAGTCATGTATACTAAACCCACCTGATGTACTCCTCCTTGTTCTCCTCTGTGACTTGGATGTCTCCTCCTCCAGGCTTCAGCTCATGGGTGGTGATCTCCCCCAGGATCTCTTTGTCAACAGAGAAGAACATCTCCAGCCCACACTCCTCGATGTCGTTGTCCCTGCAGAGCAGCACAGACAGTTACAGTTTTACTCTACTCCCTTGTCCTGTTCTGTCATGAGATCCCTCAGCAGCAACCAGACTGATCAAGAAATTCAATATAGACATTCAATATTACACTTGCATATAGAGGGAGAGTGACCCTGTTCTTGTAAAGTCTCTGCAGATTTGAGATTTGACTGTGTGAGTGAGACATCACACCCACTCACACGAGCATATTAGGGGCGTTTTCACTACAGGAAATTCGGGGTGATTTTATGGGGCCGGGGCCGTTGGTGTGTGTCTCCACTGCAGGAACCGCCCCTGAAGGACCATCTCCCCAAACTTTTACAGAGACTAAATGAGTCCCTGCCTCTGGGTAGGTACTCAGATTGGCCCTGAAAACTCCCAGGTTGGGGCTTGAGGTTTACTCTGTGCTGATCGGTCATACTCAAACCGGGATGTGACGCCAAGAGAAAGCCCCAAAATAAGCATTTTTAAAACCCAGCATTATTAAAAAATCTTCCGAAAAAAGAGCACAAGATAGTCAAAGACAAATAATAAGAAATAACCAGACAACTACGGGATCACACGACCATGCGACAATCAAAACAGCATTTTTAAAACCCAGCATTCATAAAAAGCATGACAGAAAAAACAAACAACCAAAAAAACAAAAAAATGAGCAGAAAGAAAACTGCCGTGCAACGATTGTACGATGATCAAAGCTGTTGTACAATAATTACGCCGCCTCAAGAGTCCGTCGGCTCCTGCTCTGCAGTGGAGCCACAGGGCCGGGAGGGCCGAGTCGGAGGACGGTTCCTATAAAGATCCTACCCCCCTCCCTTTACCAGAACTCACACAGTGGAAAATGGGGGTGGCTATTAAAAGACTAGACAGAGGTGTTTGATACTTTAATCCATTGATGAATTACTCTCAGACTGCTTTCAACATTGCTCCATTAACTCACTTGATCCACATGAGCGAGTTGTAAAACTCAGGGTCTATTGACTCCAGGTCTTTGAGGGCCAGCGGCTTGTTCAAGATGCGCTTATAAAACGGCAGCGAGAAACCAGTGTCGATGAACTTGCCATGGAAAAGAGCCTGAGGGACAGAGAAACAGTGTTAACTTGTTACAATACAAAACCCAAACTACTCTTACACTGATCTATCTTGACATATTGAGAAAAATCTCAGCATGTGATAAAAAGACTAACCATGGCAATGAAGCGTCCTATAAACTTGAAATATTTGAGGTGGTCTGGGTTGATGTAGGAGGCAGGGTTGATCTGGAGACAGTAGTTATCTTTGCCGGCATATTCAAACAGGCAGTACATTGGGTTCAAGACCTCATGGGACAACAGGAAGAACCACTCCCTGAAGAAGATAAGACAACAGAAATGTAACCAGCTAGTTTGCTAACATGTAGAGTCCATGTGGAGCAGATTTAGTTCAGATATGAGCTAACGACAAAGCAGAGTTCAGAGAAATCCTCAAGAAAAAATCATCCCACTCAAAACTTTTAGAAGAGACTTCTGCTGTAAAGTTTGTTCTACAGATCAATATAACCAGTGAATGTAGAGGCAAAAACTCTGATGAGTAAGTGGTAGAAGTAATTACATGACACATTGTACAAGACACATTTACAACCATTTCTAGTTAGCCATTTTCTAATTTACCTGGCAACGCCACCATAATCCAGGCCCTCCTCTCCAGGGAAGATGATCCACAGTCTTCTTCGTAGATCCTGAGCATTGAAGCTCATTATCTAAAACAGAGATGATGAACTGACAGGTTGGTGGAGGAATCACTAAGTCACATCTGAGTAATTTTATTTGATTAGTAACACTGCTGCCACTCTCGAAATTTTCAATCACATTATATAACTTAATCAATAAGTTTTAACAATAAGACAAACAGTAAACAATTAAATTCAGCTTTTCTAAGTTATTTCTTATTAAAACTTGGAGAGACATAATAATGAAATACAGTTTCAACTCTTTTACTCATTCATCTTTGATGTATGTCTCTGTTATCTATTTTTACAAACATAAATATATGATGTATAAATATGGGATAAACACTGAAACCAAAAAGTGCTGGAACTAACTTTCAATTCATCTTCTTACCGTTAAATGACACAAGTTAAAACCCAGTTCAAAATAGTATGAGATGTTGATAAAAGAAACTAAAGAGAAAGCTGTAAACTACAAATGTGAACGGTAAATTCACATCCCAGAGGAATTTAAACTTGTAAAATTAAGTCTCCATCAACTCAGTTGAGACACTTTGAAGTCGTTAAAGTTGCACCATTTAGGAATGTTGCTGTTGTTTTCATTTAGTTGGTAATTATACTGATTTTAAAGAGCAGTAGAAAAGAGTAATGACCTGGACAACATCACTTTAGCTAGAGGCTAAAAGGCCGAGAATGAGTGAGGCACATTTTTCACATCAGGCTGGGAGTGAGAGAACATGTTCTTCCTGGAGTTGAGTGAACTGGTACTCAGGCTGGGGCGGGTCACCTTACCTGCTGAAACGAGTCCTCAAACAGGGTTTTTCTGGAGACTGTGATTTTTATGTGTTGAGGCATTGCCAGTTGCTGGAGAAAAGAGGAAATGGCAGAAATAATTAGGCATCAAATGTGCTTCCAGGTCTGACATGACAACACTTGTCGGATCATGAGTCATTCAATATGCAGGTAACAGCTGCTGAGAAAGACAACAATACTGATACATGTAATAGTGGGCTATTGATACTAGAACAGCATTACTTATAATGCTGCTCTTAACATGTGTACTTTAAGTGAGTGTGTTTCACATAATATTCTCCAATTTGAATTAATAATAAACTGCAAATAATCTCAATCCACACTGACTGAGCTTAATTCAAGACTTGATGCCCGTTCACACTGTGCAGTCACAGATGAAATGTGACAATAGTGAAAGAGATGTGATGAAACTTAAAATAGAAACAGTCATCATTCTTCATGGTGATATTCGCAAACTGAGAGTGCATCCTTTGTTATTAAGTCTAATATTAGGCTTTTGTAAATAATATGATTTGTTTTTAAGTTTTTCTGCATTTTTAAAAGATGAATGCAGCACAGGACGGTGCCACGTGTCTCTCCTTCGTCTTTGTGTCGATGACTCATCAGCCATTTATCAGAGAATGTGACATGACTCAACCTTGATAAATGCCGTCTATTAGATCCATCTGGCGCCGTAAATGAAAAGAATTTGCAAGATGAATATTATGGCAGAGTATACAGGCGCCATAAAGTGAGTGTACTGGGTGACTGTGTGCCAGGATTTTTATCCTTACAGGCAGTTTCTCTCCTTAGATTATGCTTTGTGGTTGAAGGAGTGCCAATCAGCGAAATCATCTTGATGTGTGGCTGATTAAAGTAGCAGATTATTGCCCATCACTTACATGTAATATCTATTGATTTAAAACAGCTTGTTCTAAACAGGATGTAGATTGAAGCAGTCTGTCTGAATAAGTAACCATTCATATACTTTGACCCTACCTGGCACCAGAATCTGAAGTACTGTACTTTGGCTTTGAAGTCTCGAACGTAGGTGATCTGAGGCCCGTTTTCACTGCGAGGGAAAAGGAACAAACAGAGAGAATATTAATGATTACTTCAATGTGTTGGTTTGTGTATTTGTGTCTTATTAAAGCTGATATTTGTTGCCTTTTCTGTGTGACTTTTGTTGTTGCTTCACACAAATACACTCTCAGAGGCTATTACATTATCTTATTTTGAAATTTAGTTTTCAGATGTAAAGTAGGACAGTATAGTTCACAGGTCTCGGACACATGCATTCATGTGGGTGGGTGGGTGTGTGTGTGTGTGTGACGCTCCACCTTTAAACATTCACCAAACCAGTTTTTCCACTGCTGTAACCAAAGTGATTAGTTTCAAGTCAGACTGTGCTCACAGGTTATAATCATGAGTCAGCTGAGGAGCTGCATGGGTGGTGAAAGAGGCTCAGTGACCCAATTGTCATATCAGGATAAAGCATCACAAGTTCTAAAAATAGAGGGGGATTTCAGAGACAATAACACAGAAACACAGCGACAGAGAGAAGGGGAGAGATGTGAAATAATCTAACTGTCAAATCCAAGTTAAACTGAGAAATACTTCAGCTTCAAGTGACTGTTGTCATTATACCAGCTTTATTTACTTTAATTTGAAAAGTTAGTTCATTACACTATGGCTGTTTTCTTTCTGGCATGTAGACATGTTGGAATGATAATGTTTTTGACAGTTGCTTCAGGTAACATGTATCCAAGATGTAATAGTTACAAAGGGGCTGCCACTATATGTGTAATTATGTCCATTCAGTTGTCCCAGTTGTTTTGTGTCAGACTGTTGTAATTTAACCCTTAAAAGTTGAAGTACAGTCTTTATCTTCTCCTGATTCATCTGCGTCAACCTGTTGGAGATCTTAATTTCTCACAAAGTCAGGAAAATTAATGTTTTGATTCATTTGAGGTGATGTCCCAATGGTGAATGCAGTCCAAGCAGTCTCACTATTGTTACAGTTCATTGTACAGCCACAGACTCCTCCTCTTCATTGGATCAATATATGCTCAACTCATCGAGCTGTTGAAAGATGTGACTCCAGGTGTCAAAGGTCACAGATGATTTGAAGCCTCATTTAGCAACAATGTAATGTGATTTATGTGATTGTCAATAGTGTGTAGATTATTAAATAGAAATCAATATGGCGGACATACAGTGAGGACTTTCCAGTGCGAGGGTCGATATAGGTGGTGGTTCTCCTGTTGTGGTCCACAAAGTAGGGAATACCATCTACTGTGAACCTCATCTCCCAGCCCTCTGGAAGCGGCTTTTCATTGAGCAACCTAAAAGAAAGAAATAAAACATGCATCAAACAACATTATGTCACATACAAGCTTAGAGCATTTAAATATTCATTTGATGTGCATGTGTAACTCACCCCTGTGTTCGAGGGTCCTCCCACTGTGTCGACCGTGTAGGGTGATGTACAAAATAAACTCTGCCATTGGAGTCCGTTCTTTTCTCTTAAAGACATTGTAACAAGTTGTCGATTATTGAACCTGAAGCAGTTCAGTCGATCACCACATACTGTTAAAACCTTCAGCCCTTTGACTTAATATTTCTGAGATATTGGAGGTTTAGAGTGATTATGTTAATTCCCAGAGACCACCCATAGTGGCCTTAATCTATGTATTTAAATGTCTATGCAAATTCATCTCTGATCTGTATAAAGAATGAATTGTTTCCATAACAAGGTTAAGCTCTCATTTATACACATACAGTTTAACAATGCAAATGAGACCTGCTCCAAACACCTGAAAGCACCACTGTTCATCAATCTAGGCAATTGGGATAAACAGGTAGGTGCTACTGACTACGCACTCCCTGAGGTGGATCAAGGTCCAGTATAATGACACAGTGATAATCAGAGTTGTTGATCAAAATCCAGGTAGAGTGACACAACACAACGCCTAAATACGCTATTTCCCATTATCTCAAATTACATATTTCAGCTTTCATTTTGCATATGACGTGGAGGTGAGCAGTTAATTGTGTGTGAGCTTTATGGTCTTAATCTTACCCCATCCATGTGGCAGAGGCCCCAGAGGATCAAACTCCTTATTCTGTGTGGCTGTGACCTGGTCCTGTACCTGCAGAGTAGATAAGCAGAGGAGACCAGATAAAGAGAATATGATGGTTTGAGAACCTGCAGTGTTTCTCAATATGATTAATGACAGACACATAAACTCGTCAGTGCTATAACAGCTAGATAAACGTGTTATAACTTTGATTTGCTCATTAATATTAACTAGGTTATAATGTGCCTTGATGAAAGTGTTGAGGTTCAGCACCGGGTGACACGTTTTCTGTTTCATCCCACACAGGAAATCCAAAAGCAATAATCCACTGGAGTCTCCCAATTCCAGTCATTAGCACCCACATCACCAGTATGGTATGACTTTACAGAGAGGAAATCTCACCCCGAATATGAACCTCTGGTTGAACTGCTGCATGGCACCCTGCAGCTGGTTGCGCTGGTGCTGCCACTGCTCGTAGTTTCGCACCGTCTCCATCGTGGGGCGCTGCCACGTGGTGGTTCGTGTGATGTGGTCGACGAAGTAGACACGCCCCATCTGGTCGACACGACGCTCCCAACTTCAGACAAAAGACATGAGGGGAGGACAAAGGTAGTTAAGCACCATTTATAAAGGAGTGTGACAAACAACTGTGTGTCAACAACTTTGTCAATAACACTAAAGAAAACAGAACAAGAGGGATTTAAATATGTCGCTAAGGTAAATGTGAGCCATTACGTCATCTAGTAGTCAAATACGGAGGGGCAGTTGTACTTGATTCACTACTACTTTATAACCCCTCCCCTATACAGCTCAAAGAAATAAAACTGTCTACTGCCTGTATCTGAGAAGAAAAAGATCAAAAGAGAAGGACTTTTTACCCAGGAGGCAATGGTTCAGGGCGTTCCCACGTTGTTCTCTTTTCAACGTGATCGACAAAATACACCCTGCCGTTTGGGTCCACTCTCTGCTCCCACCTACATAAAACATTGACAATAAACTTAACAGTGCATGACTGCAGGCATTTAAGTTCTATATAGTTTTAAAGTAGCTGTGAAGATGAGTCATTGGAGTCAATAGTTGGACAATAGTTGAAAAAGGAATTACAGACAGAAACTGAAGAGAGAGATGAGAGATAAAAGTAGTGATGATAGTGAGGTGTTTTAATTACAACACTGCTGTAAATGTAAAAATACCAAAGTGACAAAGTCACAGATGCAACTCATGTTTGGTCACATCTGTGTTGTACGTACAGATGAACATGAAATGTGAAAAATGTCAGGCTATCCAATTAATGATGTTGCAAAAATGTGAAATCTAAAATAGACGAGGCAGTAATCCACACACACTTCCGTTTAATCGTACAAAATTTGGCTAAACTTCACAAAAACTTTGACTTGTTGCCGTGGTTTTATTGAACTGGACTAAATGTTAACTACCTGATATTTTTTGATTAAAGATGATTAAATCCTCCACTGAGTGATTCATCATTTTCTATCTGTGTGAACTCCTTACAGATGACATTCTTCCATTCCTTTTTCTCAGTGTATTACTCAAATCAGTGTCAGATGTAATCAGATACAATAAGTGACCATCAACACCAGCTCTTGATAACACAATGAGAACTAACCCATGGGGCAGGGGCCCAGTGTTGACAGCGGGGACTCTGGGGGTGACCACCGGGGTGATGGTCGGCTGTCTGGTTGCTGCAGATCCAGAGCCTGAGGCCAGTGTGGAGTTCCTGTCTGAGCCCGCTGATGGACTCGAGTCCGGGGTCGACGAGGGTCCTGAGGCCGGTGTTCGCACTGGTGTCTCAGAACCTGACTGAGCATCACTGCCGTCAGCTGGTGCAGAGCCGTTGCTGGAGGAGGCTGAGGAACAAACAGGACATGACTGTGTTAATAGTGAATCCTCAGACACGGGATGAATACAGATGAAGAAATACAAGCAGGGCAGAATTCTGTATTGTTTTATCAAGGCAAACATGCTTTGTGGCTTGAGTTGGCAAAGAAACAACATAACTAAAGACATAACACTGACATGTTGAGGCATAATTATTTAACTTACAGCATTTGAATAAGATCTGTAAACTGACTGTACAAGAGGACAAGTATTGGCATAACTCAATTTAGCCTCCGGTAAATTTTCACATTAATTACATTGCGACACACTAAGGGCCTGATTTACTAAGATCCCAGATAAGGGGCGCTAAATTGTGTGCTCCTGGTAAAATTTTGCATGTTTGGTTAGTGCATGCAAAACGGGTGATCTACTGAGAGTAACCCATTAAATGACAGCATGTGCAAAGAGCAGTATTTAAATGAGGGTTTTGCGCGTGGTAATCGTTTCCACTATGGAGAGAGTGGACAGAGAGCAGGATGGCCCCAAACACAGAATGAAATTTGATCCGATGGATTAATAGAGAGCTCAGGTGGGACACTCAGGCCACACTTGGATCTAATCACCCTGACCAGAGGGATCAAAGACGGGGTGAAGGCCAAGGTGAGGTCTCTCAGTCCCGAGCAGCCAGGTACTCGAGAGGGAAGAGAGGAGCGCACTGGAGAAAAGGCATGCGGCGTGTGTAACCGCGCTTAAGGGATTTTCAACACACCTGGAAAACTGCTACAGCTCGCTGGAATGACCCAGACGCAAGGAAATGCAGAGATATAAGAGAAATTTTCACAAAGCTGTGCCAGTTAAGACTTGACTTTAAAACGTGCTAAATAAAAACGCAAAAACTGCCTCCGCAAACTGTTTCAGGTTTGGTAGATCACATTGTGTGTGCTAAAGAAATCTATTTGCATCTACTCCTCCTAATATTTTGTGCTTTCTGGCAGAAACGCCCATATTTGCATTAGGTGAAGAAGAATAACCACCGCACACTGGTGTGACTCTGCTGTGATTATTAGGCAAACAACACGTTTGCCGGTACTCCTGGGTGTGTTCAAATAGTTTCTGGTCACATGACCCAAAACAATAACAGAAAAATAACAATGATGTTTAAAACAGCATGTTTTCTGAGTCACATCTTCACATCTTCACGAACAGTGTAGAGATACCCAAATGGGTAACACGCTAAATTGCGCATGCTATTTTTGCCTGTTTGACAGACGCAATCAGTTAGTAGAGCAGCTTCAACATGTGTTTGCGCTTACAATCAAGTTTGCACACGTTTTTACACAAGCAAACCTTTAGTAAATCAGGCCCTAAGTGTAAGTTTGAGAGGAAGAGCACTTGATATTCGTGTCTGAAACACATCAGCACGAGACCTTCTTCTCTTAATAAATGTCTGACCTGGTGAAGAGGTGGGTCTGCGGGGGGTGGGAGGAGGAGGTCTGGAGGGCCTGGGTGGTCGAAGAGGCTTTGAGCTCCCTGATGACACCAAGGGCGACCCCGTGCTGTTCGCTGACCTCCGTCCACCAGGAGAAGACTTGTGTTCGGCGCTGTCCACAGCTGGAGAGCTGTCTCGACTCTGCCTGTGAGGAGCAAGTATGGACGAACAATGAATATGTAAAATAGGAAAAAAAAAAAAAAAAAGTGACAACAGCGAAGGATGAGGAGGTGCTGTACCTCATGGCATGATCCCCGTTAGGCTGTGATTCCCCATTGGAAGTACCTTAAAGCAAAAAATTCACAGACAACACAACCAGTCAAACACACAAAACATGTTCAATCTATTGTTTCTGTTGATGTTAATACAAAGGTTTTGCTTCACCATCCAATGTTTTTAAATTGAGAGGATGGACACCATTTAAAAATGTGGTCATTTCCGCCTTTCTGGTTATTTTTTGACAGACAAATGCTTCAATCAGCAGATATAATCAGATAAATGTATTGATCAAAAGCAGGCCAGTGGCTGTAAACTCTCTCTGACTCACTGTGATGGTCAGCCTTGGCCATAGCGAACATCTCAGGGTCGACGGTCATGCCGTCCAGGCAGACAGAGAGATCTCCCACCACATCTGTCTGGTCTCTGTCTGCACACAGCTGTAAGGTCTGCACCACCTCAGAGACTACATCCAGACAACAAAAAGACACCAGGGTCAGAGGAAAACAACAACAACAACAAAGACATTTTCCCAACACTTTTCTATAAACCTCACTACACCACTAAAGACACGTTTAAAAACTACAACAGAGGTTTGAATGTTCGTTCTTGTTAGAGTAATAAAGGGGTGATTTAAAGCAAACACAAAGCATGTTCAAAATGACAAATTATTTGAATTCCAAAATTACAGGAATCATTGTGTATTTTTCCTGCTCTGACATCAAACAACAACAGCTCTCGACATGTGATTCGTACCCAGAGGTCAGCATCATTAGCATTGCTGGACAGGGTCCATGCATAAAAAATGACCTGGCCGAGGGCTGAACTGAGTTTTTCTGAGAAACAAACCAAAGATAAACAGCCCGAAAATCTACCAGGGCGAAAGTGGACAGTAAAAAAACAGCAGCCTCCTTCTGAAATGTTAAATGGGGCCCCTCAGTGATTTGTTTTTTATTCTGAACCAGTCTGATGAGCTGCATGTGTAACTAGTTTGAGATGTTTTCTGTAATTTAGGATTGCCTGATTTTTTTTTTTTTTTTTTTATTAAGACCTCAGCTGCCTCAAGGGAAGAGGAAAAGAGGCCGGCCAAAGAACACCTGGCGATGGGATATCCAGGCAGACACTGGGAGCCTGGGATACACCTGGTATCAGATAGAAAAGAAGGCAAATGACCCAGAACTCTGGAGGTCCCTCACTGAGAGTCGATACTCCCAGAGAGACTGTGTCAGGCAGAAGTAAGTCACTCAACTGCCTCAAACTGCTTCTTGCTATTTCACTTTGCCGCTGTAACACAGCTGTATCAACTGTTATCGCAGCAAATGGCTCTTTGCTGAAACCTCTGGTGTGTAGGAAGTGATGCATTTTACATTTGTAGCAGCTGCCACAGTTGATTGAAATAAATAAAGGCAGAGCAGCAGCTGTGGTAGTGACAGTCTGAACAGACAAAGGATCATCAACAGGAAAACCAAGGAACACACACACACACACAAAAACAAAACTGATAAGCCTTAAGCCTTAAGGGCAAGTAAGAAATTAGATGGGGCAAGTAGATTTTGTGGGAAAAAACCATGTCTGACTCTGACTGTTTTTGAAAATGTGGAAGTGAATGCCTTTTTTTAATGTACTTATTATTTTTTTGATTTTTGCCAATTAAGTAGAGAAGGTGTGTGTAACAAGACAGAGCTTCAGCCTGAGCCTTATTGACTAAAACTAGTATATTTTACATTATTTTTATTTACTATGCATAAATTTTAGTATATAGAGAGAACATACATTGAACTGAATTGAATTGTGAGGGACTTCTCTAATATAATAGAGAAGTGGGCCAGAAAGGAGAGAACATAGACCTGCTTTTTGTGTCCGTGCATCATACACTCACTTTTCATGTCATTGGACTTGAGTGTGTCGCTGATGTCCAGTGTGGCCATGCCGAGCAACACGTCGGACTTCAGGGTCTGGTGGCTCCACACGCGAAATGACAGTTTGCTGAACGGAGTCACAATCCTGAGGAAACAAACAGCTCAGCTCACCACATGCAAAACATTTGTACATCTCACTGAAAGACACTGCGGTATCTTGGTTTCGCCCAGTCAGGGTCTGATTTTCAAACGCCCTCCAGGGACAGCGTTTCCTTTACAGCTCCCCCCTGACATCTGCATCTAAATTAATGAGCACTTAGTCTAGATTATACTGCTATTAACTGTCATTAATGACAATAACAAGAGTAAGTAATTCCACACATGGGACTTCGCTGTCTTAACCAATAAATGCATTTAATTAACATTACTGCCAGATGTGTGGTTGTAATGAAAAAAACCTTTTGAGCTGGTGAAGAAGTGAAACCAGTGTGTGTGAGTGAGCACCAAGTTTTTGTGTTGAGGTGAAAGCAAGTGATAGACAATGAAGCTCACAAGCTATTTAAGGACAACAAGTGTCTGTTACCATCACTATGACAGTTGTTTAGCCAGTTCCCTCAGTGCTTCCAGGAAACGGCATCTGTGGACACATGGGCTCAGGTCCGGTTACATCTCATAGTAAACACTTGTTATATAATAACTCTAACCTCCACCCCCCCATGGGTACAAGAGAAACTGTAGGAGACCTCTATATTAAGAAGGTCACACAGTGCCCAGCAGAAGATCCTGGACAGGCTAAAATTAAGAGGACATCTGATGTGTGAATATGTGGGACAGCAGGAAGTCGAGAGGTGCGAGTGCACTAAATGTCCAGTATACGTGTGGAAACGGGATTCCTGTAAATGAACCGGACATGCTCTCTCACCACCATGTGGCATTCTACAAATCGGCACAGCCAATTAAAGCCACACAGAGAGATGGCATATCTTCTCTTTAAACTGTTCACATGCCATTACCCACAACCAGAGAGAAAAGCCTTCCCAAAACCAAGAGCTGGTGACTCACGCAGGACGAATGCTGCTGTAGGAAAAAAACAAAAAACCCATCTTGATCGAGATCATATCTTACACCAGTCATTTTATACAATTTTCAGGAACTATTTTTTTTCCCACAAACCCTCCCTGGTCTGAGCAGATTTCTGAGAAAACTATAATGTGCAGTCAGCAGTAATTTTTCCCAACATGCTTCTTCCTCAAAGCCAAGCCCTAATTACAACACTGTTTTTCATCATCACTCAGTTCAAACTCTTCAGAATTTGAATAATGGCGGTTGGACTGTCTTCAGCACAGGCACTGACTGCTGTGTGCTTTTGTATATATCCTGTATGAGCCTAGCAGCACAACATCATCCCCTGCTGAGCAACTTTAAGCTGCTCCTGGTAAAACTGACGTGACTCTTAACCTCAGTATTTCTTGTGCTGCATCAATAACACCTGATCAGTGGGGGACTATGGTTTTAGATGACTCTGCAGTTTGTAATTCAACAAACCCTGTGCCAGGATTTTAACAAATACTGCCAAGAGACTTCCTTAAAATCACTAGAATCTATGCCAGCATGGTTTATTAGTTTATGCTCTTCCTCATCTATTATATTGTTTCTCAACATTACTCAACATTACTCAACATTACGGATGTGTTCCCCTCTTTACACCATCATGTCTTTAACGTCTTTGTTCATCACCTGGGATATGAAAACATTAGTTTTCCATGCAAGCTAGAGGAAGCAAAAGCTGGGGTCTTGGACATAGCTCAGTTATGAAATTCTAGCACAGCACAGAGTGTCTCTCCTGCAGGGCTGCTGACAGCGCTGTCAGCCGGACACCAGAGCTGAGGGGAGTCAGAGTGGCCAACAGAAACAAGTCGCACTGCCCGGCCCACGTTCTGCTGCCCCCCGGTCACATGATCTGTCTCTGCTTCCATCACAGTTAGTTTTGTGGTTTGATCAGTTTAAGTCTTGGTTTCCTGTCACAGCGTGACTCCTGTACCTCCCTGTGTTCACTCAGGCAGGTAAACACAGTAAATAATGTATTTTATGAGCAGCATAATGCATATTTAAGCTCTGATTATTATAAAGATGATAAAAAGACACGGGTCTGGTAACCATGGAAAGACTTTGACTCACACAGTGAGCGGCTGTTTCCATTTGGGGCTGTGCGTGTTGTTGCATTTCTCTGTTTTCTTGGACTGGCCTTCGACCGTCACTTCCACATAGGGACTGGGACCAAACCAGTTTTTCTTGTTCTCTTTCAATTTTGCTGAGAGCACTGAAACAGGAAGAAGAGACAGCGCAGCGGACAGTCAGTCACAGATGTGGTCGGTGGAGAGAAAACCACAATAATTCAGGAACAGGGACATACTGTGTGCAGCATACATTTTTAATATTAACATGGTTTTGAAAACTGTAAACACATATCTTTTTTGCAATGATACTATATTCATAGGATTTTCCCCAACTATCCATCCACAAACAAGGCAACAAAGGCAAGGATGGGTTCAAATTCTCAAACTAGTTTTCACACCAGACATTTTAACTTGTTACAGTAGCAAAAGCACAGCTGTTAGTAATAACACTGTGAAGTGTCCCACTGAGCTATGTCAGTGTGACAGTGAGCCAGCATGGACGATCCCAGGGGCCGCTAAATGGAATTCAGCCATCTGTCATTTTATTATTTCCACCTGCTCTTTTCTTACAGTGACACGTCAACATTGTTTCGTGCAGAAATACAAAAGAAGTGCACCTCATGTTTTTACTTGACTCTTTGTTCACTTTAATTGTGACTGAACACTCACCAATGATTTGGAGCTGTGCCTTCATAGGGTAACCATTGGAGGTGCCCGACTTGGTGACTCCACTGGCCATGACATAGGGCTGGGATAAAGGCCTGCAGCACACACAACACATCATTAGAGTGGTGACAAATCGGTTTCCTACAGCGCACATATGAGCTCATTTAGATCACATGAAGTATATTAATCCAATAATATGAAAGATCAAACTTACAAGTTCATGAAAACATAATTAATTAAATCATTATTGTCCCTTCAACACCTCCACTTGTTTGCACTTGTTTCACACCACAAAATTAAACTGTGTTTTCCTGACTCTATTCACAGTACAAGAAAAACAAGAAAGACAGTAAACGAACTCGTCTCAACACAGGGATAACACAGCTGCATAATGTTGCCCACAGCCAGAGGTATTACTCTTACTCGATTTACAAGTTTTGATGAAATCTAATTCTTTTCCTTCATGCACTTAGTGTAGATCGTTCTGGACAAAAGCCTCAGCCAAATGAAGTAATGTAATAAAGCTCCTGTAAAGTGTGTACTTTAACAGAATGAGAGTTTAAATTCCCTTCCTGGAATATATCCCTAATACCAAGCAGCAGCACCTCAGCTCTTAAAATTTGCATTCAAAATTGCAATAGGAGAACAGACCAACTGTGTGTTCAAAACAGACACGACAATATAACATGGAACACTCAGTCAACAAGCTTGTAACTCTGTTCGAGTTACCTGCCAGACTGTCTTGTGAAACACACACAGGCAGCACCATCATGGAAGGTAATAAAAGGAGATGAAGGTCAAGCCAGGTCAGTTTAAAACTGGCTGCAAAATACAACCTGCAACTATGTGTCTGTCCTGAGGGCCACGGACTGCACAGCTGACTGCAACCAGAGCCACACAAGCACCTGCACAGCTGTTAATAACTGAACGCACTGAGGTTATCTCTGTGTGGCTCTGCACAAATAACTACTTTTGAACTTAGACTATGCATTATCTTTATGTAGATATATATGCTAATTGCTGCTCAGGTGGGTGAGTGGTTAGAGAGCATGTCTCCGGCCTGCACAAGCTCCAGCCCTTGTGCAGGAGGTCGCCAGTTCGGCCCCCGGCTGGGACACAAATGGGAGAACAGTTCCCCCATTTTCTCCCTCTCTCTCTCTCTGTTCCCTGTCACAACTCCACTGTCCAATCCAATAAAAGCATATGTAAAGATTTTAAAATCAGAAGCTATACATGAGTGTGCAGGGTCACGGGGGGTGGAGCCTATCCATGGTTCCTGTCTATTTGCAGGTCGTTCAGAAAGTATTCAGACACTTTTTCACAATTGCTGATGGTGCAGCCTCGTGCTGAAATTGTTTTAGTTTTTTTTTTCCATTTCTACTCACTTACTTTTTTACTTACTAAACCATCAATATACCATAACAAAGTCAGGGTTAGCACAGTGGGCAGTGATTGCGGCCTTGTGTCTTCTTGGGTGTGACATGACAAGTGTTGACCTCTCAGGTTTGACAAGGACTGTTGTCTTGGCTGTGTGTTTAGGATCATCATTGTCCTATTTGAATTCCAACCTTCAGCCCAGTCTGAGGCTTTCCCTCAACCCCAGTCAGTCTACATGCCCCCCCTGGTAAAAAAAAAACAACTACCACAGCATGATGCCGCCACCACCATGCTTCAACGATGAGATGGTTCTGAGCAGGTGATGAGCAGTGTCTGGTTTCTTCCAAACATGATGACACTAAGAACTGAGGCCAAACAGGTCAATCTCGGCTTCATCACAGAAATATTTTTTTCACTGTCCTTCAGGTGCTTTTCTTTTCTTTTTTTTTTTTTAAATCCAAGACACTTTCATGCGTCCTGCACTAAGGAGAGGCTTCTTACTGCCTTCTCTGTTAATTACTTTTTCCAGGCGGTCAGCTGCAGGAAGAGTCCTGGTTGTTTTAAACTTCATTTAAGAATGATGGAGACCACTGTGGGAAGCTTCAGTGCTGCAGAAATGTTTTTGTGGCCTTCCCCAGATCTGAACCTGGACACAGTCCTCTCTCTGTAGGCAGCTTCTTCTACCTGGTGTGCTTTTTGCTCTCACATACATACATAGTCCACTGTGAGATCTTATATACACAGGTGTGTTTAAGCTTCTAATATACTCCCACTCATGTCCACTCAGTTGCACTGACCACAGGTGGACTCCAACCAAGGTGCAGAAGCACTTCAGAGGTGATAACAACTAATTTTCACAAATGTCTCTTTCATTCGGTTATGATGGCAAATTATGTTAACTAATGTCATAAATGGAGGAGTCTGAACACTTCCTGTATACACTGTGTCCCTCAGTGTATTCAAAGCTCAATACTGAATTTGGAACTTACTGAAAAGTAAATGTTTATGTTTGCTGGTGCAATTTTAGAAACACTGTTCAAGTGGCAGCTCTGAAGAGAAGCCTGACCCCAAGGCCAGAGGTTTATGATGTCAGTTTCAGACTGAAACATTTTAACTGTCTTTGCTAAAGCTAAAATGGAGACATCATAAGAAACAATGGCAACAGTGTTACCTTGTTTCAGAGGTAGTTTTCTACTTTAAACATGTAATAACTGTTTAAATGTAATGTCCTCTTAGTATGGCAACCGTTATGAAGTCTGACAAGTGAGCTGCACTGCCAACTAAAGTGTCAATCAAAGGAAAGGATTAAGGAAAAGGAAACTCTCCCAGAAGGAAATCAGTTCCTGTGACCTTTCCTAGAATCTCATCTGAAGCTTCATTGAATAATGTATGTTCCTCAGTCTACCTTGTCCAGTATACGCGTGGCAGAGCAGGAGAAAGTGAGGAGCTCCTGGGTAAACTTTCACATTGGCTGATGCTTTAGTCTCTGTCAATAATTCATTGCAACTGCTGACTTTGCAGCCTCATGAACAGGCTGACCATGTTCCATAGATGAGGGCATTCGCTGAATATTAAACTCTAAAATGTCCTGCCTTGACTTTAATTTTTGAACCAGCTGCAGAACATCTTCCCAAGGCCAGTAAGTTGTGTTTGGTACGTCTGTGAAGAATTTTTAATTGAATCTGAGGTTGCACCACCATGCTTCTTTAGCTATACCTCTATAGCTACAACATCTCCTGACATCAGGACATTTTCTAAACCTTGTCTCAAAGCAACTCTAAGGCATACATTGTTGCCACCATGACTACACAACATGTACAAAACAAAGGTGCATGTTTCCAAAAGGTAATTTCATAGTGACCAACTTGTATGACTATCAAACAAAAGATCAAACACGCTCTCTGATGTTACATGGAAATAACAAGTGTTTGTTTGATGTCATTCCACCCGTAGAGAACAGAATACCTTCAAAGTGACCTCTCTCATGTTTTATTATAACTCATCACAGATGTATCACTTGTCCTGAGTTACACAGAAAACCATATCACAAACTTGGTTTCCAGTGAAAATCAAACGTCTGTCGCCGAAGCCAGGAGTCACACTGGATATATTGTGATGGCTTATTAACTTTTGAGGTGACAGCAGGGACACACAAACAGCAGTCAGCCAGATCAGTCCTCAGATGGCTAAACAGTGGCAGACAAGGACACAAACCAACACACTCAAACTTGCCAAGTTTCGGGTGAGTAATAATTGTAACAAAACAAATCATTGTCTACTTCCCTGGACACCGATTTGCCTCTCCCACATAACTATCCCACATAGTGTCCAAGAGGACTAAAATTTGCAGTCAAAACAGCTGCTGTTGGAGAAGACTGGGCAGAAAATGTGTCTCATAACAACAATAATGATGTTTGACAGCTGTTTGCTTTATACTCAACTAATGTGCAAACTATGTCTTAGAATCGGCTCAGCTCAACCTAAGAGAATATGATATGAATTCATTTTTATTTGTTCTTATCATTGTTTAATATCTAGTTCACTATATCATATCACTGAGGAGCGGCTCCTGACACTTCCCAAAAGTCTCATATTATGGTCGGTTTTAGAGAGCGGGTAAGCAGCACCGAGCTAACAGATGATATACAATGTAGTTTGGCGCACTGTCCTGTCCGCGAAGCTCAGGAAAAACAATTCTAACCCTTTTAATTCCGACTGTCACCAAGTCCTTTAATTACAGACAAAGACCCCAGTATGTGTAATTATTATCCTTAAACACACCCACTTTGGAAAATAAGATCAGTAACGTTGGATAAGATTATATAATTTCGTCCAACTAGCAGTGGATAACGAGCTAGCGCTAACTGTGTTAGCCGTACAGTGAGGACCAGTTTGTCCTCTTTAACTGCAAAACTGCTCTTCTGTGAAGCGGTGCGCGATATTTACAGTGGCGGAGAGGTAGCAGGACTTGCTGGGTACGTGTTGAATGTCACTTCTGACAGCCTGGGCTATCCCAGCCCGGCTAACCGCTAGCATACTAGCTCATGTCATCATCATGGCTGGCTCGAGATCCCAAAGTCCAACGGCTGTGAAAAAAACCCAAACGCCACCGGTGATAGATCCGGTAACCGGCTTGTATCACTCACCCGGATCCCAAGGGAGGTTGTAAATCCAAGGTAGTGAAGCTGCGGTGAAGTCCCAGCCCTTGGTCTGGAGGATGTTTGGGTTTCAGTCGGGGTTTCACTTCAAGGAAGAAGAAACTTCCACCATCTTCGTATGCTCACGTCATGTGACCGAAACAAGGTGGGGCGCACGCTACTCCTTCTTCGTGCTGTGATTGGAGCAGAGTTGGAACGAGATAGACCAATGAACGGTCAGTAAACATGCTGAGGCGTTCAGGGTCCCTGTAAATTCCAAATATCAAATCTAAAATAACACATATAAAATCTCTCTCCGCAGTTTTTTTTTTCTTCACTCAGCGTTTTTTTTCTTCATTTACAAATTGAAATATGACAAATAGAGCACTGAACAAATCAATATTTTTTCCCCCCAATAAAGTTGTGGTTATAGGTTTAGGCTTCTTATTAACCTAAGCCACGTAAAACAAATAATTAACTGTTTCAGCAACATTTTCTTTCCACCGCTGTACTGTGCAATATTAGAGGACAAGGATCTTTCCATGTTTCTTCCTCCTAAAGACAGCATTAATATTTCTTCACACTTAGGAATATCCTACTCCACAGATGCGCATTAATGATTCATCTAAAATCTTCATAAAGTATTTATATTTAGTTGTGTTACGTATCTTACGATTATGTAACGTAACAATCCTATGCCTTTGTTTTTATTCACTAGATTTGCGGATGATGACTCGACTGCAAACACCAGATGTCATTGTTGTACTTTGCAGGTGGAGTTTTGCAGCTGCAGCCCATCCTGTAAATCAGTCGCTATTTTTTCTTCATAGCCGGTATTGACGACTTATATAACCATCTATTTGCACGTGTGCGTGTGTGTGTGTTTTTTTTTTTTTGTTTGTTTGTTTGTTTTTTACATTACGCCCTTCAATAGAAATGTATAATATAATAGGCCTATAATACATTTTAGTACTTATAACGAAGTATTTTCCCCCCTTTTTTCCAGTGCATTCACGGGAAATTCAACCCTACGATTGGCCGATTGACTGTGGAATATTTTAAAAGTTCTGTTCGTCACTGCTGCTAAAATTCAAAGTAGACCTGGAAGTATCGCTGCTGAATTTTAACAATGCCTTAAAAAAAACTAACCAAAAAAACAAACAAAAAAAAAACATAGATGATGCCTAAAATGTTAATCTTATTTCAGCGATGACATATATCCCGAAATGTAGCTGCGAAATAATGTTCCATGGACCTTTTATTAACAAAAAATTCAGGACAATTTCACGGTGCTTTATTTTGGAAGTGGCAACAGGAAATTGCATTTCATATTGTTCCCCGTTTGTCATGCCTGTAGCCGAGTGGTCGGGGCTGGTCAGTGTTGACAGCGGGACAGCATGAGAGACTTCTCTGCTCAGATCATGCAAACATGGGGATATTTGGAGGAAATATCGGTTTGACAACTCATTCAGAGAAAAGGTAGGATACAAGTCTCTGCTTTTATAGAGTTTGGCTTTCAGACATGGGAAACATGACTTAATGTGGTGGTTTTTATGTGGCTTCACACTTGAATGCGGTTGTGTGAAATGTGTCCCCAACTCCCCATCCTTACAACTCGGATGGAGCCCTTATAAAAACAATATATCGATGAAATACACAAGAAAACCTAAATGACTGTGATAATTATACAAATGAAGCACTTTAAGATGTCTGTAAATTCATATTTAATATCATAGATTCACTGTAAGTTCCCAATTGAAACATTATTAGGCTGTGTCTATATCTCAAAGCACAGTAAGGTGACTGTAGAGTAACTGGTGATGGGCACAATCAAAGTGTTTAAAGCACAGCAATAATGGAATGTCACTGTGCTTTCTCATGTATATCATTGGAGATGAATAGTACAGGTTGAAGGAAGGTCACACCCTGAGTTGGCAGGTTGCCTGCCTCTACAGCTGCAAGTCTAAATAGCAAATTAATACAAATAGAAACAGAGTAGAGTAAAATAGAATGGAAGTGCTGGAGCAGGGGTGTTGCGGTTATTATCTAAACTAAGCACAGCAGATGGCTGATGAGTCCTTGGTCAACATGAGGCAGCCTATAGTGAGTCAACACAGTGTCAGAAGTGACTGGTATGTGACAGTGAAGACGGACAATATTACAGCGATCTAGGCATTTATAGGAAATGATCAGTGGCTCCTGTAAGAGCTCAGGGTCTCAGACCAGTTACAATGGGTTTCTAACACGTCAGCATTTTAAAGCAGGAGCTGTCAGAGCGTATACAGAGCTTTTGTGTGAACTGAGGTGCAACAGTTCTGCACAAGCAGAGAAATGAAACATGAATATTAATAACTGAGAGTTTCAGCTTTCACACACACACACACACACACACACACCATTCAAAATGATGAGCCAGCAAACACAGGCTAAAACAGATTTCTTACAATGGATGCAGATTGAGTAACTAACAAACACGTAAATTAAACTCCAATTCTGAATCAGCATGTCATAAAATAGTGTAGGGTACATGGAGGTATCGATGTACATCTACTTTGAACCCTCTCCCGACAGGCTGGATGCACTGACAGATGCTCTTTGTAATTTTTCTAGGTATTTGCATTTCTCCCAGGTGATTTTCATTCACTTTTACATGCACATTAGTAATCACCATGGAAGCCTACTGACTTGGAGAAGTTTGCACGATCTGCACAGCAAAGGAAGCTTTTGATGTTTTATCTCTATGTTTATTCTGACTTCTTAGTTTCACTCTGTTTAATGGAGTAGCTAATGCGCACTGATATTATACCAATTTGCCAGGCAGCTTTTATTTCACCAGCAACGGCTATTTCCATGTTTGCTTTGTGTGTTTCTGTCTATAATTAGCTCCATTTGAGTGGAGTGTCTTCAGGAATACCCTTTACCCCCCTCCGCTTAGTGCTGCCAAGTTGTAATCCTCACACCCAAGACATCGATCCCTCAGACCAGCTCCTTACTTGACTTTTGAATACCTGCGAACTCCACGGTCTGACCACGCATCTGCCCGTGGGAAACTTCCAACCCCCGCATACACTAGTGTCCCAGTGCATCTTTGACTGGAACAGGCTGCTCTTGTCAGGCAGTGATCAGTGTATTAATAGGTGTTTTGGCTGCTACTTTGGTCCTAACCCCAACTCACTCACTCTCCAGCCGCCCCCCCTTTCATAATACAAACAAGCCAACAACCACCCCCTCCTCACTGCCTCTTTTTCTTGTGCTTATTTTAGGCTCAGTGGTAGATAACTGACACGTCAGGGTTGCATACTGTATGTAAATAATAGGAGCAGGGGGTTGTAGTTACAGTGGCAAATATTTCCTATCATTTTGAATGGTAAGGAATTACAGTGCAGGACTGTTGCAGAGATTTAAAGCCAAAGCTTGAGTTACTGTTTTTCTTGAACTATACCAACTCTTTTCTGTTTGTTTCATCCTATAAAGCTATAAAAATCCCCCCCCCCCCCCCCCCCCCCCCCCCAAGATGGAATGAAATGAGAAGAGAAAAGAAAAGAATTGTTGTGAATGCTTTGGTGGTGAATGTGGTGTCAGGCTGACCATATCTGAGAACTGTGTGTGCTGGCTCCCACACTGACTGATAGATGGGTGGGGGGTGGTGGTGGGGGGGTTTGTAAAGCTGATGTGGTTATTGCTGTACAACCTGCTGCAGCCCACAGGGTTCAACAGTCAGCTGCCTGTGGGAAAGATTGTGCTCCATTAGATTTTGGTGGGGGGGTTGACTATATCTAGGTCTGACCATGTGTCTGGGGAGCCCTGCCTCTCATCTCCGGCTTGTACATGCTGTGCAGCTTTTACGACCTCAGGGACAAGAAAATACAGATGAAAAACAAAAATACACCACATGGAAAAGCTTCCAAGCTGGAGCAGCTATTTTGGGGGTCCAGCTATGGGAAAATAACCAAGTCCATAATCACTCATACACGATGGATAGCTCAGTCGCTATAAATCCCGCTGCTGCCAGTCTGACCCTCGTAAGTGATTTACAGGATCAGACGGTGTTAAGAGCAGCACTTTCCACACAGTCTATAAGAAACTCGGGAACTCGGGAACAGTGGGAAATGGATATCATTCATGCCCTGATTCATAATGGAGAACAGGTTCAAAGCCCCTGAATCAAATGATACATACTATATCTTCTGTCCTCTGAGGATCCAGACGTCTCTTTAAATAGGAACTATGCAAGAGTTGCACTTCAATTAAACAGCTTCCGAGTAATTGTGATGGTTAAATGACTTGTTACGGGGAGAATGGAGGCTCTCTGCCTTCCACCTATTGTCTCTTGGCCAAAAACCAACCTTGCAAGATCAGCAACTCCGACATGGTGTCCCAGATCACGTCTCATGAGAAACATGGACTGCTTTATGGCACTATGACACAAACACACCCGGTAATCCGTTATGTCTTGTTAACATTACCCACCTCAGTAGACATCGCTTCATGGATTGCCTTCTAAAAAGAATCAGCAAAAGGGAGGTGGAGATATGGTCAACAAACTCCTCAGAAGAGAAGCATATAGGATTTATACACTGAGCACTGTTGAAGCGCATGGAAGGGTTGAATCTTTCATGTTTTTTGTAATGACATCTGGCTACATCTTGAGGTTGTTGGCATTTCCATTTTATTTTTTAATACTTCATGATTGTTTGTGGCTGTGTGTTTTGTTCTGCCTTCTGATTGCTGATTCCTTACATCCTCTGTCTGATGAGTACCTGAACAGGATTGGTTTATTGCCCCCCATCCTCATCTACCAACGAGAGACCGTTTGGTTTCAGGATGGGTGTAATTAACTTCCATTGTTCTATCAACTCCCGTTTGACTCTGATGAAGACGCAGCAGCGTCGAAACGTGCGTCTGTTTGCACCTTATTAAAGCTCTGCAATTTTATCGAGTGCTCCAGCTTCCTTTCATTTGGGTTCAGTCATTTTCATAGTGGCCCACTGGAACTCAGCATCTACATATTTGTATCTACATCTTAGTCTTTGGAAATATGTCTCTTTATGCTCTCAGTTATTTGCGTCATGGTGGTTATTCACCTCTTGTAGACGTTCGACTTCTCATCTGATAGACTTCTTCAGTGTGGCATGGCACAGTGCAGGAGAGCCAACTCAGCTATATCTGCATCTGAAGGAGGAGGGGCACTCTTTTGAGGTGGATAGGTGGTTTGAGAGAGGAGTAAAGGAAGCCATCTATGTCCAACTAGAACGGCCATCCTTGAACAGAGGTGGTGTCTTATGACATCAATTACCAACCACCTACAATGAAGACTTGAGAACCCTGCCCAGGTGGTTGACCCATGTGACCCTAACGACACATATAAGGCAAGTAGGGATGCACCTTCCGGCTTTTTTAGTCCCTATGCCGATACTGATCCCTGCGCTTAGCGTATTGGCCGATTCTATACCACTGCTGAATTAATTAACTGCATACCTTGCCATGTGGAAGAGAGTGAAGGCATCAGGCTTGACCTTAACATTGCTTTCCTAACTTTGTAAAACGTTGTTGCCCTGTGAATATTGTCTACGGGTGTGCTGCTGACACATGATGTAGCTGATAATCCGATCTAACATCAGATCAGTGCATCCGTAAAGGCACGGTTGGGTCAGAACTCACCTTATACCTTGGCCCAGGTGATCTTGACGACCCACATAATGGTATGTTAATGACTCTCAGGACCACCGCCAAGATGACCACCACCACATGACTCCCACATATCAAGACTAGCACTTAGCACTAACACTGAAAATATGGAAATGATGATGGCTTCTGTAGTTATTGACCCTGTTGGTGCTGTTTGCATTTGATTAGGAAAAGAATTGGGTTGACAAATTAAAAAAAAAAAGAGTCAGTGAATGCTGTTATTCACGTTCCCACCTTGTGCACACAGTCAGCAGCACCGTCTTTACACTACAGCTGCAATTATTAGTCAGTTAAAGTTATGGTTGGTAATCATGTTCAGAAACACTTTTTGTTATACTGGGTGAAATGGTCCTTCTATCCTGAGAGTAGTTGATACATTATGTATTCAGAAAAAGGAACAAAAATAGTCAGACCTCTGTGGCAGCTGCAGGACTGACAAACTCTGACCAATCCATGCTTTACGCTCCGAAAAGCAAAAACCAATCAGATGCCTTCATGTCTAGTTCTGCCTATGCCCAATCAAGCTGCCGTCTCTCTCCCTCTCTCCGTCCTCTGGCGTGCGTGATCAGTGTCTTCAACTACGTCCGCAGAAAAGCCACACTCCAGTCTGGTGGGTGGAAATGTAGCTCTGGCGATGCACGTTGAGTGTCTTCACCTACGTCCGCAGGATGGTGGAGGCGTGGCTTTGGAGAGAAGTCTGAGGAAAGGGGCTGGGACTTTTTGACTTGTGTATTTTCAAAATGTGGCCTGCTAGAACCGTTTTAACAGGATCACCAACCCTACCTTTAATCATGAACAGGCTGACTGAATGAGCATTTAAGCATTTTGATGTAAATATGTTGTAAATAATTAGTTCCAGCTTCTCAAATGGGAAAATTAGACTTGTTATGTGTTAACACAGTGACTTTAAGTGTTTTCATATTAAATGCCCAGGAGGATGTTGCTGTGTGGCCTCACTATGAAAGTCCCCTCCACGTCTAACAATGGCTTATTTTTAACCTGTTGGGCTGTTTAAAAGTGGAGAGGGGGGTGAAGGGAGGAAGTGTTCGCAGGATGACAGAGGAAGATAATAGCGTCCTCCTTAACCTTCATCCTTCCTCTGCCTTCCCTCACACACACACACACACACACTTTTTGACACATGGGACACACAGGCTTTTGGGTTTTGAGTTGCTTCTCTGCATCCCCCGCGTGGAATACAAATAAACAGGAATAATGTGCGAGTAGATACACACACACACACACACAGACACACACATCAACAGACACACACACACACTCCCCAGAGGGAGCTCTGACAGTCTGGCCTGTAAAATAGTCAACCAGAGCAGCTCATTAGAGGGAAGAGAACTGAATTTCAGAGTAACTCAGTGGAGTGAGAGTTCGTTTTTGTAGGTTGTGTAACGTTATGTTACCTTTCAGATACCTCAGTGAAGGTGAGCAGTGGTGCAGGCTTTCACACCATGCTAATGTTTCGGATGGGAAATTTGTGCTTTCTCCTCCACTGCACTGACACAAGAACTAAATTATGCACAGAGCTCTTAATCTTCTGCTGCTTCTTCTGCCTTTTCCAAACTCACTGATCATCATTCAACCCGACCTCCACAAATTTATCCTGTGGCCCTTTGGAGGGGCCTGACCCCAAGACTGGTCCTGAACTAGCTGTTTGTTTGTAAAACAGATAAACTCTAATCTCCATCTCAAGCAGCTGTACCTGTAAAACACTGCTGACACTTTCAGTTTTAACAGCCTAATAACACACAACTTTGCATTTTGTTCTAAAGTACAAGCACTACAACTAACTACAATTTATATACTTCACAAGATGCGATGTGCAGGACTTTTACTTGTAATGCTGCATTTTTGTTTTTTATTCTTTCATTCAAACAAAGTGTCTTAATGGGATCTTATTCCAACACTGACAATATACAGTGTAGTCAGAAGAGCTTAATACCATAGATTAGTAGATACTTCATAATTGATTAACAAGTGAAATTTTTCATATAAAATATAACCCAGTAGTCTCTTGAAGTCTTCTAAAGGTTTTAAAGTGAACAGACTCAGTTGTGAATGAATGTAATGAAAATCAAAGTTAGAGGCAGGAGTTTGTGATGGAAAAGTCATTTAGTTTCTTTCAGTTATGGAATGAGAATAGGAACTTGCAGGTTATAACTTCCTGGTCCATTGACCACCTCACCCTGTGCATGGTCAAAGACTCCATCTCATTCTTGGCTGCTGTGGAGTCAGCAGCTGTGTGTTTTTGCTCCCTCTTGTTAATTCTGGTATTTTATCTTATCTCTGTCAAACAGTCCCATCTGCAGCACAGCACTGTTATTGTTCCTTTACATCATATTCGTCTGTCATAAAATCAGGGTTTCCCTTTTGTTGTTGTCAGCAGCAGAAGAATCACATTGATTTATGTTTATTTTCTCTGAGAGGCTTTATTTGAGCTTTTTTTTTTTGGTCCTGGCCTTTGTTCTGTTCTCCCTTCAACATATGTCACATGTATGTGTCTGGATCCTCTCATATTAAATAAAGCAAAACATTCAATCACTGCATTTATTAAGACAGATGTGAATTCTCTGTAGCTAATGTTCCACCCTGAAAAAATGTATCCTTGAACAGAGATCGAGTTCTGGAGAGGCAACACACATGTTATTTTAATTATAGAAATTAATCTCTCTTACTCATACCTCGAGCAGAAATGACTTCTGGGATTGGGGTAATTTCCTGTTTTACATCACAGCAGCGTCTGCACTCCACTTTGCTGAGTGCAGGGGGCAATGAACCTAAATCCTGTGCAGTAAAACAACAATATTTGGATTTCCCATCATCCCGTTTGGTGACCCGTGACCCCATGAGAGCAGCGTGACTCTCGCAGTGAGGTTTTAGGATGTGGAAGGCTGTCAGTCACTGAAAGACTGGGATCAAGAAAATTCATGCTAAAGCAGATACTGTACATTTTAATGTATGAACTTAATAATTGTCCAGGAAGAAGAAATGTTATGAACGTCAGATATACAGAGCTGTACATCCATCATCTAAATGGAAAATTACCGTTCCTTGGGAATGATCCAGAGGCATTCTGGGAATTGTAGGAGATCATAATTAATTTAGAGAGAGACAGTTTGAGGAAAATAACTCCAAGAATGGATGAAACAGGGGTAGTGATATTTAAACAGTAGGGGCAGATGAAAGTGTGGAGCGCCGGCCAAGCCAACAGTTCAGAACTGTTGTTTGGACTACTCATAGCCAGGAAAACTCTTTCTAAATTGTTGTCTGTTGCCAGGTGTGGCTGGTCTACTGTATGTCCGATTACGTCCCAGCATGAGTTACTGAGAGAAACAGTTTCTATTATTTATGCCCTACCTTAGAAACTTAGAAAGGCAGGACTTACCATAGCCACTCGGTATAACCTCTCGGTTATAAACAGGTGTATTTGTTTAATATAAAAGTTAAGTGATTAACCGATGATTCATCTTATGAGCCTTTGTGTGAATTTGTGGCTCAGGAAATGTGTGTTTATTTCCCTCGGTTGAGATTTGTCTCCATTGGAATGTCTCTAAATATAAAGTAGGACCCTGAGGATCAAACACAACCCTGTGTCCTCTTTGTCTGTGTTGTGCCGAAGCCAGTTGAACCAGTTCAGACACACTGACATACTGTATACAAAATATTAAAGTTCTCTGTTCATTAAATATGCTGATTCTAATTTCTTGGTCGTTCTTCTTTGAAATAAGCAGAAGTTGCAGGAAGCTGAGTGTTTTGATGATTATACTGAGCTGGGCAGCATTTTTGTTTGCACATTTGTAAAAGTGATCATTGTGTGTACGTTGCAATGTGTGTGATTCATACACATAAAAGATGGTGCATTTAGCTCAAGCGTCACTTACCTTCGGCAGCGTGGTTACCAAGAGACACGGCTGCAGATGTGGGTTCTTTTGAGGGCCAATGGATGAGTTCACATTTTATGAGTTTTATGATCCTAGCTGATGATTTGGTTCTGTGTTGTGGTTGTGTTGTGTTGTGTTATTGTGAGTCTCTTACACATGTTGCACTTGTGGCTCATGTGTTGTGTTGTGTTATTGTGCGTGTGAGTCTCTTACACATGTTGCACTCGTGGCTCCGTGTTGTTTCCACAGCTGTTACCAGGCAAGCAAACCACACATTCCAGTTTGACAATGACTGCTGTTAGACCATCTAAACACCACACTGGAGAAAGAAATCAAGACTCCTTTAAAGGAATACACTGACACAAGATTATCCATTAAAACAGACATCAAGTACAACATAGATCATCAGCTATGGTGCTATTATGTATTGTTATGGTGAGGGGGGGGGGGCATTCACAGGCGTCCCACAACTAAATATTTTTGAAAAATAATATTGAAAATACAGAGAAGAGAAGAGAAAGCTCACTGTTGGTTTGCAGTAAACAGTCTGTATTTTTGCTATTGTGAGTGCATCCCATAAATACAACAAAACTAGAACTGGAACACTTTTAACCCAGGACTGTGCAGTAGAAAGGCTGAGTGCAGTCATACTATCCTGCTGGAATTGTGAATTCCACACTGACTGTGAAATATCTGTTTTATTTATTGCTGTTACCAGTTTATTTGAGTTGAAGGGCCGTTTGTTTTGGTCTTGCACCTTTATTCCTTTATGTACCACTGAGTGGAAAGGCATTACGATTATGATTTTACTGTATTTGTTTTAGAAGACATCACTCATGTAAACATTTATTTATTCTTCTTTCAGAGTAATCCACTGTCCATGGAGTACGCCTATTGAGTGTCTTATAGCAGCAGCAGCATGACTGTGTACATACCATTAATGAAGTTTCAAGTTACAGTGGACTATTTGTACCTAGGTAGCTGCAGGACTGTGCTCATTGTTACATCGTCCAAACGAACATCTTGTTTGACTGATATGAGTGTGTTTTTGTACTTGTACTCTTGGAGACTTGGAAAAATATGTTGTTTTTCATCTATTGTTCAGTTCAAATGGTGGCCAGCAGCAAGCAACCGCACCCACTAAGTCAGCACAGGTCACAGTTTAAATTTCATTTAGTGCTACAAACTACAAACACATGAGTTTCAAGGTGTGTGTAAAAGCTGTCACCAAACGTCAACTGTTCCACCTATCAAACACCTATCATAGGCTACAAATGAAAGACAGATCTGAGTGATTCTGGTGTTTTTGTCCTCATCACTTTACAGAGCTGAACTGAACAACAGGACAAGCTCAGCAAATCCTGTTCCTTGAATTACAGCCAGAGCAGCCCGGGAGCATGAAGGATACACACACACAGACTCAATCATGAGACGGTGACTAGGATAAATGTTGACAGACGACAGTGTCAGAAGAGAAAAAACAGAGGAGACAGAGACAGGTTGGGGGGAAGAGACTGTGAAAGAGCAGGAATGAGAGGAAAACATGAGACAAGAAGATAGAAGAAGGGGGCAGATATGTCTTCCTGTGCTGAGAGTGATGGAAACACACATAGGTCATGGCATGGAGGGGTGGATGCAGATACACACACTTTATCATTCACAAACAGCATGCCTTGCACAAATATTGACATTGTGCATAAATGTATACAAGATTCTTTTACATGTAAGTCTCATGCTCTGAAGCACCTCGATGAATAAATAGAGGTGATGACCTTGGACAAAAAGACGGGGACAGAGGAAGTGTCAGAGACAACAACCTCTCAGTTTGTATTGTTACCAGAAAGCAAGAAACCCAAACTACTTGACCACAGTTGACAGACAGATTGTATGCAGTGCATATTGGTGACAATGGCAAACAGCGAACACTGCCAAGGTATTACAATGTGGGTGCACGTGTGTCCTTGGATTTACAATGTCCTGATTGGGAACAATGCATCGCTGGAGTCAGCTGTGTACAAAACAGACAGAAAGGCATTCATTGTTTGGTTTTTACTGAATGGAATTATAATTATAAATGAATGTATGGGTGCCGGCGAGTGTCTCTGTGTACGGTTGTCGTCAACCGCAGAAGGTCAAGCTGCATTTGAAGGGAAACGATGCCACATTGTTGTGTGAAATCGGCATCAGATTGTTCAGCAACAGTGATGATAAAATTAACAATGTTTGCATTTCCTTTTAATGAACAAATTAACAAATAAGATTTTAGTTTGTCAACTTATAAACAACTGCCAGATCGTATAGCTGTGCTGTCTGTCACTTGACAGAAACAATTTAAGGCCCATAGATCACAGAGCAGGGAAGATACTGAGAATGATTTATGAGCTGCTGTGCATATGTGTTGAGCTACAACTGAATGGGTCTCTGACACTGGAGTTTCCTCTCCACCATGGTTTACTAATAAATAAACCCCAGAAAGGACACTGAAATAGGGATAGTTTGGCATTTCAGAAGATTGACATATTGGCTTTTTTTTATTTTTATTTTTTTACTTTTTCCTTGTTTCTTCTGCCTGTGGACTTAGGTAAGTAAATGTAAATAGGTCATGTAATATGAATATGAAGCTGTAGAAATGTGGCTGCAGCTGGGCTGGCACTGTAAGACAAGAAACCTCACCTCATAGCACCTCAGAGGCTCAGTAGCCTCAGTAGGCTCAGTAGCCTCGCCGTCTTCAGAGGAGGTGCACACCGTCTCCTCTTTTCTTTGTATGTGTGTAGGCCCTAAATACAATACAGTTTTGGTGTTTGATTCATCTTGAGCTAATTAAGCTAAAGATGAATTAGCTCTTTCTAACAGCTTCACATTTTTGCAAAGCTAACATTAGGCGAAATATGTTCTTGATGAAAATAATGATGGTTTAATCTGGGAAGGACTGTAAAAAAAAACAACAACCTATTTCCATAATACATGGCATTAGCTAGCATGACACAGGTAGCTTACACAGTTAGCTCCTCAGTGCTTCAGTAAACAGATACCTCATTCAAAAAAAATGCTTGGAAAATTACTGCAAATGTTTTAATTACTACCTTTGTGTCAAACCTCACACAACCTCAAACCCTTTGATACTGAGACATTACTAAATCACTGCAAATGCATTACACTTTGAAATAGTCACTGAAGCATGTTTAATTAGAAATCTGTTTTTAAGTTCTCTGCTCTGTGTCTTGCTTCTCTCTGCTCTGTGTCTCTTGCTGGATATAAGAAAGTAGAGCAGGTAGGAAGTCCAAACAAAGAATGACGAATGGTTGTCTGTGCTACACAATGCGTTGGTTCCCGAAACTTTCATGCGGCCCTGACGCACAGCATTTCCCACATTTCTTTCTCCTTTATTTCTCTATCAGTCTTTCTTGTGCTCGCAGCCGTCAAAATATTTTCATTACTATGGTCTCTAAGTAAGTGTTTCTTGGCACTAATTTCAACCATAACTTTAACATTCGAGCACTGAAAGTTTCCATTGTCCCTTTCTGATTCCCTTCAGAGTGATGTTTGAAGTTATCACTACTCATTAAATGGTCTTTATATATGTTTCTATTATAAGATCTGATTTAAATTATATTCAGTTCATATTTTTGCATTAGTGACACCTGAAACACATATTTCCCATTGTGATTGACAACAAATACTATGTTCTTTTCATCATCAAAATGAGAGAACACAGCCGATGATAAATGTTATCCCCTCACAGAAATGCGTAGCAAGCTTTCCTCCTCATGGATGAGGCCCGTCATATTTCATTACCTCTGTCTTACACGTCCTCTTCTTTCAGCATTGTTAGGCTCGTAACAGAGGAAACACTAAAGGGAACTTAATGCCCTTTTGCCCAAAAAGAATAATAAACACTCATGTGTGTCTCTGAGCCTGAGTGGACAGTAAAGAGGAATGACTGCTCGAACTTGAACTTCCTGTCCTGGTAGATGAGAAAGTACACATACTGTAAATAAACTTACACAAACACACAGGCTCACACACATTGAAATCCAAATTAAAACGGCACAGTTCTTTGTTTCTGCTGTTAATTATGATTATTGTTTTCAGATTCTTCTCGACAGTTTTGGGTGAGATGCAGCTGTTTCTACATGTGCATGTGACTTTGTATGATTACATGTCTAATAAATGCAATGTTCTGTATCCCCTTTCAGAGACATGTGGCGGGCTCTAACACTCTTACTGATGGTTGCACTGGTTGTGGGCACAGAGGTGAGTATAGCTGTAAATGTCTATAGATGCAAATCTTTATATCCTTGTCACATAATGTTCAAAGTCTAATCAAGGTAATATATGGATGTGTATTGACTTCACTATAGATATCTGTAGGTGGATTTTCTAGCTGTAATATCTCCAGTATTTCTTATCTGTATTCTTGGATGACTTCACTATGCAGGTGTCCCAGTCTGAGGATGTGGGCTCCATGGTGGTTGTGGAAATAGCGAAACATCAGGAGAATTTCAGCGACATATCCGCCGTGCTTGGAAATTCCCGACATCAGATCCTGGCTGCTCAGTTTGAGTGCTACCTGAAGATAATCAGCGATCCGCCACGTACAGACGAAGGTGATGAGAGTGTACCAGTTGCTCCATTCATTCACATTTGAGCTGATAACAGCAGAAATGTTTAGCTGGATTTCGTCCCATGGCTGTCTTTCCCTTACTTTCTTGGTCGCTCTCTCACTGCAGCTGTAATAACAGCAGAGAAAACTACTTTAAAAGAAAAACAAAAGTGACTCTTTGATGCTGTTAGATTTAGTGCAAACATTGATGTGCTCAGAAAAAGATTTGTTTTCTGAGCTCTGGTGTAATTAACACATGCAGCGCAATAAAACCAAAAAGATGCCACACAATAAAACCTGAATTTGAATAAGTAAGAATATTTAAAGATGTGTCAAGACCAATTATTCAAATAATAACCCATAGGTCGACTATAAGATTCTACACACATTATAAAAAATGCTGGTGCTGATCATTTCTTATAAAATCCATATTTAGATATATGCCTTCATGGTTGACCTATAGTTTCCAGTATGTGCATACACTAATAGAGAGAGAGGGAGAAAGAGAGAGAGAGAGAGAGAGAGAGGGAGGAAGTGTGTCTGAAAGAAAGGAAACTTGCCCTTTGTCTCTTCACCAGTGCCTTTTACTCCGGCTCAGTGCTTCACTGCCTTTGAAATGTTATTTTGTGCTCTATTTCCCAACATGCCACTGTGCAACCTGGTACCACCAGGTTTCCGTCTATTGTTGACGCTCTTTGTACGAGCTGACTGTGCTTAGGCACAAAGTTTATATAAGCGTATCACCATTTAGGTTGAATAGATAATTTATGACCCGTTCATGCAGAGAGTTTGTTAAAAATTTAAACACTTCTCTACCTTTATGATTCCCTGGTGACATGTGAGATGCTGACAGCGAGGGCACAGTAGGCCACTGCCTTCTGCTCTGTTCTGAGCATCTCAAACATTCGTTTAAAACATTTGCCTTCTTTGTACAATCCACAAATCAAATACTATAGTGTAATCTTGAGCTGTAGCAGCCATAACGTTTATGAAGATAAGCTGATTCTCAAATAACCTGATTGTCTCGTATGTAAAAAAAGAAAATTCAGATACCTCATTATACCTCTCACAGTTTCTAATCAAAATGCCGCTAATCATTTTCACTAGAGTTATATGCATGTAATATATATACCAGAAATTATTAGTGAGGAAGATCATATTTTACAGGAAATATCATCTTTTACTTTTGGTGTTAAACATGCAGAGGATGGATCATCTTCCCATGATGGTGAATCCTCAAGTGCTGAGCAGAGAAAGAGCACCACCTACAGAGTGCATGCGTGTGTGCATACATCATTTTGTAACTGGAAATGGAAAAAGGTTATAAACCAATAGTCGTCCTTTACATTTTTTTTTCTAGTTCTGCACCTTTTGGGGATTTCATATGACAGAGTAGCCTCATGTCTCAAGTCTGTACCTGTACTTACTTACTTACCTGTAGAAGACACTATCACAAAAAATGTCCAGTCTAAAAAACCAAGACAAGAGCCCGAGGGCTTCATGATAAGAACAGACATACTGTCTGCATGCACTGCAAGTTCACTGTGATGTCTGCGCTGCCTCTGCAGGTACCTACTGTAATCGTACATGGGATGGCTGGCTGTGCTGGGGGGACACAGCTCCAGGGACAGCCATGCAGATGTGTCCTGAGTACTTTATTGACTTTGACCCTGCTGGTGAGGCTCTAACACACTCACACACAAACACTCAGATACATACACAGTCCACACTCTAAGTATTTAGACAGTTCAGCATTTGTCTTTTTTTTTCTTCAGTTGCCAATCCTCAGCTTTAATTTGCTTAACTGTTAAATTTCAAAGAATGTTTAATGTAATGAAATCATGTTGCCTTCAACAGAGAAAGTTACCAAAGTGTGTAATCCTAATGGTCAGTGGTTCCATCACCCAGAGAGCAATCGAAGTTGGACGAACTACACCCAGTGTCAGGCCTACACCAGTGATAAACTCAAGGTAAAACACCACGTGCAGGAGAGGGATGCAAAGGTTTATTCACTAATGTCATGAAATGAAATAAGAAGACAAAAAAAAACAACTTTGCCCTCTTCACATGCATCGATGCATCATAAACATCAGATTTAAATAATCCCTTTAGCACACAACCATTTGCTTAATATCCTGGATTAATGAGGCCTTTTTACACCATTGGCTAATTTGCACTGCTCCTATAGTGTGAGGTCTTTTGGCGTGATTTAGAACTGACCACAGGAAACAACACCAGAGGGGTTTATGACAGATGTTGATAGTTGACACTCCAAAGTTACACAACACATGCTTGTACAGCTGAGCACAACAACATGACCTGAGGGCAAACTGGAGTCTGGATTCACTGAATCATGTGCTCTGACCTGGCATGAACACCAGAGACTGTACACTACAGCAAACAAGCTGAGTCCACCACACTCAGCTGAAAGTTACAGTTCAGCCGCCGGAGTCAGATTTCTTTAAAATCTCAATTGAAATGTCGAAATGTAACTTGAACCTTGCATTCGCCTTTAGCTGGCCAGTGTCACTGTGTCCTCACGACATCCTCACTATCAAAGAGAAACGTTCAAAAAAAATAGTGCTGCTGATTATTTTATGTTCTTATGTGTTTGTTGTTTGTATGCAGTTGATTTTTTTTTTTTTTGAAATGTCAAACATAACACAACTCTGAACTCTTTCTAACTTTGAAGCAGATATCAATCCCCTTGCTTCCCGCATAGATATGAATCATATGACATGTCCCTATACCAAGAGTGATATATGTCATATATGTCACCTTCAAGAAGATAGATTATTATCACATGCATTTATCCTCTGGATATATGAAGAGTTCACAACATATGTGATATACCCACAGCAAAATTTATAGATGTAGTAGATTTGTCTATGGGGATTTTTTATATGGTTCTTTTATTTGTATTGTGCCAAATCATAATTCATATTACCTGACTTTATTAGAGAGAAACCCATATGAAATGTATATATGCAGTTCAGTTAAAGACCACATAAAACATTTCATTTGCCTATGCCATATATATATGTTTTTCATAACAATTTCTCAGGGATAGTCATCTCAGACCATTGGACCCCACTGCATATAATATCAACATGTGGGTGGATATATTGGGGTGGTACATTATATGTATTACACATACAATTATAATGCATACATACATATCAATGCATGTTTGTATTGGCTAGATATATATGTCAATATATGTTGTCTCAAGCTCTAATTCTTTCTAAATGTAATGATTACAGATATGCTTTTAGTTTGTGCCCACATATATTTCATTCAGTACATTCCATATTATATACACTGTTTTAGGCTTTAAACTCAATATCTAACACAGAATTGTTCTGGAGTTCAGATCTCATTGTAAATGTACTCTGAACTTTTTTGAAGTTGGCCTCCAGTTTTTGATTGGGATTGATCTGATCCTCCCTGTTTGAGTCCCTAGGCTTGGCCTCATGAGTCTCAGTTACTTGCTGCATGTGTCCCAAAATTTATTGCTTCAGTCTTTGTATGTAAATTTATGGGCTTTCGGGAAACACTTGTCTACAATTTCCCAAATGTTCTCATCTACACATGTTTCCTCTGTGTGTGTGCCTTTGACATTTTGACAGCATACTGTATGCAAAAACTGATGGTGGTGATCATGAACTCATAGCCATTGTTGATAAGTGGTGAATTAATCCCTATTTATATAATGAAACCATGTTTCCCCTCCAGGTTGCCATTAGTCTCTACTACCTGGCCATGGTGGGTAATGGTCTGTCGATTGTCTCCCTGATTATCTGTCTGATCATCTTCTCCTACTTCAAGTGAGTCAAGTTGTCTTCTGTCTTGACTGAACATTTCTCCACTCTATATGTTTGTATTTTTATTTTCATGATTTCACACAGTATGTTAATGAAATATTTTGATCTAATTCCATATGCATCAGTATGTCTATAACAGTCATGCTAACAGCCTGTGAATAATTGACACGGAATATTGGTATGATTTATTGAATCTAAAGTAACCTGAATTGACAAACCATCCCTCCTCTCTGCCTCTCTCCTTCTAGGAGTCTTAGCTGCCAGAGAATTTCCATCCACAAGAACATGTTTCTCTCCTTCATCTTGAACTCCATTGTTACTATCATGTGGCTCTCAGTTGCAGTCAATAACAACGCCAATGCCAGCAACCCTGTGAGCCACTCAGTTGTAGTTATATCTCAATACACAATGTTAAAAATCCACTTCATTTTTTTTGTTTTTGATTATATGTCTTTATGTCACCATGACACATTTGAGGTGAAGTTTTACTGTTTCCTGTCCATCATCAGGTGAGCTGTAAGGTCCTGGCTGTGCTGACTCAATATACATCTACTTCCTGTTACTTCTGGATGCTGTGTGAAGGCATCTACCTCCACACGCTCATCATAGTGGCCGTGTTTGTCGGGGAACAGCAGCTCTTCTGGTACTATGTTCTGGGTTGGGGTGAGTTAGGACGATTTCACTTCCCCTTCTGACACTGTCTCTTGTGGCATATCAATGCAAGTTTCCATCTTGTGGTCATATCCATATAAAAGATTGTATAGTCCTGCAACAGTATGTGCAGACATAACATTAGTGCATGATGATTCAATTCAGTAGAATACACAGATGATTATATTACACTGAAAAAAGTAAAACATCTCTCTGACTGAACACCATTAAAGACAATTACATTTAAAATCAAAATGATTTGTAATCATCATTTTAAACTGGCCCATAGCAGCAGTTGTGTTGAGTTTGAATGTATGTTGTAAAAGTAGATGCAACCAAAAAACTGTGTGTATCTGGGGAACATCGAGAATTAAATAATCACTTGAATGTGTTGAATAACATGAGCCCCTCTCACATTTGCATGTATAATGCAATGATGGTATAACTTTCGTTTGTAGGTGTATCTTACTAGCAACACTGATTTTGACAGCCATGTTCTTCATAGATGTTTTTATCTTACACAGTGACATTATTTCCAAGGTTAGCAGTCTTGAGATTTTTAATGCACTGAGAGAATCAAATTAAAAATATAATTCAACACAAAAATGTCACCTTGAAGGCTGGCTGTACCTGTGCTCGGATAAGTGGGCTTTTCATGAGAAACTCTCATCCAGGCTTTCAGTCGGCCTCTCTGTGCAGCCACATTCAACCAGCTCTTAGACATTCGAAATGGATTCTTTTATATCTGAATGAGTATGGTACATGCCGTATTTTCACCTTTATCATTATGGCCTTGCTGTTGCTGCTGGTACAGTAACTGAAAACCTTTGATATTTGCTATTTAAAGAAAAATATACATATAACTATTTCTGCCTCTGTATTTTTCATCCGAAGGTTTTCCCGTCTTGCCTGCCTTGACGTATGCTGTGGCGCGTGGGCTTTTCTATAATGACAAGTAAGAAATAGCTACCAGGTGAATTATCCATGCAGATGTCACCAGTGTAGTTAAATGTGCTGCCTGTTCACTGCAGTGAAGCTCATGTCCAGATCAAGACCAATAATATAACTGAGGAACATGACTCCGGGTCAGGGTTTCTCCCTCTCCTCGGGGAATTTAGGGAAATTGAGATTGAATGTAGAACGAGCAGCCCTAAAGAAGCTTCAGATGTGAAGGAGAGAAAAAGAGGAAGGAGATAAAGAAACTGAAACCCTCTGAACACGCTTTAACAACATTTTGTCCACCCTCCGTAGTTCCTCAGTGAGATTTTTCTTCCCTGCCCTAATCTTTCTGCTTTACAGCTCAGTAGCTGGTTTATTGAGCAGGGTGATTTTCAGCTGTTCATTTTCCTCTCCTGCTGTTTTGCCCTCACTTCTGATGTCCATCTTGTATACAACAATGTTTTTTCCCCCTCTGTGTGCTTTAATCTGCAAACATGGCGGTGATTTCAGTGTGTAACACTGTTGTGTTGTGATCTTAAGTGAGTCCCTGCTATACAGTTTGATGTATTTCAGGGACAATATATTGTTATATCTAACTGAAGTGCAACCAATGCAAAGTAGACTTAAAAACTGATTGAAGCAGGTGTAACAGAAGCAGTCCCATACATGTGTGAGTAAGCTGACGTACAGTTGCCAGCATCGGAGCAACTGTAAAGACTGTTTCAGATAATCACTAATCAGATCTTATATATAATAAAACTGAGTATAAACCCAGTGGTCAAAATGTAACAGCACTAAAAAACCAGTGTTCCATAGTCGGACTGGCCTTCAAGACCACATTAGGTCAAAAACTCCTGAAGTTTTCTGTGTGTCTGTCCTTCATTCATTGAGAGCGCGCTGTGTGTGTGCTCTGGGACTGGGTTCACAAATGTAATCAACCCTCACCAATACAACCCGACTCCACTTGGATATAAATAATTCTGCAAGGAGCTGCCAAAAAGCAGAGTTGCACTTCCATTTCACTATTTCTCGCCTCCAGTACAAACAAACTACATTTATTACATGTACCATTATCACTAAAGGAGGCTGTGGAATAATAAAGATAAGACACAGAGGGCAGAGAGAGCAGGAGAGAGCCAGGCCTTTTGAAATTACTCAGGTAAAGAAACAAGCAGATCCCAGCAAACAGAAATTAGATGATACGTTTAATGCAGCACGTTAACACCTCAATTTAAGTCCTGTTAAGAGATAATCTGCTCATCCAAAGAGGGCTTTTAATCTGAAATAATTACAGGAATTTTTGTGTTTACGTTAATGCATAATGCAGTGACTTATTCGACAGGGCAAACAGGAGTGTTTTAGCCACAGTAACATTCTGGCCAATTAAATATAACAAACAGAAGGAATTAGAAATAAAAGCCTGCCTCTAATATAAGTTGGACTCATGTCTACCTGTGGTAAATGTCCCCTGTCAACAACTCTATCACTCACTCAGTCAGAGAACCTGTGTGGACGTAATGCAGGCCAAGTGGACCTCAGATAGATTCAGAAGCTTCAGCTAGGTGCTGTTCATATCAAGTATTAGTGTGCTCCAGCAGTATAGTTTATCATTTATAAAAATGCCCAGATGTATATTGCATTAGCAAGAATTTCTGACAATGCGCTGTGAGCTTGCTTGACATGTTCCTCTGCCCCACAATGCACTGCATCTCTTGAGGATGCTCACTGGCGGCCAAGACCTGCAAAAACTGCAACAGCTGTTAGATACTCTGACCACACACTGGAAATTTAAACTAAAATCCGTGTTAGTCGTTGCTGGTGCACTTTGGCGGGAAATGCATTCTGGGATATGTCTGGGTGTGTAACACTCACGTGAATGCAGTCAGGAGTTTCAGTGCCTGCCCTCTGTGTTTGTTTCAGTTGTTGGATCAGCTCCCACACTAACCTGGTCTACATCATCCATGGGCCCATTCACGTTGCTCTGGTGGTGAGTCATTAATGAAATTATATTATACACAGTATAAAATGTGTAGAGGATAGAAGAGAAAATGATGGGCTCCTTATTCAAATGCGTTAGTATAGTGCCACCATCAGGCCAGTCATTGTAATTCCTTTGGTAGTGTGAAAGCATGTTCCTTCCCTTTAAGTTTAATGAGGTCAAATCCATCAGCGATATTAACAGATTTCTATCTCTGTCTCTTCCGTCCTCCCCATCAATCGATCCAGGTGAACTTCATCTTTCTCCTGAACATCGTCCGTGTCCTGATCACAAAGTTGAAGGAGACCCACTGTGCTGAGTCCACGGCCTACATGAAGGCAGTGAGAGCCACCCTCATCCTCATCCCTCTGCTGGGCGTCCAGTTCATCGTCTTCCCCTGGAGGCCGCAGGGACGCATCAGCCATGCCATCTATGATTTCTTTATACATATTTCCTCCCACTTCCAGGTATAGTTGATGACAGAGCAGAGTTTTTGCTGACACTGCTACAGACATCAGTTCACACCACAAATGTGTTATACAAGCTCCTATGGTGAAGTTAACGATAAGCTACAAGTTTTCTTATGAATACATCTGTTCCTGACACAGCTGGTGTTCTGCATAAAGGCTTTTCCAAACATTAAGTACCATTAACCCTGTTTTGATTAAGCAACAACATCAAACTAAAAGCATTTTCAGTAATTTCCACTGCGCTCCAAAGCCTGATAGAGCCTCTCTCTGCTCTTGAATATGAATAAGCAAGTGCTATTTGGTTTCTTGCCTGAATCTTCACAGGTGCTACACAGGAAGAAGTTAAAGCTCAAAGGTTGCCAAATTAAAGCAACACTATGTAGTTTCTGTACCTTAAAATAATGTCTCTAAACTCATTTAAGTGGTAGAAAAATGGTTAAAAGGATGAATCGTGCTGCTGCTGCAGCCTGATCAGGGTCGCGCCAACAGCAACAGCAGCCGTACCGGCAACGGCACTGGTACAGACACTGGCGCCGGCACTGGCACCAGCTCCCTCAACAATTCAGCGTTACCCTGCCCAGGGTGCAGCAGCAGCACGATTCATCCTTTTAACTGTTTTTCTACCACTTCAATGAGTTTAGACATGTTAAGGCCGAGAAACTATATAGTGTTGCTTTAAATAATTTTACTTGAATGTGAAAATTTTTTTTAACTTTTTTAACTTATTAATTTACATTTATCATTTAGAGATAATGTTACTGACATGTGTCTGTATTGATATTAATTTTTCTCATTTGCATCTGCATTTGCAGGGACTCTTGGTGGCAATTATATTCTGTTTCTGCAATACTGAGGTACGTTTAAATACAAATGTGTCAAAGATACTTTAACCTGATAAAATCCTAAAACAGGCTTCGGGAAGATTAGGTTTTTTAACTTGCATAATACAAACAAGATACAGTATGTAAATATTGATAATTTTATTCAAATGCTCTTTTGACTGTCACTGTTGATGTCCAGGCCCAGCAAGCCCTGAAGAGGAAGTGGGCTCAGCGGAGGTTCGCCTGGGGTAAAACCAGCTGGGGAGAAACACCCATTGCCACTAACCTCTTTAGCTACCACACCAACTCCTCCATCACAGAAACAAGCCGTGCCACCATCAACCTGGAGCAGCCCCACGCCAATCCCTCAGAACAAAACAACCACTTTATGTCCAAGGTGAACCAGAAAGCCAATGGGGAACCAAAGAAGAGCAATTCCTGCAGCAATGGGGAGGTGGACATGCTCAATAAGCTGGAGACCACTGACATCTGATTGAATAAAGCACAGAGAGGCTACAGAGGAGCTGAGGCTGCAGGAAGAGAGGTTGCAGGTATATGTTCATAATAAAGGTGAACTGCCTGGGCAGTGTATCTATGTACATAGTATTTGAAGAGCACTTAAAAAGCATGTGGCATTCTCTCTGTCTCTCTCACACACACATTTTTAAAGCAACACCCCCAGTTTTTGGACTTCAAAATTCATTTTATGTTGTAATTGTGTAAACCTACCTTAACAATGTTTTTGTCCTAGTTTTTATATTTCCTGTCAGAATGGAGAAAGGTGCAAATGCCAGACCTGCCATTTAGATCTCACAGATGCACAACTCTATGTTTGTGTAGTCTGTTGCCTTACAAAGCCTCTTGAGTGCTTTACCCATACACCACTGTGACCAATGAATGTCGTAGCCCACTGATGTGACATATATATGTATATGTATGTATGTATGTATGTATATATATGTATACACACACACACACATATATATATATATATATATTTTTTTTTTTTTTTTTTTTACATGTTTTTATTGAGAGCTGTGCCCTGTAGAGAGTCTACATCCCCAACTGTTTTTCTACAGAATTAAAACCCCACAGCATATTGAGAAAACCACTGTGTTGGGACAAAAGCACAATAACATTTCAGATTTTAAAATAAGAGTTATTTAGTGTGCATTTGCCATTTGCTCTCCTGTAGCACATTAAAAAAGTATTTGTCATACAAAAACAATAAATACATAACTGAGTTAAGACTTTTGGCATTGTTTCATCACATAATAATGTATAAAATTATATATGTATAACTTACACTAGATCATTGTATAACAAAGCTAATAACTGCAGAACTTAGTAATGGTAACTGGTGAAAACAGCCAGTGTTAGCTATAGCAAGAGCTAAAATGTATTTACTCATTTCCCTCTGATCTGAAATTGGAAGATAGAGCATTTCTGAGAACTGGTAGCTGATCATTCACGTGAGCAACATCAGCAGTAGCATCATCTCAGCTTTTAGCTCTCAAAAGATTAATGTTTAGACATTAATAATCACATAATGTAAAAAAACTAGTTCTCAGCAGGTAAATGTAAGGTCTCAAATAAACAGAAGAAGCCACATATGACTGCTTTTGTGTTCAGTGTGCTCACTTACACAAATCTTAAGTTTGCTAAAACAACTACCTTACTTCTATGTCAAATAAACAGACCTCATTTGAATGTGGAATGTATTATTTTGAAAGGGCTTTAGATTCGTACACATCTCGTGTAGAGTAGGCATAACAATATAACATCCTGTGGTTTACCTCCTGGAACTAGGTAATGTGCAGAAACACTATGGGTAATTACTCCTCTAATTCAAAGTAGGAGCTGAGCTTTGAGTACAAGAGAATCACAGAGATAATGGAGCTCTGGGGTGAGGCAGTAATTTCACTCATGCTGAATCTCAGTCATTCTCCTCACTCCATTAACACAGAGGGTCGGGTTATTTTGGCAGAAACATGGCACTCTGTGCAAATTCTGAGATGCTATGGTGTGTGGAGTACATGTGAGCAGTGTGTGCACAGGTGCTTTTCACTCCAGCCTTACAACTTGTTGATATTTTGTATTACATTGCATTTATTTTAAATGACAGGAGATCTTAATTTCCTGAAACATTTCTCTGATGACTATAGCTTTTGCAGACACCAGACTGTGCCAAAACTAGTGTATAAATTGTTTGAGATAAGTGTTTTTTGTTTTTTTTTTATTTGTATTTTTTTTTAATTTCTTATTTTCTGCACTTGAGTCAGCATGGGGAGGAGACAATTTTAAAGATTTGTCACTTCTTCATTATCATAGTGTTCCTATTGCTTTGTAAAGATCTATATTATTATTACTGTAGTGGCTGTTTTACTATTTCTAAATGTCCAAATACAACTTTACTGCCATTTTACTTATTTAATGGTATTTCCATTGCACACGTACTATGCTGTATGCACACTTGGCAGGCTGCAGTACCAGCACAATTTCAGTTTCCACTGGCATACCGAGCAAGTCTTATGTTTGAAAGCAGCAAATGTATTTGGGTGTGTGGATCCATCCACGGACAACATGCTGGGAATACAAATGCTCCAGTGTGGATACAGCAGCATACACAGATGCATAAGGGAATAAACCACAATTGTAGTAAGAAAACAGCTGTGTTAAGCGAGTGGTGGCTCTCCACCCCCTCATTCTGCTCAGGGTCCCAAAAACCCTGTAGCCTACACTTCTGCCATTGCTACCCAGTAGAGAAACAGCTGTCATGGACATAATTGCCAAGAAATTTGAGAAACATTCCAATAAAATGTCAAAAATTAATGTTCAATTCAAGCATATTACTGTAAATATATTTTTAACACTGCCATTTACGTGTGGAAATAAAGTTGTTTGAATTTGAACCTGTGGTTTCAGTGTGACTTTGACAAATGATGAATGAACTTTGTACTGTTTTACTGCACTTCAGCAGAGCTATGTACAGTTCAGCACAGCTATGTATTCAACTTCATTCAAGAAGGAAATGTTGTCCACTTATTGTTATAACCAACAGCATGCTGGTTACAGAATATAGAGATAAGTTTTCAGTTTATCATCACACGTCTTCCTGCTGACCATGAAAACATGGATCATCATCAGGAATTTTATTTTTATTGTGACAGAAAGCAGACTATATACATATATATATATATGTGTGTGTGTGTGTGTGTGTGTGTGTGTATGTTAAAAAAAAAAAAACATTTGAAAACGGGACAAATTGAGCAAAGACAACACTGAGTAACACTGTTAGCAGGAAATGATCAAATACAGGGCCATCTTTTACTGCCTGTGTCCTTGCAGCTGCTGCTATTGAAACTACATACAAAGCTTTCTGTAATCGTTGGATGAAAGGCAAATCGGCCGATGAAAGGAGAAAAGGATGAGGTCCCACCGAGATTTGAACTCGGATCGCTGGATTCAAAGTCCAGAGTGCTAACCATTACACCATGGGACCGAACGGTACCGCCTCGTTGGGTCGTCGGCTTTTGAAGCATCATAGAAACCCGTGTAGCTCCTATGTAAACACGCGGCTCGCAAACAGTGTGGGTCTGGTTCGTTTCTTCAACTGATCCATAACATACTGGCACACCTGGAAAAACGACCGTGACGTAACCAGTCGCTGGCGTTACCATTTTGACGGTTTTTCAACAGCAGCGAAATGAACCGTCAGTGCCGCTACATGCTATCTTAGGCTAACGCCAACAACTAACTAACACCAAACCTCAGCCTCACGGATAATGTGGACGACACGGGGCGAGGTATGTTTTCTCTAGAGCTTGTAGGCGCCTCAGTAAATAAAATATAACTACAGTATTTTTTCAAGCCAAGATGTTCATGTTTAGCTCCCTGGTGTATGGTTTAGTGCTAATTCCGATATTGTGAGTGACAATGAAGCATCACCCTGCAAATGTACAACCAACAGAAGAAGAAAACGTGGGGAGAGCAAATGATAATTTGCCTCTCTGACCATGAGGTATCTCTCATGGTCTGAGAGATACCTTTACCAGCAGTCTCACATGGAGTAACATTTGAAGTAGTAAGGAGTTTGATTTCATCCACGTGTGTTGTGTTAATAACCAAACCTACCACAGGGGGGCAGTACAGTCTCTATCTATCTGTCTGTCTATCTATCTATCTGTCTGTCTATCTATCTATCTATCTATCTATCTATCTATCTATCTATCTAGTCAGCTATGATAAATGTGAGGGTGCACTGTGCATCATTACTTCTTAATTAAGTTGTGTCTGTAAAAACGTGACCCCCAATTTTGTTCTGCTTTTAGTTATAATACTTTTTTTCTCATTTCGAATTATTATTATTTTTTCATTTCATTTTCATTTAGAATACATTATGATTTAGAATAATAATAATAATAATGATAATAATAATAATAATAATAATAACAATTATTATTATTGTTGTTAATAATAATAATAATGATAATAATAATAATAATGGACTTGTGTTTAGTGCATTTCATAGCACAAAGTGACTAACAACAAAGAAATGACAAGCAGCACAGTCACTTGTGATTGGTTTTGCTCCTGCTGTGTAGCCCTGGATAATTACAGAGCACTGCGACTCAGCTGTCCCCCCACCCTGCCTGTCTGTGTGGCTGTAAGCCTGGTCCATACAGATCTATCCACCCATAGCTTAACAGAGAGGTGCTGTGAGGATGCATTAACCTGATGTCCCACAGCTTAGTCTATACTAACAGCTTGATACACACACTCAACTCTGTCATCACAATCCCCAACACGTGAGCAGACCACTCCCACGTGGCCTGCTACTCCTTTAGTCCCATTAAAGACCAGTATACACACACACACACATACGCATGCATACATTTCACCAGCTCAGAGGGATTGGTGGTTAATCAATGCGTCGCTGGACTTTGGATGCAGGAATGTGAAAGAAATCAATCTGGTGGGATGCAAGACTGCCTGACTTCACAGAATGTCATTACTGGTTCAACCTATGCACCATATGCTGGAAGTAGGTCAACCACACAGAAACAGAAATTAATTTTGTATGACTATTTGTTTTCAGTCTCCTTTCAAGGGAACGGCAATGTGACTTATAATATCACACAACGATCCAAAGCAATCAATCCTGCGTGAGACCAGGCCAACAACAAATCATTTTGCCCCCCATGAAAATGACCGTGTGGTTTAGACAGAAAGAATATGAAACTTCTAAAGGGGAAAAATCATTAGTTCCCTTGTGAATAAACCACATAGACAGACATAATACATGTGACATTTGTTCTCTCCTCTCACTGTAATCACATGCCTGTCTAATTTGGGCTAAATCCTATTTTAGTGATAATCTCAACTTGGAGGATAAAATTGACTGAGTGCTCTGCAGGACACACAGATCTATCGGTGAATAGAAATATAACGATCCATTATTCATTTCTGTTCACATTTCTCTTCCTTTTCAATGCAGCATATGAGCATTTAGTACCACGTTTACTTCCTCACTTCCTTACTTCCCCTGTTCCTCAACCAGTATACTTTATTTTACAGTCTATCTATGCTGGATCTGCTGCTGTGACACTTCTATATCGGTTTGGGGTCGCTGCTACAAAGGGGTTCTACATCCTGATCAGGGCGCAGTCCAAACAAACTCCCAGTTAGTGGGTCAGTGGGAGTCAGTGGATTTACCTTTGGTCCAGTTTCAGAGTCCCTTCACTGAAAATGCTTTAATAACCTAACTTGATCTTGATGATCTTTTTAAGCTTCAAAACAAACTTTGATAAGCTCCGGACTAATGTGGATCAGTTTGTGGAGAACACAAACTTCAGTGAAAACCACAACATCATAGCAGTGGATCATAATGAAACAGAAAACACAGCATGCAGATACTCCATGTGTGCCAGCTGCAGCTCCAAGCCCAGGACAAGAAAGAAAGAAAAAAAATGCCAGTTATTTTTCAGTCTTTTTAATCGTAGATTGGTACAATAAGATAATAGCACCAGCTCGACTGTTATCATACTGAAAGAAGAAAGATTTTAGTCATTACATGATAACATGTGACAGCCATTCAGGGCTTTAAAAGCTTGTTAAATGCATCTGGTGAATCACTTCATGACACTGATCTTCACACATTGATTTCTGAAGGCAAAAAAGATTAATTCCACTTTATTTTTAAGGCGCTTTGAAATGTTGATGGCCAAAGCTGAAGGTGATTTATAGAAGAAATGCAATAATAGGAAAAACACACAGAATCCCAGATGATGAATCAAAGGTTCAAATTTAATCAGGTTTTTTTTCTCTTGCTGTATTTGGCTGAAGTTGTGTGTTGTTTGCTTTTCGGCCTTTACATTGATTATGTCACAGACAGGAAAAGCAGCATCCTTTAGGATTTAAAATGTTAATGGAAATAAAGGTCAGTTTAAGCAAGATCAGTTCTGTGCAGCCATGCATTAGCAGTCACCATATTCAGAGTTCAAAGTATCTTTATTGTCCCTTACAGGGTCCCTTAGGGGCAGAGGAAGAGTTCATTCATCAAGGTCAAAGTGCACATGTCAAGTAAGCAGACTGCAAGTAAGTGATCTTAAACCACCCTGGTTCAGTATGTTAGGATGCTAACATTTGCTAACTCGCACCTCTGTCACTTCCCAGCATTCCAGTGATCATTTCCCAATGTTTTCAGAAATATACAGAGATTTAGACATGTGTCCACTCCCTTTTAGTTAAAATACACGAGAACAATGTTTGGAATCATGCAAAAGCTGAAACTATGCACATACTACAGTTTCCTTCCAGTTAGTGAGAGAACAGTAGCTTCGGCTTTGATATAACTTAGCAGCAGCGTCGTGCTGTGATTTTGCCTGGTTTGGTTTCAACGGGACGAGACTGACAGCTGGTGGTTGCTGAGTTAACCGCTGAGAATGCTTGTTATTGGTTGAAAAATTTATTTTGGAGATGAAAACTGGACACAGAGTGTATCGGAAACTTTAGCTTGTTTTATTTACCCCTCAAGTCTTTTCTCAGCCTACAGTGTTCCCAAAAGTTTGCTTCAAGATGAACTAGTGAATGGAGCTTTTTAGAAAGTGTGTGTTTACAGCCAGATATTAGTGTCGGTGGTGTGTGCAAGACCGTCGCAGGGGCCAGGGGTCACTTCTGCTGAGGGCAGGGTTAAGTTTAGGTTTATTAGGGTTTCACTTTTGTGCTATAATGTCTCAGTGTGGTGGCACTTGAGCTGACCACAGGAGCACCAGGGCTGCCTCTCAAGTGTCTCACTGTGCAGGCATGAAGAGTGGAAGTGCCTCATTAGGGCAGTGGCTGAGTCTGGACAAGCAAAACATTTCAGAAAAGGTACTTAGAATAGAAAACAGCACAGAGGAATACAAAGGAAATGATATCTAAAATGAGAAGTGAAAGCAAAACAGAAGTACGGCTGTGACGCAGACGGCATTCAAACCCTCATCTCAACCTTTAATTTGTTAGGAAAATACCCCCATCTCTGTGTCCAGGTGCGCTTTACAGTGTCTCCTGAGCTTTTTCTTCCATCTTTTTTGTAATGGTGCATCATCTGTCCTGAAACGATAACACACAGGCTCATTCTTTGCCTTTGTAAATGAAGCCTTCGTGCATTTTTTCCAACTCTGTCTGCCAGTGTGTAGCTGCAGCACTGCTGGTACTGCAGGTGCTACAAGGAAGAGGAAATGCTGGCAGTCTCCAGTGAGTCATACCTGCACAAGACTGTTTGCATTAAATGTTGATGGGTCAATCAGTCAATCGGATGCACTTCCACTAAGTTTTATACAGAGGTTTATGCAGGATGAAGCAGGTTGACTGTGGGGATTCTCTGACTTCTTCCCTGGCACCACCATAACTTTGCACCACCATTTGAGAAAATATTCTAACAGCTAATGGTTGGACTGGAATGCAACATTAACTGAAGTGACTTTTGTGATCCCATAAAGCTATAATATCTATAGTAACTTAGAAAAAATGTCTAATAATCATGATGACTATATATTTTGTTCAGGTTATGTCTCAAACTTCCATATTTAGGTTTCACACAGAGCGTAAGTAGAGTCCAGTTATAAGTACTGAGGAAAAATAAAATGTCTCTTGAAACATACAATTGTACTTAGCAAACACCAGGAAATGAAATAAACACTAAAAATGCCCATAATAGGCCCCCTTTCACCACTGACATCATGAGCGCCTTCTGGTCTTGTTATTTTGTTTCACCAGAATACAGTTTATAAGCAAAACCTGACAAGGCTGGCAAGTCCTGAAACCTGTAATGGAGTGTGGGTTTCAAAAGACCAACTAATCCTGTTGTCCTGAATCACTTCTACATAAACCCATGTGTGGCTCTTCACGGCAAAGAGCGTCCGCTAAGAGGCAGCAGGTCTAAAGTGCCTTCCCTTACCCCTATGGTGAACCCTCATTGCTCAGGTCAGCCCAGTGCACTGTGCGCACTAGTGGTGCCTGCTTTCCTTGGCTGAGGCCCGGCTGTGACTCTGACCTCTCATGCTCGGATGCTCCCTGATTGGATCCTGCAACCTGACTTCAGCCTGGCAGGGAGGCAGGGATAGTGTTTATGTAACACGCACAACCTTAGATTAGCACCTTTGGAAGCCCGTCCTCCTCCTCAGCCTCGGCCCGGCTCTGTAATCTCTTGATCTCCTTTTGACATCTCTGTCTCTCACTCCATCACCACTGTCTCACACGTCTTTCCTTTTTTTAATTCACACACGGCTGGTCACTTTTCTTTTCTTATATTATGATGCTTCCGTTGTGATGTACAGTATATGAGTGAACCACAAGCCTACCCCTCCTCCTTCAAGTTTCTCTCCCTGCCCCTGGGCTGTGACTGGCCTTTTCCCTCAACATCTCCAGATCTCCTCTCCTGTTCTTTCTTTGTTGCCTCCATCATCTCCCCACCCCCTCTGTGTGTTCTCTCCCTCACTGCTGGTTGACGTGCAAAGTTCCCTCGCCGCAGTTCTGTCACATGTGATCTAGTCAGTGTCCTCACTTCACGCCTGCCTGGCCAGAGTGAGATTCACCACGTCTGACTTGCGCAGAGGTGGCAGCAGCAACGTAATGCAAACAATAACACTGAGCCCTGAGCTCTGGTTTCATTTCACATATTAACAGTGTTAAAACAACCTCCGTCTGTTCTGGATCTGTTTCAGAACGGTGGCCCTGACAGCAACATAAGAAAAAAAACATGCAAACAGACAATCCCAAACTAATTCAGAGATTATCATCAACACCTGCGCTGCAAATACTCACAACAAAACAGGGGTGGTTTCCAGGGAACATGAGAAAGTGATGGACCTGGCTCTTCAATACCCAGATGTGACTTTCGGAAAACATTGAACAGCAGCATCTCAGCAGGTTAATCACTTTTTTTAAAAAGATAATTTTTGCCTTAATTTTTTTTCTCAGTTTCTCTACTTTAATAGCGACAGTGTGATATGAGATAACTTGTAATTCATTATTCATGTTGCTTCCAACACTGGTAGTCAAGGCTGATAAGACTCAATTAGGGAGTGACTGTAGGAGTCTGTGTTATCTTTTCCAAAGGTCTGAGTTTCCCTCCGCCCAGACTGAAAAACAACTTTGGAGTTGTCAAACTAAAACCCGTCCAGCTGTGTCTCAGTCTCAGTTATTTGAAAATGAAGGAGTTTTATAGACTGCAGGAGCAAAATATAGTAAACAGATCAATAAAAAAAAAAAACTTAAACATGACTGACTGCTGTTATAAAAATGAACCTGATCCTGAGATCAACTTCTTCTCTGGAGGTCATTACCTCAGATGTTCAGCTGTTCATGTTCATTTTTACACTGTTGTTGTTATTTTGAGATATGAAGCATTTTGTGGTCCCTTCTTTTTTAATTCTTGCTCCACTATCTCAGCTCAGACGCAGTTATTCTTTGTTCTGTTACTGAGAATCTGAAACGGAGAAGCCAGTTGAGAAAATGACTTGCCATCTTGAGATAATGTCACATATATAATCACTATAGAAAAAAGGACGTGATGTGCCAGTAAAAGGATCTACAGTAAATACATTTTGTAACTTATGGCTGTGAGCTGTAACATAATCAATCAAATATTTAAGTGAATATTTGCCTTTGTGCGCGATGCTGTGATTCATGTGAAGACAGTTTGAGACTTATGTCACTGTTTATTATCGTATCATCCTCATCTCTCAGGTATTATCTAATAATCTAATGAAAACATGATATCAGAAACACATGGCTCACTGTAAATACTCTGCTCATGGCTGCCTCGTCTCGGCCCCTCGCTGCCTCATCACTGTCCTGCCCCTGTTTTGTTCCGACTGTCTCATATATTTACTCTCTGTGCTGTAATCAATGTAAAGAATAGAAGGTGGCAGCAGTGCCCTCGAGGATCATTATTAACCTACCCTGACACTTTTCTTTGTGTTTAGAGAGAAAGAGCCTGAGATTAACCCCGGCCACACCAGCAGATGCCTTCAGACCTGGTCTCTGAGGCGCAAAAACAACAAATGCCTCACTTTGTTTGCAAGGTTTCTCAGTTTCATTTTAATCATGTGGGACTTTGCTACAAAGCAACCAGAGATAACCACGACGCTAATAACTATTAATAGTAATATTTTCACATTTATTTTACACTTTCTCAACCAAACGTGCACATGCTCACAGAAGTCAACACTACTTTCCAAGAGGACACCACATGCTTTTTAAAGTCGATCACGTCTGTAGGATGAAAAGGTTTTTCTTGCCTCCACATTTTTTGGACCCACAAATCATCAACATTTTATATGTGAGAGTTTCTGAGCCAAACTGTAATAATACAAAGAGTGATTGCACGGAGGTTAGAAAAGTGTATTTAGTTCTTTTGAAATCGCCTGTGGGGGAAAAAAGAAAGAGAAGAAAAAAAATCTTCATGGGCCCTGCGGTGTTCACCTGACCTGCAGTTCACATGTTGTCTTCACATGTTTTTCCTCCTGTTTTTCTCTTCATGTAATACACCATATAAGAGCAGAGGATACCAAAAGCCACACAGTAACATCCAGTGTAAGTTTAGCTGAAAAGCTAAATATTTCCAGCCATTTGCAATCCCTCATTGTGATTAAAAGCATTTCAGTGCTAGTAAATTCAAATAGATAACTCAATCACAGAAAATAATTACATATTTAATTATCTTTGTGGTGAATATTCTTGTAATAATTGAAGTTTTACCGAAATGCAAAAGTGAATAACTCATTGGTTCGGCTGTATAAACCTTAACATTTTGTTTTATAGCAGTAAAATATGATGCAAGAAGAGCTTTGTGTTCGTCATAAACATAAAAATATAAGATAATATAATATAACATAAAAATAGCTCATAGTCATGTTTACATCTAATTGTAACCACATGTAAAATGATCAAATGCTTAAAAAAAAACAAAAAAACATTTATATTCCATCTTTCATTATACTCCAAAGGCCACGAGGGGGGCGATCCTGCTTGACACTGAGGCAGGGCACACCCCAAACAGGTCATCAGTCTCTCTATAGGCTATATATAAATATACCAGATTCTAACCATGTGTTGAAATGGATAAATAAACCTACACACTCTGAGGTTTTTATGAGCTACCTGCTTTAAATTTGGTTTCAGTCTTAGTCAGCCTGACTAAATTTAATCTGAGTCACATACCAGGCCCAGAAACAGGCCTGTGACCTATTCTGGGTCCCGAACTATATTTTAAGAAGACATACTGTTCTGTAACACAGACAGCTGCTGAACACATTTCTGGTTCATCCATGCACGCACACACACACAAACACAATTCTTGATTCTTAAACTGACACATTTCTGTGGCCCTCTTTCCTTAAGTGCCCTATTTCCTCAGCATTAAATTCAATTAGGTGCTAAAAAAAAGTCCCAGAATACAAAAGTTATGAAAAAGTGCTCGCCTGGGGAGAGTGGCGATCCACAGCCGAAGCCTAGTACAGACATCTGTTTAACAAAGGCTTTACATTTAGTATCCTAAAAATAATACACACAGATTAGCATCTATCCGGCTTCTTTCTTTCTTTTTTTGTCAGTTCTGTGTGTTGGCATTTTTGCAGTTTTTTTCTTTTTTTCTTGCACACTTTTATCCAACAGCGTCATTATGCATCCTCACACTCCAGGAGCCACTTACCAATGGGAGGCTCACTCCAAAAAGAGCACTATTCAAACACCACGCAGCACAAACACTGCTCATTCATTCCTGTGGAGCAGAAAGAGCTCTAAATCTGTCTGAAGCTGTGTTTTTGCTCCCAGACTCCCTCCAGGTGGGACGCCTCTGATAAAACCCACAGACTGCATACTGTACTGAGGAGAACTCCCACAGACAGGCTTACACTGTAAGCAAAGACTGTGTGTGCGACTATGTGTGTGTGTGTGTGTGTGGAGGGAATAGCAAGACTGTCAGACAAATAAAACTGAAACATAAGGAAAAGTATAAGGCAAGAAAACATTCACATTTAATGAGTCAGTTCAAATCCAACAATAAAAGAAACACTGTATATTTCTTCATTCAGGTGACATGTAATGGAGGAATTTGCTGGATTTTAAAATGCTTTCAGATTTTTTTCGTCACCAGTGATGTTGATGACTGTTGTTGTTGGACATACCAGGCTGTATAATGAGCACAGGGGCAGAGCTGTGAAGGGTTATTGCAGATATTCAGGACAAAGCAGCAGATGTTAGTGACAGATAATATTGTTTTATCAATTGTTTCACACAAACCAGAATCAAATACAAGGAAAAACAGCCACATGATTTCAGCCACAAAACGCCTCAATGCAAATGAATAACTAAATGGTCCAATGACATATATCTCATTAACAGACAAGATGCCCAGTCAGGTAAATGATAACAGAGAAAAATGTGCAAGCTTATATTTTAGTAACAACTGCTGCTTCTGTTCTGTGTAAAAACTGACAGAGATTGTGAGACTGTTTTAGTGTTGTCAAGCTTGTCTCGCTCCTCTGGAAGTCCACAAACCACATTAAAACTCAACTACATTTACATTTAAGATTCTTACTGTCTGTTAGGTGCTTTTTTTTTTTTTTTTTTTTTTAAAGGGATTTAGGGCAGGATTTGTGAACAATTAAACATGCATTTTAATCTTTTTTAATGCTAATGTGTGATGAAGCGTTCAAAACCAAAAAGAATGAGCCCACCCACGTATCTCTCCATTGCCTTGAACAGGCTGTGTGCTGCATAATGTACTGCAATTCTGGGTCTGAATTTCCCGCGCAGTTCTGTGCTCTCGACTGCTTTCGACTTGGATACGGGAAGAAGACAAGCGCGGTAGTAATGGACTCTGCTACGGTAAACAAACGACCAACCACACAAAGTCCACTGAAAAGTCCACAAAGAAGAAAACAAAACTTTTATCAGCAGCATCTCGTCTATTGAAATTCAATTACGACAAAAGTCGGTCTGGCACCCGGATAAATATTGGATATGCATTCGAGTCATGGAGGCAGCTTCAGCTTGAATTGGGACTGCAAACAGATGTGGACATGGCTCATTTCCTAGTAACCAGGTAAGAAAACACTACAGGTCATGTTTAGAGCTTGATCTGAGAACCATATGAGATCGGCGAGGACTCGGGGTGACCTTACGTAACCTAAGAACATTGTTTACTCACTTTGTCGCTTGACATGATGCCATTCGCAGTTGTAGGCTACCAACCTCATTCCGCGGAGGCATGCATGGAGGTCTTGCAGTAAACAGTCACATAAAGTAACAGCCAGGAATGTAACGTATCACATAAGTAACGTAAATAACGTGTCACAGCATCAGCTGCACTGCTGTAAAGAGTGAATGCACGCTCCACGGCAGCTTAGCTGACGGCTGCAGTAACCCACAACGGCCGCTTTCTTGATCCTGCCCCAAGTTCCTTTAAATTTTATAAATCGTTTCACCATTGGTCAAACCAATGTGTAGCCATTGTAGGATTATGGTGAGTTAAGACACATTTTATTTTATTTTATTTTTTATTTTTTTTGGTGCAAATAATGAATTAGATTAATCAGATGCAAAACAGAAAACATCTATTGTGTGAGGCAGGTGCAAAGGAACAATATCCAAAGTGGCAATCAAAGAATCTTGCACACTTTATGACTTTATGACTGTCCTGCACCTTCAGCAGGAAAATGCTGGAACATTATGCAGGATTCTTTGATTGGCACCAAAGAGATACAGACAGGCTGCAGACCTCTGGACACAAGGGCAAAGACAGGAAGTCTAGCTCATTTTTTTAGTGTTATCCTACAACTTTACTTCTAAGCATTCATTCAGTAATGGGGTGCACTTAAAGAGCTTTTCTAGTCTTATCGACCACTAAGAGCACTTTACAAATACATGCCACATTCACATGTTCACTGACACATTCATACATCACACCCACAGAATAACAATCAGGGCCTTTTTGGGCTCCAGTATCTTACCCAAAGACATTTATACATGCAAATGACCCTCTCTACATCCTCCTACCTACCTCCAGCCTGTCACAGTTTAAGTAAATGCCAACAAAAAAAAACATCCATATTATTTTCAGTTTGCATGTTCTCTCTGTGTCTGTGTGGGTTTCCTGTGGGTTCTCTGGCTTCCTCCCACAATCCAAAGACATGCATACTGGTTTAAATGGTGGCTGTCATTCTAAAGTGCTCATAAGTGTGAATGTGAGCACGTGAGGTTGTTTGTCTCCACATGTGATAGACTGGTGACCTGTCCGGGGCATACCGTGCCCCTATCCAGTGTCAGCTGGGATTGGTTCCAGCCCCTCACATGACCCGGCATTTATATGCAGGATATATATTGGATGGCTGGGTGATGTAGCTGCAGGGCTGGTAAAGTGAAGTTAGACTTGTCGTAACAGGAAGAGAAGGTGAAACCAGCATGGCTACTGATGGCTCAGTTCCATCAGTGTTTCAGTAAACCACGCCAGTGAGCCACCAGGAGCCTGGAGCTGCTTCACCTTAATGGAATGCAGTCATCGCTGATGTTATCAATTACATGTGTTGTTTCTGCTATGACATGTCAAAGTATGGAGAAGGCCTATAGAGCTGCTACACTACATACTTGCTCTGTTGGCAAGAGAAGATTGATTGTGTGCATGATATATTTATTTACTGATGTGCACAAAAAAAAGAGATAAAGACAGTATCTCTAAATAGGGCGTCTAAACCGGGATGGAAAAGTTGTTCCTGGGATTCCTCTCGTCTGATTGGCTTAGAAAGTCCCGGGCTGTAATCCGTTCCAGGTTAGGTAGGGTTAAGTTGTTTGCTAACAGAAGAACAGTGTTAATGGTCTCGTTTTAGCGCTTTAAGACTTGCACGACCACACACCAGACTTCATGTTCTTGATTTGTAAGAGGTGCATGTACAGGTCTGTGGTGACTAAAAGCCTCTGAGCAACGTCAGATTTTAAACCAAGATGAAAGGATTTTCTATTTTTATTCCACCCAAATTACAAGAAGTCAGTGTTTCCTGCTGGTGTGGAAAAGCCTCTGTAGACCATCATAAGACATTAACTTTCCACTGAAACCCAGACTAATGAGGTTTCTTTGAGACTGGCAGCGTCTTAAGAGTGGATGGGTGACCCCCTGCAACTGCTCTGAGGAGGGTAAACTCTGGGGTACTAGATTACTAACTAATTTCTGAGTAGACTCCAAGTCTTGTTTTATCACTGAGAATAAAAGCACCAGTGGTGACTCCCAGCTGAAATACACTGGATATGCAGTTTTTGCTTTTTTGCTTTGAGACTTGGCCACAGTTTGTGTTTCTGTCAGTTGAAAGCTATGCAGTGGAAGATGGATTCTTCTCTTCGCTTCTTCATACTGTTTCATTTGAAATGTTTACAGAGACCAGAGAGGTGAACCTATATAGTATTTCATATGACACAATGACAGACATAAAGAAAACATTTCATGATCAAAAAGAGACAAACAAATCTCTGTTTCTGATCTGTTAGCTTTTGCTCATGTTGACGTTTGTGTTTTATCTCCGTGGGTGTTTTACTCACTGTCAGTGTGTGTTTTGTTTTCTCATTATACAGAAATGAGAAACATAACATTTGTCCCTATGTATGATGAGTGACTGATGTTGCCATAGATGTTAGCTATTATACATATATATCCTCTGGATATACGAAGATAAATATTTTTAACACCTTTGTAATAATAAAATATATTTATTATTAACTTCATAGACTTTGTTAATTGTTGCATATATAATATCAGCATGTATTTACAGACCTTGTGTACACACATTTAGGAATATATATATTCAGTTACATATTATCTCTGTGTGTATCTGTGAATATGTCAAGATATGAAAGTGTTCCAATTTCTAATAGATGATGTATTTTAAGGCACAACAGTGCATGCCAATTTCCTGTACATTAAAAACATACCTTAAAAATGCAGTACAACCACTCCACATAATATTTAATCACATTGTGAAATATCTACAGATATGGTGGTTATATTACTATTATTGTTGTTGTTGTTACCATATTATTATGTATTTGTAACGCCTTCATTAGCCTACATTTACACATGGATCATGTAACTGTGGTCATTATTTTTCTCGTCCAGTTGTATTTCAGTGCAGCACATGGACTGTACATGTGATGACATGCGCTATACTGTCTCTGAGTCCCAGAAATCACAGTTGCTGTTCAGATTTACTGTTAATCATTAATCTACAGCGAGCACATTTGACTTAGTAAGAAGGCACAGAACTGAAGTGGTTAAGTCGCAGATGAAGCTGAATGAGTACAACATGCAAACTATGTAAGTTACTGTACATACGTAACATGAACACAGTTAGTACACAGATGCTGCAGCAAGTGAGCCATACATTCAGTGCACATGTAAGTCAAATACATCACAGAGTAAGTGTGTAGTGTGGTTACGGGCGGGTACATACAGGAGGATTATGTCAATAAGAAAATCCACACAAGCAGACCTAAGTGATCACAGCCTAGTAAACAGGAGGGGATGCAGAGTCGGAGCAGATATACAGCAGATGATATAATTACCCAGGCATCTTTGAAATGAAAAGTTCACTTTGGGGTGATTGTGTGCGTGTCTGATTTCTCAGTGACGGCAGTGTCTCCTCCCCCCTGTGCAAGGCCTCCTCTCTGCACACTAGCGTGCAACAAATATGACGAGCAGGGACACTCTTAGTCAAACATTTACCCACGGCAGGTCAGGGAGCTGAGAGTGCTGTCTAGATGGTGGTGGTGGTGGGGAGGGGGCTGTTTCTGTTCTCCCTCCCAAGTTTAATTGTGCGACCACACATGTAATACGTAAACTAAATAGATGTTAACGCTCAAAAGGCTCAGACGGAACTGATCTTACCTAACCTTTTATTTTACATTTTTTTATTCTCATATTGACCAAGCTTGTCTTATTCTGCTCTCTCTGTCATACACACATACACACACACACACACACCGACAACTCCCTTTCCCCCCTCACATGAATGATTTAACTGAAGCCTGTCAGGGAGCCTATTGCTTTGCATGAAGTACTCCAACAATACAGTTTCTCCTGCTTTCACCTCTCAGTGTTTTATTTTTTCTGTTTTTTTTAAATCGTCGTTTAAAAAATTAAAACGGAGTCGGCTTTCATTACAGAGCAGTCGAGTGGTTCCATAGTGGCGACAGGACTTTGTCATCAAGGTTGTAAATATGAAGCCTGGACATAAAGGGCAAAGTGCTGCTCGTGTTTGATTGTTTGACTGTCACGTTGTGGGGTATGAGCGTGTGACTGCAGACCTGACGTATATGTAACTGTATAGACTTGTGTCTATGATCTATGTGCAGTGTGTGTGTCTTAAGTCAGGAGGGGTTGGCACAGCACTGTGTAATTTTCTATGTATAACCCTGCGCTCCGAGTCATTACACTCAGGGTTGCCAGTTTATGTCTTTTATTCTTATTTTTGTCCAGTGAGATTTAAACACACACACCTCACACAAAGCAGAAGCACACTTACTGTCTTATTGATTACTGCAAGACGCACACATTCTGTATCATTTTCCATTTGGCTGCAACATGCAGCTGAAGGAAACTGACACTTTTTCAGCTCTTCTCTCCATTTCTTCTCTGTCTTAAAATACTCCCTCCCTTTCTCTCGCTCTGTCCCTCTGGGGAAATGATGCTGGATAATGTAGAAAGCAGTTGAGCTTATACAGATTTGCACCTGTTGTCTTGGAAGGAGAACAAAACACATCTTTAAACAGCTTACACTTTACTGGGCTATGACTGAAACGAGAGAGGAACTAACGTCAGCACCGCAGGGACAACCTATAGGGAGATCCCAGCGATGAGAAGCCACACACGAACATACACAGCCATGCTACATAACCATCCATCCGTACGTCCAAGTGCTCATATAGACGTGCAGCTGCCATCTGCCTGCACACACGCAGAGGCAGAAGACAACAGAACACAGTCCAAAACAAACCTTCTGAGTGCAAGTCATTATTTTAATCGTACATTGGATTTGACTCTTTATTTATTTACATCAATGAATAACTTATTAAAGAGGAACTATGCAGGATTTTTATCTTAACAATGCTACATTTTACCTTAATTAAACAGCTTGTAACTTCTTACAAGGAGAATGGAGGCTCTCTGCCTTCCACCTAGTGTCTCTTGGCAGAAAACCAACCTTGCAAATCAGTGCCTCTGAGCTGGTGTCTCAGCTCTCGTCTCAGCGGCACCACAACACAAACGCACCCCATAACCCGTAATCTCTTGTTTATGACAGATAAGACTACACAAATATACACGTCGTAACATCGTATTTGTTAAATAACGTTATCCACCGCTCTATTGATTGCTTTCTCGCCGGCCTCACTGAAAACAAAAGCACATGGCCAGGAGGAGGGTTAGCAAAACAGAGGAAAAGAGACCGGACTTGTATAGTTCCCCTTTAATATACATTAATAAGATTAAGCCAAAAGCAGCCGCTCACTGTAGAAAACCATGTAACTGCAGTGAATATTTGGCAGAATTTAAATGACTGCGCGCTAAAAATAACCGGACTAACGCGGCACTTGCTGTAGGTTAACATTTCCCAGCACCTGTACAAGCTACATGATGTCTTTCAGACCCTGTGGAAGAGACTTAGAGCGAGTAGACACCAACAAAACTTTCATATGTTAAACTTTCCTCTGTCTGCTGATTAGCTACACCATTCCAAGATCATGTGATGTATCGTTCACTAGATTTATTTGAACGGAAGCTTTCAGATGTTTGTACATTAAACAGCAAACATAAAAGTTGACTGATTGACTTATGATTTTTGTATCAATAAGTACAGTATACTAAAAATTGATATGCATTGTTTTACCATAATATCATTGATAACATTGATAATAACATTGATTTACCTAATAATATTCATCTATTTATCTTATTTATTTTTAAAGCAATAAATAAGATAAATATTTATCTCAACATTAATGAGTTAATGAGACCATATGGCATCACAAAAATGCATATTATGTTTATTTTATTGTTAATGATATGCAGAGGAAGTAAACAGTATATTATAGGCTCCTCACATTCAACTAACTCGAGCCCTCATCAGTTTCATGAGTGACAAACTGAATTAATTGTATTCCCTTATTCATTAGCAATTACTGTTGCATCTGTTCTGCTGTGGGACAAATTAGCTGCACATATTAAACACTGTTGTGAGATCTGTTTTGATACGGTTAATAACTCATCGCATTCCTCACCACAGAGCATCATGTCGGGGGCTAGCATACTCACTAATACATTCTTATCATGCCACTTAGCAGTCAGCGAAACACTGATTTAAGTGACTAATTCATTCAAAAATGTTTCTGATTGGAGGAATAAAACTTGTTGCACTTAGGGTTGGGGTTTTACTCTGCTGCTGTGAATAATGCAGTCGGCAAAACAACCTCCAATCATCCCAACTCAACATCCCAAACAGTGCAGTTACATTTCACTGAAATCCATTCACTTGAGTACAGTTCAGAAAAATTCAGATAACTTAAATTCAATTCAGACTTAATTGAATTGAACCACAAGCTATGTGATGTTCCCTTTTCAGTTAGGTCCAGCTGTACTCATGCTGTGTTTATACTTTGGTGATAATGACCAGTGAATAATGGAATATCATACATACACATTCAATAAGAGCGAAGCTCTTGCTTTCTTATCCTCATGTATGATCCTGCAGTCACATGCTCTGTGCTCTCTTTAACCTCCAGAGCTTAGCATGTGCTTCAGGATGTTTTGATCTATGTCACATGCGTCCACTCATGAATGGACTAATGTTCATGCTAGAAAACAGAGTTATGCATGACGAACAGGGAAAATCTGCAGACAGACTCGTCCATATGTTTGCACTGAAACTGTCTCTTGTCAGCAGCAAAAAGGGGGGAACTTGTTTGTGCACTCGTCTGAAAAGCCTCCCGTCGCCAGTGAGATGAGGAATCGTTTCACAGTTTTGCAGAAAACGCAGAGTCAACGAGTGTTTGTGACCAAATATAGCAAATGTGGACGTGTGGTATAATGTGTTTACTTCAGGGTCCTTGGTTAAAACAATAAGAAATCATGATGAGAGGGAAAATTTCCTTTAAATATCATAAAATACACAAAGATTCAGTGGAAATTTCACACAAAGATGCAATAAAACAGTGTGAGTGATATCTGAGCATGAATGGTGAAACTTCTTTGAATTTTGGGCAAGAAAACAAGAAGTTTGAAAAATTTGGATGCAGAAATTGTTGACAACATGCAGCCCGCAGTGGAAGGAAATGCCAACCAACCTTAAGCCTCTGTGTCAACAAAAAGTAAAATAACCAACAATGGTAGGGTGAGGATGGACTGATGGTAGGGAGAATGGGCTCTGCTCTCCTCTTCTAAACCTGCAGTGAATTTCCAGCTGTGGGGAACAAGTGTGGGATGTGTGGTGTACGACATAAAAAGAGAAATATTCGTGGTAGGAAATTGCCAGTATGGACTGAAAGAGTATGATTTCATAGTTCACTGAAATTGAATCAAAAAGGGACAAAAACTGCCACACACAAAAAAAAAAATCCAGAATAAGCGCCAAGAAATGCACAAAAAAGAGAAAAGAAAACCTGAAAAACAAAAACCCTTACCCTGCTGGACCTGGCTGCTCTGTGTTATAAAAAGCCAATCCTCATCTTTTATACATGAAATTTATATTATAGCAGCAGTTGCTGAGCTTGTCCTGGCTCGGGATCCTCATGAGAAAGCGTGTTGTGTGTGGACCTGGGCTCCTAACACTGGCACTCCTGTCATGTGAGGATCCATTTTGGGTTCTGACGCAACGCTGGAGGAGCATTACGTTACACTGCTATATGAAACATGGACATTTTCAGGGGATTTGTGGTTAATAAAGGGGAAAGTAGAGGCATTTATGTGCAGAGCGGCGTTCTCAGAGGTCAAATAACAGCTATCTGTTGGTTGTGACAGTGGGATCATCAGTGTTTCCAATCACAGACAGATTCATTTGAAGCTTAGATTCAGGCTTCCTCTTTGCCACTTGTGACGAATCCCACTGGGGCAGAGGTCACAGAGGAATGGAGGGGGAGGAAGGGTGGGAGGGAGGGGTGGTAGGAATGAAAACAGCCAGACTTGAGAAGGAGGGGGGTGGAGGGGGACCATGCATTGTCATTTCTCTTTAAAGCTTTACCTAGCTAAGTAAGAAGAAATAAAAACAGAGTAAAGTAAAATATTCTCCTGCAGCCATGAGGGACACACTATAACCAACTGGAAGCAATTTGAATATTGATGAAGTCATTGATGAAGTCATCTATCAAAGATTTTCGCATGACTTTGTCCTTGTAACCAACACATTGTGTATGCGGTGTGTGGTGCACTTTTTGTTGAACAACATGCAGAGCAGCGAGAAATGAAGCAAGAGGGGAGGACAAAAGAGTAAGGGCTTGGTGTTGTGCAACAGTTTGACATTGATCAGTGTTGTCGAATGATGACGCGGCAGTCTATTGTCTCATCCGTCTGCAGCGTGTAGCCCCCTACCCCCACCCCCCAGCCCCAACCCCCACCCTCCTCCCCCTCGTCCTCTATGTCAACTCTCCCCACCCGCAAACTTTTTGTCCACACACACTTCAGATACGGAATCAATACAGATTCAAGACTGTGGCGGCCGGAGCAGAGTCACATGTCAGCAGTCTGTGTTGTTGTAACAGCACAAACTCAACATGTTTTTTTTTTGTTTGTTTGTTTTTTTTAGATTTTAGATAGATTTACACACTGAAATAGTTAAATGAACTGACTTGTTGTATCCAGTATATTTTACTTTATTGTAAGTAGCTCCACTGGGATGAATATTGTGGTGCAAAGAGGTAAAATAATCCAACGTTTCCTGAAATAACGAAGAGAAATGTCCAAAAAATACACATTAGTGTCAGAGCTTTTTCCCCCCTCTTCTGCTTTTCTTCCCACCACTCGTCTCTTGATCCATCAGGTTTCATGGGGTGACCTGGTGGTTGGGGCATGGACTAAAAACTACCTCAAAACACAGTTAAAACCAGTGTGTAAACCTGCATGAAACCTCATTATGTGTCATGTCATAATATGTGAATCACAGGAGCCATGTTTTCAGCAGAAAATAAATCTTTCAATCAATCTTAATGTGTGACACCCACCTATAATTTATTGTAAAGTGCTTTACAGATAACTGACAGGTTAAGAAGAAAAAGACAGCTCACATGTAATAGCGAGACACGTAAATTGTAGAGTAATCCAAATATGTGCCAAAATAACGGCAGCAACAATAAAAAAATAACAAAAAAATGAGGTAAAATACACTGAATGTGAAAGGAATTCAAGGCCAGAACAGAAGCTTTCATGCAACCAGTGAAATGTGTGCTGTAAAATATACTTTTATTGTGGTTCTTTAAGAACTTTCTGAGAATTATACAGTTTCAGGGGATTTTCCTTGTTCCTTTGTATTACTGCCTTTGCTCAGGGATGTGACTAATCCTCCCTGCAGTGGATGTAAAGCTGCATATTTAATAAGAAATGTAATAAGTAGCTATGGACAGCCTGCGTATTACAGCAGTGAATTAATGCAGTGCAGAGACAGCAATGAAGGAGCACAATATGCTTTTATTCTGAAAAGTTTTTTTTTCTGCTAACAACAGAAAAAAAAATCTGATTTTCTTCTTTTCAGTTGCAGAGACAGTGTCTGAAAGTATTTTGGCCGACACTTGTTATCCACAGGTGGTGTATTATGATGGAGCAGATTTATGACTGTGTAGCTGTGTGCAGCAGGCTGCAGCCAGTCGGGCTGAGAGTGTCAGCGCTGGGTGTGTATCCTCTCTCCAGCCCAGCCACTTCACATTAAACGCTTCCTGAAGAGCTGAAATGAGTGGAAATAATCCATCAAACAGATTTCCCATTTCCCACTTGGCCAGCTGGATACAAAACAAAACACTGTTTGGTATTTACTCTGATTTTATTATAGTTTATTGAATACTTTTATTTTTACTGCAGCAAAGGAAAAGTGGAATTCACTTAAATGTGACAGCAAACTTTTTTTGATTGCACAGTGGGTGCACAAATAAAATGAGCTGCAGAGGCGTGGTGACCACACGGTTCGGTGTGTGTTGCAGACAAGTGATGCAGCATCACCTCCTCAGGAAATGTCAGCCGTGCACTTTGTGTCCCGTGAAACAGGAAAGACATAATAATGATGCACTCTGAATTCTGAAAAAAAGGAAGAGAAAAAAAAAACTTGATGCAAAGAACAGCAAAAAAAAAAACCACATTATAACAATAATATATAAAAATTTAGAATAGAAATATGTACAAAATAAGTGCACAAAAGATGATATAGAATTGTGATGTTGCACAACTGGTTCCAGTCAGCCAGGAACATGTTCATATTTTCACTGGCTGAAATCGTTGCATTTATGTCCCATAGAGTGGCCTAAAGTGGTGGTCAAAGGTTTTAGTTTTATTGTACCCATGGTGCAGGGAGAATGATTGCCTTTACGTGGCCCATACGGTCAGTCTGCCAGAGACAAGCCCATTGTTGATGGTGGTTTGTGTGGAAGAGGCGATGTGCTCAAGCTCCGTGCTCCTTTAGGTTTATAATGCGTTAAAGTTAAAGCTGAAAGCTGACTGAGTGACAGACTGTGGTGAGGTGCTCTCCGATGCCTCCACATTCTTGAATTCTGTTCAAAAACTGCTCTGCCAATTTGATATATTCCCTCCTGCGGGAGCACATATAACACTGAGGAATTTAGGAAGTTATGATCTTGACATGATCAAATATCAACCTGATCGGTTCAGTCTAGCACGGACTGGATTTACACTATTTTTACTGGACTATGAGATGTGATCATGCAATTTTTGATTCCGCATTTCTTCTCACATAAATTTCATCTCTTGCAAAATATATGTATAATACATACTGGAGCTTTCCTAATAATATCACAGGGTGAGATCTTAAATCAAAGGCAATGTGAGCTAAAAACCAGGCTTAAGGGGCAGTGTACAGTATTTCCTGACTGCCTTATCCCATGTTTCACTTTTGCTTGGCTATCAAATTCCCTCATGTCTGATCGGAAAGAATGCAGCAAATTTGTTGTGAATATGGGTCGAGTTTATTGATGTTGGAGGCCAGTGATGACATTGTTAAGGAGTCGAGTTAAGGACCGAGGAAGGGGGGCAGAGCTGAGGAACGTACACGTTTCAAATTGGGACAGGAGAAAGGTCGGGCTGTTACTGAGACAGGCCCCCTCTCTGGGCTGCGCGACCCTGTGTGGCCGTAGCTGACAAAATATTCCTGAGAAACTTGTGGCATGAGGATGACACCACCACCAATCTTCTCGCCGCACACTGCAAAGTGGATCAAAGCGTGTGTTTGCTAAGTGCTGCAGCATTCCTTTAGGTTTGTGCAATTGCACTGTTCCTTGTGCTTTTTCGACTGCAGCTGAAAACCCAGTGTGAGGACTGCATTCATCCAAGTAAAGGTCCAGTCATTTGTGAGAGCCAGTGGGCCGGGGCTCGGCCTGCTTGTGACTATTTGCTTTTCCAGCTGTTTCCTAGACTCACCCTGTGAGTGGGAGAGAAAGTGGTGTGTATGTGCTGTGTGTGTGTGTGTGTGCTGTTATGAGGTGGGGAGCGGGGGCGTTGAAGTGAGATGGGGAGATCTTGAGTCCCAAGTAAGGAAGATAGTAAGGAAGAAAGAGTTACAGAGAATGTGTGCGTGTGTGCGTGTGTGTCTGTGTTTGCACACTTTAAGTGAGAGTGTCTCCTGTTCCTGTTATACTGTGGTGTGTAAGCACTGTGGAAACAGCCGCAGACAACCCAAGCAGTATATACTCTCTCTCTCTCTCTTGCTGGTACACACACACACATGCACAAACACAGCAGTGGATGAAATCCTGTGTGCGCATGCCCCCACTCAAACACGCCCATATGCCTGGCTGCCCCTCATATAGACTGATCCGCCTCTCAGACACAAAGCCACAAGGGATGGCCTAGATTCCAGCACATGCACACACAGGCTGGCTGCAGGGAAAAATATTATGCACGCTTACATGTGTGGATGTGATATTCACATGTATATGTCATATATACACACACACACTTACAGCTATTTTTCTTTTGTATATTGAGTCCATGATTATTAAAGACTCACGAATGATTAAGTCCCAGTCATAAAGTTTTGTGTTCAATGTTCATCAACACTGGAGCTATTATACTGAATTCAGTGGGAGTCAGTGTGTACTGTGTGGCAGGCAGGTGTGAGCTGTACAGGACCACACTGTTTTAAAAGGGATTTATGCATTTATTGGAGGTTTCCTCGAGCTATAATGGCTCCCAGTCAAACCACGTATTTACCATTGTTAGATAACAACATGTCTGTGCATAAGCATCTATTTTCTGGGCACTTTGCAGACAGTCGGAAAAGATTAGCATCATCATTATCACAGGAGACAATTTAGCCAAAAAGAAGGTTACCATCAGAGTCAAAGAAAAGCACATTTGTCATTCCCCACTTTTGGTTTTTATTTTAGTTTTATTTGCCATGCGCCATCACAACACAGATGAGATGAAGTAAGTGTTTGTTTGTTTATGCATGTGAAACAATATATTTGGTATGATTTTGAGAAACGATACATAACCTATATATTGTATATCTTATAATGAGTATGGATGCACCAATAGGAGTGTCAGTATCAGCAGATATTTGCCTCATTGACTGACATCAGCTATCACTGACATCAGCCACTGCCATGTTTACCTGTTATGTGGCATATTGTGCTGATTTGGAGGAGAAGGCTTTTTTTTTTCTGTCTCTCTTTTCGGGGGGACATGACTCTGCCGAGATGACAGAACGCACGTGCACATTCAACTTGTTAAAGTTAGAGAGTGAAAATGTCTTTTGTGGGAAACTGAGATTTCTTGGTTTCCTTTAAACAAAAGAGGAATAAACAGAGAAAAAAAAACACTGGTACCACTATCTTATTTTAAACATTGGTATTGGCCCAGAATTTCACAGTTGGTGCATCCCTAGGCTATATCAAGGTTTAGCATAGTGTTATGTTGTGCAGAATATAGTGCTGCACCCCAAAATAACAATATAGAGTTTAATATAGTATGGTATGTTGTATAGCATAGTATTTTTTATGTTTAATGTTTATTGCAGTGTCAGTTTTAAGCACTTGATATTGTCATTTTGCAGGTTTTCCTCTCTTTGTACATGATATGCCTTGTAATGGTATCTTATTTTAGCTTATCTTATTTCAGTATTGTATTTAGTAATACCAAGACATTTGATGAAAGTTGGATTACAGCAACATTACAGCTGTTAGCCAGAGAAGATGTTCCATGCAGCCAACTGTGATAATCATGTTGATGTAACTGTAACAACTTCAAACTCCATCTGTGAGGGAAACATCACTGCTGCTTTACAGCAGCCTCAATCCACTCAGACATGTCAGCGAAAAACACATTCTTGGATAGGCAACAGTATGAGTTGTGAACTCATCCGCACAGTCTTTAGAAAGTTAAGAACTGGTCTAAACATGATGACATAGTTCTTTTTAACATTTAAAAACAACATGCTACATATCACATAGTGAATAAGAAGGATGTTTTTTTAAGCTTCCTTTCACACAGCAAATAAAGCCAGCTTTTAAAAAGCCCTAATCCTTTCACAGAGAACCCAAAGCCACCAATAAGCAGGTTTCATGTTGCCTTTTTTCCATCTGTCAAAAAGGAGCTAATGTTGTCTGTCTCATTTGTGTTGCTGCTTGAAATGTGCAGCTAGTTATGGATACTCACAGGCGTGTTGCCAGTGTGGGCCTCCCTGTACTGTGAATATCTGAATCCTTTAACAGGCAAATAGTCAAAAGTCCAGTTGGTGTGCCCTCGGTAAAAAAAGACACCCATATCCAGCTCCTCCAGGGTTGTCACTTTGCACTGGCCCATCAATAGAAATGACACAAGATGGTTTTTAGGAAGAGAATCATGACAAATTAAAGGCTGAGCATGTGGTGATGGAGATGCAATAATAAAACCTCCCAGGGGTGACACAGTATAGCACCATGGGGCCCTATCACTCCCTCTGAATTCTTCCTCTAAGTCTCTAAGTAGTTTTTAATTTATTCGTTCATATATATATATATATATATATATATATATATATATATACACATACACACACACACACACACACACACACACACACTAACAGACCAGTTGTTGCGTTGTTTGGGTATCTCAGTGAAAATGTTTATCATCAACCTCTTATGCTCTTGGTATTTGTATGCTATATCAGTTACCATCAGTTTCCAGGACAGAGAGACCAGAGGGAGTGAAGAGGATGCTGGAACTTTCATATATTATGTATAGGTAAATCATTAATAATTCATAATTAGAAATAACTGAAAAATTCAAAATACAGCATTGCTTAAACACTTTTTTACACATAAATATAGCAAAAAAAAAAAAAAAAGAAAAAAAAAAGCCCAACAATAACAGTGGCATTTTTGACTATGTCTCCATTCTCTATAAATGCATGTAAACAAATGCGCCTGAACACTACCAGCTTCAATATATAGATCTTATCGGTTTTGCGTTCAATGATGTTATTTAATTTTTATTATGAACTGTTATTTTTTGACAAATTGTTTACTACCTTTCAGGCTGCGTGCTACGTCACGACACACCCCTATATGGTAGGGAGACAGCTGGAGACTCAGCCGGAGACTGATAGGCCTCTCGACCAATGGGCGCAGACTCTGTCCCGGAGTGAAGAGCTGTGATTGGACGGCGCAGGCAATATATATATGTATAGATATGCCTGACTGCTAAACCATGGGGGCGGGATCATGGAGAAGTGCGGTCCATCTATATTGATACAGATCTGAAAAACTGGACTAACACAGAGTCGCTTACGTTGCGCTTCGCATGGATTAATGTAAGTTTTCCCCCCACTTTTCCTGTACGTATGCGACTGTCGCTTGCAGGGAAAGGTGTTATGCCGCCCGGAGCACACTGTAGTTTTTTTTTGTTGCTCTTTCTCGTGTCGTTCTTGCTGAGAGAAGTGCTTTCAGGCCGAGAGGCACACACGCTTTTAGGCCACTAAAGTGGGCTGCTGCCGCTGCTGGAAACGTAGCGTTAGCCGTTGTTAATACTCTTTAGCGGGCTGCAGTATTTTTTGGCATGCCACTGACTCAAACAATGTACCCAGTCAGCCCAGGCGTAATGTCATTGTAGAGAGGCCATTTCACAGCAGCCCCCGCTACTGTAAGACAATAATATCCACGGTGTAGTGTTGGGTTTTTGTAACTGCTGGCGGTTTTTTGCTAGCTAGTGTCCGAGCTCCGTTAACGTCTGGCCGCTCGTGCGTGGGGAAAGAGGGAGAAGAGGATAGGAAGAGGGGGAGGAGGAAGAGAGGGGGGCACGGCGAAACTCCTTTTAAAAATGTGGCAATTGAATATGGCCGTGTGTTCTGGCACATGAAAAAACCCAGTGACATGACTTGAGGCGGATAAGAAATGGCCACATACAAACACGTTAACTTTCACGTTACGTTTCTGCTTTTTCTTTTCTCTTCTCCCCTTCCACCCCACACGTTTTTCCTCCCCTCTAACAATGATACGGAGCGGAGGGAGTGAGTGAGGGAGAAACATTAAACTTGAAACTTGTTTGGGTGCAGTGCTGTGTGGTGTGTAACTCTGTGAGCCGAACCTCCCAGAAGACTTTAAATGGCCTCTTTAAAGGTCTGAAGTGTTATTATCGGCAGTGTTTACCTTCACTCGAGCACCGCAGTCACTGAATTGCCAGATTTAATGAATGACGTTCGGCGTGACAGTGTTGTCCGTGGATGAAATAACGGGACGTAGGGGCTCCAGCGTTACTCAATTCCCAGCCAACTAGCCCCCCTCCCCGGACTGACCGTTACATAGCCCTGCCTAATTCAATCCTCCTTTCTTTCCTTTCTTCTGTTAACAGTTTTGTTTTATACCCGAGGAGAAAAGTTTTTTCAGCGTGGAGAAATTGTTAAAAACCCGCCTTCAACTCCACTGGCTCGGAAAATTTTTGGCGACCTGGCTCCAACATTTTGGGCCCCCTCCCCTCCGCTTACTGCACAAAGTGAAGGTTGATATGCCACAGCAGGTAAGAGAGAAATAACCAGTTTTGTTTTTTTTTTGTGTGTGTGTGTGTGTGTGTGACAGAAATGCACCATGAGCTTGGGTTAGCATGCAAGTTGTGAGCTAGCCGTTTGCACATTAGCAAAACAAAATCTTGTAGCTTTTCTCCCTTTTTTATTGTGTTTACGTGCGCTGAGGCCTCATGGCTTCTTTACGTTGCAGATTCATTCCGCATTTCAGCAAACTTCCATAACCAGCCGTGTCCCGGTTGTGTTTTGTGTGTGGTGTTATTGTTATAGGCGGGTGCTTCCCTCCACATTCCACATGTGTATGTCTGCCTGCCTTGCCTGCCTTGCCTGCCTGCATGCATGCATGCAGCAGGGCCAGTGCGCAAATCCCTGCAAATCCAAAAACACCGATAGGGAAACAACCCGAAATATATGGTATTGCTCTGGTTTACATTAACGTTTATTTAAAAAACTGGCAGGCAGATATTGCACATCGGTGATGTCTGTCATACGTTCCTAGAGGTTGTCAGTGGCTGATGTGGAGGAGAGGCTGCTCCTCTCAGGCGGGGAGGACAAAGGGACAGATTAGCATGGAGCTGAGTGGAGCAGAATGGACATGGATAGACTTCAGCCAGTGTGATATAAGTGTTTTTGTTGTTGTGTGACTAGTGGGAAGCACATACACAGAGGTGCACAGCACAGCATGTTGTAAAGTTAACATGGTTTGTGATATTGTATCTTGCATGACTTGTCTATGGCCATCAGAGTGCAGCATCCATTATAATAGGCGTTATTTAGTTTTTTATTTGGAGGCATAAGTTTAAACAAAAACTTTGGTCTTGCTTTAAACATGATTAAAACTGATCACTGTATATTGAGAGATTGACTTAAGCTAAAGTTGGAAAAAAAAATCTTTCTCTTGCACGCTCTGATATAGTAATTGGCCCTTTTTGCAGTGTTCTATGTCAAAACACAGTAGCTGTGCTGCTCTGTTTGCAGTGCTGCACTGGAATTACAGGGACTGTTCCAGCCTCTTTTTTGTGGTGTTGACTCGGCTGAACATGATGAAAGACAATGTATGAGATTAGAAAGTTGTTTTGTTGCATTATTTGTATGTTTGCTTATTTAAGCGGATTGTAATTTTTACTGGGTTGCCGCTCTCCTACATTGTGAGTAAACACACATGCTGCAACCTCCAATGACATGATTCACTGACCACTTACCTCCCACTGCTGGTGGGCCAAAACATGCATGGTTTCATATTGGCAGCTCAGAGGGATACAGCACATAAGGCAATTGATGTACAGTTCATCACAGTTCCATGAGTCTGGAAACAGCTGGAAATTGAGAGGTTTTGTAATGAAAGGGACAATTGCTGTGTCACTTTGCTGTGTTGATTCCTTCATCTAAAGGTACCCTCCACCCACCTATTACCTCTGTGGGATACAAAGGGCCTTTTTCTGTAATGAGGTGCTTAGTGGAGCACATTGTGCTCAGGAGGTTTGTATTCTGCTGAGTTACGGGCAGGTTGTAAAATGATAACAGATGCATGTGGGCCTCAAGGTGCAGCACTATTTTGAAACATACGCCAATTCCCAGCAATATGGATTGCTTGTATGAATTTTTGCATGTGTGCACACACATTCACACGTTTGGACCAACAGGTCTGCACACTCACACACTTCGCTGCTATGAGTTAAATTTTTCCAGTGTCTGGTTGAGTTCACAGGTTGTTAAGACTAGGGATGCACTGAAATGAACATTTTTGGCCAGAACAGAAAACCGAGAATGAGAAAACACTTGGCCGAAAACCGAAACACCTAAATAAATTATTATGCAAATTTTTAGTACCATTGCGTTTATGGCTATGCCTGTGTACTGACCTCACTAAAATGAAGGCATTGCAATTGCATGAATTAATATTCATGCTTCAAAGAAACCAATTACAAAATTGTGTAAAAACATTTATTTAGCACTGACATTCCAACAATAGACAATGTAAAATACAATTCTGAGTAAAATGTTTTACTTGAGCCCACTCATGAATAACCTAAAGGCCTGTAACTGACTCGCCTATTACTGGCTAAAGATTGTAAAATTAAATATGATATGTAAATATATATATAGATAACAATTCCTTTAAAAACTTAAGTGCAGCCACAGCGTGTGTTTTCACAAATACCTACTGGCTGTATACAGTGATACGTTGTTTCATTTTTCAGCTCGTACACACATTCATTTTCCAAACGCTGCACCACTGACAGAGCCATGTTTCCATGACGACTGACCGGAAATGAAGAGCAGTACATCATGTTTACATGACTCCTGATTATAAAAATAAAACTCTGAGAAGTAACGCTAAACTTTAACAGAGACATGTGTACCCTGTACACAAGCACGCAGGTTATTTGTAGCGCTGCTCATTTCATTTTATAAACAGACCGCTCTAGAGTTGGACTGTAGCTACGCTAACGGAGCTAACTGGTAAAACGACACACCTGGCCTGGACACTAGTATTCACCGACACCGATCAGCATGATCGGCAGGTTTTCGCTTCCGTCATCACAACATCCTGTTTCGGCCTTGTCGTTTTCGGTGTTCAAAGTCTTTTGGCTGAAAACTGAAAATGCATTTTTTTGGCCATTTTTGGCCAAAAATTTTCGGTGGCCGAATTTTCGGTGCATCTCTAGGTAAGACAGCGCTGCTTCTTACTTGCCTTTACAAAAAGTAATGTTTGCAGTTACAACTCATTACAATGAACATCTAGCAATTGTTGGATGACTGTTTCCTTCATCCTGTGCCTTGGAAGCAAATATTTAAAATGAGATTTCTTGTCATCGACAAGGCTGGTGTTTACCAAACTGAAAGTGTCCACGTCATGGTAGTGTGGTTTGCGTTTATGATCCTTCATCTTTTGATGTTTGATTATTTCAGTTAAGAACCTGTAGGGCAGTCACTATTAATCTTTTACACTATGGAGCAACCTGATGATTTTTTTAATCAATTAATTGATCATTTGTATGAAATTAGTTGATGTGAATGAAATGAACTTAATGTTTTTTTTTTTTTTTTGTCCAACCAGCTGTTAAACAATCTTTCCATCATTACATAAGATAAAAATGAAGCAGGAATACCATTTGAACTACTGAATTAAATTGACAGGAAAAAATGTTTATTGGCAAACTGGTGTTTTTTCCTCCATGATCAATTTCTTAAAACTGATACCACACCATTTGATATCACCAGCCTTTTCAGCAGTCTACACTGATGATGGTCTAATATGCAGTATATTTCACAAAGGTTATACTCATTACCTAATACATTATCAGCTGTTTTTTATTGTTGGTCTTTGCTACTGCTCAGTCTCCCCATTAAGCATCAGGTGAGGGTTGTGGAGTGCAATGTTTTGACAAGTGTAGTGATGACAATATGCCAGATAAATAATAGTTTTGTTTCAGTACGTTGCTGTCAAGGGGTTTAAATGTTTGGCAGACTGTGATGTTGGCATGGCTACCCCTTGTCCTGAGTCAACACTGCAGTCGGGTGTCTTCAAAGTTAGGATAATATTTGGCTACTGATTACAGTTTGGTCTGTGCTGATCATTTCAGATTTAGTTGGTCCCTTCTAACAATATGTTGTTACAGATAGAGGCTCAGGCTTAGCTGAAGATGTTTTTAAAATGACTGTTAATGTGTAAGTGAAATGATGGTTGAAATGTTGGACAAATATGTACCGGACTCCTGGAAACAACAGCTACTAAATCTGACAGACAAGCATCTTTCTGCTCTCTTTAAATGACAGAACTCCTCTTAACATAGAGCAGTATTTTTGTTTATCAAGAATTTATCATGTACTTCATACAGTTTCAACCAAGAGGATGCAGTTAGAGACTCGTGGGAGCAAATTTGATGTCATAATACAAACAGCTTAGCACTTGTCCGTTAAACTGGTCTTCACTCAGATTGGTTTCGGTTCTGCTTATGTGAAACAAAACTCCCTGTGTGGTGTAGTAGAAGGTTGTCCCCAAGGGAAGACCTACCAAACCCCAGGTGCCAGTGATAGCAAAATGTCATGAAACGTCCAGAGGTGGCATCACTGTTGTGTGATATGTTAGAGTGGAGAGCTCTATTACTGTGTGCTTTGAGACATTCACATGTAAGGGATTACTCCTTTTTATTTTTTTGTTATTCCTTTATTCCTACGACCCCACCACCCTCCTCCCTCCTTTTAATGTGAATGTGCTAAACAGGGGCTAATGGATTCCTTATGAGAGGTAGTTGTGTTGCTACAATGTAAATGTAGTGGAGGCTCTGGTGTTGTGGTTGGTGTGATTAGACCTTGTTTGAAGCCCCTTAGGGGCTTGGCGAGATAAACGTCAATAGCAGCTCAGCTAGCAGTTTAAGGTCACAGGATACAATACGAGCAGCGCTTTCAGAATCACAAGTTCTCAGGGTTTAACAGAATGACTTGGTGAAGGTATACTGGGGTATACTAGGCATATCGAGCCTATAGATCACAGGGTTTGTGCAACGGGTTGTGGTGAGAATACCTATGGGATGAGAAGTTCGACTTCCCACAATGTGAATACTATATTAATTATTGGAAATAAACGGCTAATTGGATAATGGTGTCACCATGAAGATGCAGTGCTCTGCTCCTGTATTAAGTTTATTCCTTGTTGAAATATATTTCTTCAACAACTTTTCTTATTTCTTGCAGTTTTCCTGAATGGGCCATGAATTGGGTTGAATATGGGAAGACCCTGTGAACAGTATATTTGCAGTTTAGCTTTGACCAACACACATAGTAATGCTAGGATTTCATTAATCCATGCAATGCGCCTGAGGATAGTGAAACTTCAAGTACAATGGTTTCTTATTTCCTTACACTTTGATATAATCAATTCAACCAGATCTATACAGATTTAATTGGTTGTCAGTACGCTGAATATTTGCCATGGTGACGAAGCCGTCCCCTCAGGCACACATCTAAAACCAGTTAGCCGGTCATTTACAGTGTTCATCAGCATCCATTTGGCCTGTCAGACTGATTTAAGATAAAGTGTAGGCCCACTTTTCTTTCAGAAGGGCCACGCGGGGCTTAACGTGGTCCAAGAACGGCTTAAATGCTTAACAAGAGACTAAAATCACCATCAGTCTGACTTCTGCAGCGGTAACTCAAGACAGCAAATCTGGACTGTGTTCAAGTGAGAGCAGCATAGCGTAATGTCCTGAGTCTAAAAATCTACAGGATAAAGCAGCACAACACGTTTGTAAATAGTAATACAGGTAAGACACCTTCAGCGAATCAGGACTCACAATTCCAGTTTCCCTGCTAGACTCCACTTCCTTGATGCTAGCCAAATAACGCTTTTTAAAGGTCATGCGTCACATTTTATGCGTGAATAGTGACGTTGCTAAAGTCTTACATTTTAGTCCTTTTTAAAATGGCTGAAAAAAGTCCACCAGCCATGGATTCAGCCTGTTGCTGATGTTTTCTTCCTGTCACCCCTTCAGTGGTCCAGGGGAAGTGGGACAAAAAATTAAAGATGTTGGAAAAGTCAGGAATGTGTGTTCCCTCTGCCTCCCAGTGAAATCCAATTATAATTTTGGCCACAGGTTGGGTAATCACAACACCACCAACAACAACCACCTGCTCGGATTTTATTCATGCAGTTTGTTCTGTATGACATGATGAAATGCCCATGGCCTTAAATTTTACTGTAACAGAAACGAGCAGAAACCCTTGCCTTTTTCTCATGTCACACAAACACAGACTTTTTAACAAGAAGCAATCAAAGTCTGCCTGTGTTTCCTAAAACGCTCTGCTCATTCATTGACTTTGATTTGGCTTAATTGGAATCAGACTACCAAACTCCAGGCTAAAGATATTTCCTTAAGCAGCCAAAAGTCTATTATAACCATCGCTGCCTTCTGTGTGGGTAAATGGATTCAGTTTCCATTGATTTAAACTGGGGCTTTTTAATTAGACTGATGTGAGACTTAAGTTGAATGTGTTTTACTGCCACACTAAAAGCACGGCTTGCTCATTAGTGCAGCCACTCATTAAACCTGGGAGTGTGTGCGTGTGTGTGTGTGCGCGCTGGTACTTCAATCTTTATGAGGACCAGTTTGAGTTATAGACCCAAAGGAGTGGGGACATTTTGGCCGCTCGTCACAACTTCAAATTGCTGTTTGAGAGCTAAGTCTTAGTTTTAGAGATTGTTTAAATTGGGGTTAGGCAGTAAGTTGTGATGAGTAAAGTTTAAGCTGCCTCAAGACTTCCACAATCTAAGACCCTTTTCATGTAGAGCTCTATCTACCTTTCTGCTTGTTTACGTAGAACCAGTCTAGGGAAAAAATGCCCCCGTGTGTGGCTATAGATGTCATAGTGGCGTGGGAATCAGAAGCGAGAAGTAATGCAACAACGTCAGCATCGGTCCTGCCATGTCAGCTCTCCCTTTTACACAGATGTGGGAGGGGCTCTGTGATGAAGGATGGTTTAAAAATGAAAGAGCTAGGACCTACGTGTTTCATGCCGTCTTTTCCGATCAGGGAGGGGCACCCTCAAGTGTCACACAGTCGTGAATGACACGCTACTCTCGGCTCCAACCCTTAAGGTGTTAGTTTGTGTTTTTTGATGTGAGGCTGTCTGAGTTACTTACTGACGTGTAGTCAGTTTGACATAGAGTGCTGCTGTGCACAAGGCCGTCTGCAAAAATGTGTTGTAGTGTGTGGTGTAGTTGTGTCCAGAACGAGAGGCGGGGCCTTTGTGATTCAGTGACTCCAAGTAGTAAGTTTGTAAGGAGCTGTAACATTTTGACAAGAAGCTCCAGCACTTGATGCTTATTTGACAAATAAGAAACATATTGTTAACACTTTGGAGAGAGACGGATGAGTGGTTTTCCCTCTTGCACACACTTGAATAACTAGGAAATAACATCATGTTGTGACATCATGAGTCATCTTTTAATATTATTCTCCATCGTTTGAATGTTTCTGAATATTTCAGGGACTTTGCCACAGAGCGAGGAGGAAACATTTGCAAATGAGATTCAGCTTCTGTCTCCTTCATGCTCACTCTTTCTGTGTCTGTCTGTTGAGGCCCAGTGTAAGGGGCTTTCAGTGAGCTGCTAACCCTCCTTCCCAACCTTTTTTTTCTTCCCCTCCATTCCTCATTTTCTCTTTCCTGATGCTACTGTAGCACAGAGAGGGAGAGACAAGCCCACAGAGGGGGATTGGTTGTAACTCAACAGGCCCCCCACAGCAGGCTCCACCCCTCTCATCCTGTTTGTGGCACAATTAGTCATCCAAAAGTGTTGCTGATGACCAAGCACCTGGCTATGCGTGTGCGCGCGCGCACACACACACACACACACACACATGCACGTGGGCACGCACAAAATGCGGTTAATGCCAATAGTTTTTATTGCTATAGGTGCAAATATTTCATGCCCCTCTCTCTTGCTTTCTGACATGCACACACGCGCGCACACACACACACACACACACACACACACACACACACACACACACACACACACACACACACACACACACCATAGATCCAGTGTAAATGCAGCAGGCCAAAGCTGACAGGACAAAGCATGTTTTTGGCTCTGAGCTACAAAACTCTCACTCTCACTCTCTCCCTCACACACTCTCCCTTTCTCATGTATATCGTTCATGTGATATTAAGCTCTATGTAGGCTTTTGGAGTTGGATTCAGCAGTTTTAATGAAATAACACAGGTATTATTGTACTGCATGTTATGTGCCCATATATCAGAGAAATCCAGAAAAAAGTGACTTTTACAGACTGTTTCCAGTGGGTTTTTACTGCCCAGTTCCTTCAATATTAAATATAAATATAACTTGAAATCAGTCATGTTCTTATTTTGCAACCTTCTTGGCACTTTTAAACACTCAGAACCATCTGTAACTGAAGGATGGCAGATCTGTTAACACCCTCTCATCTTTTTTTTTTTTTTTTCTTGTACCCTTCATTTACAGTTTCATCATGTACTGAAGCCTAGCTGGAGTCGACAGCTTTATGTCTGGTTTTTGGATTTATATTTGGTCCTAAAGCCAGCTCTCGGTAGATTTACAAATTGGCTTCCTGAAACCTGGTTTGGGTATCCTCTCTGTAAATCTGTTAAATAGAGACTGAGACAGAGAGACCAAGTCAAGCTTTATTTTAGTTTGTATTTTTATCTCTCATCTTGTCACAAATCACAAAAGAAAAACAACACTTATATAAATCAAACTGATTGTCAGAGAGTTTGGTACTGGTGTTGAACTTTGACCTCTGGGAAATTCGATGAAATGTAGTGTTCAAGAAATCCTATACAGATTAATTTAATATTTTAGTTTAGTTATATACATTTTCTTTGCCCCCTATCTTTTCTGCTTCATAATAATTATTGATTTGTACCTCAGCCATTCCTCTTTCCTTCCTTTTTCCTTCTCTGTTTCCCTTCACACTGTGCTCATCTTGCACATGTCTATCTTGCCAGGCCTTAAACCCAAGCAGCATGTATGTGTGTGGGCTGTATAATTATTAAAACTGAGTCCAAACTCCTGCTCCACCTTTTTGGTTAATGTGTCATCGCGTCCTCCACACTGCATCATCAGGGAAAATAAAGATTTCTCCTATCTGATACTCCTGCTCGGATCCTCTCCCTGCTGAGTCAGATTTTGGTGTTTGGATGCAGGATTAGCTTGTTTCTGTGCAGAATAGTGTGTACAGGTTGAGCTGTGTACAGCCAGTATGTTGGTGTTACATAAAGATTTGCCTCATAAAATTTCCCATAATTAAATCCACAATTAAATAGAGAGAGTTCATCTTTATCATTCTCTCATGTCACAGCAAACAACAATTATCTAACATTAGATGTTACTAATATATTGATGCATTTGCAACATTTATTTTCAATGTCATTTTAGTAGGAATATATTATTATTATTATTATTATTATTATTATTATTATTATTATTGATAATAATAAATATTTTTATTATTAGATTTTAAATACTTTCAATTACTTTCAAAAAAGCAAATGAAAAGAGTCTGAATCATCACAAACAGATGAGTAACGGACTAGCACAGATCTTTATCCTGTCTTTATTGCTTCACTTCAGGTGGTCACACCAAGTTTTATTTGCATACTTGTCCACTGTTAAATGAGTACAGGATGGGTTTAATGCAACACAGCTTTGACTGTCTTTTTTGTTTTTTTGTTTTGGTTACAGAAATTGGTCTTAAATCAAATTCCTGGTAGCAGTAAAATCTTAATTTGCCTTTAAACATGCTCTGTCTCGTTCTTCTTCCAGTCCATCTCTGCCTCATTTCCCTCTGTTGTCGTTTGCGCCTCTTCCTCTCTTCCACCTCGGCCAGCATTTGTACGCTCTGTGTTCCAGCCTCTCCCTCTTGTCTGTCCTTACTTTTGCATACAGCATGTTGTTTTTCTTGTTATGGTTTTTCTGTGTTGCTCTGTCCCGCTTCTTTTTCCCCCCCCTCCCGCTGTGTGCTGTATTATGTAGCGTTTAAGACTCTATTTGCTTTTGGCAGGAGCTGGAGTCTGCTTGGGTCAGATTTGCTTTAGTGCTACGCTGATCGAGGCTTGTAGTATATGCCGCGGAGTTTGCAACAGAAGAGGAAAACACAGCTACACACTCACATGTAGTCCCTACACACTTATGTTCCCTTCAGATTGAATTTTGGGAATTTGGGAAAATGATGCATAGTGAAGATAATTAGGTGACGTAAGTCCGGGTATGATAAGATTGTTTGTGTGCCATGCCATCTTTAACACACCACAGTTTGCAGCCATGCATACCTGTGGAAACTGATAATGTATGTTACTTTTCAGGTCTATCAGTAGAGTCTGACTTTTGATGTTGGTGACTTCTTTTGTTGTGAGCCACTTTGATATCAGAACTTGCTTTGCGATCGGATGGCAAGATTGACTGTTTGGTGTGCTGTGTTTTGCCAGTGGAGGTTGGGACTAGTTTCTAATTGAATGAAATGACATCATGAGAGCAACAATGTAATGGATTTTATTTTGATGAAAGCCTCAGTGAGCCAAAAGAGGACGTGCATTACTTTCACGCCTGCAGGGAATGTAGTTTGAAAACACAGTTTGTTCGCCCCTATCTTTGAGATGTTTAATGCTGAAATTAACGTAATGAATAAATATGAGGGAGTAATGAGGTGGGAGTTTACACTATCATATTGGTTTTCTAATTGGATATTTTCTTATTCTTGAATAAACTTTCTCTGCCATTTTTATTGTCTATGAAATCAAATATCAGATGGGCTCATTCCACACGGTGTAGAGGCAGTGATTAGTCTAATTGATTCTTTTGCAGACATAAATCTAAATAAGTGATTTCTGTAGTAATTTGCTGCCTCAGTGTTAGGATTTGCTTCTGCTTTTTGGTTTTCTTTGTCTTGCCTGATAGCAAACTTAAAGTGTTGGGGATGTAGATTTGTGGAATTAAACGTCACTATATGGCTACGCAATAATTTGCTAATGATATATATCTATTGATAGACATGTGAGGATCAATATATAAAAAACCAAGTCGATTAAAAAAGCAATAGAAAAAGATGCGAACAAGCATTTTCATTCGTTTTCAAGTTTTCTAGTATAGGAGCTCGAGGAGCTAAAACATATACAGGGTTGACCTTATAAGACTGTGGCGCACCACCAAAGTGATTCTGCCCATTGGCCAAGCTGAATGAACAGACAATTAAAAAAGAAAATGACTGACAGCAGCTCTATCAACAACAACAACATCCCTCTACGAGTGAACAATTGTTTGTCGTTCTACCAACGTGTATCAGTTAATTCACAAAAGCAAATGTAATGAGTCACTGTTGGCTGGTGACAGAGTTTCTTAGTTAACTCCTCTGACCTGTTGTTTCTGGTTCATAAAGGACCAAAGAAAATATTTATTTATCAGACTACTGACGTCAGGTCATTAAGTTGATTTCCCTTTGCTTATAATAATGTTAACAGTTGTAGCTGTACGTAAGACAGGTGGTTGAATAAAGAGTTCATTGTTGTTGTTTTTTTCATGTGGTCTTTATTAAAATTAGGTCATTAAGCATAAAATGCCCCACAAATATTTAAGAAAATCATAGATGATCATTGATATCGTTCAATATGATTTATTTATTTATTTATTTTTAATCTATATTGCCTGGCCCTACCTCACTACATGATAAATTGCATTAATTAATCATTTATACACAATGACAAAATGACAAATTAATTCTGGTGCAATCAATCGATGATGAAAATGATTGCAGGCTGCAGCCTTCACTCTGAGAATCAACGATCAAAACCGAATTGGCGCATGTCATCAGCACATCTGAAACAAGTGGACCGCAGATTTATTTATCAAGCTGTCTGGGCTCTGTAACAAGGTTGGACAAGCCACAGCCACAGAAACACACACACAGGGTTGGCATGGAGCGATACACACCAGTGTTGTTAACATCAAGAGAGAAAAGAACGTTGAGGCCACATGGCTGATCTCATAAACTAAAATCGACTGACCACCGTCCTCAAATCGAGCTATTACTGTCAGTCCTCTGATTGCAGCCACATCAAAAGGAAAGATACTATCTTCACCTATTCATTTCACCAGCCATGCATGAAGAAGATCACAGCACGCTAATGTTCTGCCTGTCGGGTCCAACAACTAAAATCCACCCGCACACCTCGACTGTATTTGGCAGAAACAGTGGTATTACAGGTTTACCTTTGAAGCCGCAAGGCAGTGAAATGTTGGAAATTTGAGTAGTTATGTAAACCATTGTTGTGTTGATACTTGCACTGGATTAACACTAATGTTTAGTCTGCTGTTGTTATATAAAGGAACTAAAGTATAGGTTTCTGACATTTTTATCATGTAAATTATTGTAACATAATGCTAATGCCAGCTTAGATCTCCAGCGTACATACTCACTCTTACCAGTCATTTCAACATCCATCCTCTTGTTTGCATAATTATTCTATTGTAGAAGGTCAGATTTTGTGCAGTCGGTCCATGCGTTGGTACAATGTTGTGTGTGTGTGTGTTTAGTTTTGGAGCCGTCAAAACAAAGTGAAAGCGTATGTTGATGTGGTGTTGGTGAATGTGGGCATGTGCAAATTGTTACATGCTCACATCTGGCACACTGGTCATGTTATGGTGTGCCAGTCTCTTTTGTAGCCGTAATAACGTGTTGTAAGGAAAAACAAATATTTATACATGTATGTATTTTGATATTTGTTGATGCTGTTTGAGTGTGTGTGAGGGGTCCACTGTGTGTTTGTGTATGTGTGCACGCTGAAAGCTGACACAGCTGTTTGACAGTAACAGCACTGTTTCTCAACACTATCTACAGTTTCACTCTTTGGCTCTCCTCCAATCAACTCCTGCCTCTTCGCTCTGTCACTGTCTCTCCCCACCTCGGAGTTTGTCATTCTGTCTCTCCTCCCACTTCACTCTGTGCATATGTTTGTGGTGCGTTTTGTGTGTGCACACATGGCTGTCACACGGGTGACATGGATGGTCACCTAGCTTTTCACTGCATTTCCACAAAGTTGCTCAAGTTGTTTTTCCTGCTGTTTGTTTACACATTCACACAAATTAGTTGTGTGTTAAAGTCTGAGGATTAAATATCACCTACGTCAGGCCTAGTCAGTAGGACCACTGGAAGGGGTAAGCTAAGCTCTAAAAAAAAACAACACATGAGACCTGGAGAGACCCCAGTTAATATTAGATGTAGTTGCACAGTTTGTTTCAGGCCTTTTTTTATGAGTTAGTTTGGTTTTGATAGAGCTGAAAAAATTTGGACCGAAGTCTGTGGAGCATGTTCTCAGTATTTCACTGGACAGCAGCCATTTTAAGCCAAACTTTCCTTTTTCAATCCATTTAATTTTTAGAACTGAAAGCAATATGCTACTGCAGTGCAAACAACAGCAAGAAAAGTTACATATTTCTACTGTCCCTGTTCCTCAACCATTTAGAATATGAAGCTGCAGTGGAAGTGGAATGGAAGTGGGCCGAAGTGTGACAATGACTGAACATTGTGAGGAGCCTGTGGGTGTGACAATGATATGAAGGGGTGAAAAGTTGACCGTTCACATCCAGGAGATGCTGCTTTTTGCCCTGTTAAGCATACTGTAACCTGAAATGCTGTGATTTTCTTTTTTGTTTTTATATCAGCTGTAATTGTTTTTTGTACATTACATGCAGCAAAATGAAGTTGTAGCACATTTGCATTCAAATGGTGCAGTGACACTGAGGTTTTAGTTTGTTTACAGTTGCATTGGATGAAGAGTGCAGGCTCTTTAATTGTGCATATTTCTGAATTTTACGACAGTGCAGCAGGACAATATTCACTAAACAACCACTGAGCGTTTTTTCTAATGTGGCTAAACTGGAATGTTTTTGACTGGTCAATTTTGGATGCCTGACCTCAGTCCAACTTTTACACTCACAAGAAAGAGACTGAAGACAAAATCCCAAAGCAAGCAGGGAGTACAGACTCCTGGCATTGCATCACCTGGAAGGATGAAAGGATTATACAGAGTATTTTACGTCATTCATTTTATGTTTACAAATTCTTTTTGTCCATTGTTTTTCCAAATGCAAAAACTTGCACAAAGATCGTTAGAAGGATACCTAGTGATACTCATAGTTAAGATTCAGGCTTTTCAGCCCCATCATCCAGTATAAGAGGCCCCTCTGCTGGCTTGGTGCCAACGGAAGCAGGGAGGTCAGGTATTTTAATTCACCTTACCTAGGAAAGGAAATTGTTTGCACCAGAGTGAAGCAAACAATGGAAACGACTTTTTTTTGACAGTGTGGATGCCATCAAGTCAAGTCACCTTTATTTATAGAGCACATTTAAAAACAACAAAGGTTGACCAAAGTGCTTTACAATTATGTACAAAACAAGAAGTAATGACAAAAGAATAAAGAGAGAAAAAGACAGAGAGGAAGAAAAACATTTAAGAAAACTAGGTAAAATTAAAATAAAATATAAAACAGAGGATGATGGACTATTTGTACCATGCCAAATCAAATGCTATGGAAAAGAGATGGGTTTTTAGCTGTGTTTTGAAAATATTAATGGAGGGTGAAGAACGAACTGTTTGTGGCAAATTCTTATATTGGACCAGCAACTGAAAAGGCTCTGTCACCTCTGTTTTTGTGGAGTAGGGAGTTAGAAGTTGCGAGATTAAAATCTGGTGCTCGTGCATGAAGTGCTTTGAAAACAAATAAAAGAATCCTAAAATCAATCCTATGTTTTATGTGTAGCCAGTGAACAGAGGTCAGTGCAGGGGAAATATAGTCACTTCTACTGGTACCAGTAATAAGTCTTGCTGCTGCATTCTGGACAAGCTGTAAATGTGACAGGGATGCTTGACTGATTCCAGTGTAAAGGGAGATATAGTAGTTTAATTGGGAGGAAATGAAGGCATGAACCAGAGTTTCTAAGTCTTTGATGGACAGGAATAATTTGAGTTTAGCAATGGATCTTAGATGAAAAAGCTTGAACTGACAACTGAGTTGATTTGTTTATTGAATTTAAAAGCCAGTAAGTAAAAGAGTCAAAGATGACACCAAGATTTTTTGCATGGGATTTTTGGGGAGAGGACAAAGGGCCAAGAGCACTGATAATAGAGGCCGGAATGTCTGAAAGACCAAAAATGAGGGCCTCAGTTTTATTTTGGTTCAGCTGGAGAAAGCTTCTTGCCATCCAGGATTTTATGTCATTTATACAGTGTGTTAGTGAATACTGCAAGGATCTGAAGGGTTTAAAGGAAGGTATAGCGGGGAATCATAAGTAGAACATTGATTAGATATATTGGATATGAAAATAAAATAAAGCCTAAAATAGAGCCATGTGGAACACCACAGCAGATGGGAGCGGAGGAGTATACATGGTCTATTTGGACAGAGGCTGAGCGGCCTTGGAGGTAGGAGGTGAACCACTGAAGGGCCAGTCCCTGAATGGTGACAACATTTTCTAGGCGGTCCAAGAGGATGGAGTGATCCACTGTATCAAATGCAGCTGAGAGATCTAACAGAATCAAGGTGCTGTAACATCTTGAATCTGAAGATGTTAATAAGTCATTTGTTACCCTCAGCTGGGCAGATTCTGTACTATGGTGTTTCCTGAAATCTGATTGCAATTTGTCCAAGATGCTGTAACCCAAGGTAGGAGATGAGCTGAGAGAAAACAACCTTTTCCAGGACTTTTGATAAAAATTAGAGTTTTGATATGGGATGGTAGTTACCAGGTACACATGGATCCAGATTTTCCCTTTAGATCAGAGATTGCATGTTTGAAGCAGGTGGGCACACAGCCATTCACTAAGGAGCTATTGATTATGGAGAGAACACTCGATCCAACAGAGTTGATCACTTCCTTAAATAGGTGGGGTGGGGGGGTAATATCTAGGGAACATGAACTTGAATGCATATCTGTATTGTGCATATCTGAATTTCCATTAGACAGTAATTCGCGCAGAGGAAAACAAAAACAGTCCAAATTCTCTCATAAAACCTGTGTCTCTTAAGAACACATGCAAATAGACTAACAGAGAGGTGAATGATCAAAAAATCGGCTTTCCGTCGATCGGATCGGCCGATATTCTGCATTTTATGCAATTTGTGAGATCGGCTGTAATGTCTTAATTCACGATCCGATCAATGACGTCATTGTCATTTTGAAACTTTTTGCAGATGCTCTGTTGTTCCATGTCTTCACTGCAGACCGGGACCTGCTGGACTCTTGAGGCAATGTGCAACAGTTTTGATCATCACAATCTAATCGTTGTGCGGCAATTAATTTTTTTTTACTGCTCTTTATGTTGTTGTTTTTCCAGCAGTATAGACGCCACAAAGACATAAAACACACATTTAAACCAATGAGATGTGACAGCTCGTTGGTTTAAATGTGTTTTTATGTTTTTGTGGTGTTTATATTTTGAGCTCCGTCACTATGTGATGGACAATAAAGTTTTTGAATCTTAAATCATTAGATGTCAGATACCAACAAACAAACAAACATGTCGGTGGCGTGGAACTTATTTTAGTTCTTTTAGTTATTTAAATAGACGTATTGCTCCCTCACATGATCGAATCGTGATCGGTTATGGGTTTATTTAAACTCACTGATTGGTGATCGGCCCCAAAAATCCTGATCGTGTAAAGCCTATTAGTTTACAGTTGGGGTTGTTGTTGTTGTTGTTGTTGTTGTTGTTGTTGTTGTTGTTGTTTTTCGTTTTCACATCTCAGTCACCTGTGAAGTGACATGAAGTGATTGTAGTGTGTGGAATGAATTACTGCACATTATCCTACAGAGCAGCTAACAGGGATGCTGACAGGATGGATGACACGTGCATAATCTTAATATTCTTTTTGCCCCACCTCTCAAAATTTTTCTGCTATTGATGAACAGATACGCACTAAATCAACCTCTCCATTTTTCCCTACTATGAAATTTCCACTGTCACAACTTCCTCCCCTGGTGATGCCAGAATCCGACTGGACACCCGTCGTAGAGTTCAGTGTGTTTTGGGCAGAAAGTCCAGATGGAAAAACCCAGTTCAGTATGCACCACTCTTGCTCACATTGCTGATGGGGAGAGTACAGACGTTATCGCTTTTGGCAATAATTGCCTTGGCAACAATGCAAAACAAGAAGAGGTTCCAGTTGAGCACGGGTTACAGATTGTCCGAAATATCAAGATTGTTTTGCCTTTGAACTTAGATCAAATGCAAAATACTGACTTGAAGCTCTTGCCAGTTTATCGTGTACTGTTGGATTTAAATTTTAGTGCTGCTACAATCTGTTCTAAAATATACATTTGAAAGAGTAGAAATTAGCAGCACTTAGTCCTCAAGTGCTGCCAGTGTCTTTTTCCAAGATGTTGGAATGAAATGAATCATAATGGACGATTGAGAGCACAGCATAAATTATAAACCACTTTGCACTGACAGAAATTATTTGCAGTTATCACAGTCAAAGTTCCACCATGTTTACATGCTTTAAAATGCTGAAAAGTCTTCAGTTGCTCAGGCAAGTTTGACATTTAACTGCTCAGATGAGAAGCATGCAGAGAATGTCCAAAGTAATAGCACATATATGAAACAGTACCACACACTCATAACGAAAAAATGATTAGGATTCAGATGATTCTGTTCTACATGAATTGTAAAATCATATCAGTGGATTATGTGATGCTATCCAACCAGAACAGTCAAAATGAATCAAAACATACTGTTTTTGTTTCACGTCCAGTGGCATTCAAGTCTTGACCGCTCAAATATACTAGTGGTAAAAGTTGTAAATCTTTGATATTTTGACAGATGTATGACGGTATTGCAATTACAGCTCTGAAACATGTCGTTTTGAAATGTCTGAGTAAAAAAAAAACAACTTTTCCTTTGAACACGGTCTTTTATTTTTAAATACCATATAGAATATTTGGATCATTATGTGTATCAAATTAAAATAAAATAGATAATTATATTCTTCTAAGTAAAATCAAAATAATACAGTCCTTTAAGGGAGGCCATTTTTTGGAAACAGGTCCCAGAGTGGGTAAATCTCAAAATGCTGTTTGTGTTGACACCCACAATGAATCTTTAGTAAAAACAATGTTGTCACAGCCTCACCTCTCTAACCTGTAATCTAAGCCTGAACCTGAACACACCGCTAGATGTAACGTAACAACAGCAACAGCGGCTGACTACTGCCGGGTCTCTTGGATACTGCGCCTGAACCACGTCCGTTAAATCGGCATCGATCGGCATATTTGGACTGGCACGACTCCCGGGCAACATTCAGTCGATAATGTTTGGAGTTTGAATACAGCACGCAAGCTTTTCACATCATCTTCTCTGCTGTTGGTGTGTTTGTGGCAGCACTACTGCGCCACATGTGATAGTCTGATAGTCACTGCAGCTGCACACGACCTGAGGGATTTCTGACCTGCACTTTCTCTCTTTGACGAGACACAAAGATAACATAACAGCGCATACTGCAGGAACGGTATGATGGAAAATTTTAGTGGTTTTGAAACCGTGACGTTTTCATACCGTGGTATACCTTGAGCACGGTAACGGCCCGTGCCTACCCCACATAAAAGGAGAAAAGATAGGAAGTACTGACCCTCCTTTCCACAGAATTCAGAATATGTGACCAGCACTTACCATTGCATTTCACAGGAACAATCAGCTTTACCCTGGCTCAACTGCAGTCTGCTTTAGGTGATGAGGAACACAGACCGGCTTTTATAAATATCCACTTAAACAAATTTGTGTTGTGCTTGTGTTTGGGTGGAGTCTGATGACATCATTGTGACCATCCGTATGTCCACTGGAATGGTTGGGGGATGTGAACAGGTTTCAGGTGAATTAGTTGTACTTTTACCCTGAGGCACTGCTTTGCAGCATCTGTCATGAGTTTAATGCACTGCCAATATCAGATTCAATACCAAAAAGAGGAATCCAATTAGATATAAAGGTTACAAAAGGAGTATTTCCTTAGTTGTAGTTTAACAGAGATGCTCTATAACATGAGCCACAAGGTCAGATATGTTTTACAAACAAGAGTATGGAAAATATATTTATTGCAACAATGTTGTAATTATTGTGGTGTAGGTATTAAAAGACCAGTCTGAAAAAAGTTAGAGGTCATGCACAACAAAGCTCTTCGCTCTTCTACAGAGAGGTGGTGACACTGATACAAACACATTTTTTCACCGGTATTACTTTAATTGCCACCATATGTTCTGTGTATTTTGAGGTATTAACCATGTGTAGCATGTATGTGCATGAGGTTTTTTAATATTGACCAATGGTCAGACGTAAAATTAACGATTACAGAAAATGAAAAGCTTTAAAGAACTCAGTTCCTGCTCAGCCTCACATTTCTTTTCTACCCAGCCTCCCCCCTGGCAGCTTTCACCAGATTCAGCATCACTTACATAACGCTGTCATTCCATGGATGCCTTGTAACTTAACTGTTTTTTTTTCCCTACACATTTGTCCTTGAATCAAATATTTCACCCTTTTTTTTTTTTTGGATTTAAATGTCAGATGCCCGGATGAATCACCTCTGTTTGTGCTGAACGACAGTACTACTGCCGTACTCTTTGTATCTTTTTTAGGGATCTCTTGATTCCACAAATTGAGTATCCTGAAGTATCCTTGAGTATCCTGAACTAATGAAATTCCATGATTAACAATACCAAATTGGATATCACAGCAAAGAACGGAAAACATGTTGCTAATGTAAAGTTGAATTCAACTGGTTCATCCTGAGTTTTGTGTATAGACCTGTGACTCTTTTTAAACTGCATAGATACATTTCTGTTTTTTCTAAATTTCAAGTGTGTTTACAGATCGGCAGTCTCTACCTTCTCCCTCATGATCCATGTATGTACATCAATGTAAATACAAATATCATTCACTAGTCTTGGCTTTTTTTAAAAGCAACAACAACTTTTTTTTTACAAGTTGCTGCAGACCTGTTGCTGCGTCTGTAGTCGGTGCTGCAGCTCCATGTTGTTGTTATTGTTTACTGTGCCTGCTTTATTCTCTTCCAGCTTATTACACTGCTCTTATCAGTCCCGAGAAAATCACATCTCAGTTCTGCCGACATCCACATTACTGTGTAAAAATAGGTACTGTCGCATTGACGAATCCACTCCAAAACAGAGCTGAAATGTAAACAAACAACTGTATTGTAAACAGCTTCCTCACTGCCCATATTTACTTTATCTTCAATTGGTGATATGTTCACAAATGGTCTGAATCTTGATCGGCTGACCAGAGCTCTGCTACACAGCAGCTGTCAACACTGGTGTTTTCTCTAAGATGACATAATACACCTTCATTTCAGTGAACACTGCATGTGTGTGTGTGTGTGTGTTCCTGTAAATGTCTGCATGTATACACAGCTGCTGAAATCAGGAAAGAGTGGTTGTGTTTTCCAAGGATGTATGTTGGTTTACTCAGAGGAAAAACCAAGCAACAAACAACAGCCACAACAAGTCTAAACAGAGGTAATGATTTGTACTCCCTCAGTGCCCCCTCCCGTCTTCTCCCCACTTGCTCTCTGCTCCATATGGTGTCTGTTGGTTGTGGTATTTGCATACTGCAACTCTGTGTGTTTTGTAGCGACTTGGTGAAGACATCATGCCTGGCCGGGAAACAGGGAGCATTCATCTTCCGTGGTACATGTAACGTACACATGCATGCGATTACACACAGACAAATCCATTAATACAGGCACATTTGCAGAAGTAAACAGATGAAAGCCCGACTGAACGTCTGCGCACACACATTGCTCTGCCTAGTCCCTCCCTTATTCCACTTGTTTACAGTTGTGCTGGTCACCGCAGAGTTGAAGCTGTCACTCAGAATCAGATCGTGCTTTCACATGTGGTGATTCAGACCGCCTGTTTAAAAAAACAACCATCATGACCGACAGACTTGTACTTTATGGGTTCACCAGAGGCTTGATTCCTATTTTGATAGTTGCTTGTACTTCTGATTGTGTGTTTGTGTTCTAATAGTGAAAATGTGTAGTCTTTGCTTCGCAGGGCTCTTGTGTGTGTGTGTGTGTGTGACTGTAAGGGTGTGTCATTGTCTGCAATGCCACAATTTTTCCTCCCCCCTTTTGTTTTTCTCTCCTTGGTCTGCTTTCAAGTACAACAGAAATGCCAAGGAAAATAATCCATAAAAGCAGTGGCAGTCGGGACTGCTTCAGTGACATCTCTTGAAGGGAAATTGTTTTCAAGGAAGAAAGGGTTCTTCACTAGGAGGTATGGGATGTGGAGATCAAAACAAATTCCAGCCACCAGTTATTTCTAAAACCTTTAATACACAGGAACAAACAAACATTTCATTTGACCACTTTGAAATAAATTACAGATTTAGAGTGAAAATGGAGACAAATGTTCAAAATTTTTGAAATTCTTGCACTGAATGTTGCAGCAATGTGGTAAAATTGCCTAGGGCATCTTTATAGGCAGAGTCTGCAGGATTTTCCTAAAAAACAAAAAATAGAGTTATACAACAGAAATCCTGCTTAATCATCACCTATGGCAGGCATCTCCGAATATTCCACGAAGGGTCGGTGTGGCTGCAGGTTTTTGTTCCAACCAAGAGCACAAAGTTTGACCAATCAACTCTCTGAAGACTGAGATCAGCTGATAGAAAGAGTCAAGTCTGGTGTGCTGCTGCTTGGTTGGAACAAAAAGCCTGCTGCCACACAGGCCCTTTGTGGAACATTTGGAGATGCCTGACCTATGGGCTTCTCCTCATGCGTGGTGGTGCCTGTGTCTGCAGAGCCACCCTGCCTGTATTTTGATGTTTTGGTGTGGGCAGAACATTTCTGGGCGGGAGTTGGTGTATTCTCCCGCTACACCCACTAGCTCGTTGTTAGCACCCGCTAGCGGTGGCTGCTAGCATCCACTGCTAGCACCCACCTCAGTGCTCAATGTGACGGCCCTCCTCCTTGTTGCAGCATATCCCGTTACTGCCGACGGCCAGTACTTCACTCGGACTATATTGCATTTTCTTTGCAGTCTTTGCAGGGGCATGCACAGTTGAACCTGAGAGGAGGGGCCCAGTTTGAATGTTGTGTTTACTAACTGCAATGAACAAACATCCTGACTCAACCTTTAAGGATTTTTACCTTTTTAAGGGTGACGCCACCAGTGAGACCAACGGGTCAGTGGAGAGGGGGGAGGGGGAGTGGTGAGGGGTGGCATGGAGCACAGGATGAGGGCTGCGTGGGATAGCACTGAGTCTGAGTCTCTCAGGTGAAGTCCAGGGCTGCTGCTACACAGATGAAATTTAAATGTGTGACACGTTGGCGTGAATGTCAGATTCCAAATGAATGAGCAGTAGGAAGAAGAACCGATCTAAACAAAATAATCTAAAGCAGTCATTGATGTTGTCAGTGGTGAGGCTGCTAGCCTGAAGGACAGCTGCAGGGGAGACGATATGTCTCATTGACTGCAGGCTGGCTAATACATATGCCTGGACATGGTTAAAGTCTGTTATTTAATGCTGAAAGAAGAGTTAAAATTTGCAGGTCTCTGTGTCCCTGTCTAACATATGCCAGAATTAGTCAGGGATGTGATTTTTCTCTTATGAAGAACACAGCTTTTCTTTTCCCTTTTGTGCTGCCTGTGTCTTATTTAAATAGAGACGTGGTCCAGTTATTGAAAAACCCTCTTTATATCCATGTAACTTGCCTCCCCCCCAGGCTCAGTTTTACAGCTTGTTCAGATCTTCACAATGATGGCGATTTGTTTTATTTTTTAAATTTCTATCCAAAAAACTTGGGCGTTAGTTGAACAACAGACCAGGGTGCTGACAAGGACAAAGCAGGAGTTATCAAGCCAGCTGAGGCTGGAGCCATGTTGCTGAGCAGCTTTCTCGGCAGGAGCCGCTCGCACACGCTGTTCATGCGCTTGTAAACACACACACACACACTCTCAAAGACGCCCTGCTGTTTGCAGTCTGCAGGAACTCCTCCAATCTAAGTGATGTATTGAGAGAAACAAGCATCTTTAACATGTTTTTCACATGTGCTGTACACACACCTACTCTCAAACTCTATCTTTTTCTGTCTGTCCTGTCTGGTTCTCTCACTGAACAACATTTTGTGTATTTGGAAGAAAAATTCAAAATCTGTTCTCTACAAAAGAAAAGTCACATCTCATAGCTTTTGTTTCAAAGGGATTTCTTGAGGTAATACAATACTGACAATATTTATTTTTATCTAACTGTTTTCTCTTGTTTGTTAGAAGCTAAGACTGTTTTTGGTAAAGGGTGATTTTCATTTAATAACAAAACTCTCTGAAAGTAAAACCTCATGTGGTCGCCTGAACTCAGTATATGGACCTTATAAGGACTCAATGAATGCAGCATTGGGACAAGTTTATGTAAAACCAGCTTAATGGGAAGTTTGCTCTTACAGTGCATATGTGTCCACGGATCAATAACCAATCTGGCATCATTTATATGGACAGAGACACATGTTATATGTTTTTATTTTCCTGCTCAGCACTCGGGAGGTTATACAAACCCTCCTGATGAGCCAGCATGTTCCCCTGCGTGGCCCGAGCTCTTATCTCATCACTATGACATGTGGAAAGATAATATGCAAAGCAATAAATGCAAGGTATTTCAAACTAGCCCACTAATTACAAATAGGCTACTTGTGGTGTTGTGGAAAAAGTCAGATGAAACGGTCAATGTCTCCCTAATAATTCCTGTTTTTGCTTTTAATATAGTAACTCAAACATTTTGGACTACCCACTGTAGTAATCTGATCCATTTTACTAGTAGCTGTCTGTTTCTCCCACATTCTCATTTACAAAATCTCATTTTTAAAGAGTCAAGCCCCAACTGTTACTCACACTGGCTTGCCCTCAGCAAAACAAAACAACAAAACCTACTAAATCTCTACTGTGAAATTTACTGTAGCTTAGTATTAGAACTGGCGCTCAGGCTTTATTACCCTGGTGAGGTCGGCCAGAGCAGCCTGAGCCTCTTTGCTGCAATCAGTTACTGTTATGAAATTTGTTTATTCTCCAAATACAAGGCGCATATAGCTTATCTTACCCAGATTCTCACTGGAGTCCTATCAACCATTATTGGTATCAGTAAACATCAGGAGTTGGTGGAAGCAAACTAGCCAGATGTGGCTGCAGCCACATGTGGGTATTATGGTCTCACCCCCATGACGACATGGAAATAAGGTTTAAAAAAAAAATGGTATCCTTTAATGTCCCTGTGTTCATCCTTCCCCTTTTGCTCATTTTCTTTTTTTCCTTTTTTTTTCTTTTTTTTTTGGAGCTGACTGTGCAAGACACTGTACCCTGTATGTTATTTGGACACTGTTTATGTCTGTAACTTTATTTTGTCGGTCTGCTGCTCAGTTCTAGGAATCTCATGAGTGTGTCATCCATGGTATATTTGTGTCTATGTTCTCTCATTCAAGTTCAGCTATGTTTTTATGTACAGGATGTGCCTTTGAGCTGGTAACTAGAAAAGAGGAAGGGAGAGAGTGAGAGATGGAGGGATGGAGCGAGAGATGAGTCATTTTCTCTGTCAGACACTGTTGTTTTCCACTAAGCCCTGTTATTTTCGCTCATAAAAATCGATGCCAGGTAGTGGGTGGAAAAAGACTCCCTTTTTTGTTTTCACATTTGGTGTAATTTTATAATGGGGGCAGACTGTGGTTAAACTTAAAACATTTGCATGGACTTGTCCCTATGTAACCTTCATCTCCCTTTTTATATATATATACGAAAACATGTATTGGGAAGTTACTCAATATATGATCCAAGTACATGGTGTGTTACATTGAAATACTTATTTGTTATGATTTGAGCTCTTAAAGGTTTCTCTCCTTCCTAATACTTACAATAATTACAATAATGGTCATTTTATGTCCACTTGGGGGCAGCAGAAAAAAACAGCATTACCATCTAAATCGATATGGCAAAGACTTTTATTTGACACATTCTGCTGATTGTGCTGCTACGTTCACAGAAGGTCATTGACCTTTTCTGGCAGTGGGTTTCAAGAAAAGTTCTCTACTTGAGAGTGAACAGCTGTAAAACCAAAGACCTGAAATAGCAACCCTTTTCACATACAAGCAGTCATGTGACACTTAAATACTATTGATTAGAGCAGTCACAGCACTTTGCCTGTACTAATGATTATCACTTTGCCCAGGATCTAAGACTGATAGTTGGTTGCTAGTGGTAGCTGGTATAACGCTAGAACCTCTGTCACCAGTTGCACTGTAGGCCACTCTGGTAAAAGTTCAGCGTCTACAATGTTAGATAGGGTTAGTGATCATATTATCTACTTTTCATGTCAGTTGTACAGATTGTGCCATTAGAAATGTATGTGGGTAGACTGCTAAAAAGCTAGCCTGCTACCTGCAGCTGGCAACAACGGTCCTTCTTCTGCCTTTTGGGGTTGATGAGTTTGGCGTAGTACCACAGGTACCTGCCCAAGACCAGTGCAGTTATGATGCAGATGTTTTAAAGTTATTTCGACCAACGTACTGTATCAGTTATGCTGCTGTGCTGTCTGTTAAGTAGGGTATGGTATAAGGTATGCTGCCGAGTCTCTATTGGCTGATAATCAAGCAGCAGCAGAATCCATTTGGATTCAGTCATTTTGAGCCAAAAATGCTGTAATTAGTTTCAAGTGTTTGCCATTTTGTATAATCAAGGGAAGAATACAACTCAGGTCAGCACTGTCTGTGACCATAACAATCCATGCACTGAAAAGTTACAGGTTGCCCTGCCCCTACAGGTGCAACAGGGCACACATCCACACAGTTCAAGGGAGAGGTGTGATTAGCCAAGATGAGGGTTAAGTGTTGGAACATTATTATCATGTCATAACTATGCATGGTTGTTTGGAGCTGGAGCAAGTTTCCTGGGTCCATAAAACCCACAAGCTGTGATATTTAGAAAAGGGACGCTCCCTTGGTTACAGGCAGGGTGCAACTTGTCTCCTCACAGGATGCTGTAAGATGGTAATCTCTCAATGATTTAAAACTGAGCTCAGAAAAGTCAGCTTTGGTGATCTCATGGAAGCAGTAAATATTCAATTTGCAGGAGCCCTGCTGGCTCTGTGGTTGATTGACGGACTCTGCTGGCAAGGACGCCAGCCTAAAAAAAACCAAACAAACAAAAAAACAGAATAAAGAAAACCCTCTGAATCATCCTCTATGACAGTGAATAGGAAAGAATCGAGTAGTATTAGATTAGTGGCATGAATGTATTGAATTGAGGCAAAATACAGATGCAACAGAACTGAATTAGATAATGTGGGTTTTGAATGGAGGCTTATGCACATGTTTGGGTCTGAAGGAGCTCTTTCAAGAGGCCATTTGCACTCAGTTAAGCTGCCTGTGAGAGTTTCTTCTTTTATCACAGTGGCTATTCTCTTGCCTGGCTGCTGCTGCCGTTGCTCCTGCTCCTGCTGCACTGTAACGGCTTCTTTCCCGCCATAACTCGTAGAGGATTATGTGCTGGCATTACAGTGGCCATAGTTGAAGCCATTGTGGAGAATTCATTGGTAATTATCATCTTTTATTTATTGCACTAGCTCTGTGATAGTTCATTATTCCTGAGACCACACACGTCATACAATGTATGTATATATGTATTACCTCACTGGTGATTAGCCAAATGTTTTATGCAGATTTTATATCTTTTGTAATGTGACAGAAATTTGCCGACAGCATCAAGATCCTCAACATTTGTCATTCACAAGACACATACATGGGAAAACAGGCTGGAATTTCAATTTCAAGGACAACATCTATTCATTAATCCATTTAGCTTTTACTTTTACTGTTACCTTTTATTTAATTGTTTACAACAGCTGTCAGTCTCAGGACCAGGTTGCAGTTACAGTTTTCTTTCTTAGATATGTGTTTTCTTGAAAGAATCAAAATTTCTTTACAGCAGCTTTAAATTTTGTGCCACTATACCTTGATGTGTCTATAGGGCTGGGCGATAAAATGATGTCGATTCGGGATCGCGATACATTTTTGATAGATTTTGATTATTGGCTGTGGTCGTATTTCCTCGTTATCACATAGCAGAAATAAGTGTGACAGCAGCCTGTCACCCTGCCATCTGCTCGTAGGATACATCGCCTCCTGTCGTGAGCGTGCGTAGTTTGTTTGAGCTGCAGCAGCTGCAGCTAAAGCTAATGGGAAGAAGGATAAAGTGAAATTTGGAAATGAGTGAAAACTCGGACTGTGAAAACACTGAGCTGCTCGTGACGTTCATTCTGCGGTAACACGGCTCATATGTTGGCTCATCTACAGCCTGAAGAACATGCAGTACGGCTCCTGTAGATGCAGGGTTACAGTGTGTGTGTCTGTGTGTGTCAGCGCCATACATACACACACACACACACACACACACCTGCAGATCACCTGAGTTCACATTAACTACACTCGTAGTTACCAAGAGCTGACATTTGCTAGAAAAAAGACAACAACAAAAAATGTAAATCAAATCAAACTGTGCATTAAGTGAACTGTTCCACCCTTAATGAACATGAAAGTGAACTCATGTCATCCTCCCAAACTGAACACATTCTCTGGTTTCTTCAGGATTCAGTCAGGATGCTCCTTGAACTGGCAGCATCGGCAAGAAATACGAATCGTGATGAAGCTTGATCGAGATTGAGAATCGATTGATATGGAAAAATATATCCTGATAACATTTTTTGCATATCACCCAGCCATGTGTCTATTAGTTTGCTCTGTGACAACAAATTTGTAAAATATACAGCAACAATGGTGGTTTATCAGGTTTAAGATAAATGCAAGAAGCCAAGTTGCTAGAATAGCAGCAGAACAATGAAAACTTAAATACCAAACAACAAAAAAATATTTATTTATCTATGAATTATGCTTTATTATTTTTAAATTGAGCAGTGGAAAGTGTAATGCCTCTTCCTCTTATTAACCTACCTTGGGACCAGAGATTTAATATTTAGCTGGTTGATCCTCAGTCCCCATAGATCTGTATGTGTGAATGATCAGGTCTTCCTGTGTTTAGATGTGATCCCTCTCTCAGATTAGAGTCATTAAAAATTGAGGTGTGTGTGTGTGATTACACCTTAACGTTGTTGTGAGAAATCTGAAAGTGACACGTGATTCTGCCTTCTCCAAACACACAGAGCTGCCATCTCTTATTTCTCTAATGCGGTGAAGAAGTTCCATTGTGCACTGTGCCAAGTGTACCAGTGGGTATATGTCATTAGAGCAGATAACCCTCTACAGTAGATAGCCCTAGATTTGCAGTCGTATCTGTATTACATCATAAAATCCATACTGTGTGTCCTAGATCTCCTGTCCCACTATCCTTTTTATCCTTCAACTCATTTACAGCATCCATTGTCCACGTGTAACTGTTTAAAACTTTTAAAACTATTATGTAATCCACTCTTCAGTATGTGCTGCTGTACAGTCAGATGTGCTATCATGCAAGATGAAATTCCTATTCAAAATACTTGTTAGAGGAACATTATTTAGTAATTATAATATCATAACATCTTAGATTATTAATAGATTTTTTCCAGTGAGGGATTATTATTTATCCATCTTTATCACCCACTGTATGATTATGTTGTCAGTGATGATAAAACCTGAATAGATTACCACAGATATTGGCAAAATACTTTTAGTCTGGTTCTGCAGTTTGGGTTGAAATTATTAGGAACGGTGTGGATATTTAACACCCCCATTATCTTGAAGAAGTCAGGCTCTCCTTCTTCAGTAAGAGCCCTTCTGCTTCACTGAGTGCCAGCCTCTTCTCCTCCAGTGCTCCTCTCCTTTTAACAGCTTGCCAAGCCACATCAGGGAATGTGAAAGGCTCTATTTTCAAGCGCAGACTCAAGTTCCATCACTCCAGCTTATCATATGCTAACCCCTGCCCTGACACTGAACCACGTATGCTGTCACAACCCTGGTTTTTATGAGGCCTTGCTCTCTCATCTGATAAGTTTCAGTCCATCCTGTCTCATCTGTTTGTTTATTTTCTAGTTTGACTGTTGTGAAACTCACAGAGAGTGCGCTGCTAAATACACTTCAAATTCCTGAGGAGTTTAAATGTGATCTTTGAGTGTGTGTGTGCGTGCTGGTGGTGGATGGAAGGAGTGTTTTTTTTCCTTTTTTTGGGGGGGGGGTATTGATTTACACCTGCATACTTGGCAGTCTAGACGAGCCAGGAGCCCCCCCCCTCCTCTACAATACTGCAGTGGAAGATAAAGTGGTCTTATGTTGCTATTATAACTATTATTACTTGCTCAACAACGATGCTGGCAGCTGCTCACAGGGGCCATTTCTGTGCCCAGTGTGTCGAGTCCCAGAATGACAGGAAACTAGAATCGGAAGAGGAAACATGGGAGATTTTGATTTTGTGTGTGTGTGTGTGTGTTTTTTTCAGGGAGCTGCACATCTCCTGTTGGAGGATGGTATTCTAGTATATGGAGTTTTAAACTCTGATTTGGTGCATTAGTGGTGCAAATTATACCTGTGTCCTTTGTAACAGCAATGTGTGGGTGTGTTTACCATTTGTATGAATCTCCTTCTCCTCAACCCAACACCCACACCCATTAACACTTTGAAATAGTGGACAAAGGAATTCATTGCTCTTACTTTTAAAGAGGATAAAGAGCACCATGGACTACAGTTGCATACCGGGGGGGCTTATCCCATCTGCTTTTGGCTCCTATTGGTTTGGCCTCCCCACATAGAAAACACTTTCAAGAAAGGAGCGACCAGGGTTGACATTCCCACCAGAGTCCAAGTTAAAAACTGGAAAACGAAGGGCCCTTCTTCCATGTCCTGGTAAAAATAATGCTTGATAGAGATTTAATAGCGTTTATTCCAAGAGTAGAATGATAATTTATCTTTCTCTGACCAAGGCGACTGCCACACACCCTAACCCTAACCCTATGTAGGGTGTACTTCTTGTTTATAGTGATGTTGTTTCTATTAAAGTTTCTATTCTATTCTGTAGTGCTAATTAACAAATGTTAGCATGTTGACATGCTCAATACCAATAGTGAACATCTGCAAACACATCATCATTGAAAAACAGTAGTACATGCTTTTGGCATAAGTTGTTTTCAGTCATTTATTAAAATAACTACTTCTTTCTTTGCTTTGCCTTCACTGAACTAAAACATAAGTGAAACCTTTTCCTTTTCCTTCATGAATGGAAATGAACTGTGAGCGATGCCCTCAGGAGGAGACTGAAGGAGGTCTGTGTGTTTGTGTTTAGCTTTTTGTCTCTGTGTAGCAGCAAAATACAATTTCAGATATTTCAGATATGCCACACCAACCACAGCTAATGGAGCAATTGTCCAATAAGTATTTCATGTTACTGAAAGGAAACTATTTTCTCACGAGTTTGTTTTGGACTCTAAAAAGAATGTTAAATGAATGTAAAGTGAGAAATGGCTCGCTCAGAGTGCTGCCTGGCCACATCAAGCACCTTACATTTCACTGAGCTGATATGTTAGTTTTGGACTGTTGCCTTTTTTTTTTTGTTTAACTTTGACATGGCATGACATTTATTTTTTTTAAATTTGTGACTGTGACAATGTGATAAAATCCCAAGGACTGGAGGTTTAATTTCACAACAGCATCATGGTGTAATTTGGTTGGTAATAATATCAATTAATATCAATATTAATATTGTTATTGGAAATGTTTTTTGAATTTATGCCACAGTATTTTAAATTCTTAGCACATTTAAAGTCAATAAAGTATTGCCATTTACATAGGCTTCAGGTGTTGGCATGTCTTTAATTAAACTTTAAATGCATGCTCTCTTCCTCTCTGCCCCAACACACTTAGATCTATGATATGTATTACATTAGATTTCTTAAAAAACAATATGCAGAAGTTTCTAATGACACGTGTTGCTTTTATTTATCTAGAATTGTTTATAATCCCTCATGATACATGATAAATATCAGGTTGACCATTGTCTCAGTGCATCACTCAGATACCATACTGTAATTCACAATGGCAGGTCTTGGGTGAGTGAGCTATCCAAATACTAACATGTATATGGGAAACACCAATAATACATTGGATTCACCAAAGTGAATTATTGGTGCTGCTGCATCAATCAGATCTCATTCTTCTTAAAGAGGAACTATGTATAGTTTCTCTTTAAGCATAGAGAAATGCATGAGAGCAGTCTGCCGGAATTTATTCGTTGCCAACAGTGATGTGTATAACAGGGGGTATGACTCTCCACCATGCCATCCTCCACATGCCCCTTCATTTTCACTTAATTTAAAATGGCTAATCTCAGTATGAACGTCCTCAGGCTATCTGAAGCTTAGGGAATTCCCAGTACCATAAGTTCACTGCTCTGCAGCATTCCAGTGTCATGTGGTTCACACCATTGGCTTATAAGGCCAATTTTATTAACATAAAGGAGTCAGCAGACCTGTCATCCACCTCATTATTCAGGCCAGAAGACTGTGGGTATCTTCAGCTTGTCTGAAGTTGGTCGTTTCTGTGCCTCATGTTGACATTCTGTCTGCATTGTTGTTTGAATATGCTCACTATCAGACTGACAATAAGCAATAAAACAATAATAATAGTTTAAGGAAGGCTTAAGACCCAGCTACGGTGGTTTCTGTTCATGGATCGTTTAATATGCTTTAAAGCTGCTCTAATCAATGTTTTATGTTAATGGTGCATCAAATGTAAATCGTGAGAGGTGTTGAGAGCCCACTTACCTTAAGCTTCACAGAACATTTTTAAATTAACAATTAATTAATTAAAAAAAAAAAAAAAAAAAAAAAAAAAAAAAAAAATATATATATATATATATATATATATATATATATATATATATATATATATTGCTTACAACGTAATGTTTTTAGTAAAACACTTCTGATAAACACTTCTGTTGAAGGGTTTATCATCAGTGTAGATCAAAATAAAAGATGAGTGTTTATGGCCCGTCTCACGACAAACTGGCACCTAGTACTGGCTTCTATTAAAGGTGTGTGTGTGTGTGTGTGTGTGTGCGCACGTGTGCACGTGTTCTGCCAAGACAGTTGGTATGCTCATTTATTGAAATTATTTAAATTCAAAATGGCTGTAATGAACGCTACATCAAAGACCTCAATCTGCGTGTGAAACAAACCACTATGATGATGTTTAACACATTTTTCTATTTTTACATTCTTGGCGAATTAACGGAATTATGGGCTGTAAAACTAAGAGTTGCTGAGTTGCAGAATCTTCCTGAACTTTTATAACCTTTTGTCACACTCCCTTCATTTCATGACATCATAATGTTGTTGTGGGACATTCACTGAGATCATAGTAGACCATTTGCCCAGAGGTTTCCTTTGAGTTCAGGGAATCCTTCTTCTTTCTGTCTTTTTGTTTTTGTTTTCTCTTACTTTCTCATTTCTCCTTCCTCCTACTCCATTCTTCCCATGTTTCCTTTCCTTTCTGCCTCAACGTTGAGTAACGGTTCTTTAATGTAGAATTTCTCAGACTGCCCTGATTTTCCTTTCATTTCTTCACTGATCCTTTTTTTTTCTTCAGTTACATTTTCGTTTTTACCTTTTCAACAATTGACACATTTGTCCCTCTTCCACTCCCCCTCCTCTCATTCTCTACCCTAAACTCTTTCCTCATGTCAGTGATGGCATGTACTATGTTTGTGGAGTTTACCCTCACCCTGCTGACCCCAATTATCAGGTTAACCATTAACCTTCAGGTTTCACCTTGCTGGCCCTTTGGCCCTCACTCTGTGTCATTACTGACATAGCTACAGGCTGTTTTAGTTCATGCTGCATCAAATATGCACACGTCTGGGTAGAGGAGAGGGCCAGAGAAGTAAAGGGAACTATATGGTGTGATGGGAGTGAGTGATAGGAAATAGTCAAAGTGTTAAAGAAGAGGCAGCACATAGGAGTGGAGGGAGTATCACTGAATAGCTGAATCCACTGGAGGAAAGAAGGCAGAGGAAGAGTATAAAGTGTTTTTTTTACATCTGGACCTGGAGGGACTTTTCTTCTGGAGGTGTGTCGAGTGCAAGCTGCTATGTTTGGCTGCTGCGAGGAAAATGAGGGACGCTCTTGCATAGTAGTGAAAGGTCAGTTGTGGCTGCCAGCGCTGCTTGGTTGAGTTAAATGTGATGATATACTCTGTGCTTCATAGAAGATATCAGTTGACTTTGTTATTTATTTGTTTATTCCTCTGGGTTTCCACCTGCAGCAGCTGAATGCTTCATCTCGGTGTTATTTTTCCATTAAGGAGATGCTATGATTCATTGTTTGTTTGGTAATGTTACAAATGTACAATCTGCAAACATACAGCAGACACAACAGAGGTAGTTAGAAACTATGACAAACAAACAGAAATCAAATCAAATATACTGTACACCTTTATGTGATAGACTGGCGTCCTGTCCAGGCTGTACCCTGCGCTCACCCTAGATCAGCTTGGATTGGCTCCGGCCCTCCTTTGACCTTGCACAGATAAGTGGAATAGACAATGCATGGATGGAAGAACTGCCATGGTCTTCATAGGCAGCTCCTAAAATGGTTTAAACATTCAGATGCAGCCTTGACAATCAAACAAACAAACTATAGTGGAAGGTATCATGTAATATGACATCAACAGGTTTTTTCACCAATCACTTGAGAGATGAGACGTGGGTGTTAAAGAGTGTGTCCACTTCAGCCTGTAAACATGGTCACCGAAACGAAATCCAAGACCATCATCCGGCAGCCCGCACACGTCACGAATCTCGTGTGCTCCTCGCCCCACCGACCTTCTCCAAAGTCATCACCTGTTCAGACTTTCTGTCACTCCATCTGCCAACTGGGCCATAGTAACACTATATGCGGGAATGTTGGAAATAAGCTACTTAACACTGTTGTGCGTTGTGGTGTGTGTAAAGTGATTAATTGCGTTGCGTAATGCTTTCTCAGTTTCATCGGCGCCAGATCTGATGCTAATGTGCAGTGTTTTCTGTGCAGCTCAGTGTTTGGCCTGAAATAACTCAGAGATTACTGCTGTAAGATTGTAGAAAACAAGCTTCTCTATTTTCCTCATTAGATGTTAATTGAATGTAATTAGAGTAATAGAGTGTAGTTAGAGTAATATCCATTACTCTGGGTGGTTTGGTGTTTGGTAGGCCCTCACAAAACGACAAACATCGAGTTGCATGTGCTGAGGTGGTCATTGCAGGCTGCTGTTGTAACACACGTGCACATGCGCGTGCTCGCTCACACAGACCACACAGAAACTCTCTGTCCTGACAGCTTCACTGGATGAATGCTCAGACAGATTCTTCTCTCGCCAGAACGAGACAGCCACGACCTTCGCCTTTTCCTTTGGTTGTTAATAGGCTGAAGCAAGAAATGGTGAACATGGAGGCGCATATAGGTCCTCGGAGAAAACGACTAACAATTAATCTTAGTGTTGTTCGAAAATATTTAGCTTGGAGTTTGACTCGTGAATTGGTTTGAGTGTGTGCCATATTTTATGTTATGGAAATACTTCCCAGTGGAATCAGTGGGTGGGCTCTTTAAGGAGAGGAGGACAAGGTGATTTGATGTTATATATCCTAAACAGATTTAACTAGAAACAGACAATGAATTAATTTAATGTGGGGCATTTAATGCTTATGCAATTTGCCTTTTTTCAGACACATTTTTCATCTATGTGGACATCTCACAAGTCTTGCATTAAAAAAAAAACAGAACAAAAACAAACAAACAAACCAAAAAACACACAAAAACAAAATCCAACTCTGCCCTGGGTCTCCAGTGCTCTCCACCACCCCTCTGCTGTCCACCAGATCACACTTTACGTCATCAGATCTGGTCTGAATTACGGGCCTGTTTTAATATGTTATTTGTATATCTTGGACCACCTCAGAGGGAAGGCAGAGGCATCCTCGCAGTCAGGAGTCCATCGTTTCCATGGCTAAATCTAACATAGAAACAATGTTATATGAAATTTTAGTAGTATAATGTCTGTGCTGGTATTGAATATTAAGGCTGACTCAACTGTTAGACAAAGACTCCTCTGTGTTGCTTGTAAGTAAAACAGTGAACATCTAGTTCATCTAATATTATCTCTCTGAATTAGCAGCTTGAAATGAACATTAAATACTTACATCAGTCCTTTTTTTTGACTTGAGAAACAGTCAGTCACTCCATTACAAATGGGGAGAAAAAGGGTCATATTTGAATGAGTAAAGCTTCAGCACGGAACACAAAGCACAGCAGGACCAACTGTGAATGAGTCTGCAAACAAAAACTCTGGCATTTTTGTTTTTTTACTGGAACTTAATCTATTTCAGAAATGTTTGGTCTTACATTCAGCTCCATGGTTTCATGTATGCATGGTAGGAATGCTCTATATTGACTTTTCTTTTCTTTTTTTCTAACCCATTTTAATTTTGCATCGGTTTCTAGACTTGCATCATAATGTCCTGTTTGTGTTAGGGTTCACTAGTACAGCGTGTGGCTGTAGAATTCCTCCGCTGACACTGCATGACATGGTGTCCAGTCAATCAGCTGGTGTCCCTTTGCCCTTATTTACATACTCTGGATAAGGATGTATTGATCGCACTGGAGTGGAGCCTCAGCTCTTCTCTTCAAACATGCAAGGAAAGTGAAATGAAATTTACATGAACTTTAATTAGTGAATAATAAACATCTTGTCCCCCCACAATTTCAATGAAACACACTCAGAAACTGAAGGACTGTGTTATACATAAGTTGTCTGAGTAGGTTACAGCCTCACTTCTCACTAAGCCATCGCAATCAAGCTGCCATGAACAGCACTAGGCAGATCATGTGACACCCTCGGGCCTAGAGAGACTTTCTGCTGCCGCACACATCCATTACAAACAGCTGTAAACTGTGGGGACAATTTCCTGATTTTGAGAAAGTATAAGTTGTGCGACATTCTTGCCCCAGGGTGCATGGTGCTCAAAAGGAAAAAAGAGCAGCCAGTGTGCAGTGGAAAGTTGAGTTCATTTTATTTTTATTTTATTTACTCCATCCTCACTTGCCTCTTTCTTTTCTTATACCTGTATTCAACCATCTGTTGTTTCCTGAGCAAGATTAGTTTGCTTTCCTTCCTCCTTCACCCTTTCTCTCTTGCCTCTTTTTTCCTCTCTCCTTCCCGCCTCAATTTTTTTCATTACTTCATTCCTTTCTTTACAAGCTCCTCTCTGTCTCCCCTTCTCTTCCTCTTGTTCCTCCCTCCCCGTCTCCTTGTCAGCCTGCCAACAGACTGACGGCCTGTACGTTTTCATCCTCTGCCTAGAAAACAAGGTCTAAAGTTCAAAGCTGCTGTTGTGGATTGGCAGCAGGAGAGGGAACACAGGAGGAGGCCAGGCCTGGGTCAAAACAGATCTAAATATCACCTCCAATGTGGAATTTTAATCCAATCAGATGCCATATTTCAATTTCAATCCTCATAATCACTTGTGAATGAGATAAATAGTGTTTTATTAATCATGATTTCTTCGGGCTTCTTGACAGAAAATTAAAAATCACATTACATGTGGAATTTGTTTACATCATGTCAAGCCAGCCAAGAGTGTATTGATCCCGTGATCCTAAAATAACCCTTGGGGGCACGCTTTGTGTTTATCAGCCCCCAGAAGTGGAGATTTGTGATATGGGTGTCATGCATTTAAACTGAATTGATATTTGCATGTATTTAACACACATCTTATTTCTCTTGGTGCTTTTAATCTGAAAAATGAGGGCACTGTATTTTGAAGGAGTAGTCATTTTCATGCCTGTGCGTGCCTGCCACAGGGCTCGTATGTGATTTCATTTCATTAACATATTATTCATTTGCACAGCTGGCTTATTCCACGCTGTTCCCATGTTTGTGTGTGTGTGCATGCACCATTTGAGATGGGGAGAGAGTGAACGAGTGTGTCTACCTGTACGTACACCAGCACAGCTTCCTCCAGCCCCTGTTATGACAGTGCCTGTGTAAAACACCCTCCCACTATCTCACACGCTCTCTGGCTCAACATCCAGACAGTTAGCAGCATCTTCAGCACGTCTCCTCCTGGTGAGTGGGTGTGTGTGAAGTAGATGAAAACCTGCTCTGGTCAGGCTGTGAATGGTGATCGTGGCTGTATGTTGTCTGAAAAAAAAAAAAAAAAAGAAAGAAAGGTCAGCATCTTCAAAAGGAGTCTGTATTTATAGCCAATGCACAGAAGGGATGTTGTCTTCCATGTACATCAGAGTATGTTGGGTGTATTAATAATTTATTGATGACTTATTATTCAATATTAAGAATAAGATTCATTGTGGCATTTTCAGTTTGTGAAATGTGATGTATCACATGTTGCAGGTTTTAAAATGAGATGTAAATAGTGTGTTGACAACAGTAGCTGAAATGCAGGAATTAGGTAGGTGCTCTGGTGTCAGTTTCTTTTTACTGGTTTTATTTAAAATAGAAACAAGATGAAAGTGACTATGAGGAGTTTTGGAAGTGTTTTCACACTACGTTTCCCATGAGCTTCCGTGCACGGTCTGGGAGTTTTGAAGACCGAACCAGAGAGCTTTGATGGCCACCGACGAGGTCATTACACAGACAGGTTTTACTATTAGTAACGTTTTGACAATCTATAATGCACATAGTTGGTTGCCGTAAATCGCTCTGTGTTTCCAAGGAAATGCTGGGCGAGTTGACGACTAAATAATAATATCAAAATGACTACAAAGATAAAACAATATATTTATTGAAAATGGACTTCATGGGTTATCTTTAAACCGTCCCTATAGCGGAACACATAAGACGTTGCACTTTTGCTGCATAATGAATGTTATGAAATGACGTAATGACACGACATGAAAGGTTATCGTGTGTGTGTGTGTGTGTGTGTGTGTGTGTGTGTGTGTGTGTGTGTGTGTGTGTGTGTGTGTGTGTGTGTGTGTGTGTGTGTGTGTGTGTGTGTGTGTGTGTGTGTGTGTGTGTGTGTGTGTGTGTGTGTGTGTGTGTGTGTGTGTGTGTGTGTGTGTGTGTGTTAGAGAGAGAATAAGTCCTTACACTTTACAATAAATGTTGAAATACTGAATTGATTAAGTGACTGGGACAAAGCAGTGTAATGTTAGTGACAGCTCTGTGTGTGTGGGATAAGACATCCCAAAAGATACAAAAGTGAGGACAGGGTGTTTAAGGAATCATTATTTTTTTTCCTCTCTCATCAAATGACATTGTTCTTCCAGCTCCGGCAGTTTTTGCAAATTCCTGCAATTTCATCACATAAAATTGCATAAATACCCCACATACTCCATTGCATTTTTTCAAGAAACCTGCTGCATAATTAAGAATTCTTGCCCGCAACAATCACAAAGGACTGATGAAAGTGCAGACTGCAGACAGAGCTGTGGCTGTAGTATGTCTTTTTAAAAAGACTGATTACATTTCATGAGTATGTTTGTTTAAATTGTGCAGCCAGCGCCTGATGGTTAAGACAAATTGGTCGAAAGCGATGGCCACTCAGTTGTGAGCGTGTCTGTGTGTATCCGGGCCTGCGTCGAGGGTGCGCCACATACCAGCCAATCGCATCAGTGCCTCTGTAGCGTACTTCTGCAGCCAACTGGGACGCTCCCTGGTATCTTGCAGACAGACTTGGCACACTCTCTCTCTTACACACACACACACATATGCACATGCATGCTCATAGCCCCCCCCCACCCTTTTTTTGTAATGGCCTCGGGCTCATTTGTTCGATGTGCAGGCATCTGCTTGGATAAAATTAGAGTGCTCCCTTCTCTCTTGTCCATGTTTGATGTTTTGTGACTGTGCGGTATCGTGTTGTTTGGTACTGAAACAGTTTAATCTATGGATACTGACATCCAGGTCTTGTTTTCCATCTCTTAGATTGGAATCAGCTCCATTTACATAATGCAATCATTTATATATCATTTTGTTTACCCAACCCAGTTTGTATTGTTTTTTTGTTTTGTTTTGTTTTGTTTTTTTTTGTTTTGTTTTCCACTAAAACTTTCCTGTGTCAGCACAGATTATTACACTAAATCCAAATTGGAATATTTTTTCCATCCTACCTGAGATTAAAGGGACTTGGACATACCTGTGGCACCTAGTCAGAGGGGAAAAATGAAAAGCCTCTTGCTTTGATCTTGGTGCTACATGTCGAGGTTTGGACCCACAGTAGGTTATTGGGGTTCCTCTGTGATTTCTTAAGTTACCCTTGATGTTCAGGATTTATGGAGCCAAACAGGAATCAAATACCCAAGACTGACCCTGTTATGCAGAGAAGGTCCATGGCTGCTCAAACCTAAATGTAACTCCTGACTTTTGTCGCCCTTCTTCTGTCATCATTTGACTTAGAGACTTTAGCTCAGTAAAAAAAAAAAGAGTCAGTGTGCCATCCTGTCAGAAAACATACGAAGCAGCTATTTAGGCCTTCCAGTGTGTGTATTGTTCATGTTAAACTCGGGCTCAACCTCTGCTTTGCTGTATTGTACTGCACTGGAGTTTATGGCAGTTAGCTGTTAGAGAGGCCCACTGTTAGGCAGCTGGTGGTAGAAGTAGGCCATGCTCCCTGTTGTGCCGCCTATAGAGTGAGCCCCTCTATATGCAGTAGATTCCATTTCCTAGCCCCCCCCCCCCCCCCCCCCCCCCCCCCCCACACACACACACACACACACACACACACACACACACACACACAACACACACACTACTGATCCCTACACAGGCCAGGGCAGCTCGATATTAACTGCTTAAGCTTTGAAGAGAAACTACGTGGACGGGGAGAGAGTGAGGCCCCTTTTTCAAGTCTCACAACTTTTTGTCTACCGGAAGGAAATGTTGGTGGAAAATATTTTGTTCAGCGACTCAGCCTGACATTCTTACTGAGACCAGCCGACCAGAGAGAGCAGAGAGGAAGAGGAGACTTGTCTCCGCAGATAAAATAACAGCAGTGAAATTGAACTGATAACAGTGCGTTTTCATTTGTCTAATAATCTAAACTGTATGATGATATTAACTTACCTGTTGGTTTTCAGTGTGTAGCTGTGTTATGACTGAATAAACAGATGCTGGATTAGACTTGATCATTACAGGACACAGACACTCAAGAGACACCAGAACATCCCCGTTCAATACATGTGGGAGGTCTATAAGCTCCTCTCTGATTCATCAACCTGGTGATTCATCTGTTGGTGGATCTGATTCATACTGCAGCTACAGCGGTTTGCATTTGCACCAAATCTTCAACAGAAATGTAGATGCCTCACATCTTTTTTTTGTGTCTGTGTCTGTTTTTGTGTGTTCGTGTTCCACATCTTCACAGCAAAGGTCCGAACTCCTGAATTTCCACAGTTAGCGAAGCTCGAACAAAGGTCAGCAGCTTCTTTTCTGTAACCATTCACTGATTTCAACAAAGACGCTCCTGTTTTAGACAATGTAGCAATGCTTTATTGAACCCTGTGGGGAAATTGTCTTTTCACTCGCCACCTCCACTAGGCGGCCATAGGTCAGGGTTAGCAATGGAGCGGCGACCTCCCGCAGCTGGTAGGGGGTTTGGGTGCATTAGTTCAGGGACACTTTCAGCAGCCGCAGGTGTTAGCTGGAGCAGTAATGTGAATGCAGGTCCACAGTTTAGGGACAATGTCTTTAACCCCTGTGTTTCCCTATTGCCAAGTTCAAACCACTTCAGCAGCATGTGGCCACTCTGTAAACATTGTAGATGGGAAAGAGACAAGGAAAACCTGTTTACTTCTTTCATGATAGAAGACTTTCAAAGAAGCTCAGTGTGTCTTTAATCATTCTAAATCAGTAATTTAGTCAAAAAATGCATTTGAATATTAGTGATCTAAGACAGCATCAGCAAATAGAATCTATGAAAAAGGGGACACACATGCTACATTACAGCCCAGCATTTCTTCTGTTTACTGAGCATTTGAGACAAAGCAGAAGTGGTGAAAAATGCTGATTTGAACCAATTTGTTGTTCAGCAACCTCAACACTTTTCCTGTCAACAGAACAACACAACAATCAGTTTTGTCAGGTGGTGTTTTTGAAAGCAGTTAGCCTCACTGTGTGTGCAGTTTCCACCATGAGAGTAAAGGCCACAGGATCGTTATCAATCCTCAGGCTCGCTCCCAGTGCTGTAGTGACAAAATGCTCAATCATCGTGATGATATTTAATGGCACTGGTGTAGGTGAATCAATACATTGATACAAGTCTACCTCATGCTCCATTTCATGACAACTGTCGCACACACAGGCAGACAGCTCAGACCAGTTGCATAGCAGATACAGTGAATAGAACTTGTCATTACTCAGCATGTAGCATATCCCCCTCTCTCCTGCTGGTGGTCATACTCGGTTCAGCAGCTCATACGCTGCACAGGTTTTGTAAAGTGGAACAACAGATTTATGATAGGAAGCATTGAAGACAAACACACACACACACTGCACAACACTGACGGGCCTCCAAGGGGCACAAAAGGGGTGGAGGGAAAAAGGAAAGGAAAGCAGACACACAGTCATAGAAATACATACAGAGAATGAAGGTTGCGCAACCACGTCCACAGTGTTGTTTTAGGTAGATAGTATGTTCCGTGCAGCAGGAAGTGTTTATTGGTCAACAATACATCAGATATTGGTATGAATACTGATGTTACATATTCAAACCGTCTCTCAATGCATCTAATCTCCTGTTTGCTGACCAATGTTTTCACAATTAAAAGCAATAAGAGCAAGGCAAGCAACTCTTCCCTTGGTATTCAGAGACTATGTATTATCAGGTCTCTCTTGGGAATGAGACCCAGTGTCTCATGGATGTTACCTGTATAAATAAACTTTAAATAAAAAATTAAAAAACAGCGCTGAATGGAAATATATTTGAAATCTACCAGAGAAACATCACAAGACCAAAATGGGAAAAATAAAATACAAAAATGACCATTCCAGGACTCCAGAGTGTGACCAATTTGCTCGCATATGTGACCAAAATTTTGCAGCTAATAATTTTTCTAGGTCGCACTGGTGCACCTGACGCTGCCTGGGTGAAAACATAAATTTATTTCGTAAGCACATCATCTCTCTGCCCGGCCCGGCCCAACACGGGTCTGCAATTTCGCGGCCCGAATCCGACACAAATTATAAACATCATTAACGGTAGACGATATGGTTAACATTAAAACTACAGGTCTCTCAGTCCCTATGTGACACTATGTGTTTGATTGTTACTGAAGCCGATGAAACAAACTCAATTTCTGTATTTATTCCTCAGACCGCCATAGTGGTCATATTGACGGCTTCACAAACAACTGTTACAGACCAGTGTGGCCAGCTGTGGCCTTCATGCGGATCAGGAGCGGGCGAGCAAGAGAGAGAGTGTGCGAGCGAGAGAAAAGACACTTCACAAACTTTATGGTACAAGGACAGACTAGACAGACAGACTTGATGTAGCAGGGACATCATGTTAGATATAAACACTAAGCTCCATATATACTCGCCCTCGTTTATAATAACTATTGAATAATAACGTAATCTAATAAATCCGTCCGCTGCTGTCCAGTCCAGTACAATCGCAGGTCTCTGTGGATGTGTAGGCTACATTATGTTTTGTCAATTTGTCACATGTAACACAGTGCAGTTGAGCATACATGCTGAGACGTGCCTATGAGAATCACTGCGCAGAATGAGAGTTATTAATGCAACTCGGGTTCAGTGAGCCCGAGCTCGACCCGAGCCCGATCCGAGCCCGACGTATTCAGGTAAAAAACGGCCTGAATTCACATGACGGGCCCCAGCGGCCCCCCACAGGCTTGTGGGGCTCTAACAGCATCAGACTCGGAACCAGATCAGACAACCGAGTCTGAGATAGAGCCCGGCCCTGAGACTCAAATTAAAAAGCCCAAAATTTCAGCCCAGTGAAGCACTTTAAGCACTTCATTTTTCTTTTTATATATAATTGTGCTTCAAATAAAGGTGCCCCAGTGTAGCCAATGCAAAAAGTTAGTCTGGAGCCCTGCATTCCAAATGAAATCGTAACTACATTTGTTGTTGTCAGTTTTCAAGTATATGATCCATTGTATAATTTGCAGAAGAAGCCAACGTACCTTATTCATCACTTTTCATTTTTACTGTGCACAACAGGCCCCTCCATTCAGTTGACAGGTGTGCTGCAGTGTTCAGTTGGCTCATAAAATGGTGGGTATATTCAAGTGCTGGTGTGGTCTTGCTGCTTTTAAACGGCCCCGGCTTTATTGTCGGTGCATTTGCTGAATTAAATATTTAGCTTATTTCATGGTGAAATGTCACAAATTACTCTGCGGTAATCATTGAGTCGGTCGTTTTTTTCCACGTACTGCATGGTGATGGGGTCCTAATGGTCAGCATCATGGAACCGAGTGTTTACATCCTGTGAGGGGGAGTTTATGAATTATAGCACGACTAGATGGCACTTGGCTGCTGAGAGAGAGGGGAGAGGAGAGGAGTAATACCAGCATCAGCGAAAACAGACAGAGTGGCTCGGCCATGATCCAGTTTGATTACCCCTTTCGGTAAATATTTCATCTATTGACACTAGAAGTCACTTGTAGAAGACTTTGCGGAGCTCTCAGGAGCAACATGGGCAAATATGTTTACAGCTGGGGGCTGAGATAGGGAGAGTGATGAGTGAAGAGGGAGAGATGACAAGTAATGAGGGGACAGAGAGTGAGACAGAGAGATTTGGGATGGCATGACACTAGAAATATGACTGAGGTTACTGTGTTTCACAGCTTCAGTGGCCACCACTGCAGCGGAGTTGTTAACAGGAAAATACTGATGCCTCTGGACTGGTGTCTGGTTTAAAAAGGAGTGTTTGTTGCTTTTGTTATGTTTTCTCTTACTTGATTCCAAATGTTGTGGTACACAGCTCAGATCCAGGCTGTGTGTACTTAAGTGTTTTTCTGTTTTACTTATTCATGCCAGTCTGCAAATGCTCTCCCTCTGGCAATTCATCTTGTGGATTACGTTCAGTCAAACTTGGTGAAACTAAAAGTTTGCAAAAATCAGCGTTCAGTATTTGCAACAGTATTGACATAGCATTGAATTTTGTAATTGTGACAACAGCAGCAAGGACTTTAGCTATGGTAAGTGTCAGGAGTCACAAGGTTGTCAGGGGACGCAAGGTGACTGTTGAATGTGGGGTGGGTGCGTGTGTGTGTGTGTGTGTGGGGGGGTGCTTTCTTAACAAAACAACATGGCTCCACTTGTACATTGTAATCAGGTCATTCAGGGACTGTTGGCAAGCTGGTCCTGACCCCAAGGAGATCCTTTTTTTTTTTTTTTTTTTACCAACACATCATATGGAGAAATGCAGGGACTCCAAATCGATATTATTTTTCATCATAAAGCAGTAAAAATTCTCATGACCATATCCTAGAACTGGAGGTGCTGTCAGTGCATATTTACATTGTTTGGTCAGTATCCTAAAATCCAGAGTAGCAGCACAAAAAAAACAAAAAAAAAGCAGCAAATGTTCACATTTGAGAGGCCCAAAAATAATGAACCCAAAATAACAGAGCACTGGTCTTCACTTCAACCTCACTCTCTTTTCTTTGAAAGGTAAATTTTAGATTTTACAACCAGATTGTCAATGAGCTAAAGAAACTGATACTCTTCTTTTGGCATAAAAAGAGAATATAAGGCCTACAGTAGTGCTTCTTGTGTGGAAAACACTTTGGAGCCTTAGCCACAAGTCTGAACCAATTCTGTATCAACAGCTGTTGCAGTAATATGAGAATCCTAAAATGCTTTGCACAGCTAGAAACGGGAGACTTTGAGCTTTCGAACAGTTCATTCACAATGGTTCTTGCACACTGTCAAGTCTGGTAGAGACCGAAACGCTCCTAAAGTTAGTGCTACCAAATACATCTCAAAGTGATATTTCAAAAGGTTCAGCAAAACAATTACGCATCTTCTTGCTGAATGCAAGATTAGATGATAAGGAAAATGTATTTTCTGTAGTTGTATGCCGTGTAAACAAAGTGTCATTGTGCTTTCAGCTCTTACTGAGTGCGCTCGTAATTTTGCCACAGGGAAATGAATAATACCACAGTGATAATCAGCTCTGTGTCTGCATATGAACCCGTGCATGTGCTCGCAGTATGTTTTGTTGTTACCCTCATGTGCACTGATGATGTGACCTTAGCTGGGTGACATGTTTAATAAATCAGCTCTCCAGTGTTGAAACCCTGGATTTCATGAAAATGGATCCATGAAGAATCCATTATCCACAGCTGAGGTCTGTTTTGTCCACTGACATTGGCTCTCCTGTCCCTCCCAGTTCAATTCACTTTGTTTTGCTGGTTTAAATGTCATCAACTGGAGCTGAAAGAATATGCATGTAAACAAGAATATTTGTGTAGCTTCAGTCTAAATGAATATACCAAGGGCTCATTGGATACTTGTATTAAGAAAAAACAAAAGAACAGTTATTAATCACAGACTAAGGTTGGATGATATTGTCTCTAAGTAATATAATAATAATGCTCTATATCATGATACAAGATATTGATAACTGAAATCTTGATAGAACTTCGTAAATGCATTATTTAACCCTTTGATGCATTAAGAAAGAAAGAAAGAACTCATCCTCATTCTTTGCTGTTGCTTTGTGTGATCTAGAAATTTGGCATCTCACCTTGTTGACAATCATATTGATACACCAGCAGCAACATTGCAGTGTATATATAACCTTTCACAAGCCCCCAGTGTCGATGTTGGGCCTTTATACGAATTTGACACCCACATGGGAAAAAAATACAAAACTGAAAGGGAGAGCGTGAGAGGAGCAAGATTCCAAAGAGAAGTTCACGCCGACATCTGAAAACAACAACTTATTCTCTATGTTAAACATTGCACATGGAGCAAAGCTGCAATGTATCAAGTGTATTGTTTCATTGCCTGTCCATTTAAAAAGGGACGACAGTGTGTGTTCCCCTTTAAGGAAATGTTCATATTGTTGACTGATCTTGTCTCATCTGGTGATCTGTAAATGTGGGAAAATTTAAATGAAAACAATCAGGGAGGACACAGGGTTGTTAAAGATGCCGATGAACCTGGTTGATGGAAATTGATGTAAACTGATGAAAAAAAGTGTTAAAAGTGCATGTGTTAGAAAAACAGAGCTGGAATTACCTGCCAATCTGGCAGTTGGAGAGTCTGCCCTCCTTTCTCTACCCATTAATTATTTTGAGTATAAATAAATAAAAATGCTAATTATTAAGGAGTGTTACAAATGAGAGACGTGTAAAGGAAAACACATACCGGAGGAAAACAGTAACTGAGAGGTGATTAAAAGAGAAATGACGGCGGAGTTGTTAATTAGAGACCTGGAGCCTGCTCTCTGTGTTGTTAATCAACACGGCTAATGAGACTGCAGCTTGTTTTGCTGTTGTTTTTGCAGATGTGCTGAGATGTTTGACACCGTCTCTCCATCCTGACCCCTCCAACTATTTCATTATTCACCTGCTGCTGCATCACAGAAAAAAAGCTGTTTTTGTGACATGATGACTAATGGTGTGTGTTTCTTGTTTTCGTGTGCACATCGGTCCTGTGAACGCACCGCTCGGGCACTCTGACATACACACAAGCATCCACAGATACACACAAACTGCTTTTGTGGTGAATTCTGGGTAATAGGACTGGTGTTTCACAGCTAGATGCTCGTGTGTGCGTGTGTTTCCTATCATTCTGGGAACTGGTGCTGAAATTTTTAGCTAGCTGGGACGTAATGAGAGCTAATGGAGTCGGACCTTGTTTGTCTCCATCTTTCATTTGTGCTCTCACCTGCATCCTGCCTCCTCCCCTCTTTCAAAATTCTTGTCTCACCATCCATCGCTTCACCGCACCGATTCTTCAGGTCTCTTTGTGCTTGTTTGAGATTATCTGAGTCCTACTTCTGTGCACGTCAGCCGCCTGCAGGCTATATTCTGCAGCCACGTGACCCTTTTCCCTGCTGTGTGTAGGTTCATAGTGTACCCCCGCCTCTTTTTGTCCTCATTTGGTCATTCCACCCTCATATCACCTCTTCCTTTCTCATATGTAGGAGTTCTCTGTAGTGTTGCTTTAAGGTTTGAGGTTTGGTGGCACACTGAGACATCAGGACAAGGACTTGACCATTAGATCCATCCTTCTTGTGTTGTTTTTCACTGGATATTGTTTTGCTGCTTCACTGCTGACCTCACCTATTGCGATGCCATGTCGTTTTACTGCCTGTGTGTTTTTATTGGTTCCCGTACCACCCTTTGAATACCCTGATCGTCACTGTGGCAAAGATGGCATCACCCTTGGCCTAACTCTGGTTCTTACCTCTGTGTTCAAGCATTTCACCCTTGGGGCTTTTTTTATTTTTATTTTTTTAGTTTGACTCAAACTGATTTTCCTGTAACCCATTTCAAATTTTCGTGTTGGCATGATAAGTAACATAGGAGAGTACATCGATATGTGATTGAAGGCCATTAATGACAAAACATTGAATCCTTTTAACAGAAACATATTTACTCTGATTCTCATTCTCTTTTTTTCCTGCAACAAAAAAATGTTGCAGCAGAAATGACTGAACCTAAAGCTTTTCTTTGTTTTATGTTCCGCTGTTGTTGCTACCTCAGAAGTTTTGTTAACTTGAAATATTGTTAGGATAATGATAATAATTGTATTATTACTTTAGGCTACTAACACAACTCTGAGTAATCTTTTTGCATGGTGTGTTTGCAGTCTGGTCAGTTTAGCTGACACATATTCATAAGATATCATATTCTTCACTTGTTAGTTCAGACTGAGGAGCTTCAGAAAATGGTCTGGATTAGTTTACACACAGATGGCCCTGCCTGTGTGTGTTACTCCACTGCTGTTTATTTCATATGAGACGGCCAGATGGTGCGACTGTATGTGTGTGTGTGTGTGTACGTGTGTGGAAAAATGAATACTGTCAAGAATATTTCAGCTTGGCTGTATGAGACGCATCAGTCATTTCTCAGCCGCTGGCAAATCACTGTGTTTCTGTCATTAATTCTCTTTGCTGTTACATACGTAATTTCATGATTCCTAAGATTCTGTGTGTGTGTGTGTCTGGGTGTGTGCGTGTGTGCCCCAGTATCTGCCGAGTCATTCAGCCAATAGCTGCGAGATGCAGAGTGTGGCTGTCAATGGCTTTTGCTAAATATGCTAATAGCCCGACACCTGTTTATATAAGAAGAGGAAAGCACACACCTCACCGTCAAGCACACGCTCACAGTACCTCAACGTGAGGGCAGGGGGACACACAGATTAGTTTGACTTTGTTCAAAATCATAGAAACACACATATCTCTCACTTTTGTCTTTTTGTTTTTTTTGTGTATTTTCCTGGAATCGAAGAACAGGCTGCCATTGTCGTACAGACTCTCATGTCTTCTCTCTTCTCAACTTCAGTGATGGAGCCCATGACGGTGACGACGTCGGTGGTCGGACCGGATGAGTTTGACCGCAATGCCCCACGGATCTGTGGTGTGTGTGGGGACAAGGCCACCGGCTTCCATTTCAATGCCATGACCTGCGAGGGCTGCAAGGGGTTCTTCAGGTAACCATCATCCCTTAATGTGTGTGCGTGTCTGTGTGTGTGTGTGTGTATTTTGTTTTCATTTCACTGCATGATGGGAAATTTGCATGTTTACCTCTGTTGTGTGTGAGGTGTTATTTGCATCCTTTACGTGGAGGAGGATTTTTCATCATGTTTCCGACTTGCTTTAATTCTTGGCATGAAATACTTTCACAGTGACTTCTCTGCCAAACTGTAGCTGAGTCAGTGCCTCTCTGATTTTCCACCTGTCGCTGGTCACATATCAGAATTTTATGTTAAAATTTTCTCCATATTTAGGCTTTAGAAATTAGACTTAATTGGGGGGGGCACAATAAGTGTCTACATTTTAAAACTTTGAAAATTCCTAACAAACCAACTGCACATGCTACAGTTTTGCAACTTTCACCAAAATGTAGCCCCAATACTGCAGAAACTTTTGCACGTTTAAACTCAGTGCAAATAATGAAGAATAATGAATAATGAAGTCCATCACTCTGTTTTTTTTAAACCTGTAAAACTTATTAAACCTTTCTTGTCCCACAATTTTTGATATTTGAAAAATAGAGCCAACGGTGCATGAAAAGGTTTGACTGTAAACAGTGCTGTAAACATGTACCAGCCAATTCTTGCTTAAATCATTTTCAATCTTCCTAAAAAAAAATTGACAATATTTTGGAGTCGTGGTTGATGAAGTTTGGCAAATATCAGAATTGTATCTTAAAAACTGAATCGTTGAATTCAGCTGTCATGGGAACAAACTGCAGTCAATGTAAGAATGGTGTTTTTAAACATCAGATTTTCTCTTATGAAGCAAAACACTTATCATTAAAAACAAATCACCAACATTTTCATGCTGTCAAGACACAATTATCAGATTTTTGTCTTGATAACAGAAATCTGCGTTGACAGCTGCTGCCTGGCTGGTGACTGCCTGAGTCTATTTGTTAAGCCACACACCAGATCTCACTTCCAGTCAATTAGCTCAGTGAATTAGAGGATGATTCTTGGTGTCAAAGGTTATGAGTTCAAGCCTCAGCTAAGGCAGAATGGACATTTTAATGCTGATCTTCTTGTTGTTTCCCTATTTTGTCTCTTGTTACTCAAAATTGTCTAAATTTGTCCAAAATTGCCTGGCCCCAACCACTGCTGCAAAGCAGTTTTAATTAATTAGTTTTTTTTTTTTTCCTCCTTAATGTGCAGTTTGTACATTTGGTCAATTTGTGTGTCTTCTCTATGTGCCCTCTGAATTGTCCCATGAATGACAAATAAAGTCGACTAAGTTGAAGTATTCATAAACGTACATGTTTCCATTACCTATAGCAAATTAACATTCAAAGAGTAGCATGTACATGGAGGACTGTCAAATGTCAGTACACAGTGTATTTGTTATGCTACATGGTTTCTTGTCTGGCAGCATCAACATGCATGCAGTGCAATGAGAAATGCAGATTGTTTTCTGGTGTCCACAAAACTGCCCCCCCCCCCAACCTTTTGTGCCCAATCTATCCCTCACTCACTCACAGACACACAAAGACATATCCAAGACACATATTTCATTAAGGAATCCAAATAGAATGCATTGATGAAGTGTTGTAATTGATTTTAATCCCAGCAGCTGAAGGGAGGAGAGTAGAGACATCATCCCTTCGAACAGGGCTTTTTATTATGAGTGGAATGAAAAGAGTTCAGGTAGAGTTTAATTACTTTAAAAAGTGTGTGTGTGTGTGTGTGTGTGAGTGTGTGAGTCCACGGACTTCATAAGTGGAATGTTTAAGTTTTAAAACTTGTTTTTAGATGTTCAAACCTAGTATTGAAGTGTTGTTATTACATGCATAGCATCATAAAAAGATGTTACGATATATGCATAGGAAGTTTCTCAAATGAAAGTTACATATTGTCATTAGCAAATGTTTACATGACTTCTGGCCCTATGCAGTGTGAAGCATAAAGCCTCCTCCCTCTTTAACTACCACAGAGAATAAATGCTTCTAAATTAACAAGTGGTTCACCTTGATCTCCTGTAGGCGCAGTATGAAGCGTAAAGCCTCCTTCACCTGTCCATTCAACGGAAGCTGCACCATCACTAAGGACAACCGGCGCCACTGCCAGGCCTGTCGTCTCAAACGCTGCATTGACATCGGCATGATGAAGGAGTGTGAGTTGACCTGTTTTGAGTGTGATCCCTGCTGGTTTGTGGGAGCTGTGGCTCGAGATGGAAAATTACATTTATTGCAGCTGCGAAAACTGTATTTTATGTTTATGATTCTTATCTTGGCTGTGTTGTAATTGATTTGCAGCTGTGAATTGACAATGTTCAGACAAAGACACAATTATTAGATCCAGGACTGATTGGATAATTTGATTTTATTTGTTTTCCAAGGCAGTTTCACTTGGACAGTTTTTATTAATCAAGTCACAGAAGTGGATCCAGTGTTATCTCTGTCCAAAGATATGACTTGGGAAAATTTTTGAAAGCAAGAACAAGTTCTGTCAATTCACATCTCAGCCTGCTGTCTTGTCGCCAGCGTTTGAAGGCAAGGCTAATTCATCTGTATGGAACATTATCATACACAGATGTGCTTAACAGAAATAAAAGAAGCATAAAAATAGAAGAAGAAGCATAATAAGGAAACGATATAAAAATAATAAACACATCATAAAATGAGTAATATGTCATCATTGTGCAGTATTGAAGATTAGATAAAGGCAGAAAATTGAGCAATTTTATCTTCAGTTTACAGCCAGTTACAGTTTGACAATGACAGGAATAAAATATTACAACTATCTTAACTATCATGCTAAAGGCAAACAAAGAGTCTATGTCAAGCAGATGTTACACAGCAGTTGAATTTAGAATAATATGTCATGAAATCACTTATTGTGAGATTTCTTAAGAATTTTCTCAGTACATTACGGCAAAATGACACATCTTGACCTCGGCTTGACTTGATTTCCTACAATGTTATCTTCATTGTAGCTTCACAGTAACTGATGCTGCTCGAGGGTCAGTACTTGGCTTGAAAACAACAGCCATTACTTTGACAGATACAGTTTTAAGTGTTTCTCTTTGACCAGATGTTTTTGATGTTTTTGACAGTCCAGCCCATACAGTCCCAATACAAGACTCAACTGTAGCTGATGTTCGAGCAGCTTGTCTCATGACTGTGCTGTGTCTGTCTGGCTCTGCTTCTTTTCTTGTTTTTCAATTTTTTCTTCCTGGCACATTGGCCTCCAGTCAGGATGATAGAGTAAAAAATGTTCCACTAAAATTAAGTATGTAAATCAGTGCAATAATCAAAATCAAGCTATAAAAAAATGTCAACCCAGAACGAAACCCTCCTTGCTCTATTTAAGTGTTGAATTGCAGGCAATAATGTTTTATTTTAAGTAATTAATTTTATAGTTACTGTTTCATCAATGCATTTTATTATACTATTAACATCATCATTAAAATTATACCTAATAATCAGTGATGATATTATTTTGATTAACTTTCTAATGCTCAGACAGAAATCTAATGAATCATCAAATGAAGGCTATTTTATGAGCGCAAGGCTGGCTGCTGCTTAAAGGCATTCAGGAAGAACAATAACCAACAGGGTCAGTGTTCAGGTGTAAACTGATCTGATTTGCCACAAGAAGATGGAGAACACTGGCTATGCATAAGGGCGACTGTGCCATATGGCAAACTCAGGCCTGGGTCAAATAGAGGCTACAAATTATAGTTAGCATATTTAATCCTGCTTTTATCCTGCCAGATGGAGTTTCCATCATTACTGCTATGCAGTGTTAATCACAGTATAGTAATATATTGTAACTAGATTAGAATTGCTTTATCATTGAAAGGCGGTTTGACACAGCTCTGCTCGTAATTGTGTTGGTTATGCATAAAGCACCGGGGTGTAATACGAGCAGAACGTGAAGAAAGAGATGTCACCGTAGCCCGCTTTAACACAAAATGACACCTTGTCTTGACTAATTCATAATGACAAACACAGAGGCCTATCGTTAATCTGCACGATGACAAATTATCACATTATTCAGTAATTACCGCACCATTGTCGCTGCTTCACACTGATTTAAACGGGACAGATTGAGGAAGCACTGTTTTTTTTTTTTTTTTCTTCATATAACAAATCTACGTGAATTTGGATCTAACACTAACATCAGTGCATCAGTACAAACCATGACAAGTAGTAGATGACAAGAAGAGAATAAGAGAGGAACAGAAGGAAGGAAGCAAGAGGGGGGAACGGGGGAGGTTACAGTCTTGTCCAATAATGGCTGTCTTTCTTCAAAGACATGCACAATGCTCTTAACCACATTTCATTCACAGACTGTGTGTGTGTGGGAAAGAGTGTGTTTTGGTGAGAAACAGAGACGATTCAGGGCAGAGATCATACCAACGATAACAACCACCACAAACAGCCACGTGACCCCCGGGGAGTCTGTGTTTGATTGAGAAGAGATGAGAGACAAGTGGAGGCAGAGGGAAGACAAACATGAAATGATCCCTATGTCTCAAAGCCAGTGTACAAGTTTGTTAGATAAAGTGAGGCCACTGTACTGAGCACTATGGCTGCTCTGTTTGTCTGTATGGTGTATGTGTCTCTTTCTGAACAGAGCGCTTAAAGGCAGCTGTGCTGTTCACATGCTGCACTGCTGCAAATCTGTTTCCCCGATGTTTGAATCAATAATGCGTGTTAAGGCAGAATCACTGCAGCGTGAGCGGCACTGTGGCCAAACACAAGCAGGATGACACCCCTGCCAAGTAGTGCCTGAAATTTCCCCATCTTCATACTAATAAAGGAGTACATATCTTATCTTAAAAGCATATTTCACATTTACTCTGATTAACTGCCATCACAGCTGTCAGAGAGCAGCAGGTGTTCATCTGCAGCCTCTGATCGAATCGTAAACCATCTAAACGTTGTCAGCGTGAGCGTAACTTTATGCAAATTGGTGTTAATATTAGTAAAAAAAATTGTGTTGGCACACTGCACACTGTAATTGATGTGGCTTTGATGTGAAACTGATTTCCCTTTACACTCTTGTCCTTTTATAGCAGCATGTACATAAAGAAACAAACAGTCACAATGTCTTTTTATATATAAGCTGTGACACGGATCATGTTATGAACCAGAGAATACAGAGGAAGATGATAGTTTACAATGAGGATAGCTGGGTGTTTTTGTGCCTGGAGGCTCGGGCTGCAGCCAGAACACTCTTTGAGTCAGAGTGCGCTAAAAGTTTATTTTCCTGTTTTAAAAGAAATAAATCCAGGTTCAGTAGGTCATGGTTGAGCTTACCACCCTTGCCTTAGTTTGGAGCCAGGAAAAAGCCTGTGTACCCATGTCACTGTGAGCCTTTATGTGTGCTTTTGTATACATACGGAGGCCAGGATGAGTGTGTGGCATCGATTGGTTAAAAGTTCAAAGCTTCACATCAATGCTAATCTTTGTTTCACAGCTGGAGTTGAGTCTAAACACAGACAGAGATATAGTGTACACACATACAAGCACACACATTTGTATGAATGCAGCCTTAATAAAGGAGACATTTATTTGCATGATTGATCTCCATGTTGTTTTTGCTTGCTTTGGTTGCTATTGGCAGTCACACCTTTTGTCCTGTGACCTGTTGATCATGTGAAAACTGAGAAAAACATGTTGTCATGATAGTTTTCCCAACAGCTTCCTTTGTTTAAATTTCATGACAGCACTGACAACAAGCTTTCTGCTTTATCCCAGACATTGATATTAAATAGTCATTAAATTGTGGTGCCCTGCAGCATCAGCAGATGTGTGTACTGTTCAGTGACAATAAAACATCACATCTCTGTTGGGAACAATTTACTTAAAAAACCCATTTTCCTCCCTGAGAGACATTTTGACACAAATTTCCAAATGAATAAAAACAAGTTCAAGAATTCTTTATTGTCATTTTGCATACTCATAACTAAATTTCCTTTGGTTCATCTCGGCATAGAAGGCACTCATTAAAAGACAAACACACTATAAATAATAGAAAAAAATATATTAAAAAGATATTAAAATGTGTTTATTTAAACTTTCCCCTGCTGCACTTCATTTTAATGGAAGACATTAACACACCTTACAGTTATCCTCTGTTTGTGAGCATTTGTTTGTTTGCCTTTACACCATTCTCTCTTTAAATTGGCAGCTTTGTTTAAGCTTCACTAGCATTCAGATTAGAGCCCTGTGTGTGTGTGTGTGTGTATGTGTACCCTGTGAGCTGTGCCAGCTGAATGCGTAGTAAACACCCCTACACTGTCCTTGTTTGACAGAGGTTAGAGAGAGATGCCAGGAACAGACCTCCCCACTTGTGTGTGTGTGTGTGTGTGTGTATACTTGCATGCTTGCTGTGTTTGTCTGTCTGTGCGGGTGTGTATTTGTAACAGGATTAGAATCACAGGCGAGTTTCTGAAACATTTCAGCCTTTAGATGATTGAATTCCCGCCCTCGGTGTCTTTGAGTGGTGAAGCGTCTCCTGTGGTGCTGACCTCCATTTACCTCCTAATTCATATTCTTCATCCTCCCTCTGACTCTTTTTTACTCAGTCTCTTTGACAGCCTTTACACCTGCATTAACATAAGTGCCAGATGCTTGATTTATACTGGGATAGACCAAAAACATGTCAGATGGAGGCGTGAATTCACCCCAAAACACAATGACTTGATCGACGCGTTAGGCTCTTGAGCTAAATGTGCAGACCTCGTGGTTTTCTGATTTGTAAGATGAAGAAGTCGCTAATTTTCTGATGTTGCCGAGACGTAACCGAGTCTCGCTTTGTGTATCTTAAGCTGTCTGAGCATTCATACATCCGCTGCGATCCACTGATAAAGCCATTTTGTGTCACACTCAGCATGTGTGGGTGCCCTGACGCCTGACTGACCTGAATTTACCTCTTGAACATCACAGGCCTGGAGCAGTGGTGGAAAAAATCCTGGCCACACACCAAATCCAGCTTGACATATATCACACCAGATCTGAGTGCTAGCAGTCTCCATTGTATTTTAACCGGTCCGTTGGCTGGTTAATGAGTAAGCCTGCTGTGAACCTCAGGCCTGATCACTGCTCTGCCTTTACCTCGTTGTCTTGTGGTGTTTACTGGTGTTTACCAAACTCATATTTTTTATTTATTTATTTTTCCTTCGCCCTTCCCTCACAGTTTGCCTTTCTTTCTGTCTTCCTTTCTTCGCTCCTCTCTGCCATTCAGGCCACCGCATCGCCACATCCAATCAGTCGCTGCCCAAACAGCAAACTCTCTTTGGTAAACTACCGCGCGTCTGCCAAGCACTGTGGGGTGGTCAAGATGTTCCTTTGATGGTGTGTTGTTTTTTGTGGACTCCTGCCTTAATGATGCCATCCAGGGCTTCAACTTGGCTGGAAACTGACTGGTTCAATCATGTCCCGGCCTTAGAATAGCTGCTTTGACGGCCTGTGCCAAACTCTGACCAAACTGTGCCTATTCATGATTGGGGCTTTGAGCTGCACCACAAGGAGTGGTTCTAGGCAGTCCGCTGCTGGCTAGGGGACTGGATGGACATTGGAGCACAGCCAAAGCCTAATTAATGATGGTGTGTTAAAAGAGATGAAAGCCAAGCAAATCCTTTGGTTAGCTAAGCAGTCAGATTCATTCAGTTGCCTTTTTAAGCCCATGTTGCCAAACTACTGTTGTTGTTGTTGTTGTTGTTGTTGTAGTTGTTGCTGTTGTCTGCATCACCACATCATGCGGTTACGTAACACAGCTTCTGTGGTTGCAATCCAGGGTGCAATCACTGAAAATCCACTTCAAATATAGTTGTTTACAGCTTCCAGGAAAACAACCAGTACTTAGTATGAAGTGCATGATCCCATCGCTGTTTAATTTAGTCATCCATGCCATCTCATTGGTCTCTTAAATTAGCAGTTACTGTGAAGTATGTATTTATTTGGTACATTTATTCCTTTGATCCAAACATGCACTTACCATTGTGAAGGCTGAAGGCTGCAGCTCGCCACATGACCGTGTGGATGTGCAGATGAAACTGCTGCGTTAACAGACTAATATAATAAAACAGTATGACCTGTTGAATCATTTAGGGACACAGCTTATACAGCTTATAACAGAATAACACAACCTTCATTAATAAGGTCACAATGCAGTTACACAAGTAAATGGTATAATGTAATGGTGCTAAATTTGAGTGTGAATGGTCAGACAGTTTCCATGTAGCTGCCCGGCCGTAGGATCTGTGTGTTTTGACCTGGTGACCCTGGGCTTGTCTCCCTTTTGGCAGTCGTGCCGTCTGTCTGTCTGTCAGCACAGTTGAGTGCTTCATGGGCAATCGGTCACTGTGGCACTGAGTCAAAAGGATAATATGGGCCGAGGCATTCAGGGGTCAGCGCATTACGCCGGTGGTGACTGCATTTACTGCGCACTCAGAGTACTACCTGTAAAATAGCACTACTCCTCTGTTAGTGGAGAGCGTCTGCACTTTCTGTGCTGCCTCTGTTTTTCCCATTTGCTGTTATTACTGTGCTAAAGTACAGAGAGGAAGAGGAAGAGTAATATGAAATGTGGTTCAGCAAATATTGTTTATCTTTTTTTTGGTTTGGTGGTAAATATTTGCTCTGAATATGTGAGTTCTCAGTTCTTCTAGTGTGGTTTTCTTTTTTCTTTTTTTTTCTCTTTGTGTATGTTCTGTACAGTTTCCTGTTTGCTCTAGAAACGTGTTGTCGTCATTAGCTGCAGCTTCAAAAACTAACAGTGTGACACTCTTCCTGCTTACTTCTCTGACCTTTACAGAAACACTATGTCCTGAAACAACAATTAGCCCAGCATCTGCCTGAATACAGTGTTAACGTCTCATATTAGTTGTGTGCATTTATAGACTGTTCCAGTTCCAGAGCAGATGCATCTGTTTTCTTCATCTCACAACTCAATTAAAACAGTGACGGTAAATAATACTGTGATACTATCAACACCTGTTTCGATTTAAGTAATGAATAAGCTCTGTAGTTTACACAGCAGTACAAGTGGATTTTTTTCAAGCCACCTCATTACAGCTGTCACTTTCACACACTGAACATTCGGTCCCCATGTTTTCCATTTACATATGAAGTCTTAAGTCACAGGCTGTAATTCAAGGTTTCCTGTTTCACACCAGCAGTGGCGTCTGTCAGCAGCATACATGCTGATGTAGGTGTGTTTTAAAAGACAAATATTGGAAGTAGTGTGTCACACATGCTTAAATGAATCCAAATAATTGTGTTTAAAGAGGCTTCTTCACATTCGACAGTTTGAACAGAGCCACTCAGAGCAGCTGCCTGCCATTAGGAGAGAGACTCTGCCTGTGCTGTGAGCTGAAAACATCATGATAAAAAAGGAAAAGGATTTGTTGATGAACTCGGACATAAATTCACATTGACCCACCATCAATGTATTTTAAGTCACTCATGGTATTTTCAGTGTGGTGCTGTTGTTTACAGTTCTGTTATGTTCTTTTTTTTTTGTCATTTGCTGTAATATCCGGATGTGTGCCACTACTGTTGTTCAATAACAGCAGTGGATGGCTCATACTATGACAACGCCAGAGATTTTTTTTAAAGATGTAGACATTTTTATTGTTTGTCTGGAGGTCGATTTATAACACAACATGGGCACAAAAGGTTTTTATTACAGCTCTGACATTTCTGGAAATATGTTTTATTATGGCCAAAGGGGTCAGATTTTTGGCATTTGAGCGAGGCGGCCTCCTCTGTATCCACCACTCTCTATAAACACTGTGCCTAATCCATTCTGCACCACCGTGCTGCTCCTCCGGCAGTCTTCATCGGTTGCAGCATGAATAAGGCAAAAAGGCACTTTAATGTCCAACACCCATTACATCAGCCACATAAAGAGGCAGCAGACATGGCAGGCCATATCTGCGTGCTCAGCTGAGGAGATGTATGTTTCATGTAAACTGAAATGGAAGTAATTGGAGCTCACATGAGAGCTCCCTCACCTAGTTTTCAAATCTAACTTTGTTGTACTGCTGATGAGAGCACTTTATTCTCACGTCACACTTCTAATGCCATGCTGCATTGTGGGATATAACATCCAAGGTGGTGTGAGCTAGCATTCACTTTGGATGAAGTCAAGTTATCTCAACGTGTCAGAAAGAATGATAAGAGTAATAATGCTTTCTTTTTTGTCACGACTTTATTTTCCCTGTTCCTTTTTTTCCCCAAAGAACTCAACTCAAGAAACACACAATTTTGAAGGGATAAATAATTAAATAGTAAAAGCCATATAGCAATGCCATGATGCCATGAGTAAGCAAACAAAGATTTAAAAAGATTAACTCATCTAATTTGAGACTTTTCTGCATGTTATTCCACTGGTGTGAAATGTAAAATGTTGACGTTCCACTCACTGTGCTAACGCAGTGCTTATAAATTGCCTGTTAGTCTTGGGAGTTGGGACACAGTTCAGTGTGTGAAGCTGAGCCACTGTACAGTTATTAAGACCTGCTGGATAGCCAAGAAATTAGCCTTATTTTTATCTCCAACAACTGGTACTTGATGAAAGTTACTGTCAACACAAGTCAACAAACAGAAAGAAACATGATGAAATTTGACAGGAATTAAATACAAATTGTTCTTTTATTCTTCTTCTTTTTTGATTATCAAACTATTTCTCCTCTTTAATCTCTCCAATTATCATTTTCTGCTTTGTCAGCTATTAATAGCTTTGTGTTTCCTTCTGTGTAACACAGACGGTGTGAAGAGAGTGAGGGTCACTACACTGTGTGACACCATGTGTCAGGACTGGTGCATATTTTTACTTTGACTGAACCCAGATCAGATTCTATCAAGTGATACTTGTGGTTTTAATTTTGAAGGCGTGACCCCTCGATTAAATCTAGTTTGAAACTTTCTGTTTGCTCCTGTTTTAATGGTTTCAAAGAGTTCATAATACAAGTTTTGTGCTTCTGCATTAGCAACAGTCGTAGTGGAAACCATTTAGTTTTTTTCAGTTGAATGTCCGTCAGTCCTCTTCAAATTTGGCACAAACATTAACTTGGATTCAGGGATGAACAGATTGGAGTCTGGTGGTTAACAGTTAAAGTTTAAGGTCACGGTGACTTCACAGAACATGAATTTGACTTTGAATTTGGTAAAAATGTTGGGTTTTGTTTAACATTGAACCTTTCTTATTTGGCTTATATCTGTTTCTCTCCTTCTTTCTTTGCTCCATCCTCTTTTCCAGTCATCCTGACAGACGAGGAGGTTCAGAGGAAGAAAGAAATGATACTGAAGAGGAAGGAGGAGGAGGCGGCCCGGGAGGCGATGAGGCCACGGCTGAACGATGAGCAGGCACGGATTATTTCCTGCCTGGTGGAAGCTCACCACAAGACCTACGATGCCTCCTATTCTGATTTCTCTCGCTTCAGGGTCAGTTCATTCACTAGTTTCTTTCCTTCATTGACCAAAACCACAATCACATTATCACTGATGCAGCCTAAATTACTTTGCTCCCCACCATGAAGTTGGGTGAAGCAGATCATGGTGTCATGCAGAAAGAGGGTGAGATTTCCTGAAGAACAGCTTTTTGACATAATACTATATTTCCTATGGAGCCCCTAAAGGGACATGGGGGAAAAAATAAAAAATTAAACTTTCATTTCAGAAAGTTTCAGGTGTGCACCCAAAACGTTTAATTTTTTATTTTTTCCCCCATGTCCCTTTAGGGGCTCCGTAATTTCCAACAAGAGCAAAGTGATTTTTTTTTTTTTAAATCAAGTTCACAGCTTGACATTATAGAAACTAAATCTGATGAAGAAAAATAAATAAATAAATAAAATGTCAATACATTGTTAGGGTGTTGTTTCATATTGGATTTGCAGAACCAACAGTAATAAGCATGAAACAACATGAATTCAGTGACTCACTAAAGAACCTGTTAAAGGCTTTTGGGATATAGGATATGGCCAAATACTGCTACAGGCTGTCTCTTCAAGAGGTTATTTGAAATATTAAATAATATTATTAGTAAATGTATTTAAGTGTTGTGGTAAATGATTCAAGGAGGGTACATTTATAGGTAAAAGCATCAGGAAATGCTATCACTACGTCATTTCTGAAATAATTTACTTGTGAATGATAATTAGCCCTCAGCTTGTGTGAAAACACAACGACAACATAAAGCTTTAATATAACTCTCGAGGAAACAGCCACACCTGCAGTACATTTTTTTTCTTAGTGAAACACAGATTGTAAATACACATCACATAAACACACAAGCAGCTGTTTTACTGGCTGATGTGGTGACAGCCAGTGTCAACAGGTTATAGAGATGTTGAGGGCTAAGAAGCTAAAATTGAGTGCGATGGAGTTGACTGTGGTGATTTATGTTCTCCAGTGTTTGTATCAGCTAAGATCACAGGACTCACACACAGACACACACACATACACAAGGTAGTGGTGACAGTCAGATTTATTATGGTCAACATGTGTATGGCACATAATGTGGAGTAAAATGAGAGTACTGGGTATGAAAGTGAAGTCAGTCAGAACCTCTCCTGTGATGCCAAGATAGCTGTAAATAACATCTCTAACCACAGTCATATTTCAGAGCAGCGCGTTGACTAACACACACCCGTGTGTGTTTTCAGTTTGCTTGACACCAGTAACACGAGTCAACAAAGGCGTTTATCCGACCAACAGTGGTGTCGTATTTTCTTCCTCCGCACCACCACTCGATACTCTGAGACAACGTCCTCTCTGTGGACTACAACAAACAACTGGGTCGTTGGAGAAAATGAGATGCAGGACACAGATTGGATGGAACGAGAAAGTCTCGAAACACTTCTCCCTGTCTTGGTGATTTATTAGCGTCAAGTGTGATCTTGTCGCATGCTGCACACAAGACAGCCACAACCACACTCCCCTTGGGTAGTAAATACCAGAGTTTTTCAGTCGTGAATGTCACTTTGAAATGCATGTGAACCCTGCAAGATATAGTGCCTGGTTAATGCTAAAAATATATTGAGCAACAACTTCTGATCAGAGTAGAAAATACAGAAGTGTGCTTCAAAGATGAAGTAGGAATGGACTCCAGGAGGACAGAGCAGTGGCAATGAACTGACCTGTGTGTATAATAGTTTTTTGGAGGACTCTCCACACTGGTCTTTGAGTAAACATTTGAAATAAGCCAACACACATATGGATCAGACTGTACTCCCTTTACATACACTTACGTTTGTTTGCAGCATCAGGTTTTTTAACACAGAAACACTCTTTTCTTTTATGTGGCTTGCCAAATACAAAGTCTGTTCCATGTTGTTTTACTTCACATTTAGTATCTGTTTGTTTACATGTTTTATTTTTTTCTTGTCAATCGCTTTCTTTGATTTTTAAAAGTCAAAGCTTCTGCCTTTACTTATTTTTCTTCTTGTGCTAGTACAGCTTCTTGCTCTTTTTCAGCTCCTTCTTCTTCAGCTTCAGCTTCCTCATCTGTTTCTTTTCCTGCTGCTTCTTGACGTTCTTGTTCTTCCTCTTCAAGCATTTTCCTCTTCTTTTGTTTCTTCTTCCTCCGCTTCCTCTTTAGGTTCTTGTTCTCCCTCTTCAGCTTGTACTTCCTCTGCTACTTCCACTGTGACCAACCCTAACCTGATAGCTAGGAAACCCTGCTTCTGTGATTGTTTGCATGTGATTCTTAACTCCAGGTGTCACCATAGAGCAGGAGGAGGCAGAGCCCAGCAGTGCACTGAGATGTAAATATATTACAGTGAGGATTTCAATATTTGCATCTCTCTGTGCCTCTACAGCCTCCAGTGCGTGAAGGCCCAGTAACACGCAGTGCCAGCAGAGCCGCCTCCCTTCACTCTCTTTCTGATGCCTCCTCTGACTCATTCAACCACTCTCCTGGTAAGACACTCCTCCTGTGTTTGATTACTCTGGTGGTTCAGGGTTAGCGTTAGCAAAGATACAGGCCTGAAGAAATCTGCTGAGTTAAAAATACCAGTGAGCAGTAACTCTGTGCCCACTGTCTGCCTCGGCTTCTCGCTGTGTGTTAGTGTGCCAGAGACGGCCCATTCAACATCTGTGTTTCCACCCCATCTTGTTCACTTGAGAAACAAGCAACCATAGTTGATCTGCTCCTCACACTTCATCTTTGTTTTCATTGTTGAGACATTTGTGTATTTATCCATCCATTGTATTAGCCTACTTTGTCCTTATTCCTGCTCCATATACAGTAGCTATTAAAAAAGTTGTCAGTAAGAGTCAGATATCAAACTCAATGCAATTCTAAAGCAAAAATGATAAAAACATGATTAATAATAAAAACATTTTATTTATATTTAATGTTGTTTAATATTAATTTCTGTGTGTTCAAAATGTAGTAATCACCTCCTTTCTCTGCCCATCACCTCTCCTTCCTTCCCTCCTCTGCCCACGTCTCCTTGTTCCCTTCGTCAAACAGAGTCAATGGACACCAAGATGAACTTAAGCAACTTGTTAATGATGTACCAGGATGGTGCCAGCAGTCCAGACTCCAGTGAGGAGGACACCAAGCTGTCCATGCTGCCCCACCTGGCTGACCTGGTCTCCTACAGCATCCAGAAGGTCATCGGTTTTGCCAAGATGATTCCAGGCTTCAGGTACAAACAACACACACTACAATGATCAAGCAGAGGTTCCCATGGGTCCTTAAGTACATAAAGTACATTTTTATAGGTATTAAATTGTAGATAGGGTGTGTAATAAATGGCCATTTCTACAAAGGTTAAAGGTTACCTGCTGTTTCAGGGGTTCAGTTCTTATCAGCCTGGAAAGTTTTCTTCTCTACCTCTATTTTAAACTGATGTTTACAAGAGAACAAAAACAGAAGTCTGAGTAAAAGAGATCATTTCCACATGGGTTGGTTTTTATTTTCATTTCTCAAAGTCTTGAAAAAGCATTGCTCTGTACTCAGTATAGTGTAGCAGTACACATTATTCTCTGGGATAGTGTTTTTTTCCCTTGACAAGGAGTCACCACGGTAAGAAGTTTTAATTTGATTAATCAAATTATTGCTTATTAATCATTCAAACAATATGATGTTGCCTTAACTTATGTTCACATTGTTATTATGCTATGTTATCTAATTTAACTGATTCAATCAAATTTGATTCATATCTGAAATGACAGTAGAATAAATATAATGGAGTTTTGACAAACAATTAATCATTTGAGTCATTGATCAAATCAAATTACCAAATATTTGTTGCATCTGGCTTCTAAGATGTAAGGATTTTATATGTCTTAAATAGTGCTGTGTGGTCACTTTAGGTGAGTAACTTTTTGTTATGCAGATTAATCAATAAATACATTTTGGCCAGAATTAGCAAATATTTTTATTAATTGTTGGCCAACCTCAGGGACACAGCAGACTTCTGAAGCTGACCTGCAGGTCAGCAGGAACACCTCTGATTGGCTCCAATCCTCCGGTGTCATCTACCAGCCACCTTGAAAATTCAACAATGTTACCCCGACAGCTTCCTGTTTCACTCAGGCCTAGTAATAATTTGTTGACTGGTAAAATTCTGCTGCATCCAACCAGTGGCTTCTCCACACATTGATGCTAACAGCCTGAATGAGCTCCCCGCCCACACGCAGAGCACAGTGATTTGCTGCCCACATGTATGCGGTGTATTATTGGGTGAGATGCTATTATCGCTCCCAAACAAACAAGCTCCTCCAAGAAAACGCTGGAACAAGCTGTAGCTTTATAAATACATGCTGAGCGGAGAGATAAGTTTCTAAATGAATGCACATGCACACACCATGTAATAAAAGACCAGAAGTGACACATCTGCTGTATGGACATACATTATGCATACGTGAGTGTTTGCAAACAGAAATGGAAACAGATGATGTGCAGACAGTGCTGTATTCATATGCAGTTATTCTGCTGCTGACCTTGCTGCAGTGAATCATGGGTATATGGGTGAGCTGTGTGTAGAAGGATTTTTTGTTTACCTTGAAGATGCGGCAGATACATAACATAGAGGTTGTTGCAGCAGATGAATCGATGACAGATTCATACATTTCTAGCCTGATGCAGCAGATTAAGTCATGTGTCTGGGCCTTAATGTTAGATGCACATGTTCAGCTGAATGTATGATTTCGTCTGTATGCGCTCTTTGGAGTTCCTTCACACTCGTTGCACTGTGGTGCAAATTTACCTCATATTTTCCTCAAAGAAACACAGGAAAAAAGATGGCTGGTCATTCTGTCGCATGGAATCAGTGAACAGGATGACAAAATCTTTTTTATTTCATCATCTGAAGGGCAAAAGTTGTACCAGTGGCTTTCAGGGTGTGGGGACACATGTACTGCAGCACTGTACAGTAATTATTTGAGGCCTGAGGGAGGGGTCTGCTAATGACACAAGTGTGTGTGTGTGTGTGTTTGTGTGTGGGCCTGCTTTTATAGCCACACATAGCTTTGGGTTGGACACGCTGTTGCTACAGTAACTATATAATACATTCAGCGTGCATGCTGTGCTTATTAGCCTCCCTCCCTCACACACTCACACACAGAGACTCACAAGTAGAGGTGGTTAAGTACAACTTTCTGACAGACAAATACCTGTTTTCTGTTAAATGGATCTTGTAGGATAGAGCGTGTGTGTGTGTGTGTGTCCTTTACAGTGGTCGTTTGCTGTGGCTGCACACACACACACCCACATACAGACTTACTCCATGTGTGCGACAGTTTGGATACATGGAAAATCCAGCTGTTTCTCTGGTTTTTCCTCTGGTCTCTGTCTGCTGGTCTCTGTCTGCTCCATGTCTGTCTCTATGCAGTTAAGCCCAGCAATGATAGCAACTGTTTACTCTAAGCTTTGTATTTTTTCTGCTGTCTGAATTTATTCTTACACAAAACTTTAGCAGCTTTATGTTTTTTGCATATTCATTGTCACTAAGGGATCTTTTTTTTGCTATCACTACATGTAATATTGGCATTAAGAGCTATTTCAGCATAATCTAGTTCATACCGCATCTGTGACTGTGTGTGTGTTCCAGAGAGCTGACAGCAGAGGACCAGATTGCTCTGTTGAAGTCAAGTGCCATCGAGATCATCATGCTGCGGTCCAACCAGTCATTCAGTCTGGAGGACATGTCCTGGAGCTGTGGAGGACCCGACTTCAAATACTGCATCAATGACGTTACAAAGGGTTGGTTTCATTTCACACCATCACAGTCAAGGAATAGGATCAGTGGCTCAGATATGCTCACCTGCTCACTCGCAGCGTGATGGCTTTGATTATTGATCACACATCCTGTAGATTTGCTCCTCCCTGAGAGCTTAACACACTGCAACTATAAAAAATACACACAAGGATACAGATGTGCTGTGAATTCAGAAAACACCTTCATCAATTTCACGACACACACTGGGAAAAAAATCACCACACACACAAATAAACAAACCTGCAGCCATTCAGTCCTTCAAAACAGAAGTGATTCCAAGGGGAATTAAAAAGTTATGAACTTGTAGGACTTCTTGTTGTCTTCTGAAATTTAAAGCATTAAATTAAAAAGGGAGTTCCAGCAAGTTAATCATTTAAATTCCAATAGCGAGGGAGTGTGAGAGACAGAGAAAGGATGTTATGGTATAAAGAGCTACTGGTTGGAGTGGAACTCAGCTGTGGTTTTGCCTTCTCCTGAAAACCTACCCTCACACATCTGTCTGCAGGTGTGTAATATTTTTTGCCAAGCATGTGTTGCTAAATCGATGGTGGTGTTATCTGATTTTGCAGCAGGTTTGTGTATTGTGTTGCAGTACATTGTGCTCTTAGGGCCACTGCAGTGACATCAACCACTGCACTTGATGAAATGTAACCGTACACACAACAACTGACTCTCATGGAGAGAAATATGTTCATTGTAGCAGCTGTTTACACAGCTGTGATTATGTTTTTCCCACCTTATATAACGGAGCCTTACAAGGATCATTCCCAAACAGTTTTTCTATGCACACTTGCACATTACTATGAGGTTTTGACTTCAGGTATTTTCATGGAAGCAATAAAGTGGCCACAAACACACACTTTCATATGCAGGACAGGAAGTGATGTCCTCTGTCCACAGTTTATTAACAGAGAGTGAGAGAGCGCAGGGATTCTCCAGTAAAGCTCATTGCTGTATGAAGTGTGTTTTCATTCAGAACTCAATCAGAAAGCACAATATATGTTTCCATGCCTTTGCGCAAGAGGATGTAACCGATTCTTTGCGTCAACCTCTGTAGCGGGTCACACTCTGGAGCTGTTGGAGCCGTTGGTGAAGTTCCAGGTTGGACTGAAGAAACTCAACCTGCACGAAGAGGAACACGTGCTGCTCATGGCTATCTGCCTGCTCTCCCCAGGTAACACTTGTGTTGTGTGTGTGTTTGGCTGTTGATGTTGTGAGTGTTTTTCCAGCAATTTTTGAGATAGTTGCAAGGTGAACTGTCTACTAACAACACCAATTCATCAGAACAGCACTGTTCAGAGCTGTATTATTTTTGAGGTTTCAATGACACTTTGAAAACCAGAGAATGATCATCATCACTGAATGAGGCCATCAAGCAGCAAGGCTAGTTCAGGATTACATGATGCAGCCTCATTTTTGTCTAAACATTTCCAAGGCTGTTGTTTGTAGCCTTCCTCCTCAAGACTTGAGGACTGCTGTCAAAGCAATGAAAACTTTGTATATAAATGAAATGAAGCAGAGTTTCTTTGATGCAGTTTGTGTGAATCATCAGAGCACTGAATATACAGCCAAAAAAATAAAAAATAAAGCTGAGTCAGTGTGCGAAAATGGTACGTTATTATAAAAATCCTACCATTTAATTTATTTGTCTTAAGGGGAATCTTAAGAAGACGTTTAGCAGTGAACATTTCCACGGACCTCATCCTTCTTCGCCCTCTGCTTCTTCCCAACTCTTCTTGGTTGTCTTGCTCCTCCTTCCCACCGTCTCTGTTCTCTCATGGCAGATCGTCCAGGTGTTCAAGACCATGCCCGCATCGAGCAGCTGCAGGACCGTCTGTCCGAGGCACTGCAGGCGTACATCCGGGTCAACCACCCAGGTGGACGCCTCCTCTACGCCAAGATGATCCAGAAACTGGCTGACCTGCGCAGCCTGAACGAGGAGCACTCCAAGCAGTACCGTTCGCTGTCCTTCCAGCCCGAGCACAGCATGCAGCTCACCCCCCTGGTCCTGGAAGTGTTTGGCAGTGAGGTGTCATAGCAGAGAAGGCAAGCACATAAACATATACACCCTCATCACACACAGGATGATTAACCAACCCTTACCGCCTTCCCGCCCCCAGCAGAACACCCCAGCCTTGATACATCCCTGGACATGTGGGAGAAAGATTAATATTCAATTAGGTAGACAGTAACCTTCACCTCCTCCATCATCAGCCCATCCTTCTTCTCTTCCTCCTGACTGTTAGGAGCAAGACTCAGATCAGGGTTCGGGACACCTGAATATGCTGTGGATGTCTGCAGCATTGGGACAGGGTTCGCAAACACAGTACCGAATTACATTTCATTAGGTCACGTGGATATCTTGACTCACAGACATCTGGAGCAGCTGGACATCCTGATCCTCTCCACAATCCACAAACTCCAGATTTGCCTTTTCTCATCACCACCTTCCCTCAGACATCACTTCTAGATTCCTGCCATTATTTTTATTTCTAACAGCGGGGACAGCTCAGTGGATGTGACGTCACATCTGTTTTTACCGTCATCCTCATAACATTGCTTCATGTTCACATCATCGTGACGATGGACAGGAATAGATACACAGATTTACAGTGATTTTCCATGCTGGCACTCGTGAGGTACCGATAAACTGCTTAGCCATGTTATTTCACTAGTGTTAGTTAGCTATAAATTGTTGTTTGTTTGACAGCAAATACATCCAAATATATGAAACATCGACATGGCCAGCCACAGGCAAGCATACAGTAATGTCGTGAAAATTATACTTGGTTCACTAGTTTAAAAATACTTGGTGAAGACGGGAGTGTAGCAGGTGTGTTTTCCTGCTAAGCCCTGTGTATCTGTGTAGGCGAGGTCTCAGATGGTCCGATGAAGTGAAGAAAGGAATTTGAAGTAAGAATGTTTCAGCGTGGGAATGGCGGGAAAGGAAAGGTGAGATTGGGAGGAATTTGCGAAGGAGATTGGGTAGACGGAGGGAGATGCTACGGCTGGAATTCCTTGTTCGCAAGACAAAAAGGAATTTCACAAAACAAGAATGTATGTATAATGCTATATAAATATAAATGATACGTATAAGCTGATATATATAAATATATATATAAAGAAATATTTAAGAGAGCAAACGGTTGCCTCCAAGGAGGCAAGTTCTGAGTGTTGTATAATGTAGAGGATTCGAATGCCCTCCTCAGTCGAGTGTGTATGTGTAACTTTCAAAAGACAAAAGTATACACGCATAAAGAAAGCGCTGAGAAGTGTGCAAGGAGTCCTTCTATTTTTGTGATGTGTGTACAGTATATGAGAATATTGATGGACCACAAGGGGGTGTATGTACAGGCTCTGACTGAGGGTTTAGCGCAGGGAAGCACTTCACTGTTGGATTTTTGTCGTTATTGGACCTGTGAAGTTTGTAGACTGACATACGCAAACACAACGTCATATTTCGTGGATAGTGACTATCCAAAAAAAAAAAAGAAAAAAAAAATTGTCCGGCTGGTTAGATTGCTGCTAAGACAGTTAGAGCTAGATAGTTGGCTAGAAACCAACTACCGGCTGTTGCCTCAGGGAAAAGTTTGTCTGATGATATTGTGTACTTGGTGTTTACGGTGTGTGTGGCGTAAGCTTACAATCATGAGACGGAGATTGTTTTTGAAGCTCTAGGCATCACTGTGATTTCTAATCATACTAAATAACAGCATAAGTAAGCTAAAAGTGAAACTTTTTAAAATGGATTACTACAATATTTTCATTCCTAAGCTTCTGTTCCAAAAAATACAAGAAACAACGACAAAAAAAATCTTTACGAAACAGTTTGCATTTCGGATCATTACAGTCAAAGTGGACATACCAATTAAGTGGCAACATTTGAGAACACCGAGACATCTGTGTTGAAAACATTGCTTGATTAATATCAGCCTTAAGTTCAGTTTGTTTTTCTTTCTTCAGGGCAAAGTGAATATTTTACAAACGGTAGCAATATACAGTAGTTGAAAAATGTATAGCCTGTATAGTGTTTTTTGGAATGAAATCCCTCAGATGCTCTTAACAGCAGGACAGAGTTGTAAAAACATGAGAAAGAAGAACTTTTTTTATATTCAGTATAAAATCAAGCCTCATGCCGTTTTGTCACATTTATATCATTTCAACACCAGCTGCATAAGCGAGGTTTAGGATGTTACTTTTCAACATCACTACATATCATATCACGTTTCTGTTGACACGGTGCATGCTCTCCCCTCACACAGGCCTGGATCACCCCCTTGTGGACAAACTTTGTAAATACCACTTGCTAAGTCTGTACATAGTTAGAGATTAATGTAGGAAAAATACTAAGAGAATTCAATTGTTGATGGCAAGATGCTCTGGAAATACAGCACTATATGCAATTAGGAGATGGACTCTTACGTTGTATTTAACTAGAACACACAGAGGTGGCAATCCTGGTCAAAGAGACTGAGTTGTTTCAGGGAGCACTGATGAAAACTGTCGGGTTTGGGTTTGACCAGTACGGCTTTTTGCGAGCTTATACTTTTGGAAGTGGAAGTGCTGGGAGCCAATATTCATAAACTCAAATTAGAATAATCAGTGAAACACACAGAGCAGGTTTCAGAGATCAAGGAATACAATCTGGCCAATATACAGTACGGTAGTCCCCAGTGAAGGGCCAGCATTGGTCCAGCCCTGTTTTGGATGATGAGCTCTTACTGAAATGAACATTAGTGCAGTGATGGGACTCAGAAACCTAATGTGTTGTATAATTGCGAAGGCTTCACGTGTCTGAACATTCCCAGCGGTGGCTGTTGTGTTGAGCATTCCAACTGGCTGAGTCTGAACGCACGTAAACATCAAGTGTGAACATCCTTAACTCTCCGGCAGCTTTTCTGAGTGTGAGAGCACCTGCCAACTCAGTATGTCTCCACAGGAAGTGTCCCCTCTGTCTGTTCCAGGCTTATGGATGTACATCTTTTCTCTCTCTCTCTTTCTCTCTCTCTCTCTCTCTCTCTCTCTCTCTCTCTCTCTCTCTCTCTCTCTCTCTCTCTCTCTCTCTCTCTCTCTCTCTCTCTCTCTCTCTCTCTCTCTCTCTCTGAAGTCAATCGATAAGCTTTTGACAATTATACAGTATATCCATAATATTTTCATTTTGGTGAAAAACTTTCCTGTTTTTCTTTTGTTTTGTTTTTTTTCAAGATTGTCAATTGTAATGTGTGTCAGTTTGCTGTCTAGCTAGCGCTTGGCTTGCTGCACCGGGACGTCATTTTAATGAAGCAGAGATGAGCAAAGTGGACTCCTGGAGCCTTTTCCAATTGCAAATGAACAAGTTACCCCTTCCCCTGATTCCAACTGAGTGTATATGGAAAAGCCCTCCTTAACCATTGATGTGCCTCCACCTTGTTTGGACAAGGGAGGGACACTGGCACTTGCTCCCTTTCCTTTTTCCTGATGGCGTAACAAAGACTTGTCATTGCAGCCATGTATCTGTAGCCACACAGTGGAGCTACGTCTTTGTTAAAGGAAAGGCAGTCCCCAGCTCTGTATAACAAAAAACCCACATCTACTTTTCCAGAAGCAGGATGTCAAACACAAGTCAAGTGTGCATAAACTAACACTGCCTCAACTGACTGACACAGGATTTAGCCAGTGGCAAACTGTCACAGCAACAGCATGGGCGTGCCTCTACATTCGTCACCCTCCCATCTAACTGCCTCTTCTTCTGCAATAGCAAATTACAGCAGGATTACTCTTCATAGCTTTAACTCGGCAGCCAATCCGCCTCTGCTTCTCTTTGGATAAACTGTGGCGCACCAAGGGCTGATGGGAGTCTGAGATTTAGTGAAAACAGGCTGCTGTGGGATTGGACATGTAATGACATGCAATGATGATGCAGAAAGAGCCGGCTCCTTTTTGACCCGGGAAAACCGTTTTTGAATTGGGCGTCCAGACGACTGTGTAGAGTTTGTAGAGCGCAGGAGATACAAGTATTTTTAAAACGAGAATCGCCACAGGCAGATGTAGTGACATGACGCTGTACAGGCAGAGTGTGCAGTGACTGACTGAGATGTCGCCTCCTTAACCCAAAGCGTGACATTACCTTTCTCACTACTCTGTGTCTCGCATCGCAGCTCTTGGAATTTTTAAAGAATAGTTGTTGAATGACATATATACATATATATAAAAGTGGACTTTTTACATACAACATCAACATCTACATCATCTGTTTGAAAAGGAATGCAGGAGAGGGTGATGGGGAGAGAGTCCGCTCAGCTGTGAGGGCTCTGAGAGTGAAATTATGTAACTTTGCTACGCTGCTCACAGACATTTTGCTGATTCCTTTTAATTTCCATTACTAATCGTTACGTTTTGGAGAATGGTAAACCTGCAACATGGATCTGACTTAGTATTTTTACAGCAGTTAACACAAGGACCGTAGCTGATGCTAGAAGCCATTAGCACTCAAATGGACCCAAACAAAGCTGAAGCTTCTCTCTCTCCCCCTTCTCACCCCTCCTCCCGTCAACCCAGGTCAGCAGCTCCACCTCAGTAGCCTTACTTACAGAAACCTCACTCAGCTGGAAAACATCAAACAGATACCTCAATAATTTACAGAATGACTTTTTTACAATAGCTTTTAAGGGAACCAAACATAAACTCACACTGCACACACACACACTCAAACAGACACACTACAACTCTTTCCTCAATCTTTGCAGTGTTTTTAATGTCAGACATACAGTGAATTATTTGCCAGTTGTTGTACGAAGAAGATTGTCCAGTAGAATCCTGTTGCCAGTAGACCAGTCAGTGTATGAGTGGATCCCAATGTTTCCCTGTTTTTTGTTTGTTTTTTTCCTGCTTTACTCACTTGATCCTCATCTCTGCCTCATTTCCATATTTTCTGTCTTTGTTGTCTCTCTGTCTCTACAAACAGATGACGTGCCGCTAAGTTTTGGCGCTACGTTTAACCAAACATACTACCTCTCCCTTCCGCAAACACACATACATATACATATATTTATATATATATATATGTGTGTGTGTGTGTGTGTGTGTGTGTGTGTGTGTGTGTGTGTGTGTGTGTGTATATACATATATATATATATAAATATTTTTTTGTTGCAGCATGATTTTATTAAAAAAAACATCTTCATTTTTATTTTAACACTAATTTAGTATTTTTGTGTATATGTACAGTATATTCCTTTTTATCCTATTTTCTCTTTTCATATGCTGGATGATTTTTATTTTTTTTTTTTTACCTCAAACATCTCAACATAAGCCTACAAATCTTAATGTCAGTAAATCAGAGGCCTGTGTAGCATTGAGTCACCTCTGGAGTGTATGAATGCATTAAAAAAACAAAACAAAAAAAAAAAACTCTGCATGGAAGTAAAGCTACACTCACATAGCAGCTGAAACTCCTCTTTGCTCTCTCTCATGTGACACAGATTTGATCTAATAATTTTGGCTTAATTTGTTAGATTTTTCATCTGTACAAAATGAATCTGTGGAAACAAGGACGCATACAAGCCCCACCCAGATGCATAACACAGTATGTCCCAGCCACAGTTAAAACTGGAAGACGCATCTATAACAGAATAGTGTTAAAAATGACTGAGCTTTCAGGACTATAATCTGTATAATCTCATTTCATAATTCTAGTTTGTAGTGAGATGATGTGCCCTCGCATTTGTGCAATGAATGTAAAGTTAGCCCCAGGAGCCAGTTATCTTAGGTTAATTTAAAAGAGCAGCTAACCAAGTTTTTGATTGGATTAAACCTTTTAGGTATTGCTTTCAAAGGTCCCATATTTTACATGATTACATGTTTTTATTTGAAGTATTGATCCATAAAAAAACCCATCTCAGTGTAGTTTTACATCCCTTCTCTCAGGCCCCTCTCTGGAGCTCTAGTTATAGCAGATCAGTCAGTCAGTCAGAAGAGATGAGGCTCTGACTGCCTTTTCTGACTGGCTGACTTTTTTTCTGAATGATCTGATAAAAAATGCAGTGGGGCTTGGTGACTTAGGATCATCACAAATTACAGGAAGTTGTGATTAAGGCTCAGTATTTTAAGGCTTTCTGAATACAGGCTGTGTGCATTTTTCTGTGGACTGAGGCTTTGATACCTTCACAGTCTTTGCTAAATGTGTATTGTTGCTGTGCAGTCGCATCTGTTGTGGTTTTTTTTGTCAAAACAAGTGCAGTGCTGTGGAAAAGAATTTCCCCTTAGCTCAAATTTAAAACTACCAATATAGAACCTAGACCTGCTTATAATCACACACACATGGACATCTACCTTTATTGAATGGGACCTTTAAAAGTTATGAGAAATACAAATTCTATACCAAAGCAGCAAATACTTTACAAAAAATATTAAAATAGATGTTTTAACAAGTTAATTGTTTAAAGGGAAATGTAGGGAGTCTAAGGCAAAGCACTGTCCTATTGTGAGTTGTTCAGACAGGTTACTTCAGAGCATAGAGAAGGACGGAGATGAAATCTGCTATGTGAATGTATCTTAAAACCACAGACGTGATGAGCGGGTGTGAGTCTGCTGCTCGGTGCACATTTCAGAGGCACCAAGAGAATTAGTAAAACAGGACGCAGGTCAAAGCACCAGCCCTCAGAAACACTCTGATGCAACTAAACTTATGGGTGGTGTTGTCGTAAAATGTCACCTGTGATTCGGATGAGGACGTATTTGTCTGATGGGACTCCGCAGAGCTGCAGCTTGTGCTGTGTTTGTGACGCACATTCATCATCAGGCTCGTGCGAAGATTAATACAACCATTCAGAGACAAAAGACGGACGAGGTCTTTGCATTGATTTCACACTGACTCATACAAAGGGAGTGGTAGTTTGACTTTGATAACTGCTCTGTCCTAATAACTTAAAATGTAAACTAGTGCTGTGGCCTGGACGTAACAAAAACAACAACACCAAATGTTGTCCCTCTCAGCTTTGCTTCTGTATCGCGGGTTTCCTGTGTATTTCTGTCTGTATGCTTTCCTCAAAGGTCTCATAAGGTTTTGTAACATTGGGATCCCATTTTAGATGTTCTAGATTCAAATAGTGCATTTTTTTTTTTTATTTTTATTCTTCTGCTGCATCTCACACACCTGCTCTTGCCCGACCTCAGCACTCTGCTTTCTTTGTAACCCCCCCCCCACACACACACACACCCCTCTACTCTGTGTCTGAATCTTAATGTTGATTTGCTGCTCTCACTCAGCTGTCAGACGAGCAGGCCTTTGAAATATATGTTGTGAATGACACACCAAGCCTTTAGTGATCACTCTTCGTATTATTCTGACTTAACGAATCACGTTTTCAACTCACAGCATGTGGAAGTTAAGGCTCTTCTAAGGTTCATTTACTACCATCAACTGCTGCTGATGGAAAGCCTTGGACAGACATGGGAATTCACAGGTTGAGTTTAATCCGATTTTTAAAGTATTTGATATTTAATGATACAGTTTTATTGTATTAAATCAGATTCATTACCTTTTGAGAAAAGGATGAATCAGTAAAATGCCCATACGGGGAAAACAGGTAAATTGAAACAGATTCAAATAATTTATCTTGATGAGATTGGATCATGAAAGAAAGAAGAAACGAAATTCAGCAGAATAAAAATTGAGCTTATCTCAGTTAACATGTGGCTCCCACCGAGTCACTGAACCTGAGGAGAGCAGGTACATAGAAAGTCAGCTTTTCTACTGTGGTGACAGTTGGACGCTCGTCCTTCAACTGTCACTCTGATTGCATTTCTCTGCTACCTCTTTGAATATGCGCTTGCTCATACACACATGCACTTAAAACAGCTGCACTCACAGACCAACATAAACTCATACTGACTGACTGAAAAAGACAAGACACTGAACACAACACCTACACACACAGATAGATACACACATACACACAACGCACCCTGGTGTGCACTTCTTTCTCCCTCACCAGCAGTTTTTGCCAATGATGCACTTGTGTTTTTGTCTCTAAATGCTCTGCAAAACGTGTGATGTCAAAAAATGATTTGTTGTCATCATCTGTTTTTTTTTTCCTGTTTTTTTTTTTTTTTCTTTTTCTTAAACTGGACCTGGAGTAGCCAGGTGGTTAGAAATAAATCAAACATTCATTCATTCACTACATACAGAAAGTGTCATGTCTTTTGAAAAAAAAAAAAAACATAAATGCACATATTGCTCAGCTCAGTTTAACCTTGGTGTGCCTAGAACCCACAGCCTTATTTTGGGACAATATCAGGGTTTTAAACCAGAATACAGGACGATCTGTCTTTGTATTACTGATGTTAAGACAGTTTCATTGACTTTGAGTAGCTGTTTTTTTCCTCTCCTCATATCCACACATTTGTTAGTTTCTTCAGTCGTCGTATCAGTTTAATGAGTCAACAGTAGTTTGCTTGTGGGAGGTACCTTTTACAGGTTCTTCAGGGACTTTTGGTTCCTGTGAAGCCGACCTGCTTTCTCAAAGCTAATCACTAAAATCAGCCTCGAATGAAACTTGTTGATTTTATTTTAATTCGTCTCAAATTAATTTCCACAAATTTCCAGCAGATTGTGACCTCCCACAGCACACACTGCTCTCATCATTAGAGAACACACGCAAAAACAAAGCTTAAAATTATAGTTGATCTCATTAGAGTCCCAAGATAAGAACCTTCTACCCTCACACATGCACACCATATTGCAGTAAAACTCACCAGACCTCAGTGCTTCAAGCGGAAACTCGTCTTTTCAACATAAACAGTTGCCATGGCATCGCTGTTGATGGCACCATCAGCAGCCCTATATGAGAATAAATAGTGTTATACATATAGTACCTTAACCAATGTCTCTCTTTGTGGTTAAAAATCACCGCCTGTTTTTTGTGTTGCTCTTTTCTTTTTCTTTTCTTTTTTTTTTGCTCTTCTTCTCTTTGAAGTTGATCCATTGTACTTTGATTACATGCATTGTATGTAGTAAAATACTGATAATGTTTTGGGGAAATCACAAATAAAACAGCTGTACATAATGATGCAAAACACCTGCGGCTTCCTGTTTTCTTTGTTCTGTCTTAATGTTTGTTGTGTTTCAGTGAAGGAGACACAAGGATCAGAGAGAGAAAAGGTCAAAAGGTCAGTTCACTCGAATAATGAAAATCCTGGATTTGAGCTTTTTAGGTCAGTTTACATTGACAGACATGCCTTTATCAATGGCAAATGTGGCATTATTTATAATCTCCAGCATTTAGAGAATAATCCTCCTGCGAAAAACACCGAAGCGGTTCATATATTTAAATGTAATTTTATATGCTGCGTTGTTCACATGTGAAATTCTTTTAACCTCATTGTATCCAAAAGTCCAAATTAAGAAAAATACTTCAACTTTGGAGCGCTTAACTATGAGCACATGCAGGACATACCTGTGACCAGTAGAGGGCACTAAGGTCTTGTTCATGTGCTCAGGACCAGCTGATTAAAATTTTAAAGCCTCTGCCCTGCCAAGTGTTTTCTCTATCTCATGATCTGCTTTGATTTCATGAAGTTTAAACCCATGAGGCTTCAGATTTCTAGAGGCAGATCAGTCGTATACTATGCAGAAAGTAATGAAACGTAAGATGTTTGATCCCAGATAAGCAGAGACTGCGGATTATAGTGCGGCTCTGTGATTTATATCAGACACTGTAGGTGTATATGGCAGTTATTCCAAACCTGTTGGTTGGAGCCACCCACAGGCCCCAAGAGAGGTGACAAGATGATAAAGGGGGGGAAGAAATACATGAAGTTTTTCTAAATGATGCAATCATTATATCTATAGATTCATTGATTATGTATTGGACAACTTTTCTAAAGTTAGATTTTTGTATTAAAAAAAAAAGAAACAGAACACCTAATGCCACTGTCATGCCTCTAAATGTACAAACAACATGTAAAAAACAAACAAACAATGTGAGTGTTAAACCTATCTAACTCCGGTCATTATGAGGGAGTGACAGATGCATCATCACTGGAGTTTTGGTCAAGTTTAATTTTAGTTTCAAACATTTTTCAGTTCAACATTTTTTAAACCTAATTTTAAACCAACAGTCAGAGCTGGATATGCTCTCAGGTTACTGACCGCCCCGGGAACTTAGGGAACTTTTTCAAATATTCACCTATACTCAAGTATAAAAAGACTGAATTGTATGCCATGTATATGGAGAAAATGAAGTGACGATGTTTTGTATCCAGAAGCTCACTACGATACTATATTGTCACAAGGTATTTTTGTGAGTATTGCAATGGCATACTGTGATATGTTGCATTTTATTACTTTTTTGCAGCTGTAAGTCAAAGCTGTCCTGAAATAAGGAACTTCATCAACATCTGTTTTATCCAGTAAGACCTGTCAGATCAGTCTGTTTTCTTAAATCATTTTTATTCCTGCAAACTGGGACTGTCAAGCAGACAGACTGAGCAACACAGTCAGAAAAAGTACTTTAGTATTCTAGTACTAAGAACTTGAATTCTTATGCACAGTTTGTACTCAGTGAAAAGACATCCACTGCAGCAGGATGAAAGGCAAGAAGAAGACATGATGTACAGTTGCACAATAGATGGGGTTTAACTGATGATAATAATTCTCAGAGAGCTGTCAATTTCAGACGTCTGAAAGCATAATAATCATCTCAGTTGTCTCTTTGATTACAGACAAATCTGACACTTAACTAATTTGCTGTGTTATGATAAACCCCACCCGTCCGGGCCTCCAAGCAGGATGAAACAAATGCCAGCAAAGTTGTTTGCAAACCCCTGCATGACCGTGGTCTGGGAAGCGGGAGGATGACAGAGTGCCGGGCCTGTCTGTGATGGGAGTCATCCAAACATCATTAGGACAATCTCCTCCATGTGACCGGGCAGGAGGCGCCTCGCATGCAGATCTGTGCTCGCTCTCAGGGAGAGACAGAGACGGACAGAGAGAGAGAGAGAGGAGATCGTTGATTGGTTTTAAAAGCTGATGTTTGTGTGATTTAAATTAGAGTGATCACATGACCCCTGACATGAGCATAGTGAGCATTTTCCTTTGTTTATGCTAGTGACACATCTCCTCATGGTCTGATGACTGTGTTCTCAGGCTGGAAATAAAGTGCAGCCATCAACACTTCCACTATACTGCGCTCATTGCGGTTTTCATAACTGTTTCTCCCATATTAGGTTCTCCTCAGACCGCCGACCAGATGCTAATGGCGCATGCTGCTGTGTGTTGATTGACTATTATATCAATGGCTTTCACAGCTCATATAAAGAGAGTTACAGTCATGGATGAGACACAGAGCCGAGGCGTCTGAAGTGTCTCTACAGTCACATTCCTGCATAATTACAGATGCAGCCATGTTGGGAAATAGCTCTGACACACACATAGGCATGCAGAGGCGTGAACAGGCACACATGTAATGCTCCAACTAAACTGTTATTGAAACCCCCTGTGGACCTCCTTAGTCAGATCCAACTCATGCCAACATGTTCAGATGATGGGTTACTCTGTGACACTGGATTGACATGAGGTTTCTAAAGAACCCCTAATGAGACACCAACATTTCCTCCAGAAATAAAATTTTAATTAATCTTTATTTTTCTTTGTCAGCATATCCCACAAACACACCAAAACCAATCATGTGTTAGACTGTCGAAACTTTCTGAGCCCAGCTTCAGTTCCACACCATCCAAATGAAGCTGTAGCAAAACTGAATAAATAGGAGTAATTTGCCTTCTATTGTGTCTGACTGTGCTGACAAAAACAAAGTAATGACCAGAAAAACTCATATTTAATGAAAGAAGAAAAAAAAGACAAAGTCAGGAGGTTGCACCGAAATATTAACTTGATTGCTGAGAACTTCTATAAACATATAGATTTATAAAAATAGAAATATATGTATAATATATCCAAATTATCAGTCAATCATCTTTCAGCACCTCTAAATTCCTATAAACTGGTGCCCCCCCACTCCCCCTCCAGTTTTGCTGTTGTGCTGTTGTTAGAGAGGTGAGTGACATTGAGCTTTTACCTGCAACCTACATCTGTGTTTTAGTGCTGCTGAACTCAGATTTTAAGTTAATTTGTTATCTTAAACTTAGCGTGAAAAACTACATCATTTACAAAGACATAAATGTTGATTCTTTTTTATTCTGCCACCATATGCAGGAGCTTCAGACATCACTGCAGTGCTCTGTCTTCAGTAAGTCACTACTGGAAAGTGAGGACACACATCGAGGCTAGCTACTTAGCATGCTAACTTCATTAGAGGAAAAGACGCGACAAGAGTCGAGAGTGTTGTTTTCCACCTCAGGACACAGCTGTTGGTGAGTACAGGAATGAAGTTTGATGCTGGACTTGCAACATTTGTCCGGGACTCATAAGTTAGATACATTGTTAATGCTAACAATAGCAAACATTAGTTAAGTGGCAAAAGCATCATTACAAGTAGGCTAGCTCCTTTATCAAGCATGATTTGCTACAACCATTAGCACATCAGCTGTTAACCAATATCACTCAAATATGAGCAAGCAGTGCTTTTGCTGGTGACTATTTTTATTAGTTTTACATCACGGTTTATGTCCAGATCTTCCTGCTCTAGCTATCTGATTTCTACACCCATATGTTTTTATTTTATTTTTATTTTTTGGTTGAGCTGTTCTATTTCTTTACACATGAGTTTATTGTGTGTTTGTATCCTACCTATTTTATATAAGCTTTTGCACCGTCACATTGTACATGAGGCCTACCTCAGTGTTTACCCAGGTTAAAATTAAAGACTAAAAAGTATAAAGAAAAAGTAAAATGAATTACTAAAAGATTAACAATTTAGAAATAAAAGTGCAAAAAAAAAAGGAAAAACAACCGGCTGCGCGTCTATAAACTCCAACTAATCATTTTTCTCATTACCAAGCAAAGAAACATATTAAAAGACTATGAAGGCCTTGAGCATCTGTCCTCTCCACAGAGAGGAGTCACCCCCACTATTTCTTACTTGTCTCATTTTCACATCAGTATCTCTGTGCTGTGAAGAGATGCTTTCCCAGTGGGGGTGGGTGGGGTGGGTGGTGTTTCAGGGATCAGGCTCTTGTTTCTCCAGCCAAGCGTCCGACATCCACAGCTGTTGCTGCAGACAAATGGAGGAGGAGTTGAGTCTTCGATATAACATTTATATTTATGCCTCCTGTTTCTCACAGTTAATCAGGTACATGCTTAAATAACCTGCCATCTTTAGACAATTAATGTACCCCCCCCCCCCCCCCCCCCCCCCCCCCCCGCCATCCTCCCTCATGGAGTCATTTCACCTCAGTGGACCTGTTAGAGACACTCTCTGAAGATGTCCGTAAAAAATGTTTCTTTCCAGATCATGTAATATAAAACATACGCAGCTGTTAGTTGTTCTCTACCAGTGATGTTGCTGGATTTCATGTTAAATGTTTAACTACAGCAGTAAAATCTGTGGTGTCTTAGATTCCAATTTCCTGAACTTCCAGTTAATTTCCAGTTGTGTCAGTTGTGTAAAGTAAGAGGTCAGCCACTTATTAGTAAAAGACTTAACTCTTTACAAACATATCTGCGTCTCTATGTCTAGCATCTGGTCGCTAACTGTGTCCTGGAGAAGTGATTGTTGAGGACAGTGGGACTAGAAGCGGTAGAGTGGAGGGCTGTTGAACCAAAACAATGAGCTGCAAGATCCAGCTCCTTTTAAATTTTACACATAACAGTAGTTTGTAATCATTTTCCATATACAAATACTAAAAAGTGACAATAACATGAAGTCCCGTCTTATTTTGGCTGCATATTCTCTAATATTATGAGTCTAGATTCATGAGGGGAGCAGGAGATATAGAAGTCATCCATCCTGATGCAGGAGTTAATGCAGAGTTCAATGTACTGTTCAGAGTGAACTTTAATTAGGCTGAAATACTATTTCATTTTATTGTCATGTGTTTATTGTAGCAACTTGTTTTGGTCTCGATGTTGCATGTTGTTATTATCTTTAGTGTTTTGTACAGCAGCTGGTCTTGTGATTCCTATGGATCTGTGGCTTTTACTGCATGTTTCTACATCAACATGAAGGTCCTCAGATTTTCATGAGATTTTATCATGGCTATATTTGTCAAACAGGAAGTGGGCCATTTTACACTCCCTTCAGTGATTTATCTCTTACAAACATACAACAAACATTTTTGAGGCCTCCATGATGTGCAAAATCTCACAAAACTTTGCACATATGTTTATACTGATGAGCAGGTTTTCTTATATCACAGCTGGCCTGTGGCCTCTATAGAGCCCTCTAATAGCTTTTAGGCATTTTGGGGGGGCTGAGGCTCATGAAAACTTACCAAACCTGCTGCATGCATCAAAAATGACTTGACTGGATTACAAATATGAGCGTTGGGTGTAACATAATGGCTGGAGGGTGGATGAAAATCAGCGAGAATGTGAGTACTATAGAGATCTATGCCTCTGCACTGCCTGCAGCTTTAATGCATGGACAGTTACTGTCTCTTTCTCCAGCTCTTACATCCCAGCATTTACTGTGGTTACATGAACACATGGTCTTTCTATTCAAGTATCACGTTTTACATGAGTTTCTCCTTTTCTGAAGTGACTCTGAATAGAGGCTACAGCTGAAGGTGACGAATATTAAAGCGAAAGCTGAAGAGTGGACGACAGGTTTCATGTTGACCCTGCTGACGTTTATTTTTTTTTCTTCTCTGTAACTCATAGGGAAATAAGTCATTGTACTGTAACAGGAGCGGAGAAAGGCGACAAGATGGAGGAAGGAGGGGAGAGGAGGAGGAAGAGCAGGAGGGAGAGAAAGGCAGCATCACAGAGGATGATGGAGGGATAAAGAAGAGGGGGGTCATTGAGGGAAAAAGAGAGAGAGACTGAGGAAAAGGAGGGAGGTGTTGGGTGAAAACAAGAGGGTGGGGTGCATAAAACAAGGAGGATCATGGGGTTACACAGAGAGAGAGAGAGAGAGAGGTTGCGGTAACACTGCTGACGCACATGTGAAACATGGAGGGGAGGGAGGGATGGAAAGGAATCTCTGGCAGGGATCAACAAACCTCGAGACGAGGTCAGAAAGCCACTGGCGACATGACGAACATGCACACGCGCACACACACACATAGGGTAGAGTCCGGGTAGTAATAATAATAGTAATAATAGTAGTTTAATAGGTGATAATCATCGATGAGGTATGATCGCAAAAACCACAAGGAGAGAGGAAAGAGAGTGGTGGGCTCACAACCTCTCACACACACACACACACACACACACCTTTCCTTTTTGAAGAGATTATTTCAAAAAGTGGAGGTGTCGGTTTCTTTCTCTGGGTCAGCCCTCTGTCAACGCTCTCCTGTCTGTTACTTTCCTTTATGTGTGTGACTTAGTGTGTGTGTGTGTGTGTGTGTTTGTGTGTACATGCATTCTGACATTCACCAGTGTGTTGAATGGTTTATGTTTTGGCTGTTTTTGTAGCTGTGTTTGACAGTTTTGCTGAGCGTTTCTATTGTGCAGCTTTCTTCTCCTAATAAATCACACACACACACACACACACACACACATGTGTGCACAAGCAGTTGTATGTATGTGTGTGCCACCCTGGCTGTGATGTGATTGCGTGACCATACAACTGTTTTTTATTTCTGCATAGGTATGTGAGTAGATGCATGTGTGTGTTTGTGTGTGTGTTCGCATGCGAGCGGGACGTACACAGTCTGACTGGTATGTATACAGGGTACGTATGTGTGTGTGTGGTTGCATGCTTATGTGAACATGTGTGTTCTGGCCAGTGGGAGCGTGGGAATGTGGTGAAGGATTTCTGTGGTATTTTTAATGTTTGTTATTAAATATTACCACAAGGGACCACGACCAAGCCCCAGACACTCCTCCTCTGCCTTTCCTCTTCCTTCTCTCTCCCCCTCTCTCTCTCTCTCCTCAAATAACAATAAAACCAAAAAGGCTCACCAGTTGGTTTAAATAAATCTGACACTTAAGAAACAGGCCAAACAAACTAAGTCAGAACCAGAGCATGGCAGGGGTAAGTTAAAATAACCAGGGTAACACAAGACAGCGAGCAGACTGACAGCAGCAGCAGCAGCAGCAGGTGGAGACATCAGAGTGGACAGGTCACCATCACCAGAGAGACAGAGACAGTGACGTCATGGCAGATGGTGTAAATGTGTTAATTTTTAGACTGACGTGAGGAGTGAACAGGAAATGAACTTGGGTCACAAGGTCACCAAGAACACGTCTCAAAAATGAACTAAGGAGTGACTAAAACTTTTAATAAGCATCTTACCAGATGTTTTACAAATGTTTTAAAACTCAGTGTGACGAAGAGCACTTTGTCACCTGGTCTTTATAAATAAGGCACAAGGGTGTCAAACTCATTTTAGTTCAGGGGCCACACACAACACAGTTTGATCTCAAGTGGGCCAGACCAGTAAAATAATACCATTCTAACCTATAAATAATAATATAAATGATAATAAGGAGAACTCTACATTTTTCCCTTTATTTTAGTGCAAATAAGTGCAAGTACATTAAGAATTTCACAGTTACTAAGTTATCCTTTTACAAAACATCATGAACAACCTGAAGTTTCTTGAGAAAAACACATGCAATTTCAACAATATTATGCCTCTTCTGTCTGTAATTTTAACTAGGTGTGCACTGGGGTGCCGATTCCCTTAATTTTGCGGGATCGGCGACTGGCAATTCTTTTATGTGAAACCGATCTGATCTACCTCCACACAGGTCTGAAAGTCAGCCACTGTCCCACCTCTGATCTGCCATGAGAGAGTGCTGAGTGAAAGGCCCACCCACCAGGTTACGTCTGCACGTGCACACGCATGTGCGCCTGCAAGTTTTGTTTGTTTTAAGCTGTGAAAAATGAAAGACTACAGGAACTGATATAATTTGGTAGGTTGGACAGCACTGCTCTATTGTTTTCATTTATAGTTGAGAGACCTACCTCATGTGCAGTTAAAACAACAAGTTTGTATTGTGTCAATACAACAAAATAAGATTGGAACATTGAAGGGGTATGCTGTCAGTTATATAAAGGTTGGTATTGGCAGGTCAGGCTTTTTAAAAGTCAGTGATTGGCCAGAAAATTGCAACTGGTGCACCCCTAATTTTCACACTTGGACCCTCCTCTCATTTGACATCCCTGCTATGAATGCATTTCAGTAATTGCACAGGCACTTAATTGAAAGCAATAGCACTTTATTGGATTTGCACAATACATTTTGCACATTGCATATGTTATTTGCACATTTGTATGGATTATTTACTCTATTTATTGAATATTTTCTCTATATTTATTGTCCTTTTAAAGGTGCCATTTTGACATTGTGGGTGTTGCTGGTCTGGTCCTGGGATGTTTGTTGTACTGCTGGTTGGAGACGTGAGTAAAGCCTTCTTATCTGTGACACACTTCAATGCTGACTGTTTGTCCCGTCTTTGCTGTATCATCCAGCCGCTATTTTGGTCCTTACACTCAGAGTGGGATGCTCTGCTGTCGCCAAGATATCTGGCTCCGCCCCCTAACTCAAGGCTAATTGAAAGGCACTCCTTGCATTTCACATCAAGTAATGAATACCGTGATATAGTTTGAGAAGTTTAAGGCATTGCTATTTGTAGTGTAGTGTTGTGTCAAACTTTGAAAGCCCTACCATGAACACTCTGCATGTTATAGGAGCTGAGACAGAAAGTGTTAGAATCATCCCCAGTCTCCCTTAAGCTGGACAGATACTACACGATTTTCACAGTTGTTGCCGATTTAGAAAAGATTTGGAGTACACACGAACCGACTGGCTTCAGCAGATTTTTATGACGACTGGGGATCACATATTTAACGACTGCACGAGATCAGGGATCACAGACTGCACAATGTGTCAAACCAACTGAAGCCAACTGAATGCACCAAACTCTTGCGAAAACTCTCACGGGAGTGACCGTCGAGGGAGTGTAGATGTGTAGTAAGAAATCCATTAAAAGAGAAAAAACAGGTATGGATCAAGTTGTGGAGGAGTCAACATTGACTCCTGATGCTATTTCATTTGTCCACCTCCTCCTTTTCATTGGCTGTGGGCGACTTGTTTGCGGTTGGGTCAGTAACCAGTACACACTACCCGACTATGTCCAGAGTCCGCCCAAAAAAATCTAATTGAATTGCTGCGACTGAAGTCGGGCGGCGTCTGTTCGCCTCAGACACTTGCCGATTCGAGTCTGTACCCCATCACACACCAACAGATCTCTGCACCAACTTGCCATAACTAATGCCAACTGGTGCAAACTAGGCCCGACTATGAATTGTGGGTAAAATCAGGCAAAAAAAATTGTGTCGTGTGTCCCCAGCTTTACACAAGTTTATGCTCTGTAGTCACTGAAACATGACGTTATGTGAGACTAACATGACATGTTTCATTAGTCAGTCTTTTCCCCTGAATTTGATCTCATGGTGACATAGTATCTTGTGTCCCATGAATCACAGTGGGACTTTGTGAGCAGGGTTTGCAGATGGTGTGATGATGATGATGATGATGATGATGATGATGCCATAAAAGCAGGAAATCAGGGAAGCTTACAGCTCTACACAGTGTTCATCTGATCTTCCCTCTACATTGTTTATCTCATACAAAACCAACCAGGTTGTGAAATTACACTGAGTCACTTCATCTTCTTCTTCTTTTGTCCTCATCCCAAACATGAAGTCAGTCGACCATCATCAAACATCATCATGTTTAGGCGTATTTGCCTAAACATGATGATGGTTATTCTCTTTCTGCAGAGAGAGTATTTGCTTTAACATCAACAGAATTTTCTTCATCATCGTTGGCTTATTTGTAATTTTAAAGTCGCAGAGGTAAAAACAGCAGTGTGCAAAGCATGGATCTGTTTCAACCTTATTTTTTGTTCTGCTGCTTCAGTTTTTTATTGACTGTAGTTTGAGTCGTCTGGCATCGAGCTTTATTACGCTGTGTTGTCAGGGAAGAGAAGTTCAAGTTTTGGGTGGAGCTGACAGATGGAGGGATTCATACCATACAGTAAACCTTTTTTTCTTACTTACCAAATGCAGACCTCATTATTCCTCCTTTTCCTCAGTGGATCTCTTCCACCCTTGAACTCTCACACCAGAAATCTTCAGTTTGAATCACAAATACGAACCAGTTCGACTTTTCTATTGTCTTAACTGGATGGTATTTGTGTCCTTGTAGTAAAGCATGTGGTTTATTTCCTGCCAAGGCTGATATACAGCGGTGCAGAGGTCATATAAACAGGAATTCAGAAATACACTGCTGCAGGGCCTATTTTTAGTTTCATATGAGGACTGACATTTTTTCCTGTTTTCCAGAAACAGACCATTTTAAAAACATGAGGTAACTCTTCCTGTTTATCTTTATAGTCCACTAGATTATCTTTATTCATATGTCAGCATATTTTTGGGAGTGTTTCCTTCATCGACCCAGTCATAATATGGTGCATTGATCATTTTTACATTTCAGTCCTGTCTTGTACTTTTCCAGCGTTTGTGCTCGATGTTTCTAACTTTTGACAGGAGTCCTCATTTTCCCCCATCAGCCCCTGTTTTCCTTTTTATGTCACCCAACTCCATCTGTTCCCAACTTTCTCCATTCGTCTGTTTGTTCCCCTCATTTCCGACTCGTTGCCTCTCGACTATCTTTCTTTTTCTTCCTCTTCTTCTTCTTCTTTTTTTATAAGAAGTATGTGAGAGCGCAATCACGGAGACTCCAAGCTTTTCCGCACAAGCAGCCAAATTTATCCTTGTGGTTTTCCACATGTTTATTTTGGTTTTCTTGAGGGACGACATATCTGCGGGAAAACCAAACGGCCCGAAGCGGGTGCTTTTCCTCTGGGGATCATCTCAGCTCAGGGTAAAAATAGGAAAGTCTTTTTTGGGAAATGGAATTAAGGATTGGAGAGCGACTCCCTAGGGTTTCTCTCTCTCTCTTAAAGCTGGAGCAGGATGGGGGAGATCATCACTCATTCCTTCCTTTGTTTGTTTGTTTTGTTTTGTTTTTCCTTTTTTTTGTCTAGTCTTCTCTTTCCTATCCGCTGAGCATGTGAAAACAACTGTTTGTGTCGTGTTTTAGAAACAATAGAAAAGCACCACAACATTGGTTGGCCATTTATAATATCACTGTAATTTCCCAGAACAATTAGCACCAAAACATCCCATAATTACTCTACACAGAATTAGTTTAACAGGATAAACAAATCTCCTCCTCCTCCTCCACTTATCTCCTCTCTCTGTATGTAAATCTGCTTTGAGGAGATTATTCATCTCTGTCATCTCTCTCTAAAACTCGTCCTCTCTTACCCTCCTGTTTTTTTTTTTGTTTTTTTTCATCAGTTGAACTCGATGGCTGTCATTGTAGGATGTGTGTGTGGGTTGGGAGGAATTCTGGGATAGGAAAAAAACTCCTCCGCTCTGACTTCTTGGTTTGACCTGTGTTTAACATGCTGTCTGCTTTGGTAATCTACTACTACTACTGCTGCTGCTGCTGCTGCTTCTGCAGACATGGAAAGTGTTGATGTGCTGGGTGGGCGACCTGCTCACGTTGCATCAGGGGAGAAGCTGGGCGAGGAGAACTGTTTTGTTCACCTGGATTTTACTGCAGCTGACCTGCGGAGGCCTTTCTGATATCTGCCTCAGCCAGCAACTGTCTGCAATATGATGGAGGTTCCTCCCTGCTCGACCTCTGACCTTTGATAATTTATTTTTCATTCAAAGGCAGTGGAGTAGGTTTTCCAACCAGTGAAAGAGTATCGTAGCTGGCTTTGCCATGAACCTGTCAACAACACACCAAAGAAAAGTTTATTATTCTGAATTTCAGTGGAGAGTTGAAGGTCAAAGTTGTGCAGCTAAACACTGAATATCTGTAGTTTATCAACATGAAAATTGGCAAATTACATCAACATCTCCTGGAGCCTCCGACTCCCTCTACACTTTCTTTACTTCATTCAAAATGCTTTACCTTATTGTTATTCAGTGAAGAGAAACAAGCAAAGCTGCACTATATATCATTATGCTCAGGTTCTATACAGTATACTTTGACTGCAGAGAGAGGCTCATACAGCAAGACTGTCTGACACTTTTATTGTAGAAACATTTCAAAAATACAGAAACATAATACATTTTCAGTCTGTGAAAACAGTTGAGTCTTCAATAAAAACAAACACAATAGTGTAACAGACAATGTAGTGTAGAAGTGCATTGCTAAGTTGATGGAAAACTGTATCAGTGTTGTGGTCACCTGCCAGAACCATCAAACCTGACACTTTTCAATTTAAAGGTAGAGTCTGTAGGTTTGTTCGTTGCAGTTTGTAAACACAACATTCAAGCTGGGCCCCTCTTCACGGGCTCAACTGTGCACACCCCCTGCCCCTGACATCAGCAGCAGGAGCAGTTGCCAGGAATGCAAAGAAAAGGAAATACAGTCCGAGTGAAGCATTGGCCGTCACGGCAGCAGGAGCCTCGAGGGATATGCTGCGACGAGAAGGAGGGCCGTCGCAGTGAGTGCAGAAGCGGGTGCACCTGCAACAAGCTTGCAGGTGCTAGTGGCTAACGTCCACCACTAGCACCTGCAAGCTTGTCGCTAGCGCTTGTGGCGGCTAGCAGGGCCTACTCGTGCTGCACGCCCAACTTCATCTGTGCTCTCTCACTGGCTGGGGAGAAAACACCAACTCCCGCCCAGAAACATCACCACCACACACGAGTAGAAGCCCATAGGTGATGATTAAGCAGGATTTCTTTTGTATAAATCTATATTTGGTTTTTGTCGGAAAATCCTGCAGACTCTACCTTTAAAGACGCATTTTTATCAGACCCTTTTTTAAAGGTTTTGGTACAGATGTATCTGCAAACATTTTCAACATAAAAATGCTTTATTGTGTTTGTTGTGGATTTAATGACTGACCCCAAATTACACACTGTATTTAAAACAAGTCAAACAATTAGTCTCGTCTCTCCCTCTGTATCTTGTAGTTGGGCACATATGATACAAATACTGTATATGTATATACATCAGTCAGTGTTGTATGTGTTTTTTTGGAGATGAACATTTTTATTTACAATTTAAATTTCATTAGTTATTTGTTGTACAAGTTGAATGTGAACAGATGAATCACCTGTTGGAACAGCGTGTTACAGCAAGTCAAAGCATCAGTAATCAGTAAAGTGATGGATGTATTATTAGAAGTGTTGTTCTCAGCTCTTATATCCATGGTGAACACACTGATCAGCAATGGCATGACAAAAAGTGACTGGTTTTGCTGGTGAGTTTGATTGGTGAACGAGGGAGCTAATGAGTGGATGGGCAACAGGTGAGCATGTGGGTAACCAGGTGGCAGGTGGTTGAGGTTACTTCAGGGCAGGAGGAACTGGCTGGATGTGAAATGACAGGACATTTAGAGGAAATGAGGAAAGGGCAGGAAGAAAATGAATGAGAATCAAAAGCAAAAAAATGAATGTGATCATTTCCCGTCTCATTCTGTCTCCCCCTGAACTTTCTGCTCATAAAGGCGTGGGTGGATCATATGAAGAACTGTCAACAGGAATTTAGTGGGAAACCGAATGGGGATGTCTGTGGTTGGCAGCTCTTGTTCTGATGGCATCAGCAGATATTAGTGTAGCACAGATATGTGGTGAACTGAGGCAGAAGTGTGATGCAGTTGGAGCTCATAGAGCTTTAAATGCACCAATGTCAGGAACACAACATTATTTTCAAAGGTGTAATATGGTGAAGGCTCTTTGCTACTTTTACTGTCCTGAGCTGACTATAAGCAGCTTCATGTCCACGTCAGCACTGACCACAGCTTTCATCACTCAGCTGGTCATTTGGGTGGGGCCGGGACTCGGCCGAGTGCTGACACTGTGACTAATAAGAAACATGTGCACACATACAAACATAAACACATTTATACTGCACAAGAACAAGAGACCTTAGAGAGGAGGCTGCACAGAGTGTGCAGGAGAAATTCATGTTCAGAACATGGATTGGATTATATTTGATATACAGTGTGATTGTGTGAAGGCTGTGGCGAGGAGTGGAACCAGACACAAGCAGAACATAGAATCAAAACAGACAGAACCACAACACAGTCAGCAGTGCAGTGAAGTCTTAAAGTTCTGTTCATAGGGCTTTGTATGTATGTATTAGAGCTTTATGAGGACACTGTAAGCAACATATGGCCACTCAGTTGAAGTTCCCACATGTCTGTTAATACTGTGAAAGTGTTAAAGCCCCCCGTCCACAGAGAAATGTACACAACCTGTGTTAAGATACTGAGCCTTAAAACCAGTTGCCAGGACTTCTGTAACTTTGTGATGTCACAACAAAGCAGTAAATACCCAGAGGAGATCCCCACTCATAGCCTACTTTTTTCTGATTGGCTGACACAGATCTGTTACTACTAAAGCTCCAGAGAGAAGCCTGAGAGATGAGATTTTTTGTTTGTTTGTTTTGTTTTCTTTTGTTACTATAACTGCACATACAGTATATCTTGTTATGGATCAACAAGTCAGTAGAGCACAGTCAGAAAGTGTAAAATATCTGACCTTTTAAAGTGCAACTGTGTCATTAATGACTAAAAACAACCCAGCCATTTAAAGAAAACACTGTCTGGTTGTAACACAGGAAGTCGCAGTTTAGAGCCAGTAAAGGGTCCAACAGCTAACCCCCACTGTCAAACCGCATCTTCTTTTGTAAACATTTAACAAATGTTTCCACTAATGAGCTTCGGAGCTGATGGTCGTTATACTGTTTTCCTGTCTTCATGTTAAGCAAAGCTAACTGAACCACCCTGTCATAATTGTGAATTATCTCATCTGACTCACCCCTAAATGTCAAATTATTCCTCTGATGCAGAAGTTCAACAAAGAATCAGAAGGTCTCTGACATTGAAACTAACGCAATGTGTGACAACTGCTAAGAAGTGGAAGACCACTTAGTAGTTATTACTTTGGTTTGTTTGCAGAAATATATGAGAAAAGAAAGTGCATGCCAACAAGAAAACAATATGGCACAGCAAAGAATTCAAAATGTAAGGAAACAAAACCAGTTTCAGAGTCCAAGTCCAGTTGCAGAGGAGACAAACAGGGAAACAGGCTGTTTGACTGGTGCTGCCAATCCAGGTGAACTGAATGTCCCTGACGGGCCAACACTACTCATCAGGTTCCTGCAAAGTGAACTCAGAAAGTAAGCTTGTTTTTCACAGAAAAAAACTTTCTCATATAATAGAAAAGAGCAGGTATGTATAATAAAATGACTGACAGCTGAACTTTATTTAGCTAACTTCGGTTTCATGATCCTCGTGCAACCTCTCACTTGCTTCTAACTAAATGGCCCTCATTTATCAAACTTGCATAGGATCCGGTGTAGATGCTGGTATAAAAATCAGTGTCCGCCGGATGTCCTGTGTGATAAATCTGGTGGTAATTTAAATGGCACTTACTGGTTTAGATGCCTCATTCTGCCCACCATGACACTGAGGCATGGAGGATGGCCAAGAAGGGGGCTTTGCTGACATTTCCACATTCAACAAGGAAAGGGTAGCATTACATTACATTACAAGCATAGCATACATACATAGCATTACATTACAAGGGTGCATTACCTGTAGCTACTGAGACAGATTTGTTTTGCAATGAATGCATAATCGCTGGTGGATGGAGCATTCAGATGCATGATCGGCTGAAGGAGGGCTACGAAACACCGGCCCTATCCCCAATCTCTGAAAGGTCCCGGGGGCCAAAAACTCTGCTATGGTGAGCATCTGCATCGGCACAGGTATTGCACCGGACTGGCTTCTCTCCATCCTCAATTGGAACTCTGGTGTCCGGCAGTAAATCTCACTTTCCGTTTAAACACCTGACTGATGAGCATCTTACCTGTTGCACTGTACATCTGTCAGGCTATACACGTTTTTAATTTGCCGAGGTTGCTCAAAATGAAAGTGTAGTTAAGTTCTCAACACAGGTTTCCTATTTTTAAATGATGAAAATGTGGCAGTGTACTCATTTTCTTCACTAATAAACAGCAACAACATGAAGTCCACATCACTGCATCACTATGATCTATTAATAACTACCTGACACAGCCTCTGTCCTCCATGTAGAACACAGCTTCAAATGTGCGTACACCTGGTCAGATCTGGCGTGAGATTGTTGCGTATGCTCCACTCACGTTCAGATTGATAAATGCTGACCCTTCCATCAGGTTTAGTGTACACCCATTTTTTTGTCGTACGCATGTTTGATAAATGACAGCCATTGAGATATGGAGAGTTACAGTCCTGTCATTCAGAAAATACTGTTGAGGTAAGCATGCCTGTACTTTTGTCTCCATTGGGACTTTGTTCCTTCAAGAGCACACTTCACAAGCTTTAGAAATAGAGTCAGATGACCTCTCTCATTTTATTTACGCTGTAGAAACCCATTTGTCCAATCAGTGCATTATTTGTTTAGCTGTTTTTATCATCTGTAGCTGACTCTAGCCATGCATTCCTGGAGTTCCTTTTCTGCAGGTCAGGACAAGGTCTCCAGCCTCTGACCTGGTCAGAAGATTAATGTGTTTTTAAAAGTGCCCAGCCACTTCAGAGTGTTTTGGTTTGAACTGCTTCAGGACAGTTTTAGTTTCTGAGGACATAGATTTTACAATTATAGTTTGAGATGGGAAACTCTGTGGATCACAGAGTTACGCCCTTTCACACAGGCGCTGTGTATTGATCTAACTGCACTGTATCCATCATTGCAGAGGTGATGACACAGCCTGAGGAAAATATATGATTTTGGGCTCCGTTTGTCCGTAGCAGTCTCAGATCCCACAGTGAGTCCTGGCCTGGGGGAGCTCTGTAGCTCTGAGCGTGTGCAGCAGAGTGAGCGTCCCCCATCAAAGAGGAAATGACTTCACAAGACTCAGAGGCCTCTGCAGTGCCTGGGGGAGGGCTGGTATGTATACACTGACACACAGACACACACAGACTCACACACCTGCAAACTCATGCAAGCATGCTCAAATGTGCATAGCAGGCTGCCACACACGAATGCACAAAGACACGAGTAAATACACACACACACACACACACTTCAGGAACACACATATAGGTTCTTTAAATACACACACTCTGGCCTGTCACCTCCCAGGTTGGGTGCTGTGTGTGTTATTTATTTTAGCCAGCCTGTGTGAGAGTTAAAAATGGAATGTTTCAGCCACATAAAACACTTCCTGTTTTGACGACTGCCTCACTGAGCCGTTCCCTTGGCTAAATAGTCCCTGAGCACCATGTAATGATGCTGTCACACAAGAAAAATGTGTGTGTGTGTCTAAATGAACTGTGTACATTCGCTCATAGTAATCCTTACGTATCCTTATTGCACCTTTGTGTGTGTTGCATGGCTGCTTATCTACATACACTTTATGTGTCTACATGTGTGTAACCACAAGAACAGCATGAAAACTCTGGATGAGCACTGTAATGGTCCTGGACCCTCATTTCCATGACATTTACATTCAGCAGATGCTTAAAATACCACCATCACTCTTTCCAGTGTCTTTTTAGTATACATTTCCTCACATCACAGCTCAGGACCTGCACTCGGGCTTCAGGTCAGACTCCTGCTGGGCCTTGAGTCGGTCTCTCTCAAAGTGATCACACAGAGTTGTGCTGCTGCAGATGTATCCGCTTCTAAAATAACCTGGGGTGACCGACTGACTGACCTTCATGAGCTGCGCCAGTCTGCTGTGTTTGTGTGTCTCATATAATGAGGAGCTTCAAACTGATGCTTTTATTTGTCTTATATTACATTAAAGTTAACCTCTTTGAACTCTGGACTGTTGATTGAATAAAACAATCTCAATACTTCACTGTAGCCTTTACAAAAATGTAAGTAAATAACTATTTGACCAGATGATCCGGGAAGTAGCTGTAAGATCAGTAGTAACAGCACTAATCACTGCAGCCATTTAGTATCTGTTCTGGAGCTCTAAAGCCTGTCACATGGTCTTCATCACATCCTCACGAGTAGATCTGCTCCAGGGTTACAGGGGTAGTCTTACAATCTTCTGAGCAACTTCATTCTTGACTTTGGAATCAAACATTGAAGAAACAACAGTCATTGTATGTGGTCAATGTAGCTGGTCAGCATCTTTTGATCACATTAAAGGACTTCATCAGTTACAAAGAGGTCAAGACCTTACATTATTGGACAAAAACCATATATGCTCCACAATGACTGGACATTACGACTTCTGTTATGTTTTTTAAATGGCTATTTGTAGCATTTAACATGGTTGAACATGGTTGCAGTGATTTCTACTTGACTTAAGCTGCAGCCATCTTTTAATTGAAGATAAAAGATAGAGGTTAGATTGGAGGCTACTGACCAGACAGACTGGGGCTAGCTCATTAGCATGCTAACAGCAGTAGTGAAATAGATGTGATAGACATGAGCTAACATGGTGTTGTTTTCCACTTGTGCAAGCAGCTGTTGGTGATGGATGGATGAAGCTTGATGCAAAACTTGCAATGTTTCTTCAAGACTGCTAAGTGAACAGCTGCTTATGCTAGCGTGTAGCAATATCAAAACGTGATAGCTCCTTCTATGCACCAAGAAAATAAACAACAAACACCGAAAAACACAATTCCACTCAGCCAGCTTTATTAATGCAAATGTTCTTTGTATGAGATACGTAATCAGGCCATTATCTCCATAGCTCTCATTAAAAACAGATAATCATCTACTGGCAGAAATTCCAGGTCCAGATGTTTACTTGTGTGTGTTTTTTTTTAGGTGCTTTCACTGCTCTGCCGACAAACCAAAGAAAATGAAACTGCTGCAGAGAGACGTGAGCCGCTGCAGACAAAAGCTGATTACATCTCTACACCGTGATGCTGTTGACTCCTGGCTGAGTGAAATTACAGGTGTTTCCAACAACAAAGTGTACGATCACACACGCACACACAACCACACACTTCCCACCCACTACCTTTAAAACCACTAGCCCACCCCCTGACACAAGCCAACATATACACACTTGCTGTGGGTTTTGTGGAGTGTGTGTGTGTGTGTGTTTGCCGCTGCCGTCTGTTCATTATCTGCGTGTGTGAATCTGCACACACATATGCACAACATGCAATAAAGCACGCTCAAATGAGCAGACATGCTAATTTGTTCTCTTTCCATCCCTTGACGCATTTGTCTTTCCTCAGCCACAACTCCCTTTTTTGTCTTTTCTCTCACACATAAATACACACACACCCACATTGCTTTACAACATTTTCACTCCCCGGCGTCTACACACTCGCCCACGCACACAAACACACATACACCCCCTCCTCCCTTTCCCTCCCTTGTCTCTAATCTCTGCAGCTGTTGCTCAAACTCACGCTGCTGCCTCCTCCAGACAAAACCCCGTCTATGTGTTTTGGTGTGTGTGTGTGTGTGTGTGTTGTTTGGGATAGGAAAAGCTTGATTCTGAATGAAGGAGGGCGGACAGAAGGAGTGAGTTTGAGATGTGAATGAGAGGATGGGAAGATGAAGAGGTGGACGAAAAAATTCCCCTCCAATTTCCCCCTTGAGAGAGCCCCCGTCTTCCCTTTCTCCCAGACCCATTGTGTTCCCTCTTCACCTCCTTCCTCCCTCTATCCATCTCCACATCCTCAGGGTTCTGTTCGGATATCACAAATCTATCAGCCACATCTGGCTCCATCATGAATGTCAAGTGGAGAGTTGGCAGCTTGCAAATAACAGCTAAATATATAACAGGGACATTATATCTCTGAAGAGACGGCTGTGGTTTGGACAGAGTCTCTTTCAGTCGTGTTGTAAGTTAACACACTGATAAACTAGATGTTTCCAAATTAAGGTCACAAGATTTTTTTTTTTTCCTCCATTTGCTTTTTGGATCTCAAACAGGAAATGAAAGATACCATATTTATTCAGTTCTAGCCAAGTTGTAGTTTTAGAAACAGTCTGTTAAACCAGTGGATGGATTGTCCTCTGTAAATGGGCAATCAGTTGATTTTACATACACTACTTACTGTTATTTTAGTAATGCAATAATAATCAGTGAGTGAAAACAGCTGTTTAACCCTCTTGATAAGACTTTTTATTCTTTTATACCTTGGTGATTTCCTCATTAAGTTGTTATCATTAAAAGTTTCACCAAGTGCTGCACAGACTCAGACTCAGCACAACTTCAGCTCACTGTATATCTCACACAATTAGAACTTATGTACTGTAAGTTTGGGGTTAATGGCCCATTAGAAATGTGCCTTATTTTTATGGATAATGGCTGAAAGCCATTATAAAGACAGAAAATTTCAGCACAAGAAATTGCAAACATTTGTTACAATTGATCTAGAGGTGGTTTCTAGAAGTTTTTGTCTTTGTCTGATGATGAGTGATTCTTTGGAGCGGTATTTTTCATTAATTCTTACTCCAAAGAATGAGAATAACTTTCTTTTTATTTATATGAAACCAAAGATTTTACACTCCATATGTGACTGGTGTCATCTTTCAGTTTTATTTCACCACAATAAACCTGTGTATCAGGCACTGTGATTGACTGCGACAGCATCCACTGGAGTCAATGGCAATCATTGGATTGAGGATGTGACTCCAGACGTCACTCGTAAAGTATGTGGAAAGGAATAGATGGATAAACACACAGAGAGAAGGCAGCATTTAAGCATGTGGACGATTAGGGACTGGGTTGAAAACACAGATTTTATGGTTTTAGGCAAAAAAACCAGCACATTTCTCGCTGAAATGGTCATGGAGAAATGATGCTCTGATCAAATTTGGAAGAATTCATATCTGAGACAGAGACATTGGAATAAATGATGCTCGAAGCATTTAGTGTGTCAGATGTGGGGAGGGTCTCACAAAAGGATGCTTTTGTTTTCAGAGCTTGACCCAAACAGATGAAGGCCACAATCTGATGGGTAAAAATCACATTGTGGAGTAGTAGTGAGAGTAACTGGAATATCAGCCAATTTACAGTGCTGGAATGTAATGCAGCGTCATCCTACAGGCTGCTGTGGTGTCCTATCAAATAGGGGCAACCTCACATTCCAGTTGGATGACTTTGTAACATTCTGCTCTTTCACAATGAAAGATAAAATAACTAGTGTCTTAACAGAGCTGGAAACTCCTTCCTAATAATATAAACTGTTGTGCAGTGTTTGGATCCTCCAAATGCATCATCGCCTTAACTGCTGCAGCCCAGTAGGTGTGGGTACTTCACAGACTCTGATTCACTTCATGGAAAATAACCAATTGACCGGGTTTCCAAAAAACTTCCCGCGCTCTTTTTTTCTTTGACCTCAGATGCACTGTGTTTGCTGGTCTGTTAGTGCCCACCTGATTTACATACAGATCCCATCTGATACATGATGAGGAGGATGCTGACTAATTAATTAATCAATCAATTAATCACTTAATTAATCATGTAATCATGCAAACACCTAGGATAAATATAGACAGTGACTGATTATACTTGCTGTTAATGGACTCTAAAAGTCCAGATATCTCATCCTTAGCTGTGTTGATTGTGACCACTCATTTACGGTCAGTCTCTTAACAGAGGTCAGGAGTCTCAGGACTAATTAGGGGAAGTTCCCCTTCTTCAGCCAGTGACCTCACAAAGAACAAATCCTTACTTAAGCGTTGGAGAGTGTTGCAAGCTCTGAAATTCCACGCCTTTCTGGATGATTCAGGCCTCTGAACTTTATCTCCCCTGTGTTTTAAATTTTACTAATCTCAGATCATGTTTGGTAAAAATGATTAAAAACATGTTCTCGCTCTTAAAAATGATTTAAAAAAACGTCTGCCATGCTTAGTGTCATTTTAAAGGACTATATTGAACTTGTCACATGCAGCGACAAACACGCAGAGTGGCTGGTTGACACTTTGGTTTATAAATACATGTGGTTATTAAGCTGTTAATGGTCCTAAATTTGTCATTCGCGTTATCGTGGTGATATTTATAAAATTGTGCTTTGAAATGAGCTTCCTGTTTGTTATACATAGTGAATAAGTTTCTATGGTCTTTAGCTCTTCTCTTTTCTGACCTGAGAGTTGTGAGCAATAGACTTTTTTATGTTCATTTCGTAGTTTCTGGTGCTGCTTTACGCCTGTTATAAAGAGTGTTGATATGCCGAACAGAATGAGCTGTCCACGCTGTCTCCATGGCGCTTGTATACATCACTGGCAGTGTTGCGTACACACCGATGTTTAGATGAAGCCGCGGTTTATTTACATTCAAGCTCGGCCATGACAACAACCTGTTAAACACACTGAAAAATGACTGTTTACGCCGGACGTGCTCTGCTAATGTTGCACGGTGTCAGGGTCCGACTCATATCTGCATCTGATTGGTCACCGGATCATCTCACTAGTTACACAACTGTTACACAAAGGAAATGCTGCCTCCGTGTCAGACATGTTTGAATCTAGATTTGTAAAGAAACTGCCCCTTCTGCATGATGTGATCAGGAAGTATGCAGGGATACGCCTCATTAGAAGCGCGTGAAGGAGTGTATGGTTGCCACAGCAGCAGCACCCATGGGTGATTGGGACACATCCTCTGCTTCATAACTCACACTGTCAGTCAAACATTTACCATCAGCTCTCGATGATCTCATATGTGCTATAGGCTCAGCGGTTCAGCGTGTGTGTGTCTGTGTCTCTGTGTGTGTGCCTGATGCGGTTCACTAGCAGTGAAGAAAAAGACATGACCCGTGCTGGAAGGCTGGTGCCTGAGAGGCCAGAACCACACCACTTAACCTCTGCATTACACACACACTCCACACATCCACTTACTGTGAAATCCCCCAACATATGGATGCTATAAATCCAAAACCACCTATAAATTCTTGCTCAACACATTTCAGATTTTTAGCAGAATTGTTCTGACTCCTTTGGGTTTGACGCTTTTTCTTTGCAGAAGAAGTTAAAACCATAATTCTTTCCAAAAGGACAGCTGGCACGTTAAATCGAGCGTGATGCTGACAGGCCGTACACTCTGACACCGGGGGTTCCAGCAGCTCTGTTACACTTTTTGATAAGAAGTGAGAAGCGTGGTCTGAGTTTCTGTGCGAGCATTTTGTTAAAGAGGAAAAATAAACTCTTTTATGAATGATTATGTTCCCGGCGATGCATTTCATTCAGTACCAGTGATGAAGTTAATGAACTGTGCAGACTTTTTTTCCAAATGCTTTGCAGGACTGCATTAAAAATATTAGTATAGTGCAAATAAACTGATGAAAAAAAGGTTAGAAATTCAAAACAATTCACCAAGCCAAAGTTTTTCAGGCAGGACTCCAGATTTTCAAAAACATTTTAAGGCCCTGCTTCCTAAATTATGCGGTCTTTCAGCAACTGCTAATAAAACAAGATGACAAAACAGTGTGTGTTGCTGCGCGTTGGGTAGGAGGTGAGTGAGTGAGTGCTGGGAAGTCGGGGAGTATTGCATGTCATCTAACACTAACATTCTTTAAGTAGGTCAAGTAGAGAAGTGATTCCCAGCCTTTTCCATAAACCTACTGATGTAATGCTGACCTACAAACAACAGCAGCTGCTGGGATCAGGGGTCTGGACCCCATCTTATCCCCTCCTTCCTACTCCTGCTCCTCCTCCTCCTCCTCCTCTTTGTCCTCCTTTCCTTTCCTTTCCTTTCTTTTCCCTATGAGACTTAACTTCACCCACATGATAACACCTTTATCCTAACCCTAACAAAATAGTATTAGTTGTCTTATCTTTGGGCCACAATGTGTACACCTGGGTTTTCTGCTTGTGTGGGAAGTCCTCCATCTAATTTATGGACAGCTGAATCACAGGTGTTTAGGATAACAGACTATAGCGGGTAAAGAACTTGATTTATTCACCATCTACCACATGAACAGACTGGTTTGTCCACTTGGGGCAGTAGAACAAGGTGAATGCATCATATCTTCATTTACACAATAATTACCATTACCTGTAACATCAGACATGGCTCAGCATTGACATTATATGCTTTTATCAGCTGGATGAATGTAAAGCCACCTTTTAACTCTGTATTGGTCTCCTTCAACATCTGAGGGGAGCACTGTTTGAATTTTTTAGCCTTCAAAATGTCCCATACTCTTCACCAGCTCCTTGCCAACGTTGTCTGCTATTTGGTGCTGTGAAGGAAAACCAACAATTATTTAGCATCTGCTGTAGAGCTGAGGCAAAATCAATTTATGGTACGAAGCAACATTAGCATTCATTTGGAATCGTGTTTCTGGCCTTTCAGGGGATGTCTGTGAATATTTGCTCTTCTATTTAAGCTGTTTTGATCAGGACAATGTTTGTAGAGCAGATAATATAAACAGTGCAAGAAAAGAGGCTGAAATGCTTTGGTCAGCTGAAGACAGCTACAGTGTCTGATGATACGATGGGTCAACACAATGCAAAAGCCACAGTGTGAATGTAATGATAACAATACATTTTCCAAAAATGACCAATGAAAAACTGTATGACAAAAGTGCATACATTTGAAAATATAAACACATTTAAACATATTGCCCCTTTGGGAAGAAAACTTAATCAGTTATCTCACAACAGTGACTTACTTGTCAAACGGCTTCAGAAACTTCCCCTGTCAACATTTGCCAAGTCTCCTGATAGCTGAGTGGTCGGGGTACATGCCTGGACAGTCAGTCTCTGCTTCGTCTCCCATGACTGTTGCTCCTTGTTGCATGTCATCCCTCCTCCCTCTAACCTGCATTTTCTGTCTGTCTACACTGTCTTTTCACAATAATAGTCCCCCTGGAAACCTGAAGCAATGGAGCATCTGGGCATTAACTCCTTCACTCAGTAGAAACGGATATTAACATGATTCCAAATGATTAATATGCACTGTATATATATTTATATAAGGTAAAGGAGTATTGTCTCCCTTCAGAGCACTGGAAATGCTTACGCAATTACCTTACACAACTGGAATCAGAGCTATAGACATTACAAGTCTTCACGGTGTGATCAGATGCACAGCCATATTTGTGTGGTTACTCATCTCTATGAGTTATGCATTTATCATTAGACACATTTGATCTATATTGCTTCATGTAGCTTTCATTTAGCCTCTCAGGCAGTATACTGTGTTCATCTCCCAGCGAGTCGAGTGGTACCTTTTTTTGAGTGAAACAAAAAAATGTGAAACTTGACAAAAATTCGTACTTGAGTCTTCACATGCTTTCATTTAACAAAATTAGAAATTTCTGTCAAAATTAGAGCCTGACCTCGGATGACTCTGTCGGCTTGTCCCAGTTTTGCCAAATTAGATTAGGATTTTTTTTCCCCTCAGAAAATGATTGAACACATCAATATGTGTAAACCCTCAGTTTTGTGCAGCAGCAGCAGCTCATGATGAATGAGTGACTGAATGGGCCTTTTCATGAACATCTCTACCTGCTGCTGAGTGCGAACGTTCATATCTGATACTGTATCTGATTAGATTTACTGAATGCCCATTGTTCTCCTGTTTACTGAACAACAGCTCATCTGTGACTCTGAGGAGAGGGAGGGGGGAAATAATAAGGGTTTACGTCTAATGTATAAAGGTCATTATAGTGTGAGGGGAATTCTGTGAGTGACAAGCCTGTCCTTTGTATGTGAATTGTTCTGCTTTGGTCTTGTGTTTCTTCTCTTGACAGCAGGACTGATTAGTGAGGCTTAGCAGACAAGGCTGGTAACCAAAACAGAGGAGGGGAGGTGGAAACACACAACAAAGTGCACTCACTCGCGAATCATTGTGTACGAGAATCACACCCACATCTGGAGACATCTTATGTATGTGAGTGTGTGAATGTGTGTGCGAGAGCGAGAGACTGCGAGTGTGAACAGGAGTTTAGTCAGAGAGGATGACAAACAAGGTATGTGACGGTTAGTGTGTGTGTGTGTGTGGTTACGACAAAGATTTATGTGTCCGTGTTTTGTTGAGATTGCACAGAAGTCAGAGAGGTTGCAGGTTTAACTCTCCGTACAGAGAGATGAGGGCTCAGAGTAACTGTGTGTGCGCGCATGTCTGCGTGTGTGTGTTTTGTAGATATTTAGCTACCCACCCCTCCAGTGGGACCTCGCCCTTGCATTCAGTCATTTTAATGACAAACACATTCTCTGCTTTTTAACACACACACACACACAGACACACTCGTATTCACAAACATGCACGTGCACACACACATACTCCATATGTTGCGCATGCATTTGACAGTGATGCACAGCATTGTTTTATTTGGCCAAAATGAGACTCAGATGTGTTGAACGGGTCTGATAAACAACCTGCAGCGAGCCAGCCGCTTCATCAGGCTGCATTACACCAAATCAGTGGAAAAGCCTGCAGATCTGACCCCTCGCTTCGAACTTAAGCAACGGTTTTTATGAAAAGGTTTCATCCCCTGGGTCCAAATGAGAATTTATTGTCTTCCATGGGACCCAGGATTACATGTTGCGAGCCTGTGTTCTTAAGGGTCCTGCCAGAACCAGGCCTGCAACCCATTTTGGGTCCCTAGCCCTGGTTTAGGAAACCTGGTAGTGGAACACAAGAGGCCAAAGGGCGTTTGGATCTTCCATAATAACGTAGGACCAACAACTGACTCTCATCATATAAAACTGATGCAGTTCTGCATTCTGCATCTCCACCCTGGTTTTAGTGAGTTTGACTCATTGCACATCATTTTCTTCAGAGGCTGTAAAAGAAACCTCTACAGAGAGAGACTTCCAAACCTCCAAAACAAGCCTCATCCTCTATGTTTGGTGCTTTTACAACTGGACTGTAAAGCTGTAAATTAACAGTGTTGATGTAAATAATAATAAAAAACCCTCATATAACTCCTCCTTAAGTTCCATACAAGAGGCATCACAGCAGAGCCTGTGGTGAACAAAACATGCACTGTTAAAAAAACAAACATATACAAATCAATATTTATAGACTTAAAGAAACCTATTTTTTTTATGCTTTTCTAAATCCAGCATTAGCATTAACAGTCGTTTACCTACCACTCTTACTCTTGCCAAGAGCTTCAGCCATTGTCGCCTTCAGACTTTATATGTCCTCTGAGCAACTTTAATTCTTTAAGCCAGCCTGGACACTCTTCACTGAAAAAGAGACGGTCTGCGGTTGCCCCATTGCTGTTACTGCCCGTTGTCCATCACGGCCCGTTTGCACATGTGTGAACGTGCACAATGATGTCATATTTCATCAACAGTACTGCAGTGTTATACTGGCTACGTACTTCTGTCATTGACCAAATGCCACAGCATCAACAAAGATGAAAACATTCAAAGGAAATCAGGCAGTTAAACAGACTCACTTTTTTCTTATTTTTTAGTTTTTGTTTAATTTCAGTATTTTCAATTTACAGAGCTTTAAACAGTCTTGCGCTTGCACTGTCAGTTGTTTCTGGTCACATAAACTTGATGACAGTGGCTTTTCATGCACAACACAAATCGGGCAGTGCCCTAACTCAACTCTAATGAAGTCTGTCCAAGTGGAGTTGCCATATGTAGCTGTCCAAGATGGTGGCATGTTCGCACATTCACAGGCTGTGATGGAAATCAGGCACTAGCTGCACCACAGTTAGCTAGTAGGCATGCTAACTTAAGTACAAAAAAAGGAAAGTAGAAGAAGTGATAGAGGTGACAGTTAGTTACATTAGTGTTGCTCTCCACCCCTGGAAACAGCTGTTTGTGAATGAAGTTTGACACTGAGCTTCCATATGTTATCAGCTTTCAGTGGTAATACTTGCCTTGTAGCAATAGCAAAACTTACAAATAGCTTCAGCATTAGCTTTAAATATTTATTTTAGAAAACTGTATTGCCTGAAAACAAAGTCATATTTTTTTACCACTTGATCTCTTTTGTACACATAGGGTTAAAACACCAATGTTTTTATGAGCACTCTAACTGTTCAATTTGAATATGTAGTGAATTGAGTAATTGAGTCTAGAAACATGTACTTATCTTTTACACACATATTTACACACTAAACTTCTCAGAGTCTCACATTTCGGTCTCTCTCTCAAAACTTTTGTAGACAGTACCAAAATTAAAAAAAAAGAAAAAAAAAAGATTAATCTATTGTTGCCCAGTTTTTGCTGTTTTCTGACTGATGATAAATGAAAATGAACTCAGCAGATGAACAAAAGTAATAATTCAGTCTCCTCGAATAAAAATCAGAGTTCCTTGTTGTTGTTCTTTAAATCTATTATGAAAACTGACAATGTACTGAGGGCACTAAACCACATGACACAGCATACAGATGTTTCTGTCTTTCTTTGTGTTCATGTAACATTATTTGTTTGCATTTTTTGTTTTCAGTGAGGTGGGGGCTTGTAGTTTCCACGACCAAACCTCACTTCAGGGCAAATACAATACAATGATCAAAGAGTTCATTAGCACTAAATACTGTTTTGCTGCCTGTAAGAGCAGATATAAAGTGATTCACTGAGACAGTATATTTACAGACAAAGTTGTTCCACATTATTCAAGTAGTATTACAACATCATTTTTGCTAAAATGTTATAATAACTACAAACTCTTTTTTCTTCCTCTAGCTTACAGAAGGACATATACCTGGCAGAGAAGTCATCTGCTCTCACAAATGCTGTAAGTATAGATCATCTTTAAGGTGCACAGCGGCTGCACACACACTTATTTTCCACCATACAGCTGTGTGTTGTTTCTGAAGATCTGTTCACTGTCCCTGATGCATATCTGCACCACCGTTAGTCATAAATATACAAGACATCTGATTTTGAATACCCATCCCCTGCAGTGATCAATACACATGGAAATATGAAAAACATCATCACCATAGACCACACAGGCTGAGGTCTGAGACTGTCTGGATGATGTGTGTCACCAGCTGTGCCCCCCTTCATGTTGTGTCACACAATGTGGCTCCTGTCGCCTAGCAACCTCGACAACACCTAACTTCTTTTTCATAAAACCTTGAGGTTTTAATGCCCGTGATAGTTGTATTGTTAGCTGCTAGACTGAGCTGAAACTGGAGGTCTTGTTTGCTTTCATTTCCAGAGGATCCAACAAACGATCCAACGGGTGGATCTTTTGTTGGATCCTTTATTGCCTGTGAAAAGAAGTCTGCACTTCTTGGCCACGTTTGAAGGAGTCTCTGCAATTGTACAGGCCAGTCATGCAGCCAAATCAGTCTTCAAACGCAGCCTCTGAAGGTGCCGCACCACAATCGGACACCAGCTTTATTCCTCATTTCACTAGTTTATCCTTCACTGTCATTGCATCCATCATGTCCATGTTAGTGGCCAAAAACTCAAGTCAAATTTTCCCAGCAGAGAGGGGGAAGAGCTCTAATTGGAGCCGACAGAAGCGTCTAGTTAAGATTTAATATGGCCCCATTTATAGAGCACTTCTTTAAAAAATTCAACACATGAGGCCTTAAATGACTCTAATAAACAGGTCCACGTCACACAGCAGCCCTCATGGCTCAGAAACACTGTTACACCAGCTAATTTCAGTTGTACCTCTAGCACAGAGCAGCTAGAAACGTCCCGACTCCAGAACTGAACAGCGACTATGGTATTGATCAACCTCTCGATCAACCCCAAGCAGCTTGTTCTCTTCAACAACTGCTTAATCAGTTCCTCCTTAAGCACTCTCTCTCTCTCTGTCTTTCACACACACACACGCACACACACAAAGGTTGACCTGGAGGGGAGGAAATTGAATTAGGAGGGTGTAATGCAGCTCCTTGTGTGTGTAATCAGAGCAGGCTCTGAATACAGGGCCATTGTAAGTCACTGTGGTCAGAACCCAGAGAGCCAGCGACCGCTGGGGGAAGCTGCCCTTATCACTAGATATGATTACAGTCCAGGGAATGTGTGTGTGTGTGTGTGTGTTGAGATTTGTGTGGGAGTCATGGCTGACTGATTGCCTGGGGGGAATGTGTATCTACATGCTCGCGATCGTGCACAAGTGTGTAAAATAAATGATACATGCCGAAAACACATTTTTGTTTTTCTGCAAAAGTTTTGTCTAAAAGTGCAACATGTTTATTTTTTCCTGCAGTGGCTCAGCGATGCAGTTTTTGCATCTCATGCTGCCGATACAAAAATAACACCCGCATCCATTATCACTAACTCCTCAGATCTTTTTGGATTTGGGGTTTTTATATCCTGTGGTAACAACAACGACAACAAAAAAAGAGTCCTTTTCTGTTCGTTGCTTCCACTATCATTGTTTGGTGCAGGCTGCAGGCTGTGTTTTCCACGGTGGATGTCATTGTTTTTCACTGTCTGTTAATTATTTTTGTGCTGGTATTTTGCCTTCTCCTGATATAGTGTTTCCTGCTATTGTCTTTTTCTACTAGGCTGGCTGCCTCTGGACTCGAGCCAGCCAGTCCCTCCTACCTTAAAATACACACACACACACACACACACACACACAAACACTACAATATACACTATAATACACACATCCTTGACCATGCACACACACACACACACACACATGCTCTCTGCTCTCCCTTCCTCCTCTTGGCACTTGAGAGAAAACACAAGAAGTCAGTGATACGGCAGAGCAACTGTGTATATGTGTGTGTGTGTGTGTGTGTGAGAGAGAGAGAGAGAGAGAGAGAGGAAGGGAGAGAGTCCACCAGTCAGCTCAGAGGGGTTAATCTCTCTCTCTCTCACTCTCTCTCACTCTCTCTCTCTCTCTCTCTACCTCGATCTCTTCTTCCCTCCCTCTATTGCCTTTTGTTGCGGCCCCTCACTTTCTCAACAGTTGGACAGAGGGAACTGATACTGCGCCTGTGTGTGTGTTTCTGTGTGTGTAGTTTGGGTGTCCTCCTCCTCCTCCTCCTCCTCCTCCTCAGTGCTCTCGATCTCTCTGGACTGAACTGTACGTTAACATGACTGAGACTTTCTGACACCCTGCTCATGCTGGATGTTCGTGCTGCAGACTGGTAAGGCAGCTCTCTGGTTGGGGGGAAAGTTGTCTCATTTCATGCGAGGTGCAGAGGGATGAGTGTGTGTGTGTGTGTGTGTGTGTGTGTGTGTGTGAAATGCCACTTTGTGTGTGCGTGTGGGAAATGCTGTAAGGAATGCAACAGGTCATTTGTAAATGTGGGTTTTGTTTCTCGGCTTCCGTGAGCTCAGATGTCATGTTTTCAATCTGGGGAGACTTGTAAAGGTTTCTCTGTCCCTCGCTGCCTTTCTCCTCCCTTCCCTCCGCTCCCCTTTCCACTTCTTTTCCTTATCCCCCTCTTTCTCTCCCTCTCTCTCTCTCTCTGTCCGGCCCCGAGTTACTCAAGTTACCGGCTTCCTCCTGTTGTTGTGAGCCCCGTGGTTTCTGTGCAGCGCTCTGAGGGCGCTCCCACGCTCTCCCAAAGAGAAAGAAAGGAAGGAAAACAGCGATAACCATTTCAGAGCCACAAAAGAAGTGGGAGAAGCACTGCCTGCTTTTTCCCCACGTCTCTCTCTCTCTCTCCCCTCAGCATCTACATGCATGCTTTTGTCCCTTTAAACACTAGCACCTTGGAAAAATGTGTCTCCCTACTACATGACTGCTTGGCTACTTTTTGTTTTCTGGACAAAGGTTTTTTTTCCTCTTTCTTCCAAGGTGGTGGGGTGGCTGAGTTGGTGAGAAAATTGGAAACAGAGCCACCCACAGTGGAAGTGAGTCAGCCCAGCATTTAGTGGTGTGTTGACTTTGGAAATGGCAGGGATTGGGGAGGGGGGGGGGGTGTTGGTGGTGGTGGGGACAGATGAAATTGTCAGAAGAGAAGAGGAAAAAACAGAGAGTGTCAAATTGTTCGTGTTTTCTGCTTAGGGTCTCAGAATCACTGCAAAGTGGGAGAGGAGAGGAGAGGAGAGGAGAGGAGAGGAGAGGAGAGGAGAGGAGAGGAGAGAGCTACAAGCCAGAGGCTGTTTATAAAGGGAGGGAGCGTCTTGTGTCCATCTGGGACAATCCCAAGTGCTGAAAGCTTCTCCACCCTGATCCCAAACATCTCTTTCCCCCCTCTCCCTCTCTCTCCCTCTCTCTCCCTCTCCATTTTCCTTGCTGTTTTTTTTTCTTGCTCCTTCACAATAAGGTGCAAGCGGCTACATTTCGATTTGCAGCATAAGAATTACACCCAACTTGTTGGCATTTGTTCCTTTGATGTAGATACCTGCTGCAAGCGGTCATTTGCTTTCGGTACTTGTTTTTCACTCACATTGTCTCTTTCCTCCTCTGTCTGTATCGGTATAGGCCGGGATGCTGCATGCAGTTGGTCCTGACAGCATGAAAACACCCACCGTTCTTTCATCTACCTTTGCATCTGCCACCATTTTTTAGTTGTACGTGGAAGTGGAATGGCACCTGCAAGTGAAATCTGTATTTCCATATCATATACTTGTATGTTATAAATAGTTTCACTTTGCTTGCTTGATCTCCCACAATCCTACTCATGTCACATGTTGGGAGAATAAACCTGCAAGTGATTTGTCTCCAGGCCTGCAGAAACCAGTGAGACCAGTCAGTCTTGAATATATTATATTATAACAAAATAAGGTCATGAGAAGTCAAATGCTGTGTTTCCTTACAGTGCAGAGGCTAATATTAACTAGCAGGCAGTAGCCAAATACTATTGTAATGTCCCGCAGGAGAGATGAAGGCAGCTGTTGAACAAAGCAGCCAAAGAGCTGAGATCACATAGAAAAAATAATTATTAACTGGATATATTGTGTATATCATCACCGTATGAACTACAAGCCTGTAGGAGATCCTCTGAATATGTTCTCCTCCTCCTCCTCCTGATCATCATCATCATCAGTGTCCTCCGCTTTGATCAAGCACTTTTTCTTTTTTTTGCATTTTCTTAGCCAGAAATTAAAAAAACTCTACACAGCCCCCATCTGCCTCTTTAGTCCTCTCCCTTTGTCTAGCCTGCTTCTTCCTCCTCCTCTTCCTCTTCCCTCCCTCCCTGCCTTCCTCCCTGTGCGCTGCCTGTGTATCTAGCGATAAGGGGACAGCGACGGTAGCACTTCCTTTTGCCACAGGAAGCAGGAAGTGTTGACTTCCAGCACAGCCTAACTCTGCAGTCAGCCCACTGGGATCGACATTTAAATGCAAGCAGCACGCACACTCAGGCCTGCATGCATGCGCGCAACAAGGTACAGACACAAGCTGAGTGAGTTGTGTGTGTGTGTGTGTGTGTTTGTGTCTTCATACAATGACTCCACTATAGATTTGCCACCTGATGGTTTTCATGGGAAAGCACCTGGGGAGCAGCGCTCTCTGTGTCTCTTTGACCTCAGGGTTGGCTGGCAGGTCAGAGGATGATTGGCTAATTACTCCTCTAATCACAGCAAATGTTTGGTTATCACCCAGTTTGGCCATAGAGACCAGGGGAGGCGCTGTTGAGCTTAAACAACACAAACAACCATTCATCAGCTAATGGATTCCAGTTATACTGCAGGGTGGGAGGCGGAGAGAGAGAGGCTGACATGAAGAGAAAGTGCTCCCAGAGAAAATACTCTTTTTTCTAGTGAAATTAAGATATTTATAATAATTGCAGTTTCTTTTTGTGTGGTTTTCAAATCAGTCAAATCAAGTAGTGACATCACAGCATCTTTTATGAGTCTTCAGCATCATGACAGGAGGCAAAACAGCAGCAGCAGTGTGGAAATCATGCTTGATTCAGGAAAATGTAGTAATCTCAAATTTACAGGCATTTGAGGTTTTTTGAGGTTTTGAGGTTTGTTACATTTACAAAGATTTTTTTGTCAGTTGTTCCGAGAGGAGGATATTCAGCTGAAGCATGTGATGCACAAGGTCAGATGAAAAGTGAAATTTGGTTAATGGGTCATTTTTAAAGTTACAGGAAACTGTACAAGAAATAGTCAAAGAGAATACAAATGGTTCAATGTGACCATATCATATAGTGATGCTTCTTAATTTGTATGCATTGTATAGACACCAAAGGCTTGCTCGCTGTTTATTTTGATGTAGCACATTATTCGCTCACAAAGTTAAAGTCATCTAGAAGCGGAGATAGTTCATTATTTTATTATCTTGCCTATGGAGACACCATTTCTCATGGTCTCTCTCTATTTGATGTTAAGATCGTTCAGGTTACATCCCTAAAATCCTTGTCTCCTTTTCCACTTTAGAGCCACTGACCAATCACTGCTGTCCATTCCCCACACATGATTAAAATCAAAATGTGATGGAGCAGTGTAGAAATGTTTCCCATTAAACTTTGCGCCCCCATCACTCATATTTTAAAGCTGTCAGACTTGTCTCCTCCCAAATAGTCATTCAGTTTTTTTTGTTCTATATTACAGTTATTTACATTTATCCTAAACAATCTCATAATTTCATTTATGTAAACCGCATTTTTGATTTAACATCATACATAAATAACAATATGATACTAGTACAGACTTATCTCATATTTCAGTGGTTTCTTAAAAATCCAGTTCGGAGGACGCTGTGTAGTTTCCTGGCTCAGGGTGAACTTGGACAACTGTCGTGTGTGTTTTACTTGTGGTCTTTCAGGGATGACAGAGTGTCCGGGTTAATGAGTTAGTAAAGGACGATGTGACTTTAGCAGCAGTTTCTGATGGTGCAAAGGCAATCAGAGAGAGCAAATAACACAGAGGATATGAGGAGGGAGAAGAGGGCTGAAAGTATAGAGTAAAAAGAGAAAAAGGAAGGAGGGAAATTCAAAGTGACACCTGTGTGAGTGTGATGGAGGAGTGAGGAAGGAGAGAGAGCAAAGAGGCCAAGAGCAAAACTGAGAGATTTGGGTAAAAGACATGGAGCCTAAACTATGAGCGGGTCAGGGGTCAAGAGGGGTGAGGAGGTCAGAGTGAGCCCAGCAGCTCTACTTAGAACAGGATATCCTGCGAGGAAAAGCCATCTGTCTCTCTTTCTCGCTCCGTCTCTTAAATCCCCACAGAGGGCAGAGTGGAGAGGAGAGGTGTAACCTTTCACTGGGAACACCAGAGAAAACCCACGCTCCCGACCGAGACGCTTTGTTTTCACCGATCACCGACGGCAGAGACTGATAGACAGAAGGCAGATATGATGTGTCTGAGCGTGTAAAAAGTGTGCGTCAGTGTGCGGTGAGAGGGGGGATGTGATGTGTTCGTCCCGCGCTGCTGTTTGTTGCTGTTTTCATCCCCGTCGCTGCAGAGGATCCACCAGCCAAGATAAATTTCCCTGCGGGGACAATGAAGTTTACCTCACTGTATCTTATCTCAGCCAGACAGACAGTGAGTCAAAATGATGAGACATCCCCTCCATATTTGAATTACTTTCAGGACATAAATTGATATTGGCCTATTGAGGCCTGCAAAAACACTGACATCCATTTGTAGCTTTTTAAGGTTATTGTTATTGAATATAACAGTTTGTACTGCTGTAGACTGGTGTACTCTGGGTTTAGGTTGGGTTGACTTGAGGTTTCAAAGCTTCTGTTAGTTTTCTGTTAGCTACCTGCCCTCCTGAAGTGGCTTTGAGATAAGCGCTGCCCCCCTGACAGCTCCGGGCCCACTGCAAGAACAAATTAAACACGTCAGCTGTGTTTAGAAAGTAAAACAGGTGCTTTGTGACAGGCCATCTCAGGTCACTCTCTTGCTCTCTCTGTCTCTCTCTCTCTGTTGGCACTCGTAAGAACAATGGCTTACAAACTCGAATGCCACCCAATAATTACACAGAGATGCCAGAAAGTGTGAGGCTCTTCTGGGAAAACTGTGGTCTGTGGTCTGTCGAGGCAGAGAACAATCTTATCTAATAACACAAAATGACCTGAAACACAAGATTTTGTTGTTTTTTTTTGTTTCGTCTTACAGCCAAACTTGGAATGAGCAGGGCCTATTGCTGTTCGTTAGAGCGGCCTGTTCACTACTCTTTAGTGCAAACATGAACGTTTTTGCCAAAACAGCCAAATCTCCGTAGATAAATGTTGAAATTATGACAGCAGCTAAAAAAAAAACTTGATATAATAATAGATTTAATTCCATTTTGTTACAGACACGGGTTTTATTTTCATAGTTTTTGTCGTTTTTGTGAAGCAACACCAACTGTCTAACTGAGAAGAAGTCACTCACAATAATTGTGTTTAGATTTCTCTATTGTAAATCATTTAATTCAAACGGCTGAAAAGAAGTGAGGCAGGATAAGAAACACGAGCAGTCGGACTAATCAGACTGTTTGTGAAACACCCAGGTTTGACAGACATACTTAGTGGTGAGCAGTAAAATTCTTACCCAAACTTTAAACATCCTTCACACATGTCGGCCTGATTTCCAGGTTCAGCTTTGACCCACCACGCTTGCCATAGTTAGGTTTGATTGAGACATCTTTCGCCCGGGTATCCATGCGGCAGCATCAGACTTTGTTGAGGATGGATGTCAGTACAAACCCACACGTCGGCGATTTCTCTGCTGACTGTGGAGCTCTTGTAGCAGAAAGACGTGACGGCCAAAACTAAGAGAGTTGTGATTAATCATAACGATACTTTAAGCACATCACAGTGAGACGAGCTAAGGCAGCTAAAGTCCATATCTGCCAGAGAAGCAGGTCCACGCCAACCGCTTTTGCTTATTTAACAAAGTCTGCAATTACATCTGTTTAAATAAAATCTCTAACTTTGCAGGATGACAGGTTACTAAAACTGTCCGGTAAACAGGCTACTTGTGAGTCCATGTGACCTCTGTTTACAAGCCCTGCTTCACTTGTAATTGGGTATCCTGAAGGTAAACAAACTGGCAGAGCTGCCACCACGGCTTTGGAAGATATCTGTGGGTGGGGCGGCATCCTGGAAAGAGATGCAGGAGAAGAGAGCCTGATGAAGATCGACATGGTTAATGATGCTTTTTTTTTTTTCCTCTGATCCTGCTTTAACTTCATTTTGGCACAAAAATACAAATACCCAGAATTACTTTCTTATTTTCTTCTTGTCCAACCTCCCTCATCAGCTCAATGTGTCAGACCAAATTTCAACCTACTAATGTTTCCCTCCTGTGCAACAGTCATGGCCAAAATAGTCATTACTCCCCCAATACACTCAGTCATATACCCAGTCTCATATTCTCACATACAAGTGCACTCTGAAGTGGGTGATATTTTCCGTATGGGAACATTAAGGGTTTTTTTCCTATACTGATGGTTTATAGTGACACAAGCGAGAGACACGAGAGACACGAGAGAGAGAGAGAGAGAGAGAGAGAGAGAATGAAAAGAGAGTAAGGGACTGAAAGTGAGAGATGGGGAACGAGTGTTGAGCTATTTTTGGTCCGTCTGGGTGTTTCCCACACACACACACACATACGCTCACGCTTCTCAGCCTTGTTGTTGTTCAGAGTGGTGGGTGTTAGAGGAGGGTGAGTTTTGATTTGATTTGACTTTGCGTTTTGAGAGATCCTATGTTTGTGTGTGGATGTGTGCATTTGTGTGTGTGTGTGTGTGTGTGTGTGTGTGTCTGTGCGGGTGTTATCTCAGGGATTTTCCTGCGGTTGCTATGGTTTCTGACTGTGTTTTGAACAACTTGCCATAACTCCAAACATCCTCAGGGTGTAAAGGATCCTCGAGCCCTTTATTATACACCCTGCTCGTGTCGTTGCCGGAGCAGCTGACCTCAGTTCACTTTCAATTTAACCAGATCAAACGTTCACAAGAGGCTGTAATTCATTCACATACGACCATCTGTCACCTTAACTGTTTCTCTCTGTCCTTTTGGTTCTGGAGGCATGGCAGCTTCAAGTTCATCGTGATATGTACACTATGACTGATATGGTATCTGTAATATTACTCCTGAGATCACGAGGCATAATGAAGTATTCTTTATGCCCCTGGAAAAAAAAGTCACATTACTGTTTTCATTTAGCCTTTCAACACTGGTTAGTGATGACTGCACACACGACACCGTTGCTCTGTTGTGGAAAATGTCTGTCAGCGATGCATTGTGTTTCTGTGGATGGCACATATCACCAAGGCTTCCAGCTTAGCTGCTCCTTTCAGACACTCTGCTCTGTCTATCACTGTTTCACACACATACAAACACACACACACACACACACCATGGAAATATTTAAAACATGCTTGTGTGAGCAGTCTGTAAGGGAATGTGTGATTGTGTCTTGTTTGGGTTTCCATTCATGTTTGTCTGAGGGACGTATGTATGTGTGCATCAGGCTTTTTTTTTTTTTCAGTGATGTGTTAAAGACTAAATCCCATTATGACCTTTATGTCAGATGATGCGTCAGAGCTTCATTTAAAGATGCTAACGTTTAAATGAAATATATATTTATAGATCATTGCAGGATTTCATTTGTTGTGACTTTTCAGACTGGATACAAAAGTGCATAACAACTTCTTAACTAAATCATTCAGCACTACAACTACTGAGTAATCTACCGATGGTTCGCAATATTTTCCTTTTCAATGGATCGACTGACTAATTGTTGTAGATGTAAGACCATGAACTTGAAACTGAATGTACTTCAAAGCAGCTGCAGTCTGTTTTTTTTTTCATGTGAACAAAGAATCAACCTGGACGCTTAAGAACTCTGCAGCTTTGTAAAGTTTTATAGTTTTTCAGCTCATTTCTCTTGCTTTAGTCAGTGTGTGTTGGACGTCTTTCTATGACATGGATGTGATTGTAATAAGCTCAGTTCTAGTTGTCAATAATAATCTTATTGCTTTCACAGAAATACTGTGTTTCCATAGCATGATAAGGTTTTATAGAATAAAGCAGATGCTCAAACCACAGGTTCTGATGTCAGCTCTGTTTTTAGTGGCTGTGTTTTGGCCTGGTGGGCCTGCAGCTCTGTCTTCACAGAGTTCAATCTCTGGAGGCAAACTGTGTAATTTTCTTCAGTTTCAGTATATTCTGTGTTTTCACTGCTTTAAATAACTCACATAGCCTCTGTGTTATCTGCCACAGAGCTGGAGAATGGCACTGTCTGAGTGTGTGCTGACGTGCAGCGTCTATGTCCGTCCGTCCATCTGTCTGTCTCTCGTGATTATCAGCTGACCTCCACAAGACTGAGGCTGCCTTTTACTGGACAATCTGTCAAACATAGGAAAAGATTGTTTTCTGTAGGATCTTGCAGGTGTGAAATTTCTGGCGCAGAGAAAGATTGTTGGCAGAGAGAAACTTTGAGGGGAAAAGAAAACTCTGCGTTTTGTGCCACACCCTGATACTCTCTCTCTCTCTCTCTCTCTCTCTCTCTCTCTCTCATTCTCTTTCTCTCTAACACACACACAATTACAAGTATGTAACCACACACAAACACATGCTTGCGTGCATACATGAATATCCGCATGCACAAAAAATAAAAACACACAAATAGAGCTCAAGTTTTTTCCTCCCAGATATTTTCCAGCCTTATTATTTTTATCCTCTTTGTTCTTGTGTTTTCTCAGCCCACTAAAGATAATAAGTCTTTTCCTCAGTGTCTGCCCCCTCCCCCCCCACCTTCCCCGCACCCCTCCTCATATTACTCTCTGCCCTTCATCTTCCTGTCTCCCTCTTTCTATCTTCTTTCTCCCTCCTCCTCCTCCTCCCTGCTTCTCCTTCTTGGCTTTTCTTTCTTTCCCAGAGTCCTCCTCTGTTTCTCCCCCTCTCCTCCACTCCTTCCTTTTTCTTCTCATGCAGCATTCCTCACATTCCTGTTGGCTTCTTAAGGGAAGGACCCCACTGGCAGACCAAGGCCAAACATTATTACAGTGCTCTCAGCCTCTCTCTCTGTTTCTCTCATCCCATCTCTTTTCTTGTTTTACTCTCCATTCAACTCCTCACTCCCCACTTTTTGACTTATTGTCTCTTCTCTGTCTTTTTAATCTCTGAACTTCTTCTTCTCTCACTCGCTCATTCCTTCCCTCGAAAACCTTGATCCCCACTAATTCCGTTGTACAGATAGTCTCTGTCTGCTTGTGCTTTAACTGTGTTAAACCGGCTCACTGAGACTACTGTGTTTCATAATTAGTGGAAATAAGGGTCATACCCTGCTCTGTTACGTAAAAAACAGGCTCATTCATGTTTATACAAGCGCATGGGCTGCGTTTTTTTAACGACGACACACTGTCCGCACATGGGAGATAAAGTGTCAGACACACAAATGTTCACAGAGAAGACTGAACACACACACGCACTCACAGCCAGGCAGATCTTCTTTATGTCTTTGCAGCATAGAGTATCTTAAATATTCACATTGTACATTTCAGGATTTGGTTCTGCAGGAACACTGGACAGAAAAAAACACACACAAAACAGAGATAATTTAACAGACTCCACCTTTGTGTTTTCTGATTGTTGCTCTGTGAGTTTTGCACAGTTTTTTTTTTCTTTTTTGTGTGAAGAATTGTTGTGTAGTAGCAGGAGCGCACATCTCTGCAGGTGGGAGGCAGCTATGTAGCTCACAGTTGACCACATCCTGCCCCATATCGTACTGACAAAAGAGCTACATACGTCAGACTGGCTGTTTTTAACTGTGTCATTTCAGCACAGTTTAATTCTAAAGTATGACTGATCATGTTTCTGAAAACTTAAACTGATTCCAACTTTTTTTTTTCTTTCTTTTTCTTTTGGCACTGAAGCTGTGCTGCATTAAATGTTCAGCGCTGACCACACTGTCTTTGTAGCCATGTTGAATTAGCAGGGATTTCCTTTGTATTTGAGGCGCAGGATAGGAACTCGACAGTGTTCAAGTTGCTATAGGCTCTCACATATGGGCTAACTGACATATTTTAGCCAATGCAATTACTTCATATGGCTGCATGTGCAGTTTTTTTTAGAATTTATTGATAAATACTTTTTTCAGTCTGAACAACAAGATAAGAAAGTGAAATATAGGCCCTGTTTGTGTAAAGGTCTCTCTTGTCTTGTCTCTCTCTCTTTTTTTTAGATCAACTACATGTTGTTTGTGGAAAATACCAACTGACCAGTGCTGGACTGTGTGTGTGTGTATATATATATATATGTGTCTATAATCCTCTCTCCCTGTGGGCGGTTGCCTGCTGCACTGCTTTTCTGTCACCCTGTGGTTTTGTTATTTTCAGTCTGAAACCGGATGTGATTCAGACTGCATGGTAGATTGTGTAATTGAATGGACTAACCACACATACACTCACATGTGTGCACACACTTATGCACACACACACACACACTTTATGTCGATGAACATACACAAATGCGATCACACACAGAGTTATGAAGCGCTCTACACCCACGCACTGAGGGTTTCTGGGAATGGTGCTGGGTTCCCCCCGTTCTCTGAGGCGCCCCAGGGTGAGCGAGCGGACGATGCAGAGCCACCAGCAGTAGACAGACGCACGCTTCTTGGTTTCAGTATTGGTCTGAAACATCAGTTGTTGACCCGGCTGACACTGAGATCGGAAAAAAGGATAAAACGCACACACGCTTGTGCTCTGTGGAAACAGAAGGACGGTTGATAGTGGGGAAAAACACTGAGAAGTGCTAGTGAAACTCATAATAAATGTCAGTTTCTGCCTCAAAAAAATTTTTTTAACTGTACTATGCAGATAGGGTTAACATCAGAGAAGATAAGAAAATCAGGGAAAAGACAGAGTGGAAATAGAGAAAAGTGGACCCAAGTCTTCAGTCATCTAGTTACTGTTATATTCTCTGAATGTGGCTTTTTCATTCATTGCAGAGATGCATGGATTCGTGATTAAACGGTGAAAGGGCTGAGGACTTCCATCAGGCTCACCACACTTCAGCCCATGTGATGTGATGCTTTAGTTGATGTGCTGTGTGTGACTCAGTGTGAGCGTCTGCACAAACAGCGACCTGATTCTGGGAAAAACTCTGGACCGGAGAATCTGAGAAAAACGATGGTCCTGCGTCACATAAGCCACGACAGTTAACGTGTGTGTGCTGGAGGTGTCTGAGCGCTGACAGGGTGCTCTGCTTCCTCCTACTTCCTCTGCAGGGTGCCCCGCGTTAGGTGGTCGTGACAACGACTGCGAGCACAGATTTACCTGCAAAGACAGAATGAACTACCCCATTGTTCCACTTAAATCAAAGTCGTCTTCCCTCCAGTTCATGTGTCACAAAAACACCAATATAACCCACATGTATAGAACATTGAGTCATTCTAGATAATCAATAGATCAAAAGAAGTCCATAATCTGATCATGTCAGCATACGCAGGTGGTGAATACTACTTTATATTCAACCACATATTTTACAGTCTGCTGAACCATTTCACCTCACGGCTTCCTCCTGACGTGTGCATTCAGGTTCTCTGTCTGTTCTTATCTTTTCGTGGGCTCACTGCAGACTGTGGGAAATACAGTCTGTGTTCTACATAAAGTAACTGCCAGCAATTTACAGCTTATTTACTGCAAAAACATTTACAGCAGGTCGACTGCAGCCTGCACAGTGTTGACTGGTATTGTGTTGTTTAATGTGAATGTAGAATTACAGCAGGTGCATTAACTTTAAAATAAAACACAATACATTTTCTAAGATAATATAAGATATTCCTCTTTCAGTCCCCTGAGGGGGGTTATCAGCTTTGTAGCAGCAGCAAACAAAGAGAAAAAAGAACACAAAATAATAAATACATAAAAAACATAATAACAAAAAAAAAACAATATTAGAAAAAAATATTATATGAAACTCGTTTCTAACAGCTCATATGCTTCACAGTCAATCCAGTAACACTGAAGAACTGTACTATTGAAAAATGTTCAAAATATTTCAAATCTTTATTTTTCACTTATTTAACATAGGAAGCCAAATCCTTGACAATTATTTATTGATCATTTTTTGAATTGTAGCAAACATACCACGGTGCTCAGCATGCTGTACCACATTTATGGGAATTTTAATGGTCTTTTTCCATACAGGAATATCTACTGTGAGAAGCGAGCCACCATCTGGTTTTCCACGTCCAAACAAATGGATTTCCAAATGTAGTTAGATGACATGTTGGAGGTTCATAGAGGGAGCTCAGCTTTTCAGCTCTTTGACCAATTCTCCTTTGCAAAAATAAAAGTGATCTGCTGACCGAACTGTGCTGTGAACACTAACAATGCCACTATAGGTGTGTTCTGTTTCATAACAGGCTTTCTTAGATTTGCTTTGATTCCATACAGATTTCACCTTTAATCCTACAGCACATGCACAAAGTACAGTTTTAATCTCAAAGAGATTACAGCTCCACATGCTTCAGGCCAGTACAATAGAGTACAGTAGAGTAAAACTATTTGTACGAGCAGCTCAGCAGCATATGACACGGTTATTAGGCTCGTTGTAACTATTCCAAAGATTTCCTCTAATGAGAGCCTTTTCAGCAGCAGTGAAAACAACGTCCAGGAGTCATTTCCTCGTTTACACGGTCGGACGCCACCTCAGATTAATCACAAAGACGTTTTGTGAGGCTGACGGTGTGATCTCAGCTCACTGAGACCGAGAAAAATGATATTGCAGCAGTGGTAAGTGTATTTAAAAGAACTGATTCTGACACGAGATGAAACTTTAAAGCCCTGAAATGACTCAACAAACTGCAACATGTTATTATTAAACGGGGTTACAAGGAAACGTCTCACCAATCTCCTCCTCAGCAAAAACCTTAAAAAAAACCTGTCCAGTGATTTATTTTTATTCTGCGATCTTTCATATAGGAACCAAAACATGTTCACTCACAGGAAGTCCAAGTGAAAAAAGAAACCAAATGAAGTTCTAGAGAAGATTTTTGTTTCTTGAGAAAAGGCTTGTGTCTTTCAGAGATGTCATTCAGTACAGGAGCGTGCACCACCAGCAAATAATCATGTGCTCTGTCTTATTATGGAGACATTAGACATTAGGTGGACATAAACCGAACTGGTGTGTGAACGTTACCCAAGTTTTTCATCTCGCCACCTACACACAAGAGGTGGCACAGAGACAGTTTAGCACAGGAAGCAATTCAGGATCAATAGTGGCCGTTAATTACAAAGCAGACCAGTGTGAGGCAGTGATGCAGGTCGCTTTGGTTTTATAGCAGCAGGCTCATCAACATGTGCTTCATCTTGAGGAGTCACATGCTGGTCTGAGGGTGGTTCGCCCTGACAAGACGAGAATGGGCTTTTGGCAACATTTACCTACTCAGGAAATCATTTCAAAGTGAACTATTGGTTCAGAGCTGTGGAGGGTTTATAGCAGCTCAGGATACAGGAACTGGAATCTGAGTGAAAGTGTAATGGTCCTCCAAAAGTGAGGGTGTCCGGACCTTAGGAGGGCATCTCAGTGTGGTGCTACAGCAAGGCTGGTTTTAATGGAGTTTGACAGCAGATGGTGCCACAGTGTAGGGTGGTGTATGTGTATGTGTGTGTGTCTGTATGTGTGTGAGGAGGCATTGCCTGCGCTTTATTTGACACAAGTCTCTCGAGACTGTGGAGACAAAGTTTAAGACTGTTGGAAAAGTTATGAGGAACCGGTGGCGGATTGGCTGCAGCGTTCACCCAATGAAAGTCAGGCGGTGCAGGAAAACAATAGTCCTGAAGGTCCGTGTGAAGTCAAGGCTATTTTTGGTGGGGCCCGCCTCGCTTGCTATTTCTGTCAGCAGGAGAACGGAGGGGAGGGGGCAGGACTGGAGGGGGCCGGACTTTCTTTTCTGCAACTTGCCTCCGATAAGTCTCTTTTCTTTTCCTCCTCTCATGCACTGTGTTTGCTGACAACACCAGCGGATCTCTCCATCACCTCCCGTCGGGCTTTTTCTCCGTCTCTCTCGACTTTTACGCACAGACCTCCTCTCGATACTCGCTGGATTTTATCTTCAAACTTGTGTGTTTTGCGTCAAGAGGCTGTTATTAGGTGTCCACGGCTTCTGTCGTTCAAGGTAGGAAACGCGGCTGGTGACAAAGGTCCTGATGTGGGAGCGGCTAAGAGTTTGTTAAATGTCCCGTGCGCCTTGTTTTTGTGTCGGAGTCGTGGCTGCGTGGCGGCGCTGAGCTACCTGCGCAGGTGCTGCGCTTGTTTGGACCGATGGCTCAGAAGTCCGCAGGACTTGTCTCATACTGTGAACAGTATTTCACTTACAGTGGATTTAACAGCTTATTGGTTCCTATTTCATGTGTTTAGACTCGTCTTCCATCGCTCCTCAGTGTCTACAATTGATTTTATCGTAGACAGCAGGCTGCTCAGAGGATGTTAGTGTGTAAGGGCAGGCTGGCAGGTAAAACTCTGCTCAGGTGGAAGGAACTTATTTCTGACCTTAAAGACAAACTTGAAACTGAGCTCTGAGTCACAAACTCTGAAATCTCACCAGCCACGTCTCAGTTATTATTCAAATTCGTTTTTTTTTTTTTTTTTTTCCTCTTTTGGCCCTGCTGTTTGACCCCATGAGGGTTTTGCTGCTGAACAGATGTGGGCCAGCATCACACACACACACACACACACACACACGCACACACACAGATTATTTCAGAGCTGCCTACTTCTGTGCCATTTGAGTGTGTTTCATTTCTGCCGCTATACACACTCTTTGTGATCTTTTGTATCCAGACCTGGGGCACTAATAAGACCTGACAGGTCGGTGTTACATCACAGGAGCAGCTCGGATGGTGCCCAGCCACACCCGTCAGGTGTCCAGGTCCTGCTCATACAAAACCTCTCAGGAGCATTAAGTCATCTCTGACTTTTATTTGCCTCTGCTGGCTGCCAGCAGGAATGGCAACAACCCTCTCTGGAACAGATTACACTGTGGCGCTACTGACACTTTCACGACCAAAAGGAGAATTTTAGATTAGAAGAAGCAGACAGTGTCTTTATCATTGCTGTGTATGGGCTTCTTTTTCACTCATTTATTTCTCTCTTTGTTTCTGCAGATGGAATCAGCTCCTCTGGGGACATTATAAAGACAAACAGACACGACAACATATTTCACACAGTGGCAGGTAGGACGGTTTAATCTCTTAAAGAAACTTTACTAAACAGCAGCTTAATAAGTAGTTGTGTTGTGGGTTGGTTACATTTTACACAAACTTGTTAAAGTGAGGCCACGGCCGCCCATCTGCACTGAAGCAGCCCTGTGGAAAAAATGCTGCCAGTCTACAGTCAAACACCCCCCTCAGGACTACATCTTGTCCTTTTTACTACCTTTTTTAACAACACACACGCACATTTTGGGTGACAGCAGTTTTTCCAGTGCAGCGTACAGAATGATCTAAGCTGTTTGACTCTTAGAAAACTGCAGTGAAGTACAGAACAGGTGTTGGCCTAGTTGGAGCGCTGCACCCGGTCTGCTGTGTTTTTCATGTGTGGGTTTAGAAATCTGGTTTTCACCGCAGGTCAAGTGTAGGTATGTGTGCTAAGAAAAAACCTACAAAAATATGTGAAAAGTAAAAGTTCACATGTCGTGTTAAACTTATTATAATGCTGCATTTTTTCAAGTCAGTTCCGAGCAGCGTTACTGGAAGGGTACAACTCTGCCAATGGGGCCAATACAGAGCACAGTTGTAGGATTCACTTCACTTTTTTCAATTTCACTTCCATGATTGCGTCATCAACATCTGAAATTATCCAAGCACATCTCCTATAAATGACGTCCACTGACATCACAGTGTCTCTTGAGTGTGTTCGTGGTCTGCCAGTGAAAACGTCAGCAGCGTCTATATGATGCAGGATGTGAACTCGAGTCAACTCTGTGCGCTTAATAAAATATAAGAAACTGAGATGGGCTTGTTAGAATTTCAGTTTGGTGACTCACAGGGGGGAAACGCTCCAACAACTCCTCTTCAGCCGGAGGTTATAATGTATTTGATGTGCTGCTCCACCCGTCAGAAACAAGTCACCCGGTTGTTTCTTTGTGTCCGGCCTTTTTAGTTTAGATTAGCATTCTCCGCTGTGAAGCATGCCTGTGTGATCACACTGTGTAGGATTACAATGCATGACTCTCTGAATGGAAGCCGGCTCTCGCTGTGCCAGGCTCCGCTGACTGTATGCTAACCAAGAACCCACTATCTGCCCTGTGCATGTGTGTGTGTGTGTGTGCATTATGTGTGTGTCTGTGGAAAAACTCAGTGAGGTCATGGCCATGGCTGCAGGGTCTGGTTACACGTGTGTTGTCCACACAGGGCAACTGACACTGGCTCTCTCTCCTTTGTCTTCCTCTCTAGTCTCTTGCTCTTTACCCACATGGACCCTCACATTAGCTTTTTTAGCACTGAGCATCCCACTCTGATGCCAGGTGTCTCTGGAGCTGGATACGGGTTAGCACTATATGGTGGCAGCACCCCGCGACAGATGTGCAAAACATGTGAAACCACCTTTTTAAATAAGTCTCAAGCAGCCTTATGGGTCACACAGGACACACACATGGGACACACAGGACCGCTATAGTATGTAGGGCTCCATGATTACTTCTGGAATACCAGTAAGACTCGTTTCTTTACACACAACTACACAATAATTAAATCAACAAGTAGAAGAACTGTCTCCAAGTGTATCTGAGGTGTTTCGCATTGCAATGACCTGAAGAGACCCTGCACACAGCGATAATGCACTGTGCAGTCAAGTTGTGAATCTCCATGAAAACTCATATCTTCAAGATTCTGCCCACTTGAATCTTTTTCCAGCTGTTTCTCCAGAATGCAGCTGTGTCTACACACGCACATAAGATCTGCATGCATACACACATACTGTCAGATATACTGTGTACTTTCATATCTTGGTCTAGTATAGGTTGGTAATTTGTCAGGGGGTTAATTCTGAGGTCACACTCAAGTCATAAGATCGAGTGTTTAAAATGTCAAAAGGTCTGTTCATACATTTTCAGCCACCTCTGTGCTATAATATCCTGCAGTCCAGTGTGCATATGTACAGTACACCCTCCCTCTCTAAACACTAATGACTAAATATTTGTATGTCCTCTTTGGCTCACTAAGCAGAGCAGGGACTAACGTCACGGACAGATAACAACAGGCAGGATTGTAGTAGCTGCAGTGAAGAGCGCGTATCTTTTTGCTCGTCCTGGTTTCCAAGCGCCAGGGTCAGGTGATCAGGGTGCTCTGCATGATGCTGCTAGAGGACGAGTTAGTTACAGCAGACGGAGCAGGAATGATGGGAAGGTGAAATAAGAGAGGATGTGAAATGAGGAATGTGTTTAATTAAGGCTGCAGCTGATGTGATGTATTACATATTTACACAAGTAGGCATACTCGGATTTCTTGCTTTGTTGGGTTTGAACAGTTCAACAACACAACATGATATTCAGTTTATTATTAGAGAGAGAGAAGAAAGAAAATAATATAAATATTTACACTGGAAAAGCAGGAACACATTTTTTATGTATTTAAGAAGTTACTAAAACTAAATGTGTATTTTTTGATAACAGCAGATTAATTGGTTAAATAATTAATTGTTGTAGCTTTTATGTACATCGCTGAACAGCGCACTGCACTATTTATTAACATTAAATTGTGCTGCAGCCTGAAAGTCAGGTGTGTGAGGCGTTTTTGTTCCAGCACGGTATCAGATCATTAAATCTCATTTCTTCTGATCAACAGACATATTAACCTCTGCAGATATATAAGGGTCATTTTAAACCATGGGGGCCCCTTAGGGCCAGGCAGCATTGCAGACACAGGCTGTGAAGTAGTTGTGGTGGTAGTAATAGTAGACGGCAATGAAGGAGGCGGCTATTTTTTGACCTGCTGAACAAATGGCCCGATTGTCCTGCCTCTAGGTGCGTGAAATCACTTGATATGTCAGGGGTAATGTTATATAATACTCTCCTAGGGGCCCCACAACACTGTGTGTGTGTCTGTGTGTGTATTTTTGTGTTTCTCTGTGACAGCCCACACTTATTAAAAGTATTTTGGTGCAAATGGGCCAGAGAGACTGTGTATGTGAGTGTTTTGTGGCCTGAGGTAACATTGTTCTTAACGTTTTTATTAGTGTGTCAAATCAGTTCATGTTGTATTAACCTTTGAGCTAAAGGCTCCTCGCTGTGGTCAGCTGGGTAACTGGTCTGTGATTGGCCTCCAGCCGCAGTCTGCAACCCCTCGGGACTTCTCTCTCTCTCCCTCCGTCTCTCTCTCTCTCATACAGGCACACAAAGACACACTTAATCCCGCTGAAATTTACTGAAGTCGATGGAATTATTTTTCAAAGGATTTATTGCTGTGGCATTTGGAGGGGAAAAACCTTCAATTTTCACCTCCGTCCCACCCACTGCTCCAGACCAGAAGCCTTGGATCTAAAAAAGCGTTTCTTTAGCCTTCGCTGATTTGTTTTCTACCAGAAAAGCAAATTCACTCTTGTTTAGGATCAGGGCGCCGGCTCGTGAAAACTGATACTGAATATTTCTGCCTGTGTTTAATCAAAGCTTTTGTGTTTGAAGTGATAAGAAACAATCTTCATGAGAAGATCCTATTTACTACAAACATCTGGCAAATGTAAATGGTGATTACGATGACAGATGTGCCTGTGTCAGGAATGCTCATCATAAATGATACAACAGTCTGATATAGGATGTCTGATGTAGGGCCGGGGTCCGCCCCATATATCAGTCTAGCCTTAAGTATTTCCGAGGCGGGCTCCTGGCTGTATTTGGGTATTGTCTGATCTAAAGCGCGGTGGAGAGTAATGGCTGGCTCACATTCACTCCAGATCAGCGAGGTGACTGACACTGACCTCAGATCAGATGTTGTGAGCGCAGATGTAATAAGATCTCCACTCATCTGGATGGACTCCTGACTGCAAGCGTGCATGTGCGAGAGTGTGTGTGATGGATGGTCCGCAGTGACTTCTACAGCTCCAGGCTAATTTCAACAACTCTGTGAAGAGGAGGAGGAGACACAATGCATGTTTATTTAATGTGTCTGTCTGTGTTTGTGTCTGTCTGTGGGTGTGTGCACATGTCAGGGTGTTTTGTATGCATGTGTGTATGTGTGAACTGGTTTCTCAGAGATGGCCTTTTGACACTCACAAGCTTCAGAAACAGACAACAGTGGAGCAGACTAAGAGAGTTTTATAGATACACACCACATGTTCAATATCACAAAGAGGAAGGAAACTAGATGCATGTGTATATGTGCAGTGATTTACCAGCCTGCTGCCTCTTCACAGTCAAGTCTCTCTTACTTTAACCTCCAAAACATAATTTTTCTTTATCTCATTCTTTATTGTCTTTATCCTGTGCTGACACAGTCAGAAATCTGCTATATTACAACTGAAGTGTCGAACCTGTGGCAAATGCCTGAACACTGTCGGCTGCTTTTTTTTTTTTTTTCCTGGCAAACACAATGACGTTCACATTCTCCACCAGTAGCATTTCATAATTTGTGCCGCTTGTTTGTGGCCGGAGATGCTGTTAAAGCAGCTCGTTTCTCAGAACATAGAGAATAATGGTATCTGTGTAGTCTGGGCCAGTGTAATGTCTGCTGCTATAGCTGCTGTTAATCACACATTCATCTGGTGATAATTTCACTGACTAATTGAGTGCTGCAGAAAAAATTAAGATGGTGAAAAGTGACATTGTCAAACAGCTGCTTTTTGTCTGACCAAACTCATTCACATAGGTCTCACAGAAAACAAGTTGCCCAAATAATAGAGCTAATTGATTGACTTTGGCACTAATCAATCAGCTGTTTTTCAGCCCGTGGCTTTATTTACTTGATATAATCAAATTGATATCATGATTTATCTCCATGCATGTCATTAAGACAAAGCCAGACTGGGGGAGTGTGGTGCAGAGTGTATTTGTGGTTGTCCATGTCTGGGTTTATATGGATTTGTGTGTGTGTGTGTGTGTGTGTGTGTGTGTGTGTGTGTGTGTGTGTACCTCTGACCAGAGTGCAGAGCATGTGCAGGAATGTTAATGTCTTCTTCCTTTGTTGTCCGTGCAGACAGCTGAGTGTGACTGTGCATATTCATGAGGCTGCCTTCCTGGAACACGTTAACTGTTAACTAGAAAAGAATGTAGATTCAAACAAACAAACAAAAAAAGTAGGAAATTAAAAAAAGAAACTAAATGAAAGAAAAAGTGGTAGACAGACAGATTCGCTGCATGTGTCTAGAAGTAGAGAAAAGGGGGCGGTGGGAAGTTGTATGAAAATAAGAAGATGAAGTAAGAGGCGGAGGCAGATGTCGGAGCTCTGTCAGCAGATCCCATTTCGCAGCGACACTTCACTTCATTAATGTTTTGCAATTTCCAGAGGAACTGAAGTTGTTTATTTATGTCTGTTGCTCTGGCAGTCAGCCAGCTCGAGGTGTTAGGTTCCCTATACAAACTGCAGGAGAGAGTAGGTCCTGCAGTGCAGCGTTGTGTCTTCAAATCTGTTTTAGCACAACATAAGAAATGAATTATTATGAAATCCCTTCTACATTTATGATGAGAGACTAAAAGACTTTTCTCACTCCTCTCTATGTGTTCACCCTGATGTGATTTTACGTGATGCTGCTGAGTGTGCTGCAGGGTGAAGTGGCGCTGCACTGGGATAAGCTGATATCTTCACTGGTTCTTATCAGCAGAGAAGACTTTCGCTGCTGACTGGTTTTACCAATCTCACTACCACAGGCTATCAGTGTATCAGTCAGCCAGTCACCACTGATTTCATGACTCACTGTTCTCACCACTGACAATCAGATCAGTCAGTTCATTTGAAATTGCTTCCCTTATGACGCTATAAAATGTGTGAGAAGAAATTAAAAGAAAGGAGACTTCACAAACAGCCATGAGTTCAGCATTTTCTGTCTGCCTTTTGACTGTGTGTGAGAGTGTATTGTGGCTTTTGATGATAAAGGTGTGCTGATATGTGTGTGTGATGTGTGTCTGTGTGCTACAAAAGATAAGGATGGATTAGTGGGGGGATCCCTTTGAGTGAGATGTGGTGTTGAGCGGCTTTATCTGTGTTGAGAAATGTGGAGAATGTGTTTGATGTAGGGGAGAGAGGGAGTGTGTGAAAGTGAGAAGGAACGCTCAGGCAGATGCACACACACACATCTCGATATGTGTGTGCATCCGTCTGCTGCAGTGATTATAAAATAATAAGTTGTGAGATGTGTATGAGCGAAGCCTAGAAGATTCCCAGAAAGCCTGAGTGAGCAGGCTAATTGAAAGCAAAGGTGTGTCCTGTGGGCGTCCTGGTAGCAGCCGTGTGACCGCTCCAGCAGCTGTACGGCAGCCGCTGCAGGAAAACGATGTCATGGTGAGCGACTTCAAACAGACGACTGAGTTCATGTTTTCCCCGCCAAAGTGAAGTGTCCACAGGCCAGGCAGCGGGCAAATACCTTCCAGTCTCAGGACGCGTCTTTGTAACTGATCATGATGTCTGACCTCCCCGAGGAGGACGGCAACAGAAGAAGAAGAAAAAGAAGGAGAAGAAGAAAGAATTTACCCTCAGGGAGAAGTAAAGTGTCAGATGTTTGCATAGGTCAGCAGCTGATTCAAAGCATGACTGCTCAGTGAGAGGAATTTTGGTTTTTCAGACAAGCGTGGTGTCAGGTTTCTGAGAGATTGAACGATGGCGCTTTCAGCCAGCACAAAGCGACACTTCATCCTCACCTGTACACGTAAGATGATTCAGTTCTCTGCTCGGACGGGGCAGGTGTCGCCGCTCACGCTATGCACTTCCTCTTTTGTTTATTCCCAACAAACCAGAAACAGATTTTTTCCCAGTAGGTGGAGAAGTGGAGGGGTTGAATCACAGCTGAGCACAATCATCGTACATAGAAGTGCATCTATCAAAGACCCAATTCCATTTTTACCCCTCTGCCCCACCCCTTCCCTTTTGCATGTTCACATCAGGGCAAGCACTCTCCTGATCCTCCTCTAGGATAGGCTACAGCAGAGGGTAACAAAGATTTTTCAGGACCATACCGCAAATGAATGGGAATGACAAATTTCCCAGAATACACTAGACATGCCGGCTGCACAAGCAACAAAAGAGACACAGGAGTTAATTTTGATAAGGATTTTAAATCTTTTCACTAGTTTGCAGTTTTTTTTTTTTGGTTTTTTTTTTTTTTTACATATTTTCACATGTGATACAACAGATGATGTCCAAAATAATAACATAAATTCAGCAGCAGTGAATTGGTTAAACCTTTTTCCTGCCAATCTGATCAGTGCCTTACATTGCAGATGATGTATCACATTAGTAGCAGTGTCTTATTTTGTAGGAGAGTATTCCTCCCCCAACCCTTTGTCACTACTGAGAGGGACAGGAGTTAGGGCTAAGTGAAGAGGTATGAATGAGAAATGTGATTGGATCCAGGAGTCAGCATGTTGCGTTGAGCAGAGAGTATGATGGACAGGAACCAGAGGTGAGAAGGTCAACAAGGCCTTGAGCTGTTGGACTGTTGTCATCTGTGCTGGAGTGAGAGGAGTCGCTGTCATTTATCAAACAGGACAGCACACCTGGTGTCTCTTCTCTGACAGGCAGAACCTTCCACATTCATGTGATCATAGTGTGTGTGTGCGTGCGTGTAATGACTGAGTCACTCTAAAGTTTCCGGCTTCAGGCGATTTTGAGTCGAGCGCAAGATGACAGGAACATATGGAATGTTTATGAGGAGGCTGAGTGTGAGCTTTGACGGCGAATGGGAGTGTTACTGGCATGCAGACCTGCAGACCTGAATCCTAAAGCACCTGTTTAGTCGAAGCAGGACAGGATGTAATAGATCACTTAAATTCCTCTTTTACAAGCCTGCGCGACATTTATAAATCTCTGAGATGAAGAAAAACCTGTAATTTCTTGAAAACAAGTTGGGTCATTTACCCCGACCCAGCATGTCTTTTCACTCATGAAAACTATGCACATCTTTTTAACTTTGTGGATGTATTTATTTTCATTCCCACCATTTTATCGGAAAACCAGCATTTATAATGACATTAAACAGTCAAAGCAGAGTGTGTTGCAGTCACAAGACATATTGCAAGAAAAGTATGACTCTTTTTTTCCATGGTAGCGGCATGTAGGAATGACAGAGTGGGTAGGCCGGTCGTTTTGGTGCCGGCTGAAATATCTCAACAACATGAGATGAACTGCGCTGAAGTTTGGTGCCCAGAGGATAAATTCACATTTGTAGTTTTGAGTAACTAGTGGATGGATCACTTTGACACCTGGGTACAATCATGGCTTCCTCAGGACTTAGGTGACCCCTTGGCACATGTTCCTGTCATGCAAATATCAGGTAAATTTTTATTTTCCACCTGCAACTTTCACTGACGTTCCCATCAGCCTAACTCGTATTTTACGTCGTGCTCCATTCAAATTCACAAATGTTAAAATGCCGACAAGACAGAATAAGATGGAGAAAACGTCCCATGCCTTCTTCACATATTAATTCTGAGAGTGTGTTTGTATGCTGATGTTAGCATTTAACCTAACATGCTGTGCAGCCATGTTTAAAGCCACTCTTTCCATTCAGACACTCTAAAAATAGCAGCGCTGATGTTGCCAAAAAAAAAAAAAAAAAAAAAATGATGACAATGAAAAAGTAGTTGTTGAGTAAACAATGGATAATTTTCTCTGGATATTTTTCCTTTTTAATTAGATAAACACATTAACAATCTGTATTTGTCCAGTACTGTCTGAAGGCAACAAGTTCAAACAGTCAGAAAGCACCATGGGTCACGGGGGCTGACCCATATGCCAAAAAAAAAAAAAAAAAATTGCCATTGCGAGAAGAGTGGTGATTTCAGTTGAAACAGTCATTTCTGCATTTCATTTTCAGTGGGAAAAAAATATAAAAATGATGATGATGTGATTTTTGTTGGGCGTTGTACCAAAGTAGTACAAATTTGCCTTTATGAGAATAATTGCAGCTCTTGCTATTTGGATATCATACTTAGTCATGTTGCAATTTTAACAATGTTTTGATTTACTGTTCAACGGATAATGGAAGTGATTAACAGTAAAAGTCTTAAGCAAACAGGGAGAAGACTTTATGAGGAGTGTAAAGGAAAGTCAGAGCGTTGAGATAGTGGCATGAAGATCTGCAGCCAAAGATCTACACGAGTCATGTGGATGATTTAGGTGCTGCTGGCGTCCTCTCTTAACCCTCTCTAGATGTGAACAACAGCAAAATGTTCTCACTTAAAAGGGTCGTTCTCATCACACACGCAAGCAGAGGGTCGTTCTTAAAGTTGTCAACAGCCTCAAACACACACAGACACACACGCACACACATACTACCATTTACACTTGAACAGTCAAGTGTGCACCAACAGAACAACACTATAAATATAGAAATAGTTTGGCGACAGTTGTAGGCAGACGGGTCACACGCTCACACACACATACATGCACACACATGAACCTCAGTCTGGCCAGCTGCTCAGGGAAGACGAGAGGTTTTGAATGGGAGTGACAGCTGTGGATTCCTCAAGATGAAGGAGGGAGAGAGAGAGAGAGAGAGAGAGAGATAGCAGGGAGAAAAAGAGGGAGATAAGTTGGAGAGAGAACAAGTGTGTGTCAGCAAGAGCCAGGATGGCAAAGAAAGACACACACACACACACGCACTGACAGAGGAATGAAAAGAGGTGGGACGTGTCGGAGAGGAAACACTGATGATTTATTTTCCTTTTTTCCCCCTTCATCCAGATTTAGAAACTGAAGCCCGATTCTTTTCTTGTCTTAAAGTTGATTAGTATAAAGAAAATAAAACTGAAAGAAAAAGAGTGAGAAAGTTGTTACAAAGCTTTGGACATGAGACAAGAGCTGAATTAGATCAGTGTCTGATAGGAGGAAGAGTCTGACTGAGGTTGTGCTATTTGCCTTTTTTTCATACCCTTGTTGTACCTCTCTCTCTCTCACCCACTCACTCACTCACTCACTCACTCACACACACACACTACAGCTGGTACTCGATAAGTATTGTGAGCCAAAGAGGGAGATAGAGTAACGAGCATGTGATCCTAACTGTCAGTATCAGACTATTCATAGAGATCCTGTGTTGCACAAGGAGGATTTAGCAACTCTGTCATTTTTTTTTATTCTGGTGGACACTTTGTCACCTCCTGCACCTTTTACTCTGTGTGGTTCATAACCTCTTTTATACTGATACATACATTAAGACTGTTATCACCAACAATAATAATGTATGTCATCAATAACTTATGAAATAGCTGCTCTCTAAACTATTAATATCTGGCAGGTCTTTGCTGGGAAAATGCTCAGATTCTCAGGAAATGATGAGTTTTACAGTTCCAAAGGATTGGCTCGTGTTTCCAGCAAATAAAGGAAGGAGCTGGTATCATCATGAGGTGTCACTGCGGTTCCACAGACAAAGAGAACATTCAGCATCACAGACAGAAACTCAGATTTCATCACACTGAAAACTGAGGGAGACATGTCACACTGATGTGACCAGCCCGACAGACAGGTACTGTCTGCAGGAACACCACATCGCTGCTCTTCTCCAAAACTAAAGGCCGGGATTGTAACTGATATTAATACGCTGTGTGTCTGTCACTGTGTCTGAGGAAAAAAAATACATGAACCCCCGTCCCCTTTTGTTAAGAGTTGGATGAGATAAGATCGATACCAGTCAGATGCCTCAGTAAGAGACTGCCCTCTCTCCTCTCTCCTGTCCCGCAAGTGTCACTGTTTAATCATCGCAACCAGATTTTCAGTTATGGATTTTTTTGCAGAATACAGAAAAGTTTATTTATTTATCCCCGGAGGGCAATTCAGTTTCTACAGTTCACCATCATAGAGCCATTCGTACAACACAAATTCATAAAAACATACATAAAGTTAATACGCATGCACACACACACACGCACACACACACGCACACACACACACACACACACACACACACACACACACACATATATATATATTAAACATGGATGATCAATGATAGAGTGTTTGATTAAGGCTAATTTCAACCAATATTTTGATCATCTTCTTGCTTTCATGAGCCTGTGTCTTCTGACATACAGCTATAGTCAGCACACAGTTAGCTTAGCTTAGCATAAAGTGAGACATCATGGAGATGACAAGACTCTAGCTGCTCTAAAACACTCTGTTTTTAATGCTGCAAGTTGTTTTTCTCACAAGCACAAAGTTTATCCAGATTGGTCACAGTTAAACTCACAGTTTGATTGAAACCAACAATTGAAATAGATAAAACAACAATTTAACTGGATAGTCAATAGTTTACCTAGTAGTTTTCCATGTTCCTGTAATGGGTGTGTGTGTGTGTGTGCGTGTGTGTGTGAGTAAGAGTGTGTTCAGCACATTAGTGTGTTGCCTTCAGGGCTGCTGTTAGTCATTAATCTGAGTTGTTAATGGATGTCAAAGCACTCAGCTTTTCGCAAAAGCCGTACAGTGAGAGGAGGAACGGGAACAGTGATTTGGGTGGGTGTGTGTGTGTGTGTGAGTGTGTGTGTGTGTGTTTGTGTGTGTGTGAGTGTGTGTTTGGGTGTGAGAGAGAAATGGTAAGGACGGGGACTCAGAAAAGCTGTGGTTGTGTCAGTTTTACTGTCTCCTGCCATGGTGCTTCAGTGGGGAGCTGCAGTGCCATAGTACTCAAGGGCACTGCGGCAACAGCATCACAACAACAGCAGGAGGGGGGAGAAAGGGGAGGAAATGGGAGTCTAAACTGAGCACTTAAACAGGAAGCCACCCGGGTCTCTCATTGTTGTGTTTTTATAGACTCTACTTCCTGCAGGGCCGACCGCCCTGTTACCATAGTAACAATCCCTGATGTTTATGGGATGGATGGTAAAGATCCCACAGTGGCAAAAGGCTGATGATCATCCATGTAACACTTAAAAAGAGAAGAATGTGGAGCATTTAAAAACCTTAAACCTCTGTTTTGTCATCATGACTTCCTTCATGTCTCATTATTCTCTTTTTTATTCTTCATATTTATATTTTCAGGCTGATTTCAGTCACATTGTCTCTCATTCTGTCTGTGGGGTCATTATTTGTGATTTAAATTCAGTTAAAACTCTTTAAAAAAAACCTTTTTCTCTCTGCAGCCTGCAAAATGTCCATTTTTCTCTGAGCTAGGTGCTAATATCATGTGAATGACATGATGAAATCAACAGTTTGACGTCTGACACTGTCAACAGACAGAGGCACAGATAGCAAGAGGGAGGGAAGAGAAGAAAGAGAAGGAGTTAAAGAAAAGAGGATGTGGCCGACAGTAAAAGATGACTGGAGGGGAGTGGAGCTCTTCGTCTAATTATAGATCCTGCTGTTAGCTGGCTGATGCAGAAGTGCTACTGGGGTTTTCACACAGCCGGATATTTACAAGACGCGGTATGTGCCTTTGACTTTATTTGTCGTTTAACTTTGTGTGTCTGCCTGCACGTGAGCAGTTTGTTGTTTCTCTGGACGTTTTTGTTAGTGTTGTTGTATCAAACTCCTCCGGTCTGACTGTGCACGGGAAACCCGCTGTGCCTTGTGTTTGCGAGCGTGACAAACTGTGATGATCAAGCCTCATCAGCCCAGTGGGGGGTTGAGGGAGAGAGGGAGAGAGAGAGAGAGAGAGGGTGGGGGACAGATTTTCTGTCAGATTTTCTTCTCCTTTGTCTCTTTCACTTGTTTAGTGACACTCCTCCGGTGCTGCTGTTACTACACTTGTTTCAACAACAGCGACACAATGCAAGACATGTACTGTCTCATTGTGTGTGTATGTGTGTGTGTGTGTGTGTGTGTGTGAGAGAGTGTGAGCCTGCTGACCTAACAGACAGCAGTCCTGGATGTTTATGGAAACTCAGTGAGGACTTAGGAAACTGGACCCATGCTGCATTATACATCAACCTTCCTCTGTTACTGTCAGCCACACACACACACACACACACACACACACACACACATAGATAAATACAGTTGTACAACTCCATGGCAACATTTCACACACTCTTATCCTCGTCTCTCACACACACACATTGTTTGTCGTGATTACCAGCAACAACGACTTGAAATGCAGGAGGCCATTGACACTGGCCAGTGGCCACATGTGTTATTGCCCAGTAAAGGTGTGTGTGTGTGTGTGTTTGGTTTGTGCAGCTCCTTCAGGCAGCAGCTGTACTGTATGCATGGTGTACATCAATAATCAATATGTGATGCATCTCCTAGATAAATGCTGATTTTGAGGTGTGAACTGTAAAATCCAGAGGGACCTGTGTACCAGCTCTGCTCCAGGCAGAGTCTCCACAGATTCACATGTAATCTATCTCTTGTCAGTCGTATAGAGGAAGGTTTAAAATGCGCCTTCAGCATAAAGGTCAGGTTTTAGTTTGCTCAATAAGGAAGTGAGGAATAGTAAGATTTCAACAGTGTCCAACTGTACGATTCAGTGCTGTCAGTTTGTCTAAACTTCCTCTCTTCTTTTATTGTTGAAATTATAAATTAATTGACTGATAAACATTTTGTAAATTTATCTCTTTTACTCATCAGCTTATGTATTGGTTATTTATTTGCCTGTTCCAGCTTCTGAAGAATTTTAGACCATTACGCATCTTATATTTTTTGGTTTTAGACAGACAACATTTTATTATATATCATATTATATAAGACATCGGCTAAATGTGCTCTGTAAATAGTGACTCGTATGTTTCATTAGTACGAGCGACAGCAGCTGGACTCTGCTGTCATCTTGTCACCATAAGAGTGTCACAACTTTCCAACATTGTTTTTGGAGATGGATGTGGATCCACCCTCTGAGAGCTGAGCCCGCTCTTCGTATAATGAAATGCCAAATAACCGTTGACGTCCTCATATTAATGGATGTCACAGCTGCTGTGATCCCATCAATACGTGGGCTCTAGTTGTCAGACTTCTGACTCATCAATAGTTTGTAACAAATGATCAAACAGTGAGTGAATAATGAAAATAGTGGGAGGGATGTTTGACAGTAGAAACTGTTAATAATAAGCCAGTAATCAGCTAAAGTCTGAAAGTCTTTACTACTACCACCAGAAAAAAAAAACAGTCCTGTGTTTCACCAGACTAAAATGTCACACAAAAATAGTTTCATTTCAGTCAACCACTTCAATCAGGCCTGTACTGCCGGCCGCAGGGGGCTAGTCATTTATTTATTTGTTTATTTGTGTGCGTGAGAGAAATGGGAACAGTTTGGTTTGACAAAGAGCTGCTACAAACTTGGCTCAGTCATTTTGTTGCACATGCACACAGACACCTGCACACACATTCGTGCACCCATCGATTTGCAAAGTGTTCCATATACGTATGATCATGAATGAGCCCACTGTACGAGGAGATACATCGCATGTGGATGTTTTTTTATTCCTCTGCCGGGGGAAAGAGATAAGAATGAGCCTCTTCTATTAACAGCCTCGCTGACACCCTGAGGTGATGACATCTATCAACTGAAAGTGGCTGTTGCCTCTAAAAGGTGTAGTGTGATTTCGACATACTCATGCACACAGGACAGTCAGAAGAACAGAGGAGGGCCGTGCAGCTATATTTGGATGTGTTCGCTTGTTGACGTTGTGCAGCCTGAGTATCTATCACTTGTGGCCCTGTGCTGGCTGTCAGCTCGTCCTCAGTGTGCAGAGGGACTGTCTGCAGCTTGTTGAAGACTGAGACCAACTTGTCCTTCTTGTCTTCTGACTTTACTTTTACTTTACTTTACTTTTTTTAACTGAGCCTGTTTTTATTGTCACTGTGTGGCTTTCAGGCTCCTCGTCTTTCCCTCTGTCAACACATCCACACAGTTTTTAGAGGGAGAGAGGAGCACAGAGAAATGGAGAGAAGGAGGGGGGAAGAGAAAAATCTTTGTATATCCTCGTCTTACCTGTAGAACCTGTCCTGACTGAGCAGTGTACATGTTCACAATAAAAGAACAGAGGAGGGAGGAATGAGCGTGAAGGGATTAACCAAATGTCAGGTTGTGACACACTCTCTGTCTGGCACACACACACACGTGCACACACATGTACACACACAAAGAAATTCATATTGTTCACAGAACTCAGCCTCATCCACCTAATCATAGAGATAAATCAGCATGTTCCCAACGGCCTCTCTAACCAGACGAGCCCTATCACAGTGCGTCGTTGGTGATTTCCATAATGACACGCTGACACGCCCATATACAGTCAAACACACACATTATTATTTTATTCAAGAGGAGCTTCTCTGCACTGAATCCAGGGCCTTTGAACCTGTAGGATTTGGCTACACCTGCGGTTACTGCTGCTTTGATAGCGCGCGCACACACACACACACACACACACACACCTTAAGCAGCTACTCAGTTGTTAATACAACAAAGGCAGAGACGCCCTCGTCTCATCCCTCTATTAAATCAACACTATGTAGTTTCTTGACCTTAAAATAATGTTTCTAAACTCATTTAAGTGATAGCAAAATGGTTAATAGGATGAATCGTGCCGCTGGTGCAGCCTGAGCGGGGTTGTGCCAGCTACAACTGCACTATGTAACTGTCCTGTTCAGGTAGGAACACAGCGTCACCGTGGTTTTGGTACACTGCAGCTCCGCTAAGCTCCAGAGCCCGAGCTCAAGCCCGGTCTCACGGCCAACCAGCCTGCCCTCCAGAGCTCCAGCAACACACAAAACCCTCTGCTGCACTGACACCAACAACAGCAACAGCAACAGCACCAGTACAGGCAACAGTAGTGGCAGCGGCACCAGTACCAGCAATGGCAGGGGCAGGGGCAGCAGCAGAGGTGCCAGTACCAGCAACGGCACCGCTGTCGGCACTGACTCCATCAACAACTCAGCACGACCCAGCTCAGGCTGTAGTGGCAGCACAATTCATCCTATTAACTGTTTTTCTACCACTTCAATGAGTTTAAGGCCAGTTTAAGACAGATTAAAGCCGAGAAACTACGTAGTGTTGCTTTAAACTGTGGCGTCAGTGTTTTACTGTAGTAACCAGCACTGTAATACTTCTTTTCTGTGTGCCTGCATCCTTTTGTGTTCTTCCCTTGCTCGTTGGTTCATGGTTTGACCCAACAAATGGTGAGAACGCTGGAAAAGTGCCAGCCACATATGGTTAAATAGCACCATCATATAACTGCAGATTTTAGTGTGAAACTAAAACATGACACTGATACTGTAATTGTGTCTTGACCCAACTACCTCTGCCCAAATGTAAGTGATGAAAATATTAGTAGTAGTTGAGAAAAGCTCAAGTGATATTGATTAGTCAAATCCTAAAGTATTCCGTCTCTCACATGCACCTGCTGGTTAAATGCACAGTAGGTGTACATGTGTGCAAAACTTTGTGTGTTATTCTCGTACTCGGTTTCGCAGCCTTGTTCAAAAAACAGCCCTATTTAAATTAAATCAACAGAATCACAACCACAGGATCAGGATTTGTTATTCTTCTCTGAGTGCTACACGCAGATGTAATGAGCTGTAACATAATACCAGTTTTTAAGAAGTAAAAACATTAGAGTCTCGTGTTCCTTGGAGAGACCCACGAGAGACGGACTGCGGAGAGATTACAGTAAATGTGGTCGCAGAAGTCCAGAGACTGAACCACAACACGGATTGTAGACTTTCAGTCACACTGGCAGCAGAGGAACTGGGTTATTATCAGGTAGTTTACAAGTGTCTATCACTCACAGGGCAGCAGTGGTCAATGAGATTATTCCTCGACTGAAGGACCTGGTTTCATGTGTTGCCGAGGTGTCGCTGCACAGTCACTACTGGAAACTATATGTAGTTTGCACAGTGGTGCAGCGAGCTTATGAAACATGATGTAGAAAGCTGCATGAAATCAAAAAAAAGATGGCCACTATTTCTCATACGGTTTATTAATATGAAATGGTGCATTTCTACTGAGACTGATCTCAGTGTGAGTGCAATATTATGGATATTTCAGCGGAAAGCTGAGGTGTGAAACTGACGGATGAGACTGGCCTCGACAACAGAAAGTAGAACTGTGATGAAGGCATTATGATTTGCATTAGTTTTAATGAATGGAAAGACGAGCAGGCTCAGACGACAACTTATGAGCCGCTCCTTCACAGTTGATAATAGCCTAGATTTACTATAGAAACTATGGGATGCTTGAGAGCATCAGGTCAAGATAATTGACTTCCATTCATCCCTATACATTAGGTATCATTGAGGAATGTAAATATCGTGATCTCATTATTTTATTTACCTTGTATTTTATTTAGAGTACTAACAGTCTCTAACGTGTTTGTGAAGGTCTAAATCAAACCAAAAATCCACAGAGTACAATTTTGTTGATTTGTGTTTTTAAAAAAGTAAGAGAACCATGAATTACAACATGGAGTCTTTCCATCATGCCTTGTCTTTACTGCTGCAGAGTCAATGACTGACCCCGTCACGTCTGTTTGTAAGCCTTACACACTCTGCAGAGACGTGAGCTGTGAGCTAAACAGGGAAATGTCTCTAGTCAAGTGGTCACTGAGTGCACAGTCAGTGTGATGTCAATAAAAGCCACTTTACAGTGAGAATCGACCGATTCACATATTCACATTCACGTTCAGTGTCAACCCTGTCGCTCTCTCTCTTTATCTGCTCTGTTGTTCTTCATCTCTTTACCTTTTCTTTTTCCAGCTCTTTCATTTGCATCTTTTCATTTCACTTCAACAACAACTGGAAACTGGAGGTGACATCACTGGGAGACTCTACAAGTGTGTGTGCGTGTGTGGTTTTCTCTGTAGAAACAAAAGGCCCAGTGTAGGTAAATGTTGGAGCAGTGTGTGTTTTGCTATTTATAACCCATGGGAGGCAGGGAAGGAGAGAGACACTGGTGTTCCCGACTGTGTGTGTGTGTGTGTACTGTAGCGTCCTTTGTTTCCTTGTATAAGCATGTTCTCTCCTTTTCCTCAGAATAATAGCCTTGTTATTCTTTGCTGTCATTACCGAGAATATGAGTGCGAAACATAGAGAGAGAGAGAGAGAGAGACAGAGAGAGAGTGGTGTGTGTGTGTGTGTGTGTGTGTGTGTGTGTGTGTATGTTTACCAAGGGATTTCTGTTATTCCAGCCATGGTTGGTATTCAGTCAGTCTCTCTGCATTCATACCTCCTAATATGGAGGAGTACTGAAGCTGCATGCACACACACAGACACACACTCACTGCTGTGTCACATTAACCCAAACAGTGTTGTGCTAATAAGATCACTGTGTCTGTGTGTGTCTGTCTGCGTGTGTGTCTGTACATCCACTTGTACCAACAACATGATCATTCTGTTCAATTTCATTCCCCTTCACCCATTTCCACTGGCATGTTGGCATTAGGCCAAATCTCTTGTGAGTGACATTTACTTCACCCACTGCAGAGCAACACCATGAAGCACAACGGAGATGATGTCACACCAAGTTATTTCAAGACTCGCTCTCTGTCTGTGTATTCATGTGTGTGTGCGTGTTTAAAGGTTTGGTTCAAGCGTTGAGGCAGGTTTGTGCAATAGGTGTTTGCTCAAGCCTGCCGTGTGTGCAGCTGTTTATGAGTGTGAGTGTAGATATCTTCAGTATGTGTGAACTTTTATTGAGTGTGTATGGGTTTATTTAAATGTATTTATAATGGATGGATGTATATATCTGCAGGTGTATGTGTGTCGCTTACTTCATTATTTTCAACATGTGTGTTTGTTTTGTGAATGTGAAGTTATGTGTTTACAGCTGTGTTTTCTGTGTGAGTCAGTGTGCATTTTTGTGTGAATATGCAAGTGTGTGTGTGTGCGCGTGCGCGCGTGTGTGTGTCTCATAGACAGAAACCACCCCCAGCCTTTTCCAAGCTGTTCCCTTCCTGGATCCTGTTTTTAGTGCCGGATGAGGCAATCTTTCCCATTGACTCAGCCATGTAATGCAAATAACCCCAAAAGCATGCAAAAAGCATGGAGATCACACAGACAGTGTGAGTTCATGTGTAATGCACAAAAAAAAAAAAAAAAAAAAACCCAGAAAGACAACAAGAATTTGTGTCTGTGTCCTATCAGCCCAGAGACCCTATGCTAACCTCTATTAGCCTTTCATTGCTGTTGGATTGTTATCATTGTCAGTTCTCATTCATATTGGCTAGAGCAGTATGGGATCCAGTATCATGGGGCACCTGTTGCATGCTGGGTAGTTGCTGCGGAACCTAGCTCCTATTCTTCACATCTCATCATCAGCCACTAAACTTCTGGCCACACATGTGTTGCACCTGTACAATAGACCCCTTCAGCTGTTGCACTGAGGAAATGAAAACTAACTGAGATGATCGCTGCCTGTTTTAACACATGCCATGTCAGGGCTCTTATTAGCACAGCACTAGAAGTGTGATGATCTACAGTGGGTAGATTTTATGATGAGATAATATCACAGTAGCAGCGAGGTTAAATATACAGTCAGGAAACACTATCTCATCTCATTCGTGTCAGTTAAAAGGCCCCAAAACTGTTGTTTTCTGTCTATTTCCTGAACCAAATGATTAACTTTCAACAGTGGATAATAATGATTTTGACAACAAAATAACAGTTATAAGATTAGACACTGTATTTTGCTACAGTAGAATACATCCACAGTTGAAGTCATTAATCTTATCTACATTAACACAAACCAAACTCGCATCATGTTTTAGCTGTAAAAATATAAATTATTAGAAATGAAAGTAATCCCTATGAGAAAATACAAGGCGCAATATATGAGAGGCTTGTGTAACTGGTTAATTTTACGGTGCTAACACACAAACTTGGTTTTCTATGTCACTGGTGGTTGTTTGCTTAAAAACTTAAGCTAAATGTTGGTTCACGTCAACTGATTGTGAAGCTGCACTCCTGACAGTTATTATGATGAGTGATAATGAGAGAGTCGCTCACTAACTTGTATTTATACATTTCTCACTGACGCTGATTATTTTTGAATGTGCAATGTGTCTGTTAGATGAAACCATGAACACTGGTTCGTTTAGTCTCTGTTCACATGTGCTCATTGTTTTGCAGGTGGACTTTCCCACACAGTTTTGTGTAAACCAGCTGTTCTTAGTGGGGATGAAGCAAACTGACGCCTTTCTACCCTCTCCCTCCCCTCACCCCTGTCTTTTCCCAGACTCCTCGGTGGCAGTGCCGGTGTCGTGTGCGGCCTCGTTTCCCATGGACCTCAGGGTGGGAGAGCGGGGGATGCGCCCTGGTTCGGACACGGCGCTCCTCACCCCGCTGCACCCGCCTTTGCTCCTCTCCCAGTTCTCCCCCCAGCCATGTGCCCCCTTCTCCCAACAGCATCTGCACCAACAAATCAGGGTAAAGGATATAAAACACAGAGATAGATGCTAAGAGTAAATACATCACCAGCCTCATGAAAAAATACTGAATATTATATTTCTCACATGATCATTTGCTCTGTATGTTTTGCTAAACTCTTTTAGTTTAACGTGGAGCAGAGGAGGCGGGAGCAGGAGCACCATGAGAAACAGCAGGAGCTGCAGCAGCTAAAGCACAAAGACAAGAGTCAACAAAGTGAGTCCACACACACACACACACACACACACGTGCACTCTCGCACACACATCAAATTTTACCAACATGTTCCTTCCAGTCCCAGTTTACATTTGAACTTGTAATTTTTTTTTCACTGGGCTGCAGTGAGCTATTTCCTCGTCTTTAAAAATAATTACCGACCACAGCGCTAATCATGACCAGAAAGGAAAGTCCCTCGAAGCGATGCCATTCATCTTTATTGAACAGCGTTTCTTGCCTTTCAGAGCTGTTTGCATTGAAATGAGATCTAAATATAACCCGCAGCTACAACAGGGGAGTTAAATATAGCTTTGGTCTGAGCACACAAAGTCACTGGGTCAATATTGACTCGATCACTCCTCGCACCTCCTGTCGCCTTTGTGTGCACACATTTGCACTCATGTCCACACAGACACGCACAGACACGCACACAGATACAGGAACAAACTTACCCTGAGAGAAACTGATGACCTTTACCCTGCATCATACCCAAATTTTACAACACCATGGCTGAGGTCTCTTTAATATACATTTGATATATACTGTGCATTTGGAGTTACTCACACTTATGTCTTGCATAAATGTTAAAAAATAGATAATGAATAAATGAAGGTTTGATTTATACACTGCCCTTGTTTCCTGAGCCTTTCCTTGTTCCTTCTTTTTATGGTGAAACACTTTTATGATGGGTGCTCCCATGTTTTTAATCGACTGCCTGTGTGATTAATTGACAGGTGCAGTGGCCAGTTCCCTGGTAAAGCAGAAACTCCAGGAGGTGATACTTAATAAGCGGAAACAGGCAGCGCAGGAAAGAACAAGCTCCAACACTCTGGCTGCAGCTCCTGTAGCATACAGGTGACACACACACAGAAGTAGAACACCAAAGGAAAATATTACTAAATCTGCATCATGAGCACATTAGTTACACTACATGTCAAAATCGACTTCACATCTGTAATTCTTTAAATAACTCTTTAAATCATTGTCAGCTCTAAAATCTGAATTTCGAATAAACTTCCTCCACATGTTGTCTGACTTCATACTTGTGTGTTTGTGTGTGTTTGCGCAGAAAGCTTGGCCCAGACCCAAGTGTATCCTCCCAGCCTCTGGTCTCATCTCCACCACAGCCTTCCCCTGAGGGCTCCGAGGGGACGCCGCTGCGCAGAGCAGGTAAAACACCTGATATCACTCTTTGACAGGAAGGATTAGCATACGGTAAATGTTTAGGGATTATGAATTTAAGATGAATTAGTAGATTAAATTAACTTTTTTTTTCATTCAAATGACAAATCTGAATCAAATCTGAACAAGCAGATGTGTTGTTACCGTTTGCCAATATCTTTGATATTCGCTAAGTGTAATCCCTCTGTTAGTGTCTTTCTTGGCCAGACATGAGTTTGACTTGTCAGATTTAGAAAAGCACAGGTGCAAAAAATAAGATAAAGGATGGATTCCATTTAGTTGTATTGTTTTTTTCCCGTGCTGGCTCACAGGGTCACTTGAATACAACAGATCCATTGTTGATGTTATTAGTAACACCTGTGGGTTGTCTGCTGTTACCAGTAAATTCTGAGGATTTCATTGACTGGAAATCTCTTGAATCACTGATGGGATGTTACCGTCAGCTGCAGCAATCTGAAGTTAACTATTTGGACACGCTCACACTGAGTAACCCCCCCCATGCCCCCCCCCCCCCCCTCTCCCACACACCCTGCCATTTTCATTTCTCAGCATCTGAGCCCAATCTGAAGGTGAAGCACAAACTGAAGAAACACCTGAACACCCGCAAGAGCCCGCTAACCCGCAAAGAGAGTGCTCCGCCCACTGTCAAACACAGAGTACCTGACACACTGGGTAACTACACACACAAACACAAATAACTGGTAATGCACTTCAGTTGTTTGATACATGATTGCATGTAATATGTGCTTGATTAGGTCGAACAAGGGAAAAATGGATTCTCTGATGTGATCAACTTCAACATACATTGTATATATGTATATGTACATGAGATTTTTTCTTAATTTGTGGCTCTTTTGTGTATTTTTTTGTCGGAGTGAAATCTGAAGCTGCGGAAAGTAATTAAAAAAAACAAAAAAACAATTTAAGTTTTAAATCAAAATACTATAGTTTCTGAATGAAGTCTTTAAAACAATCATTGTATGTACATGCTCACTTCTATTAATTGTAATGTACATGGATATACATATTTAAACTCCCCTACTGTCTCTCTCTCTCCAGACTCTTCTCCCAGCAGCAGTAGCACTCCTGTCTCTGGCTGTAGTTCTCCAAATGACAGCCTGCCCAATGAGAATGGGCTACTGCCATCTGCAGGTGGCCTTTCACATGAGGTGAGAAACGCACGCACATTACATGTTGAGTCCGTTCAGAATGACAAAGCAACCACATCTCAAAATGAACCGCACCTTTCCCACTGAAAACTGATTTGGGAAGAGACAGAAGTTACGAAATCATTAGAAGAAGCTCCTCTCTCTGGAGGTGGAAAACCATGAGCATTTTAAACAACTGAGCATGCGGTTTGATTAAAAAGAAAAAGAAGTGATTGTTTCATGTGCATGAGCTGTGCTGAGACCCTGAGTAATGACATGTTTAAAGCAACGACAGGGGGCATAGGAACAATGCGTTTGTGTCAGCTGTTTATGCATAATTCATTTAATCACAGAAAGTCAGAGCAGAGCAGCCTCCGTCACACCTGCCTCAGATGTCTGATTCATGATTCTCCAGTGTCCAGACAGCTCACGACAAAACATTTACTCAGGGTTAATTAGACTAGACAGGCTTAGATTACAGCAGCAGCAGCAACCATCATGAACATAAAGCAAAGACAAACTGTGTAAATAGAGCAGAAGAAAGAGGAAGGGTGTTTATCTCCCTCGTGTCTCATGAAAACAATAGTTCTAATGACGGTAGGTAAGTTATGAGCATAATTAAATTTGGATTTGAGTGTAAATGTATTAATTTTCAATGGAAAAAATGTGTTTGGCACTTCCAGGCGCAAAAGCTGCTTCTCAGAGATGGCACTCTAGCAAACTTCACCATCCAGAGCTCCTCCACTCTGCCCACCATCACTCTGGGACTCCCAGCCAATGCCAGGGTAAACACTCAACTGCTCACTTATTTTGAAATCATCTGTTCCCCTTAAAAGAAGTGGGATGGGAAAAGCTGCTGGGAAAATCCTCTGCAGCCTAATGATGTTTTCACCAAACTTACACAGTGATCTGCTTCATTTAAAATACATTTTTAAAGTGAAATTTAATCTGGACAAATGATCAGCTAGAACAAATTCATCGCTTTATGTTGGCCTGGTGACTGAGCTGTGATGAGACGTGATGCTTTCTGTAATAGTAAAGTGGCTGAGCTGTCTGTGTGCAGGCTGAAGGAGAGATGTCCTCCCTGAAGGTCAGCCGGGTGCCTGTGGTTACAGCCGGGGGCTCGCCGGTCTTCCTCCCCCTGAGCAGAGAGGATCAGGCTGGGCACCCCCACCTGCCTGTCATCATCCTGGAGCCCTCAGGACTGGTACACACTCCACTACTCACTGGTGAGGCACACACACACACATATACATATACTTTAGCTATGCACATGCATATATACACACTCTGTGTATGTGCACAGGTGTAGGGACACACTTTATCATTGTTGAAACCTTGATAAGGAAATGCTCATTTTGATTTTACACTCTGTTACTGATTTACATCTCACACTGGGATTGTGCGCACATGCAAAAGCTCTCAAGGCTACAAAATACATGACAAATAAACCATAAATGGACACACATACATGCATCAACCAGAACCCATTGAAAATACAGTGGTTTCACAGAGGGCCTTTAATTGTAATGTCTGAAATCTTATAGCACCACCCAGTGGTCACATTTGAAGAACTAATGTTTTTCTTTGACTCCTTCGTAGCACGTCCACCTGTTCTGTACTTTTCCCACGGTTCAGTGGTTTTATCATCTGAAAAAGCAGCATAGAAATTAAACACCTGACTTGCATTTGCACAATTGGTTGTAAACAACACTAGAAAGAAATATGTGCGTACATGTTAGCTTCACTTCTCCCTGTTCTCTGTGTGTCTCTCACCAGTTCCAGGCTTAGACTCGGTCCCACTGCAGTTCGCCTCCCAGTTAGACCACCTGTCTCCTGGAGCTCCTCAGCCCCACAAGCCCCTGAGCAGAACGCGCTCTGAACCCCTTCCCCAGAGCCCAAGGACCCTTCACACACACCTCCTCCAACAGCAGCACAACACACAACTACTGGAGAGGCTCAAACAGCAGACCCACCTAGGCAAGGTGTGAATACACTCTGATCTGCATTCATGGAAATTATTGGAGAGAGAAAACATGAACACTTGTCTCTTGACTTTGTATTTGAATTTACTGGGGCTGCAGGTAAAACTGTGGAATCACATGATCAACAGTTATTACACATTTGCATTTGATTTAAATTGTAAATGTCTTAAACTTGGTGAAGAGTTAACTGCCTTTAAAATGGCAGAAGGTTAATGAACTCAGAGACCAAGTTTTTTAATGGCTGAAAGTAGTGAGTTTTAAATGATGAAGCACACCTCTGGATTTAGTGTGAAATACAATTCTCGAGGATACCATTATCCCTGATGTCTGCAAATCCTCAAGAGAAATCTCTGAGGTCTTCCCCTGTGTATCAAATCAATCCAGTGATGGCCGTCTGTCCACTGCAAACTGATGGAAATGATGGAATGGCTAGTTTCTCATACTTTCAATATTGATAGTTTGCTAACATGTGAACAGTGGCCTCACAGTTTGAGACTTTCCTCCTAATGTAATGTGAAACCACCTGATGTGAAGGGTTTTTTCAAGACAAACGATCCTGTCTGAGAAGGAGATGGTCTAAAGGCTGAAATCATGGATATGGGCACAACAGTTTAAAAATTAAAACACTGCTTTGTTGCAGTAATGAGACAGAGATGTCCTCCTCCAACAGCAAGTTTGTGTTTACCTCTGAGACCATATTGGCAGTTTTTGCATGTTTGCAAGTCTATGTATAGTTAGATAGGAACCAAGACAGAAATGATAGAGAGTTATAGGAATTATAGTCAACAGAAAAAGCTGTATGTCCAGTAGTGATGTACTGGTCCTGCTTGTGAGTGTCTGTGTAGATTACGGCTTCATCTGAATGCTAAAACACCTACATATTCTGTATGTTCTGTATGTGTGTGCAGCTGATGACTAAGTCCAGCGAGAAGCCCAGACTGGACCAGATCCCCTCTGAGGACATGGACTCAGAGGATGGTGGTGGGATGTCACCCACGGAGCCGACCTATCAGAGCAGAGTGAGGTCAGAGTCATTGAGGGAGGCGGAGCCATCAGCGTCCAAGAACCACGAAGAGCAAATGAATCTGCAGCATGCGCTCATACTCAACCAGGTTGGAAAACAGTGTGTTCTTTGACACATGAGACTCAGACACACAACAGACAGATGGACACTCATGGCTGTTCTTCATCAGTCCAGTAGATGGCAGCCTAACTCTTGCACTTGCACGATTCCAGTTGTCGTTGCATCATCTTGTGGTTTGACAAGTACTCATTATATTAAAGTGGTCATTTCAGCACAATATGATGACAGAGTGCATGTAATATGAGCAGAGCTCTGACTCTTTACCACATCATCAAGAGTCCAGCTTGGACAGAAAGAACAACAGGAGAGGATTTTTTAAAAAGAGATCAGTCAGAAATGAGTTCAGTCAGTCAGAGATGACTTCCACTACACTTGATATTGACCCTAATTCCCCTCGATGGTGCTGGTCAGGTCAGAGAGGACAGTTAAAACATTTTATTGACATGAAGTTGGAGGAAGCTCGGCAACATCCAGCGCTTAATATCAGCCTAGAATACAAGTAACGAGACTGTAATTTGTTCACAGATGAACTACAGCTTCTGCTCTACCCTCTTTTCTCTAACACTCAATGTTTTCTTCTTTTATGTGTATGATATTTGCTATGAATTCTCTTCGTGGCTGAACTCTCCTTCATCCTCATTACGCCACCCCTCTCTGTAGTCATTGCTATGGGAGCAGCAGAAGCAGCTGCAGCAGCTGCATCGACAGATGGAGACCCTGGCAGTGCCCATGTTACGCAGCAGCAGCAGCGGCGGGGTCAGCAGCGCGCTGGGGGTCCACCGCCCCCTGTCGCGTACGCAGTCGTCTCCAGCCTCCACCTCTCTCACTCTGCCTGAGAAGACCCTAAGCCTGCCCCCGCAGGAGACCAGCAGCAAACCACGCTTCACCACCGGTGAGTCAGACAAGCACATACAGTTTTATGATATGTATATGTAACCATTTTCTGTTCAGTGTTTCAAATCCAGTAGCTCCTGTGGTCTATGCTCATGCTCCCTCATCTCCTGCCCTGTCTCCACTGTAGCTATCTGATAAAGATGTGAAATCCCCCCAAAACACATGATAATGAAAATGAAGAAAGCATCATGCTCTGGCCAGCAGAGGTGAACATCTTGGGTAAAAATGAAAGAAAATCAAAAATGCTGAAAAGTCTCTCCACGTGGTTTTAACAATGTGAAAATTTAATGAAGAAGAAGCTGATAAACAAAAGAGGAAATTCACTGAATATTTAAAACAGTGATAAAAAACAGTTTTAGTTTTAGTTTGACAATGTTGTAAATCTGCTAATTTGCTTTGATGTTATCTGAAGATTGATTTCACTAACATCACTGCTCTGGATGGATTCCAGCTGACTAGTCTTGCCAAAAAATGATTTCAACACAAAGCTCCACAGAAAACCACAAGTTGTGTATTAATCAAAATGTGTCACACACAACTTGTGGTTTCCATTGTTATTTACCTTTGTGAGTCAACATTTTGTTTATATTAAGCTTCATATTTAGAGCCAGAGATCAGCCGGAGATCAGTCTTCTCATCTAAGGGTTAGGGTTAATATAAGTGTCTTTCCCTAAATGTTTGACTGTTCCTGTAATGGAGCGCGTCGGCAGGTGAAAGACAGACCTTCACACCTTCAGTGATTGAGGTCATGAATAAATCAACTTAAATATTATATAACAAACTTCTGCTGCTCTTGTTATTACAGAAGTGAAAGTCTCAGGACTCTGTGGGTGGTCTTTGGCTTCTGGTGTGAATATATGTGTGTTGTGCTTGCAAAAGCGTGAGGTCAGTTGTGTATATGTGTGTGTTTAGGTCTGGTCTATGACTCTCAAATGCTGAAGCACCAGTGTACATGTGGAGACAACAGCAGTCACCCAGAGCATGCTGGGAGGATACAGAGCATCTGGTCTCGACTACAGGAGAGAGGCCTGAGGGGACAGTGCGAGGTACACACACATGTGCACACACACACACACACACACTCTCAGTTTAAACAGTGATATTATTTTTATCTCCTTATTGCCTGAAAATAGAATGGTTGAGTTTACTTTTGGAATCAGGTTTTCTGTGTTTCTTATTATTACTCAATGCATATAATACATTGTCCATGTGTATATGATTCATGATTGCAAGGTCAAATGAAAATCTTGTGTCTCTGCAGAGTATCCGTGGTCGTAAAGCCACTCTGGAGGAGCTGCAGTCAGTCCACACAGAGCGTCACGTGCTGCTCTATGGCACCAACCCACTCAACAGACTCAAACTGGATAATCGCAAACTTGCTGGTAACAGCTCACACAGATACAACTCTAAACTTAAACCTGAGCCAGATTATCTACGTGAAAACTATTTTATAACTACTGATGTTTGTCTGCAGATAAATGTGATCAAAAGCAAACTATGTTCCAGATCTCAAGTTCCTCTTTTGAGTAGCAGACTTCATTTGGTTCACAATTATGTTTCTATTTTCCATCTTGAACTATGTTAATTAAGATAATTACAAATGTGATTAGGTAGGGAATCAATAGGAGGTCCTCCTTTTATTTTTTTATTCATCTTCACAGTGTAAAATAAAAAGAAGCAGGAGCTGTAATATACTGTATATGTAATCAATGTATAAATAGGTTTTTGTTCCTGTTTTCACAGGGATCCTCTCTCAGAGGATGTTTGTGATGTTGCCATGTGGAGGAGTAGGGGTAAGAAGCACACACACACACACACACACACGCACACAGGTTTCTATTTTTGATTGTAATTCTCTAAAGCTCTTAATGGACGCTATACAATACACCACAATCACTGCATTGATGAAAGATGATCTTGTTTCAAAGGAAAGCATAGAAGAGCACAGAGAGAAAATTACAAGAAAGACAGAGAGAACGACAGGATATTAAAGAGGAAGAGAGAGCTTGCTTGGCCCAATGCTAACGTTCGCCTGACAGTCCGTGTCGGACCATGACAAGTCAGACTAATGAGAACAACATGTCCGTGACCAAGGATAAAAGAAATGCCTCGGATTTCATTGTCCGAGCCAGATGGACAGTAATGCCAGTTTGTGAACAAACAGCAGAGAGAAAAAACAGAATGGAAAGGAAAATTAGTGGCAAATATGGATCTGGCCTTGAGATGAGAGAGTGAAACTGACATTTTTACTCTCCAGTCACAGCTGTGTGTTTGGTTATCCGTGCTCGGGGGAAAGTCTTTGGTTTTCTTTTATTGCCCCAGAGATCCCGTTTTGGACATTCAGACGTAATTCAACAACAAATATTTAAAAAAAAAAGGTTCCACACATATGGATAAGTGAGCAGATATAATAAATGGGCTCCTTTATTTGTCTGTTGATTGGCAGGTTGACAATGACACAATCTGGAACGAGTCACACACCTCCACGGCGTCACGCATGGCGGCAGGCAGCGTTGTGGAGCTGGCCTTCAGAGTGGCCAAAGGAGAACTGAAGGTGAGGATGTGAACCCTGCAGCCGCTCTGCTCTAGAGCTGGGACAGAGTCAGAGACGGACAGGAGAGGGACGGGGGACAATGAGCAGCTACCTCCCATTTGTTGCTTCAACCCCATATCTGTTTCTTGTTTACGTCTCCTGCTTCCCCTGTCTGTCTTCATGAGGTATTTAGACAGTGATTTAATTTACCAAACTCCAAATTGGTTTGCAGATTTATTTCTTCTCATAACAAAAGTTTTACCCCACAGGAGAATATGTAAACAGTAATACAGCAAGAAGTTTCCCCATATCAGAATATGATGGATGAAGTGCAGGCACGGAAGTTCGGTCCAATGAACCTCATCTGATGTGATATGGTTGTAATATTATATAGTATATCATGGGGATGTCAATTAATTACATTTTTTTATAAGTTCAACACGCACCTTTTTTTCCAAGTGCTTAATAATGGACAAATGTGCTGCTTTATGCAAATGTAATGAATTAATAATTCTACATTAATCAATAACAAATTCTCAAATATTGACATGTCCGCATCATCTGATCATCTCTAACTGGCAGCAGGGACAGTTTAGCTTGCGACTGTGAGCTGAATCATTACTGGCCTGCAAACTATGGGTTCATTCTCGTGTTAACTTGACCGTAGTAATTGTGTGTTTTCAGTTACTTACATCATGGCAGGAAAGCATAACACAAACACACACTCTGCTCCCGCTCCAAACACATAAAGACTAATTACACAGTCATTTGGTCAGAAGGTGAAAAAGGCAGAGTTTTTTTTTTTTTTTTGTGGCAAAGAATGTAAAAATTAGAATTTTAAAGTTAGACTCACAAATGCAAAGTTAGTGCTTTGGGCCGAAAACAGGCCGATGACAACTGTCAGAGAGGAACATCAGCTCAGAAGTGCATCCAGTGAAGAAGCGTGCCTCACCCAGCCTCAAGGAGCTACCAACCCACTTCAAAGGCGACTGGGTTTCAGAAAAGACTTTCCCCTGTCACATAATGGCCAAATTTTTCTTCCTTTTCCTCCTCTCACTGATTAAAAGTCTGGGATAAACATGAAATTTTTCTGTTTTTTCAAGTGTAAATATACCACTGGCTGAAAGTATTTATATCCGGCAGCTTCAATCCAAACATTTCTAACCAAAAACAAAAAGATGAAAAAAAAGAAAGAGTGAATCGGGGAGAAAACGTAAAACAATGGCTCAGTCTGTAGTGAGCAGCAGCGGTAAACAAACCACCAGACCACAGCACAACCACAGGACAAGCACTCCACTTCAGAAAAGCTGTTTTTGTGCTATACATATTGTAGGGGATGTATACTGTGCATACTCATTTACAAGACAACATAATGAGTACCATGGATGTCCTGAACTTGTGCATTTGTGCTTGTGTATGCATGAAATGTTTTGCTTCATGCTTTGAGGTTTACTCTCTGAGATCATAAAGATGAAGTCAACTCTGGTTCACTTCACAGGATTTTAAAATAGAAGTGAAAATATAATTTTATAATATTCCCTAAAACTGCAAAACCTCTTGAAAATAAGAAAAAAAAAGGTGTATCACCAGGTTTTAAGAAACATAAACTGGGTTTAAGGTCAGAGTCATTTTGAATGATTAAAAAAGCGTATGACATTGAGGATTGTGACAATGTTAATGCTGCAAATACAAGTACTGGCGTAAACAAACCTCACAGAAACCAGGGAACAGTAGCTGTGGTCGACAGTTGATCTTTGTGACCTTCGATCTCAGTCTCAAAGTGACAAGTTTTACGTTTTCTTTTTAAGGAACATTTTCCTTCATGTAAAGTGTTTTATTTCTCATTCATTGAAAAACCTATAAGATTTAAGGATTGTAGTTTCTTGACATGTAAAGTCCTTCACATCACGTTAAACCCTGATTAATGGTGCCTTCTTCTCCTCCCTCTGCACAGAACGGCTTTGCTGTGGTCAGACCGCCAGGGCATCATGCGGACCCCTCCATTCCAATGTAAGTGTGTGTGTGCATGCATGTGTGTGCTCCAGTCATATGCTCAGTGACCACAGTGAGTTTTCCTGTCCTGGCAGCACTGTCAGCAACTTCTCTCCAGAGGACATTTATGGAGTAACGGAGAGAAAACAAAGGGGCAAAATAAGGAAGATTAATAAGTTTTTTTTGTGTGTGTGCATGTTGTTTTCCTCTTTCACTGATGCTTCTTCTCATTTATCCTGCGCACAGTCGTGCACAGCTGCTGGTGTGTTCACCATTTTACATTTTTGACATGTAGCTGTAACAGCTCATCAACAATGAGTGAGGATGCGTTAAAGTTCTGAGTCACTCACAGACAAGGCAGAGGCACAGAGCCTCTCCACCCGTCTCATGTCTGACTGTACACCGCACATGAAACTCTGAAGACAGCAGAGATTTACTGTTTTTCCCCTCTCATATTCTTAACTGTCTCTACACTCAGATCCACTGTGTCTGTCTCCACAGGGGCTTTTGTTACTTTAATTCAGTGGCCATAGCCGCCAAGCAGCTCCAACACAAGCTCAGCGTCAGCAAAATCCTCATCGTCGACTGGGTGAGATGTCAAACTCTAGCACTCATGTCTGTGGATTTACTTCCTGTGGTATTGTTTTGTACAGTACAGTTTGTACAGTATCAATACACCTTCATCCTGTTGATAGGACGTTCACCATGGAAACGGCACCCAGGAAGTTTTCTACAGAGACCCCAGCGTTCTCTACATCTCGCTTCATCGCTATGACGACGGGAACTTCTTCCCTGGCAGCGGGTCTCCGGCTGAGGTGTGTGCCATCACAGGAAACTCTGTTTTCCTGTTGTGAGTGAAAGAACCAAAGAACCACCAGAATTACATCAGTTTTTCTACATGTTGGTTTCAGGTCGGCTCTGGAGCAGGTGAGGGCTTCAACGTCAACGTGGCGTGGACGGGAGGACTGGACCCACCCATGGGAGATGCTGAGTACCTCGCTGCCTTCAGGTACAAGCAGCTGCTGCTCAGTTTTAACAGAAGCTTCCAGCAGGAGTTGATGTATACCTTACAGCATACATTTGGGTGACAAATGAAAAGATAAACCAGCATTGCCTCAGTTGCTCAGCGAGCCTCCAGAACAGCTTCATCGCTCTAACGCTGCAGCGACAAACAACATCCCATGTTGCTCCATGTTGAGTCTCCCTGTTCTGTTGTCTCTCTCATCAGCAGGGCTGGTACATGAGGAATGCAGAGAGTTTGTCTTTCTGACTTTAATTCATGTCTTGGATGTGAAATCCGGTCGATTAGGCAACAAACAGAAAAAGCCGAAAAGCTTTGCCACCAGCTGTGTTCCACTTTTTATTGATCAGGATACTCAGTGGAGCTGTAATCAGACAATTTCTCTCATTTCCTTTACACTGAGCCACAACAAACAGACTTAAGCTGATCAGAGGCCCGGCTCCACATAGCCTCTGACGTACTTCTTGCGTAATTAATAATCCTTGTCATTTGGAGAGCATGTGTCTGGCATTCTTGGTTTCCAGTAACTTCAGATGCTTTACAGCATATGGCAAATGGTGTCCAGGTCTTGTGTTTGACAGACTGCAGACTGTGACTTCCTGCTCGTGGGTTGGGATAATTGTCGTCGGTGGGTGTTTGCCACCAATAAAGTTTCAGTAGTGTGGGCTTTTTGGTCGTCTGGCGGAGCAAACACTGAGGAAACTGTGGCAACCGCATGGTTACTGGAAAAGGGGAACAGTGGCAAAGCTGTAGACATAATGGGGGGGGGGTGGACTTGTGTGCTTACATCAGGTGTGTGGGCCATGATCCCAAGGTCCTGTCATTACTGTGCTCCTCCAGTAACACAGTTAATATGAGATGTATCCAGCTGCTCATCTGAAGAGTTAGGTATCAGAAGGCAGAGACCCTGATGCTGCAGGACGCTGTGTTTCTGCCACCTCCCTCCCAGCTCCATCACTGCCACCCTGTAGCATGAACCTGACCTTTGACCTGTGGAGCAGAGCTGCAGAAAGACAGATTCCCTTGTGAGAATAAGTCAAAGTAGGGGGCCCGTGCACACAGTGGTTTTTGGGGGAGCAGTTCACCTCCACGGCAGTGACACGACATTGAAATTTATTTGCAGGCTGAACGTGGGTGTTTCTATTAGATTACATCTGCCTTATGAGAGCATATGTGAAAATGCTCATCTGGCTGTTTGAGACAAAAGCTCAGAAGCTCCTGTGTGTTTATTGTCCCACTGACAATGATCGCGCCAGGTGGATGGGGAAAATCACCAGAAATTGGATCTATATCTCACGTTTTTATGATGGTGTTCTACCTCCACAGTCTTTTTTAAACTTTTATTGCAGCTTTCAGCATTTGATGCTTGTACATGCATCTGCTTATAATTTAGATTGAAATTTGTCCATGTTTGTTTCTTAACGTCAGACGTTCTGATGTGAAGCAGGTAATGTTGCCTTCAGCGATTAATCCTCGTGTGAGAGCCTTCAAAATTTTCCAGTGTGTCCACAGAGGCCGGTGTGGTGTTTACCTCCCACAGCTTGAGATCATGAACAAAAAAACAGAAAAGGGAGTTTTTTTCACATTTAAAAGAGAAAATGTTTTGAAAAGTATTTAATGACAAAATTGAGGCGAGCTGCTCTCCCACCAGATCCAAAGAGAATTTAAGAGGGATGTGCCTCCTCAAGTTCAATGGGAGCGACAGATTCAAAGTATCATTTTTATTACATAATGCCAATCGTATGGGCCACTCTTCAGATCTGGACCTAATAGAAGATCTAAGTAATTCTCAGTTTGTTTCAATCTGCCTGTAGCAGCAGATGATGAGAGTTCACCACATCAAAACTTCTCACATAATTGCCTGCACAGTTATAGAAAATAATACTGATTTAAAGATGTGATGTGAGCTGAGGTCACTGATTCCAGATGAAAGTTGAACTGAGTCCAATAGAAGGTGCCATTTCTACCGTAGGTCACTTTTAGTAATAGCTCATATAGAAGGAGACATGAGAGGAAAATGTGAGTAGAGAGAGGGAACGACATGACACTATGGTGGACTTGAACTGTTGTGTAACATCATTATACTGTGTGGAAACATAACGGGGGTCAAGAGCTTCTGCTTTGTATTGAAAGTACATTAAACAGCTTCATCCCCATGAAATAAATGAAGCAGATAATATGATTACATGGTCAGAATCTCAGCCACCCAGAACACCAGGATGCAGTGAAATCCTGACAGAACACAGCGGTGTGACTGGTCCTGGATCAGTCTCTAAAAGGTCACATGTCACTAGAGAACTCATCTGCACTTACTACTAGCGATGGGTACAAGTACTCGAGTACTCACTGTAGACATCATCATTCAAGTAGTGTTTCACTACTCACGTGTCTGTGCATGTGTTGTTTTTAGCTACAATAATCCCCTTCAGTACTTATACCCCTTCTATGCTTCCCTGATGGTGGAATAAGCCAACGGGTCGTCTCCTCTCTATCTTCAGGAAGCTCTAGAAGATTCATTTGTGCTGACTCTTCCTCTCCTAAACCGCCGATCAAAATAATCACGATTATGATCTTGTTGACGTCTTTCTGAAACATCTATGGGGGGGAAAAAAAGTTGTCGGGCAGATTCAGAATAAAGCTGGTAATTATTCATCAGGTCAAGAACAAAGGTGAGAGGGACTAACTGGTGGAATTTGAGCTGAAAATGTCTTCAGAGAATCACTGATGATGATGATCCTACTGGGACACATAATCTCTGTGGGCTGTAATGAGAGGCCACTTCGCTTTAACGTCTCAAAAACAGCATTTTTCCCTTATGGAATCAGAATCTGAAAAAGCCCCCACCTCCCACCCACCCACTCACCACTCAGGCTCCACACATCCCTTTGTAATTAATGAAGTTTGCAAATGTTGAGCTGTGGAAAAGAATGTAAGCCACTGATTGAAGTAAATTTAATGGGTGAAAGTTTGAGTGCTTCAGAGGGGGAGCATTGGTGCGTTTTCACCTTATCCTTCACTCTCACCCCCCCTTCCCTTCTTTTCCATCACCCAGACCCCCACCACCACCCTACACACACACACACAGCCCCTCTATGTCTCCTCCCTTGATTGATCTTTAATAAGCATCCCCTCCTCTCCTCCACCTTCCCTCCTCCCCTCCATATTTCCATTAGTTTGTCTGTAGTTACTCTCTCTTGGGGGAGCGCAGGACATTTAATGGGTCTACAGGGGAGGTGGGGTTGGGTTTTGCGGTTAGGTGTGTGTGCACTGGGTGTGTATGTGTGTGTGTGTGTGTGTGTGTGTGCTCTGCTTCATATCCACATGACTATGATGACGTTCAGGTCTTAAGAATTATTTATCAAATCAAAGCGTAACAGATCCCAACATACAGTACACCACACAGCACTGTAAGGGTTGTTCCGACCATGTGTGTGTGTGTGTGTGTACATGCATGAAATGTTGCATGTGCTGTATATGTGTTTGTGTTTTGTGTATTAGTGTTTATATGCTGGAATGTATTTGTGTGTTTTATCTCTGTGTGTCCCCATTTTTGTCTGTGAGCTCATGTTGTCCATCTGCATGTAGTCATGACAGCACTGTGTGGATATGTGTGTGTGTGTATGTGTGTGTGGGGAGGGGGGGGTCTCCAAAGTCCCCAGGCAGAATAATGAAAGTAAATGGATCCCAGATGGACTGTTTTTCCTCTTTTCTCTGTGTTGTCAGTGACGTGAGGCGAGTGACAAGCCTCTAATGGGAAACAGACTCACACACTCTGACTTTGAACTCTGCCGATGGCGTCGAGCCGCAGAGCTGAGCCTCTTTCCACCTCAGGACACCACCGCTCTGTCCTCAACAACAATAGCATGAAGGAAATGGTCATGTGTTTGAAGTCCACAAGTAACACTGTGCAGCGAGAAGAGCTGACAAAACAATATGACTCTGTTGAGCAGAGTCGTCGCACTCGAGGCTCTGCAGCCAACAGAGACAATGGTCCTTTTGTCAGCTGCTGCGCTGGGATCAAAAGTTGTCAACAACTTTTTGTAGATTTGATCATAAATATTTGTCATGTCAGAGATCATCCAGTTTGGAATATTAGTGACAACATTCTAGAGCATATTGATGAGATGGATATACATTATTAAGCTGTGAATCAACTAAGATGTGAGTTTTCACAGTTGGTTGTGAAAGTCACTGTTTGGACACTGTGTTGATGTGTGCCTCTGTTTGTCAGACATCTGACTCTTAATTTGCTGACTTGCTTCTTCTTCTTGTTATTTTGTTTCCTATTCAACACAGATGCATTTTGTTCACATAGTGACTGAATGTCGCTTTTTTTTTACACCTTTTTTGGATTTAAAGTGAAAAGCAAGGGAAGTGCTGTCAAGTACTGTGTTGCTCTTCAGCACTGGCTGTTGACTGTAGAATTGTACACTCCAGGTGTGTGTGTTAGCGTTAGTGTGTGATGGTACGGTGGCCGGTGTAATGTTGTGTTTTTAAAATCTCAGGATCTAGATTTTCTAACTTATTATTGAGACTTGTGTGTGAACCCGACCTCTGTGTTATTCTTCCATCACTGCTTTTTTACTGAAGATAAAAAGTTTCCTCTGCTTCTGTTCTTTCAGTTGCGCCACAGAGTGTACAGCGCAAATGTTCACATATCAAAACAATTCACATGTTAAGTTTTCGGCATTAAATAGCAAAGCACAGCAGGCTTTTCATCGGCATTAGTGGTAAAAAAGAAAAAGAATGTTAAAATACACATGATTATGTGATTTGTGTAATCACACTCTTTAAGTTACACTGTCTTGTGTTGGTGTCCTCAGGTCTGTGGTGATGCCCATTGCCCAGGAGTTCTCCCCGGACGTCGTCCTGGTGTCGGCTGGATTTGATGCTGCTGAGGGACACCCAGCTCCTCTGGGAGGGTACAAGGTCTCCGCCAAATGTAAGCACAGTTTTCTACCGCAGACCTCAGAGTCTGACCTCTAGTCGCTACCTCAAGGCCTCGTTCTTAGGAAGAGAAGCCAATAAGAGCTTTATTTTATCGTGCTGTGGATGTTCAGAGATATGAATAGATTATTACAGCTCCTGTCAAGCGTGGACCAAAGAGCTCTCTCCACTGTAACTGGCTTGATCACTGATGTAACCATAATTATAGTAATTGGTAGTTGGTAATGTTGCTGTGGGAGGATCCACAAGGTAAAAATATACCTTTGTTTTTGTAGAATATCAGAAATTATAGTAAAACCTAACACCAAAGTCTTGCAATGCATGTTCTCATCACTGCAGCTCATAGCACAAACTTCATTCTTTGTTGGCTTTTGCATGGTTCATTCTTCAAGTTAACATTTCTCTGTGTTTGTCTACCTCAGGTTTCAGCTTCCTGACCCGCCAGCTCATGTCTCTAGCAGGGGGTCGTCTGGTTTTGGCGCTTGAGGGAGGTCATGACCTCACAGCTATCTGCGACGCGTCTGAGGCCTGTGTCAGTGCACTCCTGGGCATACAGGTAAGGCATGCTGGGTAATGGAATCAGTTTTTAAACGTCTGCTTCAGGATTATCTGAGTAACCAATACAAGAGGGAAGCATGAAAAGGAAGTAGTTCTCAGGCTTTGTGGAATTTGGATTTCTGGAATAAAAGGAGGTTTTAAAACATCAGGCACAACAGACAGGAAGGGTTTAAACTGTTTTTAAACAAGAAATTATCTCTATTAGCTATTAAGCTAATGAAAGGTTTTTCAGACTAAGACCAAAGATTAAGACTGAAGGTCACTCACTGTGTCTTCATGTCTGCCTCTGTCCTGTAGGAGCCACTGTCTGAAGACATCCTGCTCCAGAAGCCCAATGCTAACGCTGTCCGCTCCCTGCAGACGGTCATCCAGATACAAAGTGAGCAGCACTGACAATATTCTTCTGATACAGTTCAATTTTGTTGTTTGCATTGTTGGTCCATCAGAACAGACCCCAGATCTGCTTGGTTTTTGCACGATGACACGAGTAACCTGTGTGTGTGTGTGGCTGTTCCAGGTCAGTACTGGCAGAGTGTGAAGGCTCACAGTGGCTCAGTGGCTCTGTCCTACCTGGCTGCTCAGACAAGAGACTGTGAGGAAACAGATGCTGTCAATGCTTTGGCTTCGCTCTCAGTGGGAGTCCTCTCCAGCAAGAGGTAGAGACACACACACAAGGTCATTCAACCAAGCAAAGACAAAAACCACACTTTCTCCTCTCATATCTGTCTCACCTTCTCCTCTAGTGTCCCTGATGAGCCAATGGAGCATGACAGCGACTCCATGTAGAAGAGTCTGACCAATCACCTCACAGAGACTCACCTTCAGGAGTCAGGGCCCAACCAATGGCCTTGGATCTCTTGCGCTGTCACGTTACCACGAATGGGGATGTATTGTAATGCCACCGAACCCCGCCCATCTGCCTTATCCACCAACGCATGCACGTCCACAGACCCACAATGCTGAAACCTCTAACAAACGTACAGTATGAGCACCTCAATGCAGGTCAACACTCAGCTGAAGCCAGCGACGCAACCTGCAGCTGGGAAACCTCCTGAAACCTCACCAAAGAGCAATACAAGATGATTTCTAATAGACTTTTCATGTCTCCTGACTGACAGTGGATCGTGGTCCCGACCCACAGCTCTGTGACCACAAACCTTTGTAGGAACAGACACTGATTTCTTCTTGAAGCACTATGTACCAGCAGCTGTATTGTTGCCTTAATTTTTTTGCCTTAAAAGAAAAGACCAACATCTGGTTCTAGAAGGAGACAACTTTGGATTATAAACTCTTTTCTCTCGTGCCACGATCGCTTCATCCATATCAGAGCTGAAGCAACTGTCGACCAAATGTATTGGAGGATGGATGACGCAGAATGAACCTACTGTATGACACCAGGTGAAACCATGTACTGCATGCACATGCACCTGATGGATAAGATGCAAAAAAGAAAAACCAACAACAACAACAAAAAAACAAAGACAGAAGTGGCCACATTAAAAAGAAAGAACATGGAGGAGAAGACATGGAGATTGTCTGTTTAAATGATGTCATTACATGCAGTTAACCACTAAAAGTTGGCAACGAAGTACTCAAGGGAAAGAGAGAAAATGAAGACACAAAAGGACAACTGTGGAACTGTTTGTAGAAACAAAGAAAGGGCGAATGTCCCTGGTTTTTAATTGCACTGTTCATTCCATAATGTGAACCATAAGAAATTCCAAAGCTCTGGGAAAAAAACAACTCCTCTCTCTAGGTTATTTAATAGTTAGGTGTTTTTTTGTTTTTTTTGTTTTGTTTTTTGAAGATTTGGATGAAATGGTGTTTGCTATATTTTTTCCCACTCTTCATGAGATGTCTTATGAAGTCTCAGTCTTTGGACTTATTTTGGCCGAAATACTGTACAGTTGTATTTCCTCTGAAGTTCATCTGAAAAGTAGGCAAGGTTTAGTAGCAGGGTTATTTTTCAGTGTCTTAAACACACACACACACGCAAACACAAACACACACACACACACACATACATACACATATACACATACAAGATGTACAAAGCAATGATGAACTGTTGATGTACCACTAGTATTGAATACTGTATATTCTTGTTTATATTTGAGACTAAAGGAGCATTCATTCCACCGTGGCACCACTGAGGACCATTGTATAGTTCAATGGCATCAATAATGTTAATGCACTTAATGGACATCACCCAAAGAAAACTGCCTTAAGAAAAAACCAACAGCCTGCACATGGCTACAAGACTGTATGCAAGCAACACGAGGGACCAGTGCGGACACTGCTCTTACTCTATGTTTAAGAAGACGACATTTGAACCTGTGGATTTAGGTGAACATCATATATGCAGACTTTTGTATTTGTGTGTGATGAGTAGAGTGATCCTGGCCTGGTCTGAATGTTTTGGAGTCCAGGCTACATCACAGGCTAATTAATGAAACTAATGCATTGTGTTTCTGTTTGTACGTGACCTTGAGTGTTTTGTGTTTCCCATATGTGACTCTTCTCTGCAGCCATGCCCAGCAACTACAACTACACTCCTCGTCATGTTACCATCAAACTAGACATATCATCATTACACCCCTCTGCTGCAGGGGGTGTAAGGGCTCTGCATTCCAAAAGTACAACTAATATGATCATGATTATTCAGTTGCATTAGTTTGCAAAAGTCCATTTGTCATGCATACTAGGTTTGACCATTTGATGACCAATGTTAATCTTTTTTTAGATTAGAGCTGCAGATATAAGAATCTAGATGATTACGTTTGACAAAATTTGACTCTTTTTTTAAATAATTTGAAGCAGTGTGTCGACACTAACAGTCTCTGAGTGAAACTGAGATTGGTGAGATTCATATTTGACCTGTGGATCTCATGTGGCTTTGTCTGAATTGTGTTGCTTTGGAGTTTTTACATCCATGATTGGATTTTAAAAGCAGCATAATCTCAACATCAACAGATTTGATAAAAAGAGATGTTTGTGTGTAAATAGAGCTTTTGTAAAATCTGGAATAAGATAAGCATGATCTCCACTGCAAGTTCATTTAACTGGCTGAAGGAACTGTTGTCAGTGTGGCGTTCAGGTAGGGAATTGTATGAGAGTTTAGTCAGACCCTGGGCAGCATCTGCCCAACAGAAGGCCTCAGAGTTTTTATAGCAGACGACAGGATGGTCGGTCTGTCTGAGGTCCCTCTGCTGTTGCACTACTGCTCCATCCCAGTAGGAATAATTAAGGAAATGTTGCATTGAGGACTTTTATTCTGAAACAAGTGCAAACGAAACAACCGAAAAGTGTGTCATTCTTAGTGTTGTTTATGGTATTCATAACAACTAGCGACAGCATTTAAATGACATGCTGTGCCTGTCTGACACAGCACGCCCAGCAGGTGCACGCGGTGTCTATGAAGTAATGTTTTCTGTCTGTAAATGTGTGAGAGTGAAAGAGTGTGTGTGTGTGTGTGTGTGTGTGTGTGCGTGCACGCATGCTTGTGCTTGTATGCGTGTGACTGCATATAGTTGTCATGTGGATTTGCAAGTGTCAGAATGTGTGTGTGTGTGTGAGTCTGTCTAATACTGTAAGTGACCTCTCCTGTATTATATTCCCAGTGGCTGTTTTTTTTTTTTTTTTTTTTTTGTCTTATAGAGGCCAGTATTGCCTCAACTCTTAATTCCCTTTATTACTGATGTCATTTGTACCTTCTTCTTAAAGAAAGACACTGTAAATAGAAACTTCAAGACCAAAATACACATGTCACACATGTGCCTTGATGCATTCAGTTGTATGTGTATTGGTAACTTTTAACTAACTGGACTTACAGTAACTCTGTATCTAAAAAACATGACATTGAAATCTTTGTTTCATTGCTATTCTTTATTATTCACCTGTATGTGTTATTTTCCCTTTACATTTCCTACCATGTGTATGTATAGAAAGATTGTCTATTTTGTACTGTTATTTTTGTCTTTTCCTCTTGATTAAAAAAAAAAAAAAAAAAGTTTAAGGCCGTTTTTCTACTTCCCCTATTGTGCACACATGATCATATAAAATTGTTTGCATACATTCTTTGTGAGACATTTAATAGGAAAAAAGGAAATTATATTGGAGATGTATTTGTCACACACTGTTTCTAAAATGCTCTGTGTGTCAAACTGAACACTAGCATTGAATGTTTGCAGTAACAGACTGGACTTAAGGCTATTTAGGTGAGCGTTGTTGAAATGATTGTATGGAAAAGATCTGAAGTTAGTTGTGAAAAAGTAAAGTGCTACAGGATTATTTTTTCAGATATGTTGTTTTTCAGAGGAAATAAATGGATATAAAATGTGTTAGCTTAGAGAATGAGTTAAATTGTAGACAATCAGGGAAGCATCACTAAAAGGGGAAAAGCCAGCTAACAATATGCCTGTGCAATCAGTCAGATCTGACCTGTTGACCCTAGCAACAAGCTAATTTGCCACACTTGCAGACACTGCAGACATACCATAATGCTGTAGCTACAGCAAATTAGAGAAGCACATTGAGGCATCATTTTGATATTTTTATACTCAGTGTGTGGTTTTTGTTCAGTTTTATTAAACTCAAATGTTGTGCTGTAGGGAGAGACTGAAAAATGTGCAGGGTCTTTTTAACCCCCCAGAAAACCAACCACAATCATACAAGCATCTAATTCATAAATCACAGTCAACATGATACTGTAGTTGTAGGCATGATTTATCCACCACTGCTATAGCTATATAGCTACGGACACTGTTAGTAGCTATAGTAGCACTTTTCTGTTTGAGAGGACATGAATGCTTTGGCATCATTATCATGTTTCCCATCCATTCTAGATGATAGATGTCAATGCTGTGATTGATCACAGGTGTGACTCAACAAGATCAGCAGCCTCTCTAATGAGTCACCTGCTAACAACCAGCACCCACAGAGGAAAAAAAAAACACGAACTAACCCTAAAACTCACCAGGTCTGCGAATTAAAACGTCTCCTGATTAATAAGACGTCACATGACTCTGCCCGACTCTTCCAACTTGTCAACCAAGAGTTGACAGAGGTTTTATTGGCAGAGAGAAAAGTTGATCTTATCACTGTAACTTTGAGCCATGTGCAGTAGGTTCACTCTAATCAGAACAACTGGAGACACCTGAGTGTGAGCAGAGGCTTTAAGTGTCTGCACCCGCTGTGTCCCACTGACAACTCACACACGTACGTCGCTTCACTGCAGTGTTTCAAAGCTGTTGCATTTTAGAGGAAAAGAAGAACATTTTCAATCCGTGTCGCTCAGAAAATACACAGCTATTCTTGGTCTTTAGATCTGTGAGGGATGCTGCCACGTGTGGGACTAATTAGCCTCTAATTAACTTACAATGTGGATTTAGGAAAGTAGCAGGAAGCTGTGTCAACAGAAATGAGCAGAGTTTTTTTTTTATTTTTTTATTTTTACTTCAAACTTTAATTATTTAACTCTATGCTCGGGCATGAAAATACACAACCGAACAGATCAAACGACAGCCAAGAATTTTAAGTCCATACGGGCTATAAATATCCCCCAGAGCCCTTAATTGCATATTAACGTGTTCTTTTTGGAGGCATTAACTGTTCCTCAGTGACCAGGCAGAGGCACACATACCTCATTAAAAAAAAAAAAAGAAGACAGAGAGCGGGGGATGGAGGAAGGAAGGGAAAACAAGAGAGAGAGACAGTTTAACAAGAGAGACAGGAGACTAAGAGGGTGTGGTGCCAGTGTAAATCTTTGTGCTGTTCATCATCATCCAGTTTTAGCCAAACAACAGGAAACCCTTTGTAGAAACTTTTATTTTTTTAAAGACAAATAATGATAAATGTGCTGAGTGTATCACAAAATCTAATCCTGCAGGGATGTTTCTGCTTTTGATGTTTATAATCAGTCAAACTGTATCAGTGTCATTTGTCATAAGCACCACACTGTATATACTTCAAGTAACTGCTCTTAAAAACAAAACAAAAAGTCTCACACACTGGTTGTAAACACATGTACTAGAGATGAACACACTATTATCTGAGATTGGACTCTAGCTTGAACTGCAGTCTTTTTCCAGTGACAGCTATTATATAAGTTTCCTTAGAATAATCTCCAGGGGAAAAGAGTATGAAATGAAGAAAAAAAAAAAAACACTGAACAGAAACACTGCTCCAACTTGACCTGTGTTGCCAGTTTCTTCTCAATAAATGAGCCTTTTTGTAGGTGTAGCTGGTCCAGAGAAATGTCAGTCTGCATCCCGAACAAGATGCATTTTATTATTTTTAAAGTCTTTTTTTCTTTTCTATCCAAAAGTGAGGTACCTAAAGGTTTCTGTTTGCAACAAAGTCCATGTGATTGGGATGGAAGAAATGGCAGCAGGGAGCATGGGGATGTAGTGGGAAGATCACAGTCACTTCATTCAGCAGCTGGAAAGATAAAAATGGAGACATGTTACTGACACTTACTCATTTAAGAGTTTGTGATTGTCACTTTTACTATATGCATCATTGAACACTGGGCATAAGGATTTCCAGATTACTGCTGTTGAAGAACATGTTTCTTTACATATATTTCCAGAATGCTGCCATCCTAACCCTTCCCCCCTTAAACTTTTAGCTCTAAGATTCCTGCATCAACTTGTCAAGTCAAAAAATGGCTTCAGACATACATGGGCATTAAAATGAGACATGTACCAAAGTTAGCAAAAGTACTCTGGATCATTGTTTCCAAATGTGCAAATCATCAATCACTGCACCAGGAGTAAAACTTGCACATGCCATCATGTCTGGAAATAATGTACACTCGAAACTCATCTGCCTGATTCTTAAGGGCCCAGTTGTCCTCATTTCATAAACAAAATGCACAGGGGCTGCTTTCTTCCCTCTCTCCAAGAAGTGAATTCTTTTTAAATGTCAAGTGTCTTGTAACATGTCAGTGAAGGTTAGTCCTCTGAGACCACACTGTGCTGACTGTGAGGCTCAGTCAAAGACTTCATAAGAGCTGGAAACATTAGCCACCTCCCCGGGACATTCTAATGATAGGTTGCTGGGCTTCATGCATATTGGCAATGAAGGAAGAAGTGGTTTGTCATGGATATGTGTTGAATACAAACACCATGTCAGACCCCATTTCCTTGTAGTTTGGGTGTTTATATGAAATGAAAGCTAAACCTTGCAGGTGCTGTTTGCTTGGCATTTGGTCTCTTTCATGTGAGACCAACATCTGAGGCGCAATAATGCAAAAACTGGCTTTTGTTGCTTTGGTGCTTGTGTATAATTTGCTAATTATGGACGTGAAGGGCACCCGGGTTCTTTTTTAAAACTCAAGATGTGGGGGGATGTGTGTTTTTAGTGCCTGGGTGCGTGCGCACAACTATACCTATGCATGATGGCTCATTTGTGTGTGTATAAATCAGCTCTCACCTCCTCCATCACTCCCAGTGGTTTATGGGAGCCCAGCAGGGAGGCACATCAGCCTCCCCTTTTGATGGTGACAAAAATGATTCATGGCTTTTAGAGACGGTTTGTTTTCATTACGCCTCCTCGTCAGCTCGCTGTAGCTGTATCACGGTTTCATGCAACGCAAGCAAATTTGGGCCAAAATGAGAGGAAAGAATTTCAAGAGGAGAGTTGTTTTTGGCGCTGGAAGAAACAAAGGGGCTTGGTTTGGGTATGAAGAGGAGAAACTTTAGTCAGGATGACGGCTGCCCGCGGCTACTTTTTCCACTGTCGTTTGGGTTCAGAGGTGGTCAGGGATTCATAATATGTCAGAGCGTCGGAAAAGTAGTAGCTGAAAGGGTATGGAAAAGTCAAAGGTCCCAATCTGTCTTTGAACATCCAATTTTGTCTTCCTAGCTCTGACCTTTTTGTCTAATCCCTCCTCTCTGTTCTGTGGTTGTCGCTCTGTATGTGTTATATAAAACTTGTTTATACTTGTCGGCCTGGGGCAAATATAAACTTAAACAAAAATTTTAAATGCGCATCACATGCGGTTGAAAGAATGCATACCTATGACGATGATAATGACAACGGTGATGATGGAAGTTACAATGATAAAATCAAGGGTGACGATGATGATGATGATGATGATGATGATGATCAAACCAGAGGTCAAGCTTCGGACACCCAAGGAAGCCGTGGGGTCAAAGAGGCGAGCTGTCATGTGGAGGCAACAGTTAAGGCACTGCATCCTGTACCATCAACAGGTTGTTGACTTGACTAAATGTTGAATGAAGTCTGGTTGCTTTTGTCTCCCTCCTGTCCTGCCCTCCACTGTGATCTATGTAAACAGAGTACAAATGTCGGGGGGAAAAAAGGGAAAAAAACAAAACAAAAAAACCTTCATTTCTCCAGACCTGTCACTGGCACATGTGAGCAGTAAGAGTTGCTGGTGGCGAGAAAAACAACAGAATCGCCACAATCCATATTTACATCTGATATGTAGGTTGACAGCAATGTCAGGTACTTCATCTTTCATAAAGGTGTGGTGGCTCACATAAAACTATCAAGGGTCAGATAGTCTTTCCATTGAGGCGAATGGATAATCCATTGTCAGTCTACTGGTCGGCCACTGCTCAGCTGTCTGTGTCAAGTAAGAATATTTCCGTCATGAGGAATTCATCACACGTTTTCAGGCAGCAGTCAAAAGACGAGTCTTGCTTCCAGGCAGGGTTAGTGACCAGCGGACATGGTCGACCAGGCCCCCTCCATTCTCCACACGGAGAAGGCATAGCTCAGTCTTTCATGGGCCAGGTAGTTACATCCAGCCAGCTTAGAGTCCATCTCATCACTCTGCAGTACCTGGTACAGGAAGTCAATGTAGCGTGATGCCAACTTGAGGGTCTGTATCTTGCTTAGTTTATCAGAGGGGAGCGTAGGAATTATCTTGCGCAATGAGGCAAAGGCTTCGTTCAGGGATTGCGTCCGCTGCCGCTCCCGGATGTTGGCAATCACCCGCTGGGCATGTGGATCCTCAAGGGTTGACAGACCTCCAGGACTGGGGCCAGGGACAGGGGAAAGGGACGGGCCTGAGGAAGGTGGACGATGCTGAGGACTCCTCTTGAGCCTTTTGGGTCCAGTCGGGGTGTAGATCTGGACGTCGTCCCCCGGCTTGACCTTGCTGTAGTTTGCTGATGTGTTGGGTGTCACAGCGGTAACATGATCCTCTGTACGTGAGCCTGTCGACCTTTTACGCCCGTTGACCCCTGGCGTCGCTACAACAACAGGACATGCGTTAGAAGGTGGTCTCCCCATGTTCTCCTTGCTGGAAACCACCCCTCCCTCAGGGTGGTCATCATTAGACTGCTCCTCCTCTCTCATGCTTGGCCACGTTTTTCTTCTGTTTTCTCTCTTCTTTAAGTGATTCTCTATCCTTCAGTGCTGCTCTGAATATCTTCAGCGTGTCTCTCTCCACTCCCCCTCTTCCTCTTTCACTCTGTGTTCAGTTCGTCTTCAGGAACTCCCTCTGTTACGTTGTGTTTCTCTGGCCCTCTGCTGTGTCCTTCTTCTCCAACAGTCTCAATTACACAACAGTCTAAATTTTGTCCCATCTAAACACACTAAGCCTACATAGAGTAATCAACACTCAGCTTTGGTTTACCACAAAGCTTCTTCATCCACTCACATGGAAACCCATCTTAAGATCTCTTCCCAGTCTCTGTCAGTGTACACTGCATCGGCAAACTGGACTGTTCTCATGCCTCGCTCCTGTGGCTGTATGTGAGACAACAGCAACCTGAATCTGACTTTTTAAAGGGAGGAGACCGTGAAACTTTCAGCTACCCACCCATCTGACTCAGTGATTGGTCCGCAGGCATTTTTTTGGACAGCTGAGCTTAAGACAACAGGAAGAATGAATCGTAAGGGATTGGTCCGATCTAAGGGACGAGGCGGAGACAAAGGTGTGCCGCGCAGCCAACCAAATCCAACCGTTGTGACGTTTGCTTCTTGTCATAGAAGTTGCCCAAGTTTATAGGTTCCAGATTTCCTCCAAAGTGAGTCCCTACCATCCCCCCATCTTCTCCTGTCTCCCTCAGCCCAGCTCAGCACCAGCATCAGTTGCTCTCTATATAGTTCAGAGAAAAGGAAAAAGAAGCTCTGAAAATGTTTTTTGTTTCTGGTTTGACAGTTGGACAAAGTCCACCTACATTTTTCAGGCACATGGTAGATCTCTGTGCCTCAGACACAATGAAAAGTGATCTTATTCTGAAGACATAACATTCCAGGGAGATGCAGTAATGGTGGTCAGGGACTTAGGTAACATGTCTTTTGATTGTTTATTTTGTATTGGGTAAACAAAACTTAAAGAGCTGCAGTTGCTAGGTCTGGCGTCATTAGTGACGGAAGAGGACGAGAGATGAGCATGTTCAATACTTAGGAAAAGATAGTAAATATGAATACTGTGGTACGGTACTATATTGTTTTATCATGATTTTTAGTGTTCTATGTAAATAATGTAAATACATAATTTGGCAAAAATATCAAAGAGCTGAGACAGAGAGTTCTTCTTGTTTGTGCAACAACAGAGGGAGTGTGTTTTATTGTACTGGCAAAGACTTGGCTGCAGTTTCTAAGCATAGACCTGGAGGGAGGGAAGAGCTGGCATTCAGTCAGCACCGCCGCACCGAGGTCTAATCACAGCATTAAGGAAAGAATGAGTCCTGTGAATCAGAGCGAGGCCTGTGGGACATTTTGTTACTTTCATCCACTGAGCTACGTCTCCAGAACAAGCCTCGGTCCAGGTCCAATGTGGACTGTTGCTTTCCAAACTTGTGGGGTGATCCCTCCAGCATGGCCTACAGCCACACCCCCACAAGAGAAGAGACTATTGTTGCCGTGATGCTTTTCAGAGACGAGATGCTTCCCGCTGATGAGGACGCTGGAAAACTCAAGGTGGTTTTGCACATGACACAGAACTGGAAAATGTCAGAATCTCTCCACTGAGTCAACTCACTGCTGGCTCAGGTCCGCAACAAGAAGAGAAACCTCCATTGTCTGACCACAGATGATACCATTTCTCTTGTGCATACACAACTGTACACACATACGCAGTAATATTTGCCCTTGTATTCTGAGTATTCACAGCCGTATGTCTGAAAAGGTGTTTGAGACTGTTGTCCCAGCTTCTTCAGTCAAGTGGCAAGTTCACCTGCATTAAAAAACAAACAAACAAAAAACACCTGCTTATACTTTTGACTGTCACAAAACTATCTCATGATGCTTGCCACGTATGTGTCGGGGAGACTGGATGGCTGATACTTTACCGTGTCTAATGTGTGAGTGTGTAATTAAATTTAGTATGAAACTAGTGACAGTTTCATCCGTGCCAAAAAATCCTGTGGCCAGATCGATGTGCTCGCTTTTGGCTCTATGTTGTTTTTCTCATTGAGGGAAAAAAAAGTCTATTTACTGCCGGATGTCTGACTTCTTTTATTGCTGACATTGATAGTGGAGTTGTCTGATAGAAATCCAGAGTGCCACAAGTGGTAGATGTGGGAACAAGTAGATAGCGGTGAGTTTCCCATCGCAGACCCAATATCAGACTCAGGGGTGTGTGTGTGTGTGTGTGGGGGGGTTGTTCACATCTTCACTTGATCTTTTAAAATCAGCACAGATTGAATGGTTCTGGTTTGAAGGTCTGAGTAGAGCATGAGAAATATATTCTCTAACTTTATAAGAAGAAACTGGGCACCCAGTCACACAATGATCAAATTAATATTAACACAATCAGTCTGGTGTTGAATGACCAGAGGTATTTACATGAGAGAGCTTGAGTTACTGTAACAATCCTGCTCTACAATGCTTCAAATTGTTGTTGTGGAAATTAGTGTCCATATATACTGAGTGCACAGACTGCTGCCAGAGTGGCTGATTCTTTTTCATCTTCCTCTCTTTAAACATCATCAGAGCGTGCGTCCTCTCCCCGGGCAGTGAGACACCTGTGATGGATCACAACTATTTACATATCACAGCTCCCTTGAAAGTGTTCCTCGCTTGCTAAAAATAAATACCTCCAAGCTAGAGGAGTGATGGAAAATGGATATCAGGTTTTGATATAAACACGTATATTGGGGCAGGGCAGAGCGGAGGGTCGGGTCACGCTCACAATGGTTGGTCTTTGTGTGAGAAGGCCCCCCGGAGGCTGACTGCGTCTGGAAAAAGGGGAAAGAACACTGGACCCTGTCTGTTTGAACTGCACGCTCAAATGAGGACTTAGCATAAATATTTCCACCATGAGAAATGGGAGAATGTTATCACATGTGGAGCTTATATATACACACACATGGCACACACACATGTGCGAATATTTCATAGGTTTACAATGTGGCACGCACTTACACAGACACACAAATAAAGAGGATCCACTATGTAAACAAGGCAGTGCAGGATGTTAGGTAGGGGACATGGTGAAATTTAGTTTGTCATTTTATATGAGTGAAGCAAACTATAACTGTCGTCCATTTAAACTCTATTTTGAGATTATTTATTTAATATCAACAATCTATCTACATTACACTTCGTCAGAATTTCTTGCAGGGCTTGGATTTTATCAAACAGAGTAAAGGTTCAGTATGGTAGTCCATTGCATTTCTAATGTGGTAAAGTTATTTTGTATAATTCAGTGTTTCCTAGTCCTTTTTTTTTCCAAGTCCTCCGCTGTGAACTTACAGTGTCCCCATGGTGGGTGGCATGCCATCCCTTCATCGTCATGGTTACAATAATAAGCAGGTTAGATTCAGGTACAAAAACTACCTGGTGAGGTTTAGGAAAACATTGTGGTTTGGGTTGAAATAAGTACTTCCAGAGGTTTGGTAACAATAATGTGATCCCACCATCCCCCCACCACACAAAAAAACAAAAACTGGACTTTTTACTCAAAGACACTTTTTATTGAAATAAAGGCACACACAAACACACAAAGAGGCGGTTATGGTTAAGATGAGGTCTTTGGTGTATTTCATCTGATTGTTTTGGGTTTATGTCTGGTGATATTACTGATTCAGCAGCTGTCTTCATCTTCATCACTGCCTAAATGTGTATGTGGTTGTTGCTCTCTTCTCCAATCTGAGAAACAGCTGCTAACAGTGACTACACAAAGCAAGCTCTTTCCAAAACAACAACAACAACAACAACAACAACAAACATAAAACTGGCCACTTAGGTCAGTTTCTCATTTTGATTGCTGCATCAATTAACGGAGCTCTCTCATCAGTAACATCTGTACAAATGAATTGTGTGCATTACACTAAATACGTGTCTGCAGAATTTCACATGTCAAAATCTGTCAACAAACAGTGTCTGTATGTTGCTGCAACATTATCCTGCAGCATTAAATATCCAGTGCTCTGATCAGATACATTGAAGCAGATACATTCACCAGTATCTTGGTGTCTTGGTGCCAAAATACATTCACTGCAGAAACAACCACCAACTGCTTATTAAGTACCTAAAGTATAGTTGCGTTACAGTTTTTTGATTTTGTTTCATTTTATTGTTTTATCATTTCCTGCTCCATCTATTTTTTTACTTATTTGTCTGTCTCCCCATAGCTCAGGACACTACTTGCTGATGTATGTCTACTTGCATTGTTGTAATCCAAGGTCTGAAAATAAAATCAAATCTGATTATTAAAAAAAAAAAAAATCTTGAATGGAAACAAGATAAAAGCAGCTGACTGGCATACTGTGGAAAGTTCATACGTTTCGTACAACCACCATATTTTGTTGTTCTCTAAATGACTGAGGATTGTTTAGGTGGTTTGTCTCCGTCTCGGGAAGAAGAGTATTCTACTGACATTTTGATAGATAAATGGAGTGACATTGACTCGATGGTGAGTAGTTTGAAGTGACGGCTTTGAACACACCACCACACACCATTGGACTAATAATAAATCATCAGTTCCACTCTGAGCTTCAGCAGTTGCTTCAATAGTCATCTGGTGGCAGAGTAAATGGCCTTTGGCTCCATCTCTGTCTCTGGTGCAGGCCTGAGGTTTCTCTTTGTTTTGGGACGAAAGGTCACTGCTGCATAGTTCAGGTCTGAGTCCTGAATCTGTGAACAAAAGGATTTTCAGTCAGTCTCAGAAAAAGACAGTAAAGAGGAAGTGACTGTAGCAGCTGCAGAAATACAGAAATAAAAAATAGAAAATCTTTACCATCACCTCTGTATCTGGTGCATTCTGTTCCTCATTGCAAACTACAGAACAGAAACAGAACATCTGTCAATTGATAAATAATGTTAAAGGTTCTGTTTTAAACAGGAATTTGATAATGTGACGACGACATCATCATCATGTAATGGCTGAAAATGGCAGGTGTGACAATAGAACAACAGTTTTTAAAATTACCTTTCTTAATCTTTTTTACTCTGACAACCAAACCAGTGATGACCACAGTGAGGAAAATAGTCAGACCACCCAGGATCCCAATCGTTGTCTTTGCAAGTCCACTGAACACTTCTACAAGAAAGACCGTTAAATTAAGGTCTGTAGGTTTTACACCACTAGTTCCTTCAGATCTGAATGATACAAACTGAGAGATACACAGAGCACAACAGAAATGTTAATATGAGACAGGATGAATTAGAATTATAGATGATCAAGAGCTGAAAATCTGAAACTGAGGTTTGCACTAAAATTAAATGTTAAAGAACCAAACACTTACCAATGATCTCACCTTGAACCTCCAGATAGGTTGCATCGACAATTACCTGGTGTTTGCCAATGTGATATCCACAAAAATACAGTCCTGAGTCAGACATATTGACTTGTTTGATTTTGAGAAAGATAGTGGTCACATTGGACGTCACCTCAAATCTTCCATTTTTAAATCCATCACAATATGATTCAGGAGTAGGAGCTTTGAATATATGAGAAATACAGCTGGGACGTGAAAGCTTGACCACTCTGAGCCATAAAATCTGAGTAGGAGAACTGGTGTAGTTGGAGCACAGCATAGTGACTTCTTCACCAGGCTGAACCTCCACAGTGTGAAACTCAGAAACTGAGACAGAGACCCTGCCTGAAAGAAACACACAACTGATCAAGATGCAGGAACCCAAACAATAATGAAAATGATGTAAACTATTATGAGTTATATCGGCAGTGGATATTTTCCAATGCAGATACTCACTGAGGCTGCAGAGAATGAAAACTGTTGCCAAGGTATAGTTCCTCATTGTGCGTATGATGGTGTCACTTCAGTGGTGTTTCTAACTGAACTGAGTTTAATGAGACAGAAAATGTCACATGCATCTTCAAGTGGGCTGTGTGGGGAGGCTGTATAGGTGTCACAACATTTTCAGCAGAAGTGGTGAACATAGCATATTTAAAGTGAACAATGAAGTGTATCATTGTATTATTATTGTAAACTGCTCTCTTGTTTGGACCATTACTCTGATGTGTGAAGCGCTGAAGGCTGAGCTCCGTCATGAAACAGCCACAGAATCATGTATCTGCCATTTTCATTTGTTTTTCTCATCTCAAATCAGAAATCATTTGAAAAGTTACCTTTTAATGGTTATTATAAACATAAAATTATCAAATGACTTCAATCTTTGCAACAGCAAAGTCTTTGTGTTTTAAAGTGCTCCAAAACTTGTCAGCAGGAAACAGTTTGTACAACAATTTGTACTGTGTAAAAAAAAAAAAAAGAAAAAGAAGAATGCACAAGCCAGCCTATGTTTGAGGCTTCCTTCACTTTGGGATGACTCAGTACTGAAAGCCACTTTATAGTGATGATTCATGGTTATGAATCCAATGACCCAAATGTGCATGAATGCTCAGAGTCAGCTTTAAAGATAATATGAAGTAACAACAACAAACTAAACGTAAAGACAGGCAGCAGGACCTTTCTGATGTCTCCTGTTTCTCACAGGCACAGTGATGACAGTGACGGTTGACTGACAACATCTTGTAACCTTGAAAGGTGCTCTATCAATTAAGTGTTACTGAACTCACAGAGTTACAGAGACACCCTGAGAACACAAACCGTCTCATTCTGGCCACTGAGTCCTCCTCTAAAAGGAGAGCAACTCTCTGGGTGACACGTTCACCTTGAAGTATGTGTGAAGACTGGGGTGTGAAGGTCAGCTCTCTGCTCTGATGTGTGACTTTTACACTAGTGATCAGAAAGTCAGATTGAGGCTGGTTGCATGACGACAGTTGTGTATTGAAGTGTTTGGTGAAAATGCAGTGGAGTGTTACATGTCTGATTTCCTTTGAGATGTTACTGTAGCAAGTCAAACTCCTTCCATATTCATTATACAATACATGTTATAATTGACCCTCTGGTCTTATTCCTCAAAGTTTCATGTTGAAATTCTCTAAATCTCTCTTATAGAGTAAGAGAGGTGGCCACACTGATGTCCTCCTGCTGTGTTTATATCACATCACATTTAACTTCAAACATGAACTGCTTCTTATATTTTTGTAGGCTATATACATGGGGGCAGACTGTGATAAACAGAAGCAGATGAAAGTCTTTCCTCCACATACTTACTAAATCTGTTGTTCATATTTTGTTTATAATTGCATCTATGACAACCAGATTAGGTATGCCAGCTGCCGAAATATTAGTGACAAATACAAGAGTATTACTTTTTATTTAGGTGCTTTACAATGCACTCAAGGACATCTTACAGGACACATTAAAAGATAAAATGCAAGTATAAGACAGAAAACACAGAATAAATGTTCTTGCATGAAAATAAAAAGCTAGTACAAAAAAGAATATTGTTAATTTAGCTAAAATCGCTGACATGGACTTAGATATTTTGATAACATGATTGTAACTTAGACATGTGGTGATAGTTTGAAGTGGCAGCTCTGCACACACACCACCACTCACCAGTGGACTAATAACAAATCATCAGTTCCACTCTGAGCTGCAGCAGCTAGTCATCTGATGGTAGAATAAGCAACATTTCTCTCCATGTCTGTCTCTGGTTCGGGCCTGAAGTTTCTCTTTGTGGATAAAAAGTTGGTGCTGCATTCAGGTCTGAGTCCTGAACCTGTGAAATTGGAAACGAAAATGGAAAATCTTTGCCTCTTTCTGCTGTGCATTCTGTTCCTCAATGCAAATGAGTTAACTGATAAATAACTGATAAATAATGTAAAATGTTTTGAACAGGAATTTTAGGATTTGACATCATTGTCATGAAACAGGTACAACTTGAAAACGAGATGGGATAATACAATCACAGTTAGTCTTTGAAGTACCTTTGAAGCCTTTTTACTTCAACAACCAAACCAGTGATGACCACAGTGAGGAAAATAGTCAGTCCACCCCGGATCCCAATCATTGTCTTTGCAAGTCCACTGAACACTTCTACAAGAAAGACAGTTAAATTAAGGTCTGTAGGTTTTATACCATTAGTTGCTTCAGATCTGATTGATACAAACTGAGAAACACACAGAGCACAACAGAAATGTTAATATGAGACAGGATGAATTAGAATTATAGATGATCAAGAGCTGAAAATCTGAAACTGAGGTTTGCACTAAAATTAAATGTTAAAGAACCAAACACTTACCAATGATCTCACCTTGAACCTCCAGATAGGTTGCATCGATAATTACCGGGTATTTGCCAATGTAATATCCACAAAAATACAGTCCAGAGTCAGACATATTGACTTGTTTGATTTTGAGAAAGATAGTGGTCACATTGGACGTCACCTCAAATCTTCCATTTTTAAATCCATCACAATATGATTCAGGAGTAGGAGCTTTGAATATATGAGAAATACAGCTGGGACGTGAAAGCTTGACCACTCTGAGCCATAAAATCTGAGTAGGAGAACTGGTGTAGTTGGAGCACAGCATAGTGACTTCTTCACCAGGCTGAACCTCCACAGTGTGAAACTCAGAAACTGAGACAGAGACCCTGCCTGAAAGAAACACACAACTGATCAAGATGCAGGAACCCAAACAATAATGAAAATGTTTTCCAATGCAGATACTCACTGAGGCTGCAAAGAATGAAAACTGTTGCCAAGGTATAGTTCCTCATTGTGCATGTGATGGTGTCACTTCAGTGGTGTTTCTAACTGAACTGAGCTTGATGAGACAGAAAATGTCACATGTATCTTCAAGTGGGCTTTGTGGGGAGGCTGTATAAGTGTCACAACATTTTGCCACACTTTGAGAGGAAATGGTGAACATAGGATATTTAAAGTGAACAGTGAACTGTATCATTGTATTATTATTGTAAACTGCTCTCTTGTTTGGATCATTACTCTGATGTGTGGAGCGCTGAAGGCTGAGCTCCGTCATGAAACAGCCACAGAATCATGTATCTGCCATTTTCATTTGCTTTTCTCATCTCAAATCAGAAATCATTTGAAAATTTACCTTTTAATGGTTATTATAGACAGAAAATTATCAAATGACTTTAACCTTTGCAACAGCAAGGTCAGCAAAGTCTTTGTGTATTACTGTTTCCCGCTAAAAACTTGTCAGCAGGAAACAGTTTGTACAACAATTTGTATTGTGTAAAAAAAAAAAAAAAAAAAAAAAAGAATGCACAAGCCATCCTGTGGTTGAGGCTTTCTTCTTTTAAGGATGACTCTGAAAGACTGAAAGTCTAAAGCCACTTTATAGTGATGATTCATGATTATGAATCCGATGACCTAAATGTGCGTGAATGTTCAGAGTCAACTTTAAAGATAATATGAAGCAACAACAAACTTAATGTAAACCTGACAGTAGGACCTCTCTGATGTCTCCTGTTTCTCACAGCCACAGTGATGACGGTGACGGGTGACTGACAACAACTTGTAACCTGGAAAAGTTCTTTATCAATTAAGTTTTACTGAACTCACAGAGTTACAGAGACACCTGTGGAATGGCAACACATTACTGCTCAGTAAGGCAGTGGGCAGGAACTGCAGAAGAGAAAATAGAGTTTTAGAGAGTTCAAACTGATCTGAAAACTGCCCAACAGGTTAACAAGTTGTAATGTTTTCATTTAATACACTTGAAGCCACACCATAATCCAGACTTTGCTCTTTGCTTTGCAACTTTTTTGGTAATCTACATTCTTAACCATTTAACTAAGTTATTTACCACTTTATTTTATTTTACATTATAAATAACAGTAACCTAATTTGATGAGACAAAGCAAAAAGACATACAATATGCTTCAGTGTAAAAAAAACATTACACTTTATCTCCCTAAAACTTGACTGAACCAGGTTTGAAGTTAAACCTTGCAGTTACAGTGACCTCTGCTGGACTTTTGATGATCTCCACAAGAAGCAGCAGCTGTTCAGACTAAACCACAGGTGTGGCAGGACCCAGCACGGGGCATTAAGTGATCATGTGACTTTGACCTGAACAGCACAGGTTCAAACCTTAAAGTGTACTGAAAATGCTAGTGAAGTGCTACTGAAAATCACACAACAAAACAACAAACGAAAAAAGAACATATCTTCCTGTGTTTGAGGCTTCCTTCTCTCTAGACTGACAGACAGCGCTGAAAGTCTATAGAGACTTGATAACATGTGATACATGGTTATGCATACAATGACCTGGAACCTTAATAACGATCTGCTTCAATCATCCTGAAGGCACAACAGTAAAAATAATGTAGACTGCAGTTAAGACAGACACAGTACAGTAGGTGTCTCTCAGTCGGAGCTCTGGTGTCTCACTACAGTTATAACATTGATGGTTTGCTGTGTCACTGTCCCGTACTCTTTGTATCTACAAAACTTATCTGCAGCAAAAAGTTCAGTTTGTACTGTGGTTGTTGCTTTTTCTGTGAAAGTAAAAATAGAAAGCACATGTTGTCCTGTGGTCGAGGTTTCCTTCTCTTTACGATGTGACAAGGCTGGTACACAGTGGGGGACTCAAGAGCACAACTCAGATATAGCAGTGAAGTAAACCGTCTTTACTGGTAAAAGTTCACAACACAGTACACAAACAATCCAGAGTGCAGCAAACAAATCTGACAGGGAGCAGACAAAAGGTCCAAAAGGTTGAGCAAAAATCAAAACCAGAAACACACACACACACACACACACACACAAAACACTTCTCTGATGTCTCCTGTTTCTCACAGGCACAGTGATGACAGTGACGGTTTACTGTACAACAACTTGTAACCTTGAAAGGTGCTCTATCAGTTAAGTTTTACTGAACTCACAGAGTTACACCCTAAGAACAGTCCCAACAGTGGAGTCCCATTCTGCGTCCTCCAAAATCCACTGACACCTGCTGAGGAGGAGAAGTCTAGTATGGCTCACTGGCTGCTAGCAAGAAGAAAGAGGATATGATGCTGAAATCTTGCAGACATCTTGCAAAGACAGCAATTACCCCTCTCGAGCAAGCATGATGAGCAAGACAGAGGTCTCTTGCAGAAAAACACAAGAAACTCAGGCACCTATACCCAGACAGGAAGACAAGGACACAGTTCAGGGCAGAAAAATCAATTTCATTAAATGTTATGTTAAGTTAAAAAAAAAAAAACATCAAAAGGAGCAATAAGTTGAGTGGTCTTCAATCATTAAATCTTCTCTATCCACAGTATATTCACAGGCAGCAAAAATAATGTGCTGATGACTTACAAATTCAAAAACACCCTGAAAAACAAAACAAAAAAACAACCCTGGCTTAGAGCCCAAAAATATTATCAGAGGTAATAATAGTGTCCTACTCTGTCCTAACAAATTGGGAGGACAGAGTAGGACCAGCAGCAACCAATCAGGACCCCCCAGACCAGAATAGATTTGATTGTTCAAAGATACTGGGAGCTGTAGGCTTTTCAGGCTGCTGCATACAGAGACATAGAGAAACACTGTGATCGCCACAAACACACAGACCTTTCCTTATAGTTGAATGGGAAAACATAATTTTCTTAAAAATAATAATAATAATAATAATATTTTGTTTTGTAACCAAATCCTGCCTACCCCTGCTTTAACACAAAGTACCCTCCTATTTACAATTAGCAGTCTAACATTCATAGGATTTTGTGTAAAGTATTACAATAAATAAATGAAACCTGACTCCAAAAAATGTTTTTCGCTCATATCCTTTTGCCCCCCGATACTCCCTGACATTACATTACATATTCTTCCCACCCTACTGCATATATAAGTTTATCTATTGTAAAGAGTAAAACTGATTTAAATATGTTGTTTTGAACAAAATATGCATTACACATTGCTATGTCCTCAGACACATCAAACCCACTTGGTGAGTTGTGTAGAAACTACTGAAGTGCCACTAGAGGTCATTTTATCTGAAAGTTGACTCAGCCCCTCTGCCGACATGGTTGGACAGAAAGGTCTCATTTCGGCAAAGGTCCAGTTCTAGTAAATTATATTTGTCCTGTGTCTGTCTATGTGTGAAACTGGAGGACAAAATATATAGAAAAATATTACATATATCATGCTCATGTAACAGAGACATAACAATCGGGCTTTCATGAACAATATATAAAAAAAGCCAGTGTAGGTAAAAGACACAAGGACAATAGGTAAAAGCAGGTATATACAAAGACAGACCTTGAGCCACGGTGATGGAAGAAGTGAAAGTTGCTCCAAAAGTTTATGTCCGGCAGGAATTGTCGCTGCACACAGAGCCATGAACCAATGTGACAGCCCACTGTGGGTAAGTGAGAATAAAAAAGCTCCCACAGCTGCTCCCACTGTCACGCCTACCTTCCCCACCACACCATAGGTTTTGACCACTTGTCCATACTCATCTGTTGCTGCCTCTGCAGCAGCAAGAGTCACCCCCACTCCCCATGCCACCCCCATCAGAGCTCCTATTGTGGGACCTGGACCAAGTGCAGGTAGAAGAAACTTTATAACACCTAACACTGTTGTACCAGAGCCTGCAGCAGTAGCAGTTGCACAGATTTTCCATGATTCGCCCTGGTGCAGAGATGCAAATAATGATGCTCCTATAGCAGCCATCAACATCTGAGCAGTGAGAACTCCAATGAAAATACTCTCTAGTACAGCACTGGTGTTAGTTGGTGCAGCGCTGCTGGTGTTTGTTGGTGCTGGTGCCTGTAAAGTGACTATTGGCTGCTCAGCAATGTTGAATACATCAGCAATGATCAACATCAATGCTACAGAAGGGGCAGATATTTTGATGAAGTGTGATTCATTTAAATAGAACATCATAGTTGTGTAAGCCAAAATACCTGAAAGAATTAATCTAGTATTTGAGAAAAAAGTTGCTAAAAACAGTATTAAGGTAACACTTGGTGTGAAAGACAGCCATGCCAGTACATTCTGTTTATAACTATCAAAATAAAGGAATTTGAACCATTTCTCAATAATAACACAGATGACCAAAAACACAATTACTGCTGCTACTGAAATCATAAACCACATGGAAATACTAACATTTAATGTACTAGTTAGAAAACCTTCCAAAGTTGGACCCAGAGCATATCCAATCGCAGTGACAACTGTGAGACAGACTGATCCAGCTGAAGCAAGAGCCTTTCCCACCTCTGCCTCACCAAGTATTTTAACCACCAAGGCATATGTTGATGAGCCAACAAAGATGCCTGCAGCTAAAGAAAAGGCTGAAGAAAACAGACCAAACAGCTCTGCAAACATGGATATGTGAATGCCATGCACTTCATTATAATTTTCCCATTGCAAAATTTCTTTAACTTTCCGCTCCAAATAATAATCATTGCCTACAATGTACAGCTCTAACTGGTTCATGAGTGGCCTGTTGTCAGCCAGAAGCTCCAGGGACTGAAGGACAGTGACGGCCATCATTCCCAGCAGCAGACCTCCAGCAGCTCCTGACCCCAGCCCCAGGCAGAAGATAGCAACAGCTGATGCAAACCCTGAGGATAAATGGGTATGGATTATATGAAGGTGTCTACTAGTACTATATCAGAAACAGCCTATGATGTCAAAGCTGCTGCGGTCAATAAAAATCAGACATCAGGACAGTATATAAAACTATTGTAGCCTAATTGTGTTAAAGGAATGATCATGCTAACTTAACAAGGTACTTGTGATTTGTAAATCTTGACTTATTACTTTGATATGAGACTTCATGGCCAAAGCCTGAGACTCACCCCACCTCTGTTCACCATTACGTTATAAGAATATATAAGAATGCACATTCAACTTACCACATGTAACACAGGAAGGTAGCCTGATGACTGTGTAATAAATAATTAATGTGAAATTAATGTGGAAGTTGTTTTTTTTTTTTTAGTTGTAACATTGTTAATGATGCTATTGAAAACATAAACTGTTTTAATTCACCTGTTGACTCTGCCATCATTGTCTGTAACACGAGGCACCTGATCTGAAAGGGAGAGAGATACTTTTAAACAGACTTGAAAAATTATGAATTTCCAATATCATTTGATGTGAAGACCCAATTCTCCACAGTGTGTTAAGAACTAAACTCACCAGTCTCAAACAGCTCACAGATGACAGCAAATCTTAATCTTGGATCCTTCGATGCGTAGATCTTCCCACTTTTCAGTTCTTTAAATTGTGTGATAGTATTCAAATTTTTCAGTTATGAAGCAAAATCCTCACTTGACTTCACCATTACGGTCCAAAACACAGATGATGCTCTCTTTCTCATCGACCCGGTGTGTTGTTTTTAAGGCACGAACTGAAGTTGGCAAACTGGAAATTCAACATCCTGTAATGTTCTGAAATGCAGAGTTCTGTAATGGAAATATCTCACCCATGATGAAAAATGTGACCACTGATCAGAATCTTTGACTCATGATTCTTTTGACTTGTTTTTGCCTTTTTTTCTTTTTTTTTCTTTTTTGGCTTATGCTACATCTTCTTATCTTTGAACTTAAAATTTTCAATTAGTTAACATATGTATCTATATATGATATTCCCATGAACAAAAGTCACTTTCTTGGGTCACACTTGGACTCCTCCCAGTATATGGTGGTTGAAGTGTCTAGCCAACTTCCCACTTGAGATTTGTACGGTAAATGTTTGTCTGGTGATAGTAACAATGTTGATCATCAGGTTTGCGTTTTGTCTCCAAGAACTGGGTTGTCAAGAAACATTTCACTTCCAGTAAGTGCACAGTCACTGTGAACAAAGAAACACAAAGATAAAAGACAACAACAAGGAGAATATTTGCAATGTTCTGCTTCTTTTGCTGTAGCTGTAAAAACAAAAGCAGAAAGAAAAAACTTTGCATGGAATCACACCGCCATCGATAATACAAAACATACACACATTAAAACATTATGGCTTATGATATAGTATGATACACTGCATTTATACATAGTAACAATATACAAATGTGGTTTACTTTGTTGAATGGTCATGGATAACAGAAACAAAATAAAAAGTTACCATTCATGAGGATTGAACACTGCATTGTTCTCCTGTGTCATATTCCTGTTGACACATCCGTCCATCCGAAGCCACATCCTCCTCCTGACTTGGACCCTGCTCTTTATACCGCATCACCACACTCTTGTCATAATAGGATCTTGTGGCTTACAGTAAAGGGCCGACTCAAGGTTGTGCATCCTCTAGTCATTCTACTTAAGACCCTTAGATTCCCTAGATATGAAAGCTGAGTTTAATGCATGAAATGAATGAAGTTCAGCTATGTAAATAGAGCAGTATTAGATTATCGATCAAACTGGGAAACTATGACAGTGTTCTTTATTTAATAATTAAACATTTCAACAAACTGTTGTCATTTCTGCCTGTTTCATTTATTATTTGATCCAAGGTTTTTACCACCTACAGTCGAAGAGTTCTTCTAATTCTAACTCTAAACTCTTGGAATGTGTTTAAAGTACCATTTCAACCTATAATCTTGCACCATAAAGAGTTAAATAGTTTTTTTTTTTTTATCATTCATCATTGCTGAAGTCAAACATTGAAAGAATGTTGAAATTCCAGTTTGACACAGGTCTCATCAAAAACAACCTCACAATAGTACTGTAGTTCAACATCATACTTTACTGAAGTCGAAAACAGCTGATGACTACTACAGCTTTCTGAAGGCCAGGGTATAAAAGGCATCAAGATTACAGCAGAAAAGCAGTTTGAAGACTTTGCTCATTGTTTTCCATCACGTGTGAGCTTCTTCACAAATCATGGACGAATCCAACTCCGGTGAGTTTTTTAAGTCTGAATACACTGCTGAGATTTGATCCATTATGTAATGAATTATCCTTGAAGAATACTGAAGTTGGTTATTTGACATATATCACATTGTGAATAGTGCTGTAAGACAGACCTATTGATCCAACACAGCATAGCTTGATTTCTCAACTGTAGTCACTTCTGCATTTGCCATCATCCATAGGCTACATAGGCTAGCACCGTGGATTATGGATAAATCTGTGTAAATGTCACTGCTCTGTTATGACTCCTCATCTTTTTCGTCAGTTGTGGGGAACCTTGAAAGTCACACTGAGCAGAGAGATGAGACGAACAGGTAAATTACAAACACAGTTTATTTCTTCAACAGCTAAAAGACCATGAAGTGTTTTTGTTTTTAGTTTTTGTAATTATGTTTTTTTTCATGTATTTTTTTTTTTTTTTTTACAGAGGTCTGCGACTCCCCTCCTTTTACTACTCTGGTAAGTTGTGTGCATACGGTACAAGCATACCTACATGCGTGTTTGGAAAGGTATGTGTGTGTTTGTTAATTAAAAACTCCCAACTCCCAATAACAAAAACACAGCATGTTAAAATCTGAATATTCTACCCATGAACATATTTGTTTAAGTGTATAATCGCTATAAAATTAAATTTATTTGGTTTTCGTAACCTTATAATTATTCTTTTTTCATGTACATATAGCAAGGGTCTTGCTTTAGAGAATGTTGCCATCTTGCAGCACCATGTTTGTATGGCAGCCTGAACGGACAATCCATCCAGCCAGAGAGTGCGTTTTGCGAGTTTCACGCGCATAAATAGACCAACAAAGAAGAAGGAGGAGGAAACAACTGAGAGTGAGTTAGTAGTTAATCGGTAGAAGCTACTGAAATACTCCCAGTCGTCCCGGTCGTGGAAGACGCCAATTCCACACAAGTTTCTTTGTCCTCGGAGGCCACTGTCACTTTGCCGACGGGAGGGGTGAGTGTGAGTGAGCGCTGATACACTGAATCTGAACTTTAGATGTCACGGTTTCTCCCATTTTACACACTGGACCTTTAAGGACAAATTTTTCTAAGAATTCGAAGAAATCTCAGATTTTTCTTAAAATTATGTCACTAAGAGCAACTCTTTAGTCTTAGGAGAAGTGACAAAACTTTTGTCAGTGACTGTAGAGGTCCGGGGCTGGACCGGGGGAGGATGGAGCTGACGCATGCCAAAAGAGAGCTGCTGAGTGCGGGCAAGTAGCCTACTGAAGGCTGTGCTGCATTGTTGCTGCTGGAGAAGCAGGTCTGTGGAGCTGATTGGTCAATTGTTATCACATGACATTCATTCTAAAAAGTTGATATCTTTCCATCGTTGTGCGCCTCCGAAGTGCACGGAAAAAAACAAGGTGCTTCACACCACTTGCGCGCCACATCAGCGTCGCTTGACGCGCACATCAGCGTATTTTCCATACATTCCATACATACGTATGTATTTTCCATACATAGAAAATGATGGAAATGCGCACGCAAATAAACACTCCACGTGAACGGCCCCTTAAGGATTTTTGTTAATAGGGCCCCTGATCTTTTCAAGTCTAGTCAAGTTAAGGCCTTCTATTGACAATAAGAGTTGAAGATTGGCTCTGTCAATTTATGTGTAACCTCTGATAATGATCCAAAAATGTCTCTCCAGGGAGTGTAAAGCAGGACAGGACCAGAACATATGTACATGGCTTGCCGGTGCCTGATGACACAAGTTAGATACATGTCTTCACAGATCTTATAAAGCCTGACATTAGTAAGGTGAGCACGGTGAATAATTTGAATCAGCCCATGTTTTGCGCAGATGGAAGACTTGTGGACTAAGGGCCTCCTCCCAAAGTTTCTCAGACATCTCCTCTCTCAGGTAAATTTCCAGTGCCTCACTTTTTCCTGTGGTAAATCACTATGGTCAGCTGAACTCCTGACCTGCTCTGGAACAGGTTGAATTTAAAGGATGGGATCAAAACCTTGTCAATAGTCAAACTACTGCCCAATCAGATCCTCATCATTTAACTGAAGTCATCATTCTCAAGTCTCCAAGATGTTATAATTACATGATAGATGATAATGAGCGGTACCTACACTTATATAAACAAGTGGTGTTTGAGTGGAGCAATGATCCACACTAATCAATATTTTTTTGTTTATAAATTAGATTAATAAATCTTTGACATCTCAGTCAGACAGACTCATCAGACATTTTCCGTCCTCTGTAGCAGAAACAGTCTTTGGATTTTGTTAATCAAATAAGAGTTTGTTCATCATCAGACACATCAGATGTTTTTGATTATCTTGTGTACATTTCACCTCGTTGAATATAACTTAAGGGCGCATTCGTAATTGAAAATACATTCTAACTGTTTCTTCATATCATATCGAGAACTTTGTTCATACTTCTGATGACTTGTAACTTAAAAGGAAAAACACACAGGAAAAGACACACACAAACACACACACACGCACACACCAGTTTGAACAATGAGATGTCTTCATTTATCCTCAGGGTGGGCATCAGCTGTTGCTATCTTCTGCCTGGGGCTGGGGTCAGGAGCTGCTGGAGGTCTGCCCCTGGGAATGATGGCCGTCACTCTTCTTCAGTCTCTGGAGCCTCTGACTGACAACAGGCCGCTCATGGACCAGTTAGAGCTGCTCATTAAGAACAACCCTTTTAAAGACTTGAAAATTCTGTCACAAAGTGACGATAATGTGTTTAACACTTACATATCCATATTAGTTGAGGAGTTTGATGTGATTTCCTCAGCCTTGTCTTTAGCTGCAGGCATCTTTGTTGGACTTTCAACATATACATTCATTATTAAACAATATGGTGAGGTAGTGATGGGAAAGGCTCTTGCTTTGGCTGGATCAGTCTGTCTCATGGTTGTCACCGCGACTGGATGTGCTCTGGGTCCAGCTTTAGAAGGTTTTCTTACCATTACCAGTGTTGGATCTTCAACATGGTTCTTTATTTCCTGGTTTGTACCTTGGACTCCCTTCATCTTTGCTTGGATAAATTATCACAGTTTTCATATTGCTCCATTTCCATTTTGGATTTTAATAGTGCTTCTGGGGATTTTAACCCCAGTAGCACTATTTACTACAATTTTTGTCAATATGTTATTGACAACAAAGTTAATTCTTATGGCTGCTTTATTTCCAACGATTTTAGGTGTATATCTACTTGGAGAGATATATAACTTCAAACTACACATTGCATCTGTAGCATTGATGTTGATCATAACTGATGTATTCAACATTGCTGAGCAGCCAATAGTCACATTACGGGCACCAGCACCAACAAACACCAGTAGTGCTGTACTAGAGGGCATTTTTATCGGAGTTCTCACTACTCAGATGTTGACAGCTGCTATAGGAGCATCATTATGTGTATCTTGGTACAGGAGGGGAGCAGGGAAAATCTGTGCTACTGCTGCAGGCTCTGGTACAACAGTGTTAGGTGTTATAAAGTTTCTTCTACCTGCACTTGGTCCAGGTCCCACAATAGGAGCTTTGACAGGAGTTGCAGGGGCAGTGGGAGTAGCTCTTGCTGCTGCAAAGGAAGCAACAGATAAGTATGGACAAGCAGTACAATCCCATGGAGTGGTAGGGAAGGTAGGTGTGACAGTGGGAGCAGGTGTGGGAGCTTTTTTATACTCACTTACCCACAGTGGGCTGTCATGTTGGTTCATGGCTCTGTGTGCAGTGTCAATTCCTGCTGGACTCTGTCTAAGACCACTATTTTTGTTCCTGTGGCAGAAATTTCAGTATTGTTCATGTATAATAATAATTGGAGTTGTCTGTACATGGTTATGTTTTACTTGCAATGTCCCGTTGGTTCTAGCACTCATATGTTCACTCTCTATATTTGTACTTCAGATTTTAGGATTATCATTATTTTGTTGTATCATGTTTGCTTTTGATTCATGTTCAAAGATGATATCAGTGGTTTTAAATCCAAGAAGAGAAGTGACACAATGAGGGCTGGAAACCTTTAGAAATGAAAATACAGAGTGTCTGTGTATCAGATAAAAATGAGGGGAAGTCCTCACTTTCAGCACAATGTTCATCTCCTGTAATAAAAACCAAGTGTAATGACGAGATGCATCAAGTTGTTTTGAGGTGAAATAATCAGAATGATAACAAAGGATATATCTATAGTCACACAGTTTGATTCAGTTTTTGTGTTCTGCTTTCACTACACACACACATCCTACACTACAGTCACAACAGATGTAACTAACTAAAGTTCATACTGTAACGTAATGAATAGGTAATGCAGCATGGTAATAAGATGTAATAGAGGGGAGATAGTGTGGTAATATAGTAACATGTAATTACCAAAGTAATAACACAGGAATGGTTTGATAATGACAATGTGTATATTTGGGTATACAGCAGAGCTGCCTTTTTTTGAGGCAGCTTAAATGTCTTGACACCTACAGTAAGATGCTGCAGATGTTTTATCAGTCTGTGGTGGCAAGTATACTGTTTTATGCTGCAAGCAGTATCAGACACCATTATGCAAGGCAACTGGATGGAACAGTGGAAAATGCTGGCTCTTGGAGTATGCACATTGAAGATGTGAGAGGCCATTCTGAAAAACTCAGATCATCCATTTCATAACATCTTGATGGACCAAAAAAAGGTGGTGGTGCACAGTTCCTCTCTCTTCGCTGCAGGATGGAGAGATATTGAAGATCGTTTGTGCCTACAGCCATCAGGCTTTTTAATTCTTCTGCAAATGGCAAATGAGCTGCCAGACAAATGAATGTTATTCTCATTTCTCTGAAATATAAGTTATGATGTCATGATCAAAATCTGGGGTAAATAATAAGGAAACAAACTGGAAGATGTGAAACTATTTAACAAAGTATGCAAATACACTGGTAATATACTAACACTAAAATGGTTATACCAGTGCAATGTTTGGATTCAGAAATACTAATATGGTGATAATGATATTATAATGGGTTCTATGTTTTTTTTTTTTTTTTTTTTTACAGTATTATAGGCTACAGATAGCTGAATTATTTCCAGTCTGCCATCACCCCCTTATCATGATTCAATTCACAGTTTTATTTTGACAAGACTAATCTTGATTCAATATCCACTTATTTTCCTTTGATTGATTGTCAGTTTTCAACTAATAAACATCATTCATAAATCTAGTCTGACTTCTGGAAAGAGAACCTCCACAGTTACATGCCAGTGTAGCAAAACAATAATGGAAACCATGCGAGGTCACAGTAAGTGCACCATTGGTTGGGAATATTCTGTCAAAAAAAACAAAACAAAAAACAAACCTCTAAAGCTCGGTTTATATATGTAACTAATTTATATTTGACATCTTCTGTGACACACTGTTGTACATGTTTCCCTTACATGTCCAGAAGGTGTCCTCCTTGATGTCTCTACATATGTTTGTTGTCCCAGTGAGTAATCACACAGATATGATGACAACCATGTCAGTGGTGTGAGACAGGTCATCAATTACACAGTGCAGCTGTGTGTTGGCAATGTAATGTAATGATGGAAACCTGCAAACCTTTTCAGCTCTGACACATAAACTATATTATATTATGTATGATTTCACTCACCAATGCTGATTTTGTTGAGGAAGGAGAAATACTCTCAGATAATTAACAGTCAAATTTGTTTCATGAACTGACTTCTCTTCTATGAGCTCCTGTGTTACAGTTTACTTGCACATTACTGGTTATTTTGAACACGGCTTTTCCGCCACTTTCAAATGGTTAGAGGCTAAATTTAGAGAATGCTCTTCCCCTCCATTAAAATACTTTGAGTGGTTTTTCACTGTAGCCTACATTCTTTGTAAAACATAAAACACAGCAACACTGAGGGAGGACTGTGTTTACAGTCAACAGGAGACGTTGGGCACATGTGATTTTTACTGTGTGTATAGTACCAGGTTCCCCCATTTGTGCACATCCAAGCACACACAGCTCATATACACTTATATTGTCACAGTGAACCAAATAGACTTGGCTAAGACTTTTGATGTCCATGCATTTCTTATATCCTTTCAAGCTCAGTACTGGTTGTGGAATTAGTCATTAATAAGCAATGTTATGTTTGTGCAGTTTATCTTTCCTCACATTAGATTCGTCTTGAGCAAAGTGGAGTCCTGACACTTCAGGCAAAAAGGACATTAGTATAATAATGTCATGTGCAGCATATTTTCACTATCAACAGCAGCCTCGATGGTGGCGTCAATACCTGGTAGAGAAGACAGCGCAGACTCTCGGAAAGGAATGCTGTCCAGCTCACATTTGTGGATATACCTGTCATTCAGATCAACGGCTGAGGGCTGCTGACTTTGTTTGCTCTGCATGTTACCTGTGTTCATTCTACCGCTGCCTGCATTCTGAACGGGAGGAGTAGACAAGACAAGAGTGTGATAAGTGAAGAGAAGGAAAAGAAGACTTTTACCTTATCACCTCTATCATGTCATATTCCAAGCCAGATGAGTTGCTTACTCTTGAGCTGAGCTGCCCTATCTGCCTTCAGCTCTACTCTGATCCGGTGGTTCTCCCCTGTGGGCACAACTACTGTCGAGCCTGCATCTGCAAGACAGCTGACATCGCTGACAAGAGTGGCAAAACGCTTCCACGTTGCCCAGAATGTCGTGAGGAATATCAAGGTGTGGAAACCCTGAAGAAAAACTTCAAACTCTCCAGCATCGTTGAGGGTTACTGTGCCACCACACCGCAGCTTCTCAGGCTTCCGAGCTCTAAGCATGGTATGACGGGGGTTTTCTGCGACCAGTGTACAGATGAGGTGTCGCCTGCTGTGAAGACCTGTCTCCAGTGCGAGGTGTCACTGTGTGCCAGGCATCTTCAGGCACACCATGAGAAGGAGTCCTTTAAGACACACTCTATGATGGAGCCTTTTAATAAGATGGGGATGAAGCGCTGTGCCGCCCACCTACGTCTGTTTAAGTATATTTGTTCCGATGACATGACTTTGCTCTGCACCGCATGCTTGGTGGAAGGCCATCACCAGAACCATGATCTTCTTACCTTCAGCGTAGCTGAAGAGGAGATGAGGCGGGCACTGGAAAGCCGCAACAAGGTTTGCTCTTTTCGTCATTGATATTAGCCTGATTACTGACATTGTGGCCAACAGGTAAGCACCACGCATACAAGACAAACACATACTCTCTGTGGATCTGGTTATAAAGTGAGTGACAGGGATTTTATGTTGACAGATCAAATTTCAATCCAAGATGTTGCCTATAGAACTGTGACAACAGTTAAAATAAAATTATTGACAGTTAAAAGAAGTAGTCATAACATGTCAATGTGAAAATTTTCAAACTCTTCCCCATAGCAAGACAACTTTATTCTTTTTAGGGCATTTATTATTATCACTTGGAAATTTCCCATGAGATAAATCATTACCCATTCTGTGAAAAAAAGAAGATCAACCATTTAGGCTTGAAAATGGACTGGAACTCATGTTGCTCACTGCTAGTGTTCTGTAATGCCAAAGGTCTGACTGACAACAGCATGAAAATCAGGCCAAACAGGTGGCGTGAGTTCTCAATTCCAAGAAAAATGATGGTCACATTCTTACATTTCACCTGATATGCAAATATGCTTCATGGGTGTATCTTCTTCTCAGTTCAGATTCTTCTCCTATACGGATTTTAGCACACATTGCCTTTTTGCAGGTGGTTCTCTGCAGGCTGCAGATGATGGAAAATCTCCTACAGCGGAAAGCAGAGGAGCAGGGAGCTTCTGAAGCTGTAGGAGACAAACTGATGACCAAGGCTGTCACTCTCATGGAGAACATGGCTGCACTGGTGGACAGGTAACAGACTGCACAAGTGCTAGTATTGATCTTTGATAAGCACTTTCAAACATTCTTTTTAAAGGCCCTAAAGACACTGTCAGTCCCTGCCTTGGCTTGAACAATGAAAACACACTTGCTTGGGTGACATGAAGTGGTTGTCTGTACAGTTTTCTCTGTACATCTCTCTTCTTTGAAGGCAGACGTAGCTGCACCATTAAGCGGTAAAGTCTTAAACTCATAATAAATAATCATAATAAAAAAGGATAAAATATAGACAACAACAGACTACTATTTCCACTAATGAAAACCATATGTATTTGAACTGGTCTTGGTTATATGTTGGGTTTTTGGCTGAGACACTAACTGCACAATTTGCTATACACTCAGGCAGCATACTGGGGGAACAGTAAACGTGGCATGTTAAAGGCCTCCTTTAAGGTTTTAAATATCTGAAATGCACACAGAAAAATATTTTTGCAAAAGTAGCTACAAGACAAAGAATTTAAGCACAACAGTCCAGAGCTAATGGCAACATGCTCAAAATAGCATTGCTAACACAGCAGGTTGTGTTTACCACGTTTACACAACAAAAAATACATCAGAGGCTCAAAGGGAATGTTTCTATACAACCAGACATTAGCTATATCACTTATGAATATTCTCTTCATCAGCCAGCGTCCTGGACAAATGAAGGGTTTGACCTGATGATGGTGGTAAATTAAGTGATGACATGACCTAAGTTATTGGTGGATTTACAGTGATATATTATGATGGAGTCTCTAGTCCAGCCTCCTGTTGATGTGCTGTAATTGTGCTGTGTTCAGATACAGGGAGCGTCTCAGCATGCTGTTGGAGGAGGAGCGAGACCAGCACAAAAAAGGCTGGCAGTTAGGACTGAGTGCACTGGAAGAGCAACAGCAGCAGTTAAAGAAGGCCCAACAAAGTGCCACTGAGGCACTCAATGAGACTGACACGTGTGTCTTCATACAAAGGTACAATGGAGCCAAAGGTCTCTCTGTAATCTAATCTATGATTAAAGAAATAATATCCAAACATGCTGGAAGTATTTTTAATATTTCCAAAGGCACAACCAAGAGAAGCAAGGCCAGAATAAACTCATATTTTACCAAACTGGCATATGCAACACAAGTGCTTTGACATGTGGACAAAAATAAAGACATTAGAATTAAAAATGCATTTCAGAGTGTTCATATAATGATCTCTTTTGCAAATGGTAAAAGAAAAAAATGTTTATTCATTCAGTATGAGAGCTACTAAGACAGATCCATGCATTCAAGCAGACTATTTGAATAAAGACATAAATACACAATGCCATCCATAAGACCATCTGGCAGCATTGTTATCCATGAAAATTAAAGTCATTACATTACTCTGCTCCCTAGGTTCATGGAGATAGACCAGAAAATGAGAGAAATTGTCGAAGACACCAGTGTCTCCATGATCCCCTCAAAGGCCCCTCTCAACACTCGCCGTCTCCACACAGACCTCAAAACCCAGGCCTTCCGTTCAGAAATGACCTGCCTCCTGGATTATCTTCACCAACTCCTCAATCCCCTGGATCTCACCTTTAATGTCTGCACTGCCCACCCCAGCTTGAGTGTGTCCAGCGATCTACGCACAGTCAAGTACAACTCCACCAAGCAGCCGCATGTTGAGCACCCAGAGCGTTTTACAACTGCACCTCAGATTCTGTGCAATCAGAGTTTCTCAAGTGGGGAACATGTGTGGGTGGTGGAGGTGGGAGCCAACACCATGTGGTCAGTGGGCGTGTGTTACAAGACCATCCCTCGCCGTGGTGACCACAGTCGGCTAGGGCACAACTCAGTGTCCTGGCGACTGCAGTGGAAAAACGGCAAGCTGACAGTGTGCCAGTCCTCCAGTAATGTGGCTCTGGGGGAAAGGACCCCCATTCCTCCGCTGAGGATTGAGGTAGCACTGGACTTTGAGAGAGGGACACTGACCTTCCACAGCATCAAAGGGCACAGGGAGCACCTCCATACCTTCAGGGCTGTATTTAGGGAGCCGGTTTATCCAGCATTCAGCATTCATTCAAACACACCAGAGTCCTGGATCACACTGCATAGTGGGATATGAATGTCATAGTTGGATTTGAGCTGTCATTGTTTGATACATCCCAAGCACAGAAATCAACTAAATTACTCTGTGTACTTTAACATGTAGTTTTTTCTTTCAGATGTGTGCATGGAAGCAGTACAGGTTGACTCAAACTCTGCCAACATGGTGTGTTTGTGAGTCGTTGTGGTGGAAATGTGACTTTGGCCACCACAAATTCTCAACCATGCCATGTCCATCCACTGTCTATACCACTTATCCATGCAGGGTCACAGGGCAATTGGGGCCAATCCCAGCTACATCTTGGATAGGGTTGCTGGTCTATCGCAGGGCTGACAAAATAGAGACAATGCACACACACATGCACACACACTAATGTAAAAACTATTCCATCTCATAAAGCTATGCTGTCATACAGGAGTGTTTATCTAGCATTACTGCATTATCTAATCAATCAAATCAGATATTTTGCTATTCATGATCAGGGTGATTTTTGTGGAGCAGGCTAATATAAAGCTCAATACAGATTACATAAATGAATTAGATTTTGGGGGGTTTATCTGTGGTCATTTGAGACACGCTATGTAATGTGTCCATTTTAAGTATTTGTTTGGCATAAACTAAGTGTCACATAAATGTTATGTTTTGTCTTTTATTGTTTTTATATTGTAAACATATGAACAACATGAATGCCACAGTGAACACAAACTCGTGTTTCTGCAATAAATAAACTGATCTTCATTTCTCTGTCTGAAAATCTCTAATTAACGTATGTGTATAAATGACAAGTGTGTGTATAAATGACAATATGATGTGCGTGTTTGTGGTGTGTAATTGGCTCTTGAAAGTTCATTCATTCGGGGAGAATTAGTGCGTGACAGTGAGGTTGCCAGGTTTGACCGTAAATAGGTAACTAACAACAATTCAGTCGCATGATTTATCTAAATACACACGCAAAACACATTCTGGTAAATTATTTTATAAACAATTCTCTTTGTGTGATTTTATTCCTGCCTTAGAAATACACCAATAGTCAACTATGCTGCGGGATTTACATCTATCTATGAGAGGAGGGACGGTGTACGACGAACCTGGCAACCCGTATCCCATCTGTTACAAATTCTGTCATTGGGCAGGACACTAACATTATTTTATGTCAGTGGGATTATTACACATAAGACAATTAGCAAAGCCGTCACAGAACACCAGGAGGTATGGGCTCAGGAGAGAGTACGACAAGGAAAGTGTCTTTCGGTGTGGATGATGAGGACAGAGTCAGGATTCTCCGTGGAGTCAAGGTAATGCTAGTTTAGCTAGCGTTTGATAAGCCATGCTAACGTTACTTTAATGTGACGCCAACGTAGCTAACTAGCCGCTAGCTTGTTGCTACACGTTAAATGGAGTAACAGGTTAATTGTTGAGCTGGGGCAAAGTGTACAACCTGTGAGGCCAGCAGGTGTACAGGGATGCAGGGGCTGAGGCAGGCTGTTATGCGACCTAAAACACGACTGTTTTTCGTCACACCAAACTTCAGTCATAATAAGCTGTAGATAGAAGTTTGCATTTATTATTGTAAATGCGTAAACGTCTGCTGGATGACTGACGTACTTTAAAACATTCGGCGTCTTCTGGTAAATTCGGCGCTGTCATTTTCCACATCGCAGCTTTGAATACAGTTTAACTCCCACATTTCTCCACGATCACTCGCTGCTGTCCAGCGTTTGCTAACAACGTTAGAGACGAGGCGTTCAGCAATCAGTTCAGAAAACTAGCAAACTAAGTTGTCAAATGGTAAGAGAGATTTACACTGATGCCTTAACCACCTCGATTGTTGTTGTAGCAGTGAGGTAACATGGCCAGGGACAAGGTGGCTTTAAATTGACAGAGTTCATATGAGGTCTGGCTTCCTGTTCTCCGCTTCTTGACACTGCTGCCTTCCAGTGCTGTTGAGTTTGTCGGAATTTTTGTCAAAGTCATGACTTGTCAAATCTAAAAATGTGTATGAACACCTCTAGGACTGCAACTAATCATTACTTTAATTATCGAATAATCAACTGATTGTTTTATTGGTTCCTCGTTGTTAGTATGACATTGCATAAAGATAATAATCAGAGTTTCCACCAGACTTGCCTCTTACCTTACGTCCTTTTTATCTGTCAGTCTAACATTCAGTTCAGTGTCATGTGTGACAGAGAAAAAACGCACATCTTCGTTTTTGAGAAGCAGTTTTACATTTTTGTTAAAATTAATAACCATTTGATCATCAAGATAGTGGCTGATTAATTATTGACTTACCAACAATTTGCTGCAGCTACCTACCTATCTACCCACCTATCTCACTGTGTCATCATGTATTCTCATGCATTTGCATTAGTAGAGATATTTGTTACATAAAGGCAAATGTGCCTCCTATCCTATGCTGCATTATCGTAGTCTGAGAGTTCATGTCACCAGATGGAGACTTGGGCTTGAACAAATTCCAGGACCTTGTGTCACCAGATGGAGACTTTGGCACAGATGAACCACAGAGACATTAAGAAAGTGTGTAACACAGGAACAATAATACAGGTACACCTTGACCTCCAATGGAGGGTTTGGTTGTTAAGGGTTGTTATATCCACTTTCTAATCAGATCACCTAAATGCACACACAAGACAGTGTATGGCTGTGTGTGACTGCATCCATAGTATTCTTACTTTCTGAGACATGGGGGGAATTGTTGGATATGATTGCCAAATTTTCAGTAGGATTTGAAGGCACCTGCAGCTAGGGCCATACAATGCAAGTGCAAACTTCAGAGCACAAAAATAGAGTGTTAATAGTTCAGAAACTTAACTGCATCACAATGACTGTAAACAGTGTATACCAAAAACAAACCAAAAGAAAAAGAAGAAGAAGAAGAAAAGACAAAGAGCCCTTCCGATAAGCATACTTACCAGCCCTGCCTGCACATTCAAATGTTATGAGTCATAGAAACAGTGAGTCAAGGGCTGGTCCTACTTGTGTGGTTTTTGGTGTAGCTATGTTTAACCATTTCCCTGGACAGGCACAAACACAGACATCCAGTATTTTTGGCATACAATACTCTGGTTAATGTGTTTTTCTTTAAGACAAAGTAACTATACTTAGTAAACTAGTAACTTAAACAAAAGAAAAAGATAAAAGGGTGCATTTTTGAATAAAAATTAAACCATGTAATGTGCATTGTTTGCTTTTTAACTGTGTTAACTGTTAAAGTTTATGTAAACTTGCAGCAAAGCCTTGAATTGTTTCTGCTGGGATGAAAACAAAATATTGAAAGTTAAACCTTGGATACTAAGTTTTGTGTTGCTTGTGTGTCCTGAGCCAACCCATCATCCTTTTTCATTATGCTTTTCACCCTTCCGTCCAGCTGTCAGAAGATGTGCTCCAGAGGATGAGAGGAGTAGCCAATATTGCTCCAGAACGCACACCATCGTCACCCTCAAACGCTCAGAAAGACACAGGTATCAAAAAACCTTACAACCACTGTCTTTTTTTTGTTGCATTCAGGCTCTATTACAGGTGTAAGAGAAGATCTGCTGTCATTTCTGAACTCCTGTGTCTGTCAGGACATGATGGTTTATAGAGCAGAACAATTTCTACTGTGGGCAAAGAGCGTAAGAAAAACATTGGAAGTGTGGTATCTGTTTAGACCATTTTATAATAATTATAATAATAATGGAGCCAAAAATGTCTTGAAAATAATTCATTTATAATGCAAAATCTAAGTCTCACATTGAGCTTGTCGATGGGCCACATGCTCTCATGTCATGCTCTTGAAGCAATCACAATCATTTTTCCTGGTGGTTCACAACCCTATGCCTTTTTGAGCTCCTCATCATGATCCACCACGACTGATTCCAATATTAACATCTTAACAGATGATCTTAATGCTGATAAGTTGTCCAGTGAAGACAAACTTGGCCAAAGACACATTTTTAGCACTAATGAACAGATATGCTATAAACAAACTGGAGAAACCCACTGGTCCATTAACATTAATGCTACAATCAAGACATACTCTTACATTCTCTGAGGCAGTCCCAGTACATGTGCTCACTTTATTCCTTGAATTCTTCCTCCAATATTAATCAACATGTTCACATTTTAAGTCATTTAAACAAAAAAGGACAAATAATCAGGCTTTATATACTTACACCATGTTATAATTCTATCTAATAATAGTGCTAGTATCTGTCAATAGTCTTGACCTTTTATATCCTCTCTGTCTTTGTCCAGGTGCCTCTCGCAGTACCACCTCAAGCTCCAGACCCAAGCAGCGGCCCCAACAGAGCAGCCAGTCCAGTGCAAGCAAACCAGACTCCTACGCTAAGGAGGAACAGAGGAGGTGGCTGAAAGAATATGTTTTTTTTTTTGTAATATAGGTTCTGATTGTTAGACAAATGTTTAAGACGATATATGTTTTGGTTCAGTGAGGGTTAGCTGTGATTTGTAGAATATGCACAACTCTTAGGGGAGTTCTGTAGAGAAAAAAGTGACCAAAACATTGAAAAAAGTTATCAGACTTGCATAGTTCCCCTTTAAGTGGGTTAATGCATTGGAACTTTAGTTTGAAACTGAAGCTAACAAAAAAGACTCTGGTGTTTTAGGGTAAGATTACAGTCAAAACTGAAAAATAAGGGCAGGGGTTTGATATATGGAGCGCAGACTAGAAAACATATCTGTGTTTTGTGGTACGTGTTTTAAATTTAACTTTTAATTGTCAAAGACTGGGCATTAAATAGTCAAATTTCACTGGATGTAACTTGCATTTATCTTGATGATTCCTCTAGACCTCAACACTGAGGAGAAACAAATTGTCTTTGATATTAATGGATCTGAAATTTGTTATATGCTGCCCCCTTGTGGACTTGCATGCCCAAAGCATTTGTCCACAATCAGAAGATTTTGAAAACCAGGGATTTACCTTAACAGACCATGAATGTAAACAGTGTATGATGTATTTTCTGGTAAAAAATGTGTTTTAGGTACGAACAGAAGCAGAAGATTCTCAAGGAGGAGTTGGCCAAGGTGGCACAGAAAGAGAGGGAGGCAGCCATTCAGGAGATAACTAAAGCCATGAACCGAGAAAGACAACACACACGGCAGGAAGCTGAGAAGACCAAACAACTGGTACACACACACCCCCACACACACACTACACACAAACTCTGCTCTGTTTTTTGTCATAGCTGAGTTTATAATTTTCTATTAAAATAATATGCGACAGATACAGGTAGTAGTTCCTCGGTGAAAAGACAGAGATACTCTTTAAACCAAGTGACTGTTGTTTTTTTCAGCTTTACAACACACTTGTGGAGGCCAGTGAAAATAACTTCAAAGTGGAGATGAAGTATTGACTGGGTGTCCATTAAAGTCAGTAAAGATAGACAACGTCAAATGTCACCATTGACAACACACACACCTTCAAATAAAAGTTTCTTTTGCTTTCTATCGTACTATAGTTCTATAGTTATTGCAAAATGATTTATCCTCTAATGAACATGAAACAAAATGAAGAACTGAACTGGTTAAAGCACTGGGCATAATGTATGTGTGTAAGCGTCATGTCAACACAAAGAGGCCATGCAGTGACACATCATATTGTGTGGGCCTCCCGATCCCTTTAGCTTCCCCCATAGTTAAAAGAATAATGTGTGCATCACAATAGTGGACCCACACTGACAGGCACCACCTACTGTCTGACTTTTTGTTGTCCTTATACAATGCTGTGTTTTTTGGTGCTTTACTGTATATGCCCGTGTTGTGTTTCATTACTGGCCATATTCTGAATGTGGGCAAATGACAAGTCATCCACAGTGGGGGATGGGAGCCTGCAAGTTGTGTGTAGCTCAGTTATAGGGCTGGTCGCCTTGATGCAGCTGTAGTAGGCTGACAAGAAACATATTGATATGGAATTAACAAATTGTTGGATCTTGGTCAGGAAACAAAGAATATACTCTGCAGTTAAAAGTCTGGTGAAGCAATTTTGGAAAGTCAACGTTTGTTCAGAGAATTGTGGTTGAATTTTGTTGGGTGTCTGGAGGGAATGATTTGTAGTCCAGGGCATCTCTGTGGTAATGGCTGTTAAAATCTTGGGCAGTGCTTTGATGACATTTGTCCTTCTCGTCCGTGGTTCTTCTTCTTAGCTGAAAAGAGGCTATTAGGGAAGTTTTTCTCGTTTTGCCCTTGGCCATCATTCACAGTCTACAGATAACTTAAGTGCTGTATTGTCACTCAGATCTGTCCTTCAGTTAATGTGGTGCATAATGTGAAAACTCCTCTTCCCACTGCAGCTTCTACTGATGACCAGTTGGCGGAGCTGTTGTAGCCTGTGTGTCCAGACACAGGCTCTCTTGAGCGTTTGGCTGAAGATTTTAGGGTTGTACATGTGGACAGTGCTGTGATAAAGCTGTGTGAAAGCGGATTCATTTGTGGAGATAAGTTTGTGTAGGGTCAAGTCATGATTCAGTCCACTGCACTTTTCTCTGGTCAAATCACATGTTGGAGCATTTTGCACAGACACAAATTGGGTCTTTGGGATTGCATTTGTAATTTCCATGGTGATATTCCCTCTGCCGCCTCCTCCTCCTCCTCTCACCTATTATGTCGCTCTTCGTTTTCCATCTCCCCCTCTTCTCACCACTTACACTCTACCTCTTTTCCTTGGTCTTCTTTCTCTCTTCTCACACACCCCCACCCTCTATCTCCCTCTGTTTTCCTCTCTTTTCTATACCAGCCCATCACTCTCTCCTTCCTGCCCTGGAGACAGTATTATCAGTGCAGTGCAAGCGGTAAATTGCACCCTGAGACTTTCCTGGAGCTGGAGATAGGACTGGTGCAGGGTTGGAGGTATAGTCATGGGAGGAGGAGAGCTTGTTTTACACACCAGTTTCACGTGACCCCCCCCCTCTCCCCTCCTCCCTGTGTTGAGACATGCTGTAGCACCTGTCTTATCTCCACTACAACACACTCCCACTCCTAATAGAAAGCCGCTGGAGGGACGTTGTGAGCAGAATGACCAGTGGAGCAGCACCGGACCTCCTTATGCCATGGGCTCCTTGTAATTACTGTTTCTTGTGCTTTGAATACATATATGCATGTACACATCAGCATGGGCAGATTTGTTCCAGTATAGTTCCAGTATGCAGCATTACACTGCTGTATTGCAGAGAGGTTATAGTTATTGCTGGTTTTTGAGTCTTGGGCCTTGTCAAGCTTTTACATGGACAGCTGTAATTTAAATAACTGGTTTCGATCATAAATCCACAACACATCATACAATCAGCCAAGAATGTGCAGATGTAACAACAGAACAAGCAGATAAACACTCAAACAAAATGTTAAATGCTGTTTGTGGGGTAAGATCCAAAGTTGCTTGGTCATACATTTCCCATAATTCACCATTCCCATGTTTTCATTACTATCAAATCAAATTAATTTATTTATGTATAATAAAATATTACACAGAACATAACTGTGCAGGAGCAGAAGGAAGTCCAGAGGGCTTACATAAAGTCATCCCTTTCATTTCAACAAGTCATTAAAACATCATACATAAAACATTACTGGAGTGTTGAATCCCTTTACCTTAATACAATTAAGCTCTACCCTCATGTTTTCTTCGTTAACTCAGTGCAAAGATAACATCATCATTCCACTGAATCTTTCTCCTGTCTTTTTTTTCCTATGTTATTATCATGATATTACATTGTTTTAACTGCGCTATAAGGCTACATGCCACAAAAATACACAGGCTATTTGTTGGACAATGTTTTTTTTTTTTTTTTTTTTAACCACTACTTTACATTTGGAAAAGTGTTATGTCTTGTAGAGGTGTATGTACTTTAAATCAATCAAAGTAATCTTTTTATTTGTTTGGCAGCAGATAGTTCCCTGCATACATGTAAATGTTCCTTCATACAGGCACATATGTATTTATACAGTATAGTGTCAGTTTCCACAAAGTGGAGTAACACCCACAGTGTAGGTGTAACGTAGCACATGTACTTTTAAAATGTATCTCGAAGAATTCAAATGGATCTTCATTTGAGAGCCTCCAAATTAGACCACCTGCCAGTGCGGCTGGTGGTATCTAGCGAGCTGCCATGGTCAGCACCAACCTACATTTGGCAGCTGGCCCATGTTAATTTCACACCCTGTGAGGGAAAGGTTTAAAGAGATGACAGTGATGCAATATTGCCTGGAGAAAAAGGATGAGGAATCCTGAACATATGAGAAGATGAGAAATAAGAGGTGACAGCTGATTAAGCATTTACTAAGTAATTGGGAGCAAGAAGGATGTGAGGATGAAAAAGAAGTGACTGAACATTTTGTGAAGGGTTAGAATGAAGAATGAAGAGGTGCGGAGAATGAATGCGAGTGAAAGAGCAGATGACACACATTTCCTTTGGAAGTGAGCTGAAGAGGAAGGAATGGACGGAAAGGTGAAAACGAAGTCTTCACAAGCGATTTAACGTTTCCTGGAGCATGAGGAGGTGGAGGAGAAGAGCAGCGCTGGAAAGACCAGAGGGAAGGAGTGACTCTTTGCAATGTTTCTTCAGTGCTTTGTGGAGATGAGGATGCACTTGTGCAGGGGGTAACCAGTGGTTCTGATAAAGGGAGGAGTAGGAGACGATGAAGGTGAAGGGGAGAGACTCACAATGTAAATGTGTGGCCTGTAACTTTGTAAAGAATCACTGCAGTGTGACAAGCTGATGAAAACAAGGCAGAGTTTAGCCTTGATTGTGGAACAAAGGTGTGAGGAAAAGGTGCTACAGGTGACTAAGTGCTTCCTGTCCTGTGAGTGTGCGTGGGCTCAGTTCTGAGTCATGAGTCAGAGACAATGATGTGTGGCATCTGCTATTTAGTTGCCTCTTTCTTGTCTTAGCCTTCACTCCCTCACTCTATTTCACCCTGCCTTTTGTCCTCCTCCCAGAGAACTGTGCGATCCCGCCATTCCTCGGGCCCTTTCTTCATCTTTCAGCCAAGGTCCTCATCCAGTGTGCTGCGCTCTGTGAATAGTCTTTGTTAATAGCAAATCTTCTGCAGATTAATTTCAGAATGGGAGAGGGGCATGGGAGAATGGAAAGAAAGGAAGCAAGACGAACTAAAGGGCTAAAAGGGATTTTCTCTTTTTATAATGTATTAATGGCCTTTTGGCGCCTGTTGAAAGCAAAAAAAAGGTTATAAGTCACATTAGCATACGGTAAATTTCTCCCTCTCTCTCTGTTCCCACAGAACAATTACGAAGCCTATTTTATTAGCTGCCCTTTAACTTCCTCTGATGGAGCTTCAGCTAATACAAAATGCCATCCATGCTTTCTATATTCTTTAAACATGGCTGTGAATCACAGGTGAATTTGTTGCATCCAACAGGAGCTTAATGTGTCCGGAGAAATGTACAGTGATTTAAAGCCCCTACAAGGAACTTTTAACTGAATATGCAAAAGTCTCCCATTTCTGCTGATGTGACCCACAACAGCAAATGAGGCCATCGGTGGGAAGATAAGCTATTTCTAAATAGTGTAACTCTTTACCTTCGGGAGGCAGTGGAGGTTTCGGTCTACCGCTTCTACATAGTTAAGTAAAGTTGACACAGACAAAAGAAAGTTAAATCCCAAAAATGTAGAAGCAGCAATTTAAGTGATTGGTGCTGCACTAAATTTGTTTGATAACTTGATAACTAAAGAGAAATTATTTACAGTATGTCCTTGTTAACAACTGCAAGGGCTGAAAAAGTCCCAAAAATAAGTAACTGATCAGAATTAAAAAGAAGTTTGAAATAACTTAAATCAATCTTCAGGCTCAGATACTGTGGGACTGGGAGTGGAGTCTGAAAAATGTAGGAATTTACCAATGAGATGAACAAAACAGAAAATTTAAACTTTTTTTTTTTTTTGGAATGATACTGCAGCTGAAGAATAGTTGGTGTGGTTGGACAGGTCTCTGTGACAGCTACCCCCCAGAGGTTTAACTCTTGGAAGTGAAGGTGCCATGGGGTTTGAGTGGTTTCCTGGGTTTTTTTCTAAAGCCAAGTAAAACCTTTGGAAGGTGCACTGTTTACCAGGGTCTGAAGGGTTCATTTGCAAGAACAGAAGTGGTGTGGAGGTGATTTAGTTGATCAGTAAAATTGGTTAGATGCTGGTGTTTTTTCAGTGAGACATCTGTTGAAAAAGCTGAATTAACCAGTTCCTCCGAGTGACACTAGATGGCAACAGAAGGATATTCCATATTTCACCGACTCTGCATCAAGGTGAAAGCATTTCTCTCTCTCTCTCTCTCTCTCTCTCTCTGTCTTGCGCTGTATTATTCAGTCTGCTGCTTTGTCTCTGTGTCCATCATGCACAATATTAAGTTAAATTTCAAGTGTGAAATTCTCTCATTGGAAAGCCAGTCACAAACGTTATGCCGGAAGTTCCCCATGTTAATTTAATCTGCCTTTTCTCTCTCCATACGATGACCTTTCATCTCTTCCATCATTCTTATTGCTTCAGAACTGGTTGTGGAGTGGCACAGTGACAGGGAACATTTCATTGTAATGTTCAAATTACTTTAGTCTTCACGGAAGCTGTCACATGCCAGGAGCCGCTGTCGCTCCACCTGCTTTTATCGGAACTGCAAAAATAAAGCTGGATTCTTCCACAGGAAGTAATTAGTCTGTAAAAATTTTGTTTTTCAGTCACAATCTGTGACTTTCTGTACCTTGTTTGCTTGGATTTGTTTTCTTTTGGTTTAATACCTTTTTTTTTTTTTTTTTTTTTGGAATGAAGGGAGGAATCAGTGTTTTAATTACACGTTTCATCTCCTAATTTTATTCTGGCTTTCTGCTGTTTTGTATTTCAAGTAAGTAACATTTCATTTGCATTGACTAGGGTGTTGAGGTCACCACAGCTGGAAAGTTGCCTCCCATGAGACTTTAGCATTCTTCTCTATTACTCAATCCAGAAGATATTAGTGAAGGTTACAACACAAATGCTCAGTTTTAAGATAAAATACTTAAAGGAGCTGCAGTGTGTCTAGTACCCTCACTCTTGTGATCAGTCATACTGTGGCCAATGTGAAGCATTTACATTTGTTTGGTGGTTTTGGTGCTGGTTTCACATACAGTATTGCACAGGAAATATCTGTCCTCAAAGATGAAGATAAACTGTTTGATTAACTGTCTGGTTTTTTTTTTTTTTAATGTCATATCACCAAAGAAACAAGTCCTGGCACAGGGGCAGAAGAAACCTGAAACCTGAAACCTGAAACCAGAGAGAGCAAGAGTTTGTATTAGCACAACCTCTTAAACTGTATCAGCCACTGCCAGTAACAAGCTAATGAACAGTAAACAAATATATGATGTTAACTGTTCTGATACGTGTGGTAGTCTCTCTGATGTTTCCTCTAACACTAACTAACCAAAAGCTCGTCTTTAGATAGTGAGAGTTTGGATCAGTATACCTGCTAACACCATAAACAAACACCATTAACCAGCACTGTATCTGCTAGGTACCGATTTTGCACAAAACAAACTCATCACTGCTCAAACATTTCTCTGTAGCTGAGGCTCGCTGCTTTCTCATGCGTCAGTATAATGCAGGCAGTGATGGTGGATGGGGCACAAGGCCTAAACCAGAATTTCTCAATGAGGAAGTATGTGTAGATGAGCTTCCAGCCCCTTTCTCACCATGTCAAACAAAATAGTAATTATAGTGTAGTGTATTTTTTTTTTTTTTTTACATAGTTTAAAACATGTCTGTCCAGTGACTTTTTAACCGTTATTAATGGACAGGGTTTCCTTCCTGGAAATCCACTAGTATAGGTGTAGCATCCTGTACCCAATCCCTGCAACTCTTACTTTCGGAACCACTGCTGCAACTTGTGGTCTGTAGGTTTAAACATTTGTACTGATTCATTCCCTGGATGATTTAGTGATGCTGTATATGCAACTTCTCATCTTTGTGAGACAGTCTGTGTTTGTTCAGAGGTTTTTAGCGTATATCTATTATTGTAATTTAAGTACTTTAGCAATGAACATCTGTCACAGGAATACTCCCATGACGTTGGCAGCACTACCTTGACAACAAAAACCATAGCGCTAAATTCCCAGTGTTTGATTCCCAGATGGTTTTACTGAGGTGGCAGCACCACTCCAGTGCAAGATCACACTGGGATCCCTCTTGTCTGCCTATCTGTTTGTCAGGCAGCCCTGCTGGAATGAGCCAGATGTTGGCTCTGATTGGACAAACCTGCCTCCCTTGTTTTTACCTAAATCCATGTAATCAGCTACAGATTCTGTGCTGATGGAAAGACAGCGTTGTCTCTCTCTCTCTCACTCACTCACACACACACACTCAGGAAACTCATTCAGGCTTTCGCTAAGGGTGTGAGAAACAGCTGTGTTCACGCACATAGACACACAGCCGTACACGTAAGAATTGAAACAGACTGAGGCAGATGGGAACGTGCTTCATTATAGCAGTACATGTGAATTGTTGAATGGCTTGATGTTTTATCATGTACTCCTCTGACTGCTTATTTAGTCTGACATATGGTAACACACTGATATTATATCATTTAGATGAGTGGAAAACTGGGTAAATGAGTTGCTTTGCTCAGCACACACGCTTTGTCTTGAATTTCAATTGATCCACATTGTTTGAGCAATTTAAGAATCATTACAGAGTAGATGCAGAACACATGTGCTTACATTTTAATATGAATGCTTTTACACGAAAATGCGTGAACTCTTGAATAGTTAACCACAGAGCTGGCGTTTGGCTTGAAAAAAGTAAGCCCACTAAGGGTTAAAGAAGTAGGAGCTAGTTTGGGATGAGAGGATGCAATGAAAACAGGGATAAACACGAAAAGACAGACCAGAAAAGACAGAGCAAACGGAGAGGGGGTGTTGGGAAATGAGGGTGCTGAAGAGATGGGGAGATGGCAAGAGTGGCATCGAAGGGAATAAAGGGAAAGAGGTGAGTGACGGAATGGGTTGAGGAGGAGGAGGAGGCTGAGGTACAGATAAGCCCGCAGTTGTATCAGTAATTGTAATCTGCAGCAGCTGACATGGTTCTGCATGTAAAGCTATTAGGCAGCTCAAAAACCAGCCTCCCTCTGCTCTGTCAGATAATCAGGTAAGAAGTGCGCAGGAGGATGGATGGGAAGCCCAGTGAATCGTAGTACACTGGAAAACAGGGCAGACTGAGAGAAGATTGGACATCAGAGTAGATCCATCTGAATTTATTAGCGACATTGTTGCTGCAAAATCAGCACACTTACAGCAGTCTGTAATCGACAGAATCACATTTTCACACAAGAGATGAGTACGTTATAGCTCAGTGGAGCAGTTAAAGGGTAGTACACTGCGTCTTTGTGCTCGATATAGCTTGTGTGCTGTAATACCAAATACAGCTTGGATAGGATGTAAGGTGTCACTGTGTTCCCCGCTGGACTGGGATATACATTTTATTGCTGTAAAATCAATACTCTCAATATTCTCTCATCCTGAGTAATGTGAATTGGAAGGGTTGTGTCTAAACATCTCTGCCTTGTTCCTGAAATTCTCAACTCTCGCTGAGAAAGATCATCTCTGCTGACGGTTCATGTCAGCTCGCCTCCAAACCAACACCAACTTGGCCGTGCAAGCAGACAGTAATGAGACAGTTTCAGCAGGTTTGATTGCAGTTATAAAGTATATGGTTCCTGACAGGTTGAATGCAGAGCCCCAGCAACACATCCGCTAGCAAAATCCAATGTTGCTACGAATGTGGAAGCATTTTGTGTGTTGCAGTGAACATCCAATCATCATGAGCCCAGCTTAGTCAATATTAAATTGCAGCCTAATAGGACTTAGACATTTTGACATGTCAGTGTGGAAAAACACAGGTGCAAAGGAAATGGATGATGGCTGAGTTCCATTTAGCTACTTCATTCACAGGGTCTTGGTATTATTCATTCTGGCTCGCTGTCACACTGTCATGGTTCACTTGAATAGAACACTTGAATAAAACAGAGGTGTTGTTAACTTCATTGATTATGTCCCCCGCACATTCTCTACTATAACAAGTCAAAATGTCAACTGTTTAAAAAAAAAAAAAAAAAAAAAAAAAGGCCTAAATGCTGATGACACATACGTACAGGTGTACAAGAAACTTTGAGATTCGGGCTGTGTCCGAAATGACTCACTACTCACTAGGGCTGCACGATTAATCTTATTTTCATCATCATCACGATATCAATACATCGTAAAGGTCGCCTGGAATGCGATGAGTACGTTTTATTTACAGGCTCACCTCATACCTGTAACCTGAGCTACACAGCTAGATGTGACAATAAGGAGTTTGTTTACAGCACGCAAGCTTTTCACTCTTCTTCTCTGTTTTTGGTGTATTTGTGTGTCAGTGTTACAGCGCCACTACAGGCCTGGCATATGTACTACAGTGTATCGAGTTGTTTTCAGAAAGACACAGAAGTGTCATATCGTCATCACAATTTTGAAAAGTGTCATCGATCACTGGACATTTGCTGATATCGTGCAGGACTACTACTCACTGTATAGTGGACTATATAGTGACTACGCCATTCTGTAGTGCTGTCCGAATGTGTAGTGAGAATTAATATACCATACATAGATGACTGATAGTATCCCACAGTGCAGCGTAAATAGTATACAACCGATGGTTACTAACTAAGCAATATATCCCACAATGCATTGCGGTCGCGCATCGCTGTCAGTATTGCGGTCGGTATTGATCTGGAACGTTTTAATTATGTGACAGTAGTAATGTAATTAACTGCGTGGCAGAGTAGTGTCCGAAAATGTTTTTGCATTTTACCAGTGAGCTTCTCTGTATAGAATTCCCTGTATAGTGAGTAGGGAGTAGTGAATGAGTGAGTGATTTCGGACACAACCTCAGACTTATCCGTCATGATCCCAGGGGATTGTATCAACACCAGAGTTATTAATGTATGTTTAACCAAGAGGAATTGGTCTGATCATTCTGAGGATTCATATCCAATATCTCTTGCTAAACCAGCCATTATAATGATTAAGATGCTTCTAATACAATAAGGAAATACATCACAAATCACGTATTGAGCATCCTCGTAGTGAATGCGTGCACACTTAAAATACCCACACTGCATACTGTTGACCCCCCCTCCCAGATCACTTTTACCCTACATCTCATAATTATGTAGAAGCTTAACATTATAACATTAAAGATGAGACGTCGTATCCAAGTAAAGGAGTGAAACTATTAATAGAGGAGACGAGGAGGAGCAGGAAAGATGAGGATGAGTGGGGGGAGGAGCAGGAGAAGGGCCAGTGGCCACTATTGTACTACTCCTTTCTCTGTAAAGCTGCCTTGCTGTAATTATCAGTCAGATTATTATTGAGTGCTAATTTATTGCCTCGCTGGGAGCTATGTGTTAAATAAACGCAGCAGAGTAAATAAAGAGAGGGGGAGAACGAGGCAACGGGAGAGCAGGCTGCTGCTACTATCAGATGGCAACACAGGCTGCCCACAGGGGATGAGTGTGATGCGTGAGTGTGTATTTATACATGTATGTCCTGTGAGCCCAAACACTAGTATTCCATGCCCGTGTGGTTTGTTGATGATCTGTTGGACTGTTAACATTGGTGGGTTGCCCTGGGATGCTCTCTTCATGCGTTCCTTCTGTACCGGATCAGTGGTTTGGGCCCCTCAGAGCTGATATCACTGTGGCAAAGACACACTACCAGTCAAGCCAACCCCCATCTGTTGTCCATAACAACACAATCTCAAAACCTACAGTGCAGTATGGCTATTGTGGGATAGAACTGTGTGACTGTGGGGGCTGGGTGGGTTAGTATCTTTGCGGGGGTCATATATTTGTGATTTAACGGGATGTATTTTTCATGCGAATGCAGCTCAATATTTCTTTTCAAACTCTGGTTTTCATCATGAGTCCTTTCATACAGACAGCGAATGTTACGCAGCGAATATGCCACATCATTTTTTTTTGAGTGAGTGAGGTCGATTTTTCTGAACTTTCGCCTGGTGAATAAAAGCTTCCACTAATCATGTATTGTGGAAAGGAGGTACGACACAACCCTACACAACACAGCCCTAGTGGGTGGAGAAGCATCGCCAAATAGCTCGGCTGTCAGGATAGTGATGTGATCGGATAGTGAGCTGCTGTTTAGAATGCAGTAGAGCTGGTAGCAAGAAGACAGTGCCAGGTTTGGCTAACGTTAAAAAAAAACGCTGTTGAATAGAAGGTGTGTGTTGTATGGTTTTAAGGCATGACGTGGAGGCAAAGAACCACCCAATGCAAAGCGGAACTAGATGCTAGATGTCCGCCAATGAGAGCAGTGTTGCCACAATGGAATGAATGGCTTTGCAAACATCCTTCTCCTTACTGAACTACAACCTCTAATTTAGCACATAACCTCAACGTCATTGTTCTCAGCCACTCCCTCTGTGCACTGATTGGGGTGTAGATTCTAAGCAGAAGAAAAACTAGGAAAGCATTTCAATTCCAGGTGGATTATTGAAGGGAAATGAAAACTGAGCGGAAGTGCCTAGGCCTGATGGATGAGAACAGTACAATTATTTGCCTCTTATTAGTTCAAATGACTGGAAAAGTAAACTCAAGTAACTAAGATAAAGATCTAATCATATCTTAGGAGAGTTAGATGAGACTTTTTGAATATGAACAGAAGTTGAGACTGAAACCAGACATTCTCTGGAACAAAAGATAACAGGGAGAAATGGAGGATGCACATGTCCTACCAGGAAGTTTGGCAGGGGGGGGGGTTAGAGGCAACTCTGTTTGTTTATGTTTTAAATTCATACATCCACACCATCTTTTTCACCTAATCCTGTTGTGGTGGTGGCTCCTCACCACTAATGAACTGTATCGGACTTCTCTTGGCACCAGATCGACAGCAACGTTTCAGTGTGGGCGTTTGGTCCACCCCATCGCACAGCTGGCAATGTGACATGTAGACAGCTGCAGCCAACTGGCGAAGATGACACAAAGAATGGCCAGAGCAGCACTGAGCCAATACGACACTTCTCACTGACTTCTTTCACATCATTTCAATAACATGTCTCAATGTAGAGCAAGTTTTCACTTCAAATTTTAGGAATCTTTTAGTATTATAATATTACACAGCAATAACATATGAACCAGCTGTTAGACAGTGATGATAATGAGGGTGATGCCCTCTATGGATTAGTCCTGTTGATCAGTCACAAAAACCTCTTTGAAAATTATGAAAAGGCCCAGAGTGGTTATATTTTACTTCACAGTGGCCACAGTGGACTGTATTTGTACTAATGGAAAGAATTTTCCAACACCTCCTCACCTCCCAGCGAGTTCTGTCCTTGTCCCCACAAATGATTGTTGTCCTCAGTATCACTGTTCTGGCTAAAGTTGATTTTTTCATAACCAAATAGTTGACAATATGTTTGATAGTGTTGTGTCGTCCGCGAACGTTTTGTTCAAAAGAATGAATTGTTTGAGTGAACGAACTGAGCGGAATTACTTCCTGAACTGATTGGTTCTTTTCGTAGTTCAGTTGAGCTTAGCAGCAAGCGTGCAGGCCGGCAGTGTTACTGTGGGGTGGTCCGTGAATATCTGAATCACTCGCAAATCTGGTGGCGGAGACTCTCATTGCGGCAACGGTGCATGTTCAATGCATCACACGTTCACTGCATGTACCACTCAATGTAGTGTTGTGTCCCTGGTGAACGTGTTGTTGTTGTGACGCTCAAGAACGTCTTTCTAGTATGTTCAGTGAACGCACCATTCATCAGTATGTTCAGTGAATGTACCACACAGTAAACGTACAGTCACTCAGGGCTGAGGGATCGTGTTCACTCTGTGTAGTATGTTCACTGAACGTAGCCTGCTGATAATGGGTACATTCACTGAAAGCACTACAAGCAACACAATAACACGTTGGCGAATGACACAACACGTTCACGAATGTGTTTGGTAGGCTACTGAACGTGTCGCTTAAAGTAGTGTTGTGCCGTTCGCGAATGTGTCGTTGTGTCACTTGTGAAAGTCTGTGTAGTATGTTCACTGAACGTACCACACAGTGAATGTGAGCCTCAGGGCTGAGTCATGAACTGAAACATGAATCGTTCGGCTGTGTATCAGTGAAGGGAATCAGACTATGCACCGTGCAGTCAGGGCCCCTGCCAAGCACTGAACGATTCGGTGAATTGATTTGTTCGAACAAATTTTTTAACGAACTGATTCTAGTGATTCAGTGCTCTCTGAAGAACTGCTTTTCCCAACAGTAATATCTGACAACCTTTGCATGATCATCTCATGGATCAAAACTGCAGGCATTTCTTTTTTTTTCTGACTTGCAGTTTTTATTTTATAACATTCATATTAATCATGCAATATAGTGTTTCACTAAGTGTTCAGCAACCAAACAACCCACCCACCCAGTAGAGTGGTCTGCTTTTCATGGGTAGAGACAAAGCAGATCATAGCTAACTACATCTATCATAAATAAAGACAGAGATGACATGGCATAACAAATAAATACATACAGTTTTTCTAATGAAGTGAGAGAACCAAGCAACAGAAATAAAATAAAAATAAAATAAAAATAAAAGAAGAATACCATAGTATCACAGAGCTAACACTGCTTAACACAAACACTGTGCATCCACAAGGTCTTTTACTGGTACATAGAATTAAGGTATGTGCTCCACTGTAGGAGAGTTTTTCCTGCAACGTGCAGTATGTGGTATAAAAATGTTTCCAACAGGTTTGTGATAACTGTAATAAACCAGTGTTGTCAAGTCTCTCTCATCTCTGTAGGTATAAATACAGGTACCAGCATCAGGTGGGAGTCGTAACTACTGCGTAAAAAAGTGTCCCCACCGCTAAAAGTATTCTACCCACATGGCAACACTGTTAGTGTTTAAGGCTGGCAGTGTGTGTCAGCTTATAATTTGGTTGTTTTGGTTGTTTGCCTCACTCAGACCCTTTCAGTCCATTTGGTCTGCATGTTCAAGTTCGGCCTCATGGCACTGTGATTGAAGCTGTTAAATGCAGTCATGCTGTCATTTATATCTAAAAACGTAGCTCCAGCTAACAAGCAAAAGTGCTAGATTTCAGAGATGTTTCCACCACAGAACTCGCATGCTCACTCAGTCTTGCTAGGATTTACTTTTTTCTCACATTGTCATTTTCTTTTTTTTTCCTCCATTTGTTAACTGCTCAACCCGTCTCTCCCTTTTTTTTCCTCATCATTTTCAACTCATTTTTCCCATCACTTGCTGTTGTTCAGTTTTTCCATCTCACACAGTTGCACATTTTTTCCTCTGTCTCTAGCTTCTAAATAGATGCTTCACACTTCTAGCTGTGTACTGAATTGATTTTATATGCAGACGGTGCCTGGGGTAGGAAGAATATACAGTAATACGTTTGTAAGCCAATCTCCCATGTAGCCCATGGCTAGCAGCTGCCATATTCAATTATGCACCTTCTTAATAACTGAAGCTATTTTTCTGCACTTGTTTACATTTGCTATGTATTTGATCTTTCTCCTGTTTCTTGAACTTTCTGCCTTCTTCTCAACCAGATGAGATCTATTTTTCCCTTTAGTTGATTTGTATGTTTTTAGTGCAATGCTAAAAAGTGGTGGAGAAAAATGAATTGAATATGGGATATGACACACAGCATTAGGACAAAACATGGGAGGAAACATTGTGAGCTTCTCACAATCTTCAACAGAAATAACCAATAATGTAGTGTAAGATCTGAACAAGTTAGTCTGATATACTTTGTGGTGATCAAACAGCTGTTTTAAAAATCACTATTATACTAATATAATAAACTAATATTAATCTTAAATTCAGAATAAAATGACACACAAGCACAGTGTTGATTTTCCTGGTTATTTTGCGCTGCTTTTGTGGCCGAGCATCTTGCCAAATTGAATTCCTTTTGTGTACTGGTGCACTCGGCCAAAAAGCTGATGGTGAGTCTGATACCAAACAGGACTTAAAAACAGACATTACAAAATGAACAAATCCACAGCTCGGGCGCTCAGTTTAGGGATTAATTTGGTAGGGGGATAATCCTGAGATGACTTGGGTGTGTTTGTTAGATTTGTTCATCATTCTTGAAGCTTAGGGGTAAAAACTGTTTCTCTATCACTTGGCTAAGGGTGCTGCTTTACCATTAGTAAACAGAAAAGGACAACCACTTAATTGTTGAATTAATTTTGTTTCTCTTTCTTTCTTTATTTTTTATTTTTTTATTTATATTTTTTTTGCAAAAGTTTAATTTCGAGGCTCTCTTGACTGCTCTTGACTCCAGGGTCAGATTTGGTATTGAACATCAATACCTGCTATTGCTTTCTTGGTTTGTATTGAAAATGGTCAAAGACTTGTAATGTTCTTCTGTTATTTCCTTAAAATGTGTTCATTTGCTGATTTAAACCACATTTTCCTCTTTTTTTAAGCATGTATTTATTTATTAAGTTCTTATATTTTGACAACATCTGACATTGGAGATGTTTGATTTCCTTCTTGAAGGCAACCAGGGACCTTCAGCCATGCTACAGTAGCAGCTCTGTGAAACTATATTTTGGCATGGCTGGGCCACTGGCAGAGTGTCATGTTTCCATGACGACTCTAAACTTTAACAATATTTTTAGCTCAGACTTGTGGCATACACTGGGCAGTTGGAGCGGATCAAGGTCTGGCCACTTTCACATAACAAACCGCACCAGAGTTGGACTGTAGCTGCACTGAGACTGTGTGTTGTTTTGGTGCACATACGAGTGCGACTGTTCTCACAGTGACCCAAATGGGCCACACTCGGGGCCAAAGTTCAACCGGGCTGACCTAAACACTGTACAATACTGTGCTTCCTCTAGGAATTTCAAGCAGTGAGGGCAGGACACAGCCTATCATATCCCTGGACACTATGTGTGACACACAAACAGCCAATCATTTCCCAGCTGTGTAGTTCGGTTGCAGTACCATCGCCATGTGTGTTTATTGACAACAGAACAGCTTGTGCCTCTGCCCCAGTATCTGAATCAGTGACAGCAGTATCCACTGGCGCCATGTTTAACAGTAGTATAGTATTCCACAGTATTACCACTGTGTAGAATTCATGGTATAGAAGACACTGTGACGTCCTACCCGTGGCACTGGGTAGAACGTGCAACACTATACCACACTGATATTTACTATTTAGCACTGACCACAAATTATGCTATGATGCTGAATCAAAATGGCAGCTGATGGGAATACAGTATACTGTATCAGTAAGTAAACTGTATACACCTACTACATAGGGTTTTGTTGATAGACATTGATCTCTGTGGTGGACAAAGGTAATCAATTACCATACCATAGTTTCGTGTCTGCATCGGCTGCATGAAACTGCAAATTCTATGCCTCCATACACGCGCATGCACACACACTCTCTTAACTGTTGACCGACCTGTTTATCTTTAAAGTAATGTGCTATCAATGTGAACCTGCATGTAACAACTGGGAGAATACAGTGCAATGTTTTTTTGTTTTTTTTGTTTTTTCACCAGATGACAGTGTGTTTATTTAGCTAGAGTCCTCTTGCACTGGCACGGTGGGATGCCATAGCAAAGACAGATAGAAATAAATCAGGCGACTGTGTTTGTTTCACGCAGTGCTGATGTCAATTTAAATGTCAGTTTAAACACAGTCTGGGGCAGGAAGACATAATAACAGGCTCATTGACACACATAAGTAGACACAAAAAAGTCTAAATGAATGGCACGGACAGGTTCTTCCAGGTATTCCAAAAGAGAGACAGACAGCATGAAGCCCGAGCCCCATCCTCATTGTGTGTGTGGTGTGTGGTGTATAAAGTCACGCCTGGCTGGCTGTTATCTACCATAGACTCACAGGTCCCTGGAGGGACACCAGAGGAGTCATCTGATTCACTTGCAGTTTCTTCTCAGACTGCAAATTAAAACAGGACCAACACAGAGAAACACAGATAGGAAGTAGAGTTGTGTTTTTTAATTAAACCCATTCTGTTTCTGCTTAATCCCTGCCAAACAGATACTTGTCTAACATATAAAATTAACACATGAACAGCTCCACTTCCTCCTTTTCACCTGCATCAACATGCAGCAGCTGCAGCTTTTCAGCTCACGGTGCAGGTATCTCTCGCATCAGAAGCCCTCCTGCTCTTTGTCTCTTCTCAGTTAAGGTCTGTTTATGAAACACAGACGATCGGCTCTGATTTGATTTGGCGTGCAGCGGCCCTGATAATTATGATGAATCTTCCTCCCTCTGCATGTGTGTGCATGTTAGACTCATGTCAGTTTCTCTTTAAGGGGCGCAGCTTTTTCACTGCTACAGTGCTGCTTGTCAGACCTACTTTATGATAATCATAATGATAGTAATGCTGATTGAGTGACATTAATTTGCAGTGTGTGGTTGATGTGAAACATTTAGTACATTGGCTTAGTTCAAATAACGATACAAAGAGATGCTTAGTAGTTATTATTTAAACTTTCTAGATGTCGGTTTTCCTGTGCACAGTTCACCCATCTGGTATTAAGACGTATTGAGCTTTATAAATTACATGTGCTGAAACAGTAGGAACGTACAAGATGTTTGCCTCGTGTTTATACTTGGACTCAGAGCAACAAGTTTCTAATCTGGGGAAACATCCTCTGCTGTGACAGCACTAACATGCTGCTCCTGTGTAGTTCACTGGCAAAGAAACCAGAGGAGTCTCGTTTATCTAGGCTAATTGCCATTTTGTTTTCCATGGCACAACTGCAAAGCTTTTCATTTTTAACATATTCCAAAATAACTGCTTGTGAGAGTCCATCAATAGCCACAAGTGACTGACTAGTGAGAATTGAGTCAGAAAAGCAATTAACCTGTAGTCTTTACTGCATAAGGACAGTGCAATGCATAAGTGACCTGAGAGTCATACTGAAATTATGGAATGTTTTAAGATAGCCGGTAAATTTGATATTTTACAGCAGTTAGAAGTTAGAACTCCTTGGTACAAAGATTTCTCATTAATTTAACAAGTCAAGTGATGGCAATGTTTTTTTTTTGTTTTTAAGTTTCAGTTCAAGTTGTGAAGTTAAAAATATTTTTTTATTCATAGATTCTTGACTTCTCAGTAAGGAGGAGGGAGTTGGTGCAAAGAATTTCTAACTTCTCATTTCAACTTCTGTATATCAGACTATATTTTATAAAACATGTCTGAAGATGACCTTTAGCATTTTATACACTGTTCATTCTAACATACCTGTACTGTTAAACTTGGGCATGATTACATATCTATTCTTGTGCTTGTTCCAGTGCTTCACTTGAACTAAATGAGGAGAACATGCAAACCAAACATGCCTTGTTCACTATGACTGCACTATGTCAGCAGATTTATCCATGATATACACTCGATGGAATATATGCTATCTTTTCAAAATGTTGTCATTTTTGAAAGATTTCATTAGAATTTTCATCTACTCCAGGAGCCATCTTGAATGTAGACAAATGACATACCAACTGATTTGACTCCTTTGAAAGTTTTCATTCCGTCACTCAGTCATGGTTTTATGAATCCAGGGTTCCTTGTGAAATTGAGTACGCCTTGCCACAGATGAACACACTAGCAGTGAATGTGTCTGAAGGACTTTAATCACATCAAATCTGTGATTAATTGCAGCTGTATCTGCTCACAGCCCCCACTCTTCCTTTATCTTTCTGTCCTAACCCTGCTTTGTCTCTGTACACCCTCTTCTCTTTCTATTCCAACCCGTGTAGTCCACGGACGAGATGGAGGAGCTGGTAAGTTATGTGTCAGTTTTAAAAGTCCTTCTCCATTTCATCTGTTCTGTTTCTTTCTTGACCCTCCGTGTTTTATTTAACCATTGTCCAAAGAAAAGCTCAAACCATCAATGTGCTAATTAGAAACATTCATAATACTTTTCTATTAAACCAAAATCCTTGACTGTTGGAAAAAATGAAATAACTCTAAATTGCAGCTTCTGGAGAAAAACATCCTGTTTGATTTGATTTGAATAGGAGGTAAATTGAAAGCCTCTATTCGTTCTGCTTTCTTATTATCTCTCTCTTCAGTTTTTCATCTCTCTCGTTTCCATCTCCCTCCATCTCTCCATCCCCTCCATATACAGTATTTTTGCCTCTCCTCTGGCCAGGACTCTCCTTCCCTGCCAGCAGCAGCCGCAACATCCTCAACACCGTCGCCAGACTGCATGCGTTTGAAAAATTATACACTGGCCTGACATTCAGATGTTTGGTTTTAGAGGGATTTATACAGTAACACTCGTTGGAAAGCTTTTATTGCACTTCATGTAATGAGTTGTCAACCTCGTTCTCCTCCACCCTGCTCCACTCTGTGTGCTTCTGCTGAGAGACACACACACAATGTAAATGACAGTAAAACACAGTAGAGACTCTCACACTTGAGTTGAGACCAGTGCACATAAATAAGGTAAATACTATGAATAAAATATTCAGTTTTTTTGAATTTTTTATTTTAAAGGGGTATCATCCAGGGCAGGATGCACCTCCAAGGCAACAGTAGGGGTAACACTGGTAGACGAGCTGAGCTCTATGCAGTAGTTTGTTTTTTTTTTATTAGGTTTTTTTTTCCCTACAGTTTAACATCCTCTAACTGCAGCAGTCTCCACTCTGTCACTGGGTAAATTTGATGAAGATTAAACGTTAAATAAAATTTTGGATTAATGCATTAATGCTGACTATGACAAAACAGACTAATCACAGCTAGATGAAAGTTTGTGTGTCTCTGTGGTCCACTTTGTCTCTCTCTGCACTTTGTTCTTCTTCTGTTTTCTCATTTCATTTCTCCTGTGCTGCTCATCAGCATGGTTTTATATCTGCCTGTAATTTAATCAGTGTGAAGGCGTGTTTGCATGTGCATTTACCATGTGAGCCTGTTTGGCATGGGCATTGTGCACATATGAGTTATGTTTGTCATCTTCAGTGCTTCATTTCTGCTTGAAAATAACATATGATCTGCATTGAGTTGGGGGTTTGGCGTGATTTTCTGCACTGGCACAATCATACGTACGGGGAGATAGATTGCCATAGATGGATAAAAGGGTTGGTGAAAAGAGAGGCAGGTGAAAAGGGAAGGTTTTCAAAGAGGGATGAGGCTTGCTGTTACAGGAATTTTTGTGTTTTGTATTGTGGAGGCCTTTGTACCAAACATCATACGGTCAAGAGATTGTGTGTGTGTGTGTGTGTGTGTGTGTGTGAGAGAGAGAGAGAGAGAGAGGGAGAGAGAGAGTGATTGCGTGGTTCACAGTTTGAGTATTTCTACCACATGAATGGACGTGAGAATCTGTGGTTCACAAGATGAACAGCTGTGCTGAGAAAAAAACGGGATACTTTGGTCATCATCTGTGAGAGTCCTGTGTTTAAAGTAACATTGACGACAGTTTTTAAGCAGACATTTTCAATAAGAATACAGCAGGCCCTCTCATTTCTCCCATCACTGTTTTCCTATCCTTATTATTATCTCTAAGCTCCACAGACTTGATTTGCAGCTCATTGTGGGGATTCTGACTCTACGGTGGGCAGCGCTGTCAAATTGTATGGTACCAAAGTGAGAAATTAGGATTATACATTATATCTATCTCACTGAAGGTGTGTTTTTTTTCTTGTAGGTTCAGCAACTACAAAAGAAAGATTCACAGCTGAAAGCACTGGATGCTTTCTACAAGGAGCAGTTGGCACAACTGGAGAAAAGGGTACAATACACACACACACACACAATAATAATATGATTGGTGTATATTCACCTAGCTGCAGCGTTACGACAAAATGTGAATGAATACTGATAATCTGTGTTGTCAGGCATTATTTGCATTTTCAGTCCAACACACCTGCAAAAATACAAATGTACCATTAAAGGACAGTGAGTTAGATTTACCTGATACTTGGCTACCAAGATGAAACCCTCAGATGGGAAACTAGATGGTATTATACCTTTTCTACTGAAGCAGCTCTACCCTAATCCCATACTGGGTAGAGTATATAACTACAGTGTGCTAATATCAATAAATTGCACATTTCAGCATGCAGACATGTTTGAAGTAAACTACAAGGTAGTATACACAAAATTCTGTGAAGGGACACAAGGTGCATCTGTAAATGTGATTCAAGGGGGAACAAGGAGCGTAGCCAGTATGTCCAGAGAGCCCTTAGAAGCCTCTTCATTCTCTTTCATCTGTCTGTCCGACAGGGAGTACACAGAAAAGGTGTGGAAGCTGTTAGTCTTGAGTTTGGTCTCAGCCTCACAAGGAGGACCTTCACACAGGCTCTCTGAGGGCGTGAGCACTCCTCTAGTTCTCAAATGGAGGGTAAAATCTATCTATGATGTCGTGTCTACCGTGCTCAACTCAAGCCTATCCTGCTGGAGCAGGAGCAGATGGAGACGCACGGTGCTGACGTGACATTGGAGTGCCATCACCGTAGAGTTACAGCTGCCCCCCTGTGGTTCGTCAGCTGGTAGCCGAGGACAGACTTCAAACTCAATCAGTCATTCAGTCCTTCACGTCTTCACTTCACTGTCACATTTAGTTATTTGTTTGTTTCTAGTTGCTGTTGTGGAATTAAACAACAGAAAATCTCCAACCAGTTTGGAAGAAGTCATTGATGTTTGGCCCACCAGTTTGAAAAACTTGTTTCCCTGTGCTTATGTGCATAGAGGTTATATGTTTAGTGTCTGCCATAAGCTACAATAAGCGGATAGAGTCACTGACTCGGGCAATAGGCTTTTTTCTGTTTGGGTAAATCTGAAGTTTGAGCTTTTTGAAACTAGGCATGTCTAGGCTGCTGCCTCTGCAGAAGACGACAAGGAAAATGGACATTTCTTTCTTTCTTTCTTTCTTTCTTTCTTTCTTTCTTCCTTCCTTCCTGACTGATGTCTATTTTAACTAACAGATGGTCAAACACACTCAGACTCACATCACAGTAGCACAAAATCTGTATTCTAATTACCATACAGTCATCCTAAATAAACATTTTAAGCACACGCTCACACACACACACACACATGCATGAGCACACACACTCAGATGTCTTGGTGTCAGCTGCCTGGCTGTTTGTGTTAGTCTCATTAGTAACAGGTTGGGTTTGCAGAGGGAGCCGAAGACTGGCAGGCTGGCATACGGGTGGCACAAGCTGTATTTGCTGTTGAGCTTAGGATGTTTGTAGACAGACCTCTAAGTGGGTGTGTGTGGTGTGTGCATGTCTGCATGAGACAGAGAGACAGACAGTGTGTTTTGCATGCATACTGTATATTCAGGTGCACGTGTACTGTAAATGTGTGATTTTATGTGTCTATCTGCAGGGCTGGGGATGTTTGCTGACTGTACCAGAAGCCACATAATGCCACGGTTTTAGTCTGTTTGGCTGCTCAAAATATTCTCAGTGCTTGAGGTTTAGTTTTCTCAAACTGCTCAGATGAACTGAACGGAAAACTGAGCTGGGCTTATGTTAATGTTATCTCACCCTTTGCATTAACATACGTCCTGGGTTGAGATGTAGCAAAGCGCCTTGACAATAGATGTTGTACAAGATGTACCAGGAAATTAAAATAACGCCTTGTAATGTCAGTTGAAGGATAATACCCTTAAACTTAGTCACACACTGAGAATAGAGAAAACTGAAAATGGTTACGTAGCCAGTGTTAGCATTAACAGATGTTTTACTTCCCACTCTTGACAAGAGCTTCAGCCATCATTGCATTCACAACACAAGAGGATATAATTCACCGTCTGTGCAGAGTTACTTCGGGGCAGACTGGATGCAACTATGATCCTCTAGAGTAAAGGAATTAAGTTTGAAGCTAAACTTGTAACAGTTTCTTCTGGGCTGGTAATTAAATGGCTGTTATCCCTACCATTAGTTATGTAGCCTTAGTAACACTTTCAAATAGCTCTTCTAAAAATGTTGCTTTTTATCTTTGGAAAAATATATACTCCTGTATTAACGATAACAATGTTAGTGAGCGCTCTCAGTGTTTGATCAGTTCATGTTTTCGCATGCTCACACTTGTTTTGTTTGAGAGCATAGGTTTTGTGTTTTGGATCACTAAATAAGGCAACATGTAGTGCACTCTGACTATCTTGATGGTGTACCCACAGTGGTTAATAAGTTGAGAGTGAAACATTGGACACTCAATGGTCCCCAACTTGATGACTTAGCAGAAGAGGAGGGAACACCAGCCTTTCAAACTTATGAAAATGGTACCTAAAGAAGCTGTAGCTGCTGCCATGGTTTCAACAGTGAACAACACACCAGACAAGTTTAACTTACACTAAATCCTACACAAAATGTTTTTGTTTTTTTTTTCAGTTGGTACCAATATACAGTTGTTAGATAGAGGCTATTGTTGTGTTTATTAGGTTAATTTAGCAGGCTGGGATGACTTGCTACTGTGCATGATAATGCAAATTGTAGCTACTAAACAGTGATGGTGCAAAAGCTGTGTTGAATTTGAGGACAAAAATACCAAAATCGAAATTTATGCTCTAACAAAGTGCGTAGTGTGCACCGTATCTGAAATGAGGCAGAGAATTGGTCTTTTTTGTTTTTTTTGTCTCTCCCTCTCTTTCTCTCTCTCTCCTTCCCTAATGGCTGCCTTTCTCTCACCCTCTCTCACACACACTCCTGTCAGAGTAGAGTAGAGTTTGAAGCTGGTGGAATTAGAGCGTACAGAAGGAGATAATAATCCTCCTCCAAGTCTGACAGGTTGCTTGACACACTGTCAGCAGTGGCCTCCATGCAGTGCAGCGGAAATATCAGCACATACACACACACAATTTCAAATAATGTCAATGGCATTACCTTTATTCCTGGCCAAACAGGCAGGCAGAGGGCTTATTTAAGATGGCATATGCACGCACACACACACACACACACACACAGACACACACACACACACACACACACACACACATACACATACATATATATTAACATATACATATTGACAACATACTGTATGTGTACGTGTGACAGAGCCCTCTGATCAGAACTTGAGGATTTTTCTGAAAACTGTATTAAAAACTCCACTTTTCTGCTGTGTTGCACTTTCTTATGGAAATGCTTACACTCTGGGCCCTGTGTAGACTAAGTCAAAGTTTAACGCTTTCATCCTGTGAAAAGCTATCTGCTCAATATGCTGCAGCGAGGGCTTCGAATCAGCTTATTAGTTTAGCTTGTTAGCAATATTTCCACTGAGGCTGCACCCATCTGGAGATGAAGATATGAGTTTTATAATAAGTTAATGTTTCTTAACATTGCAGAGTTGTGGCTAACATTCAGTCACCTCATTATTTTTGCTGGGAAAAAAAAGTGCTTGTGTACATTCCTTAACAATGGTAAACATTTCATGAGATCCAACCAGCTACATTTATTTAATTCAAGTATACAGTGTCTAGATAAAGATGGTGTAAGGCAGGAAATTATGAAAATTAAGTGGACAAAACTTCTTCAAATATAACGAAAACCGTTCTGAAAATGATTTTGATTTACCCTTATCTCACACGACTTTCACTCTCTATAGACTGTGTGTTTTTATTCTGTATTTTTCACAAGATGTATCATGTTTTAAATTCTATAAAGGTGTGTTGTTATGTGTGATCGAGTGATTATAGCTACTGTTGACTTCTTGCAGACACAGTTTTAAGAAATAGTTGAACATTTCAGTAGGTAGGCCTGAAGTTAGTGTTGCTTAGCACAAAGAGTGGAAGAAGGGGCAAACAGCTGATCTGCCTCTGTCCAAAGATGAAAACATCCTCATTGATTTTTTTTTTTTTTTTTAAACTCCTCTAACATCTCATTGTGATAATTTAATGATTGATGTGTGTTTAGTGATTGATGTAATATACCTCAGTCATTAAACTTTCATTAAATGGCCTAGCAGGGCCACTGTAGGTTTGTAAACATGAGCTGAAAGAAAGAGAGAGGGAGTGGGTCGGGGGGGGGGGATTGCAGGACCATGCAATTAAATATCAGTTTAATGCTAAGTAATCTAATGTCTCAGGGGCTGTGTGGCCATTCCTCCTCTCAAACATCTAAATCAGATAAAATCCATGAGGATTTGACACCCCAAAGTAAACAAGTGCATACCAACGTCAGTCAATCAGGTGTTCCATTAGTGACCTCTTTGACCCTGCCAGTAGCTTCAATACCAAAAACAACAGCACAGGAGAAGAATGCAAGACATTCACACAAAAGAATAAGTGCTTAAGTAGACAGCAGTACATTTAAGCACATAGGACAAATAATATAACACAATGACGTATCTCTTGAAGCTCAGGCTCATAATATGCACAGACATACACACAGGCCTACACAGAGCAGGGTGAAAAGTGTGACACCTTAGAAAAATCTTCACTGTTGTTCAGTGGATTCTGTTGCCACTGTCAGGCCAGACCTAAAGGTTAGATAAAGTGGGAGTGTGTGTGGGTTAAATACTACTCTTCCTGTTGTTGGATCAAAGAGCAGCATGTGTGTATCAGAGTTTGTTTTGCCACCCACCTGTAGACCAATGTTTGGGATGTCCACAAAAAAAGAAAATGTCATGGCACAAAATTTCAGTCAGGGCAGAGCAATCTCATCAATTTACTTAACTCATCTGTAGCCTGTGGCATAAGGTCCTGTGTCTTCATAGAATCACTTTGTCCTAATTTATTCAGAAACAATGAAATAAAAATAGATCATATGCATGTATTGCTATTTAACCTTACATGAAGCAGGACTCATGGGGTTTTGGGCACATGTGCCAAACTGGGGAAAAAAACCTAAAACCTGACAAATCCTGAAAAAGATCAAGCATCTCTCTACCTGTTTGAGGTGCATCACTTAAACGTCTGATGACTTTGCCTCCAACACAAAACAAAAAATAATAGTTGTTGTGTCACTGAATGTCACTGAAGACCCAACATTTGTCCTGTCCACACAAAAAATTGCAGAGAAATCAATTCAATTTTGACTCTAGCCCAAGTCACTTTTCAAGATAACTGCAAAACCATAAATGTGGCCATTATAGTGCCACTAAGAGGTTAATTTGTGTCATTCTCAGTGCCTGAGCAGTGGGTTGGTGAATTTTCTTGTTTTACGGTTTTGCTGTACAAACAGATTCAGCAGAGGAGAAGAATAACAAGGACAGAAGCCATAAGGCTCCTACAGCATTTGCTGCCTGCACTCCTACGAATAAATCTATCAAATGACTTTCCAATTTGTCTCCCATCTCTAAATGTAGGAAAATGTATTCCATAGTTGTAGAAGTGGTCAACATCTGGTGACAGCTGGGACGACTGACTACAATCATATTCAGCAGGGAAGCACAAATTTGTTTGGCTCTTGACGGCTGAGGACAGTAAAATGCAGCTGTTGCCACCTTTTCACAGTTAACAAGCTTGTTGACACCACACACTGTGTGGTTTTCCCTAGCCACAGTTCTGAAAGATGTCTAAATAAAACTAATGAAATATAGTTTTCCATCATTGACATTTGCATCATTATTATTCTGCACAAAGTTTTCCCAACACTTTTATACCTAAGTCTGGTCCAGCAATTATCCATTCTCTCAAACTGTTAACCACACACCACTGTGATCGTTGCCTGTGTATTCAGATGGAAATTATGAAGAAATATAGAGAGGATCTTGGTGTTGGGAGTAACTTTTCTATTGAAGGAGGAGAGAGCTGAAAAAATTGTAAGAGCTTTATAAATGAAAACTAGGAAAGAGGGATCTATCACATGGGGAGCATATTGAGCAGGTTGGAAATGAGCTTGCAGGTGGCCTGAGAGTTGTAGTCAAAGCCCAGGCCACTGAATGAATGATTCAGCTTTAGCAGCACCAGATTCTGTCAATCATTTGATACATGTGTTGAATGTTGTCACTTTTATCCTTGAGGAAGATGCTAGTGTGGTTGATGAGATCAGTGCTGAGAAAATAAGAAAAGATGATTCTGAAAAAATAGTAGTACCAAAGGAACGAGGCCTATTATGATAAGGACGATCTTTAACTTGCCACATTTTGCAAGGACACTGAATTATATACACTATTAACAGAGACCCTACAAATCGAAATAATTTGAAACAAGACCTTGATAAAAAAAATAAATAAATAACCTTGCAGGCAGGTCGAATAGATCCTATTATAGTAAGTACTATATGCAGTAGATATGGGTTGGGAGAGTGTGATTTTGAACAAGGTGATAAAAGGAATGGAGACCCATTAAATTTCATGGGAAGTAGTCTCAGACCTTTGGACCCCACAGTATTTTTGGAGTATAGCTCCCAATACTTTGCCACTAGGTTTGAATTTTATTCTCAGCAGAGGTTTTATAACAGTGAAATTTATGTCTATTTTGAAATAAAGCAGAATATTCCTTATTCTATCTTGCAAAATGTACCTTTACAAATATGCTATGTTTGGTTATCACAACTGATCAATGTAAAGATGTGAAAAAGCTTTTTGAAAAGGAAGGGTGGAGGAAATATGTTGAACAGAAGGAAGACAGGTTTGGTTTCAGTTCAGTGCCAGTGTGAGAAGTAATACACACAGGCACCATGGATCACAAGTCCTGCAAACAGCCGTTATTTCACTGCTGTCACTATGGCAACCAACGTTGCCACACTTATTAATTTGTCTCTATGAATAAGGTAAAATAGATCCCATAGCAAAGATTCAATTTTCCATATTTTAAATGTACATATTGGAAGTGATGCTGGACTGAGAGGCTAAAATAATACTAACATGTTCATATCCAGAAAGCAAAACAAAACAAAAAACACACCGCTGCTGGTAATGTCGTCCTGTTACACGAGTAAAATGTTTCCAACCACCATGAAATTACAGGATTTTTCTCTATGTTCTCATCTAGAAACATCTTCTCACCTTCATTGTTTGTCAGTTTATGAATTCACCTGAGGCTCGTACTACACGGCGTAAAAACAGCTATGCATGTGTTATTGCAACTTACACTGTGCGCACAATTGTAAATTGGAATGAGTGTCTCTGAGAGTCTGCTGTCTATAGCTGCTTTATACTCTGTGAAACATTTCGCCTTCAGTTCATTAAATCCCTGCAGCCATCATCATTCATACTTACATTATTAGAGCTGATCGGCTTGACTTGTTGGTTTGAATGAATTTACACTGGCAGCCATTACCTGCCATTTTATTCTAACACAGTCCTTTGAAATACAAAACCTATGTGTGTTAGATGGTCACTCAGCAAACTCACCCGGTGAGTCACTGTGACAGACACTTCATATATGTAGTCAAGAGAGGAACGTCAGCTGCCACAATAAACCAAACACCACTGCCTTTGTACCTTTTCTGCCACAGTAGTCAGGGCAAATGACTTTACCCAGTTCACAAATCTCCCCCTCCTCCCTCTGCTTCCCCCTCTCTGTATTATATTCCTTCTTACCTTCCTGCCGTCTGCTGTGTCTCCTTTTTTTGATTCTGCTCTTACCTCCCTTCCAGCTTTTTCTTCTCCCTCCCCAGCTGGACAGTATGCTGGTTAAATATTTGGGGGGGATACTGGATGCTGGAAGGCCTAATCTAGGAGGATCAGTAGAGGAGAGGCTGCAGTTGTTGGGGATTAGCTGCTTGTTTTATCATAATACCACTGCCTGCTTGCTTTGGGTGGGTGCTCACCGGGCAAGCTGCAAAGTCAGAAATCATGATTTCTTAAAAAATGTATGAGTAATGAAACTCATTATTGTTGAGCTTTAGTTCAGCTAAAATAGAGTGGAAATGCAAAAATCTAAAAAACAAAAAGAACTTTCTCAGGATGAAAGTACAACCATGTAACTTCTCCCACAATGCTACTGAACAAAACAAGCAAACAAGCAAAGTTCGTACGGCAGAAAATGAAAAGGAAAGACAAAAAAAAAAGGAAACTACTACAAATGAGTTAAAGACAAAGGTGAAGAAGTGCAGTACAGGGAAGACATTAATTGATCATATGTGGGGACACAGACAGACAGAGTGAGAGTTGAATTTAGTGGTTGGTATATTGTAGGTAACTTTACAGTGCAGTATAAAGTTATCATTTCAAATCTGCCGTTTAGAAATCTGAATTAAATGTCAGTCTTTTAAAGAAATGGTTCAAGACATTTTGGGAAAAGTGCCTGTTGATTTTCTTGCCCAGACTTAGATCAGACGATCGATTCCATAAACTATGAAGCTGCTGCCAGCAACTCATTAGCATAGCTTAGCATAAAGACCAGAAACGGGAGGGAAACAGTGCCCCTGGAGCTCACTAATTAACATGTTATATCTCTTTTGTTTAATTCATATTGAAGTTATAGTTTTACTGGTACTTTTTTTTTTTTTACCCAGTTATAAAAGTTTTTTTTTTTTTTTTTAACTCTCCCAAATCTTGCACTTGGTCTCATTATTATTCCAAAAGTGTATCCCAGTGCTCCAAAATATTAATACATTTCTCAATAAAAAGTATTTCAAAAGTGATAACAGCTTTCATATATATATATATTTGTTGTAAGCCTGACTCTGTTTCTTTCTTTTTCTTTAATTAACAGGTAACCAGGACAACACATAGCAACTGCAGTTGTCAGACAATAACACATTTGTAACAATTACTGCATCTCAGGTGTTGTTGTATTTATGGACACAGAACTGGGCAAAAATGTGCAGCTGCTGGAAATCGTGTCTCATGATTATACAAAACAACAAATTCTCCAAAAAGCCTTTGTCCGCTTATAATCATAGTCATGAACTATACAAAAGGAGGCACAATAATGCACATTTTACAAAGTAAAAAAAATAAAAATCTGAGCTAATGATTCCTCTTTGTCTTCCTGTGTTGTCCTCTTGCATGTCTAGAATATGGAAAGATACGAGCACAGCAAGGAACAGTTCCATCAAGCTGCCTCCATGACTGAAGCAAACGTGAGGTGAGTAACACACTCACTCACACACACACACACACACATATACACACATCCACAAACCAATTTGCAGTTCCAAAAGTAAGGAGATATTATTCCCTGGAGCCTCTGGCACGCACTCACCAACTCACACATGACACGGGCATACACACAACAGAATAATAAGCAGCCAAAGATAGTGATCTGCTCTTTTCCTCATTTTTTAACCAGATAAATGCACACATTCTCTCGAGCAAACCTGACTAATGTGATAAGTGTTTTAATTGGCTGCTTTAATTAAGTCGAATTTAACAATACCCTATTTCCCCATCTTTGCTTCTCACCGTGGACTTGTAATGAGCCACAGCCAGGGAAAAGGTAGCTAATTTGCCACTGCAGCCTGTAAAACACACAGCTGTAATTCACATCAGAGACCAAGCCTTGACTTGGCTGTTGAAATTTGTGCCGCACCAGCACCGGGGCTTTCAGAAGACAAGAGTTGCTACAGCTAGCTGAAAGACTCAAGGATACTCGATTATGTATGTGCTGCGATGCGTCCTTATCCCTGTAGGCAGGTTTCAGACAGTAGCCAACAATGTGTAAGTGAAGTTTATCTGTGTTTTTCTAATGTTGCCATGAGTTTCAACTCATTTCACTTTCAAATTGAAATGATGAAGAACTCCAACCCCCCCCCCCAAAAAAAAAAAAAAAAGAAAGGCAAATAAGTCAACAAAGGATCAAGCCACAGTGCAATGTATAGGTTATAGTTAAACCTCCAATTTTGCCAAATGTGTTAGGGAGCAGTGAAGGTTCAAAACAATTTACAGATCTGTGTGCACAGCAGCATCAGGATCAGCAAGGTGGACCAGATCTTCTCTTCCCCAGCCACATCCATCCTCTCCCCCTGAGGGATGTTCCCAGGTCATTTAGGAGCTTCCAGTGTTTGTGTTGGTGTCCTCTCAGGAGGACATGCCTGCAATTTATTTAAAGCTTCTCTCTTTAGTATTTTGAAATTAACAATGGATCAAATGACTGCACTCAACCGAGCACTTCACTAGGGACACCTATACACCCGCTTTGTTCATGCAATTATCCAATCAGCTAATCATGTGGGAGTGTAGTGCTGTTCATAACATTCATCAGATACAGGTCTGGAGCTTCAGCTGAAGTTCACAGCAAATATCAGAACAGAGAGAAAAAAAAAAGTGATCTCATTAACTCAGATGTGACCGTGGTGTGATTGTTTGTGCCAGATGGGCTGAACTGAGTATTTCTGAAAACTGCTGATCTCCTGGGATTTCCTCTCACAACAGACCCAGAGGAGAATGGTGTGGAAAACAAAAACATGTGAACAGTGAGCAGCAGCTTCGTGGACAGAAATACCTTATTGATGAGAGGGCTCAGAGGAGAATGGCCTGACAGAAAGTCTATGGTAACTCGTGGAATCACTCCTCACAACCGTTGAGAGCCGCAAAGTATCAGAATGAAAAGCAGCACAGGCAACCATGGGTGTGAATAACCTGAATTACTCTTAAGACATTAAGGACGTTTTAAACTATGCTTGTTTTAGTATCTGGATGTTAGATGAGTTGAGCGACTGAAGAGGACAATTAGCAACACTTGTTCTCTCCTTAATCATGAATGCATGAATCGACTGCTTGATTTAAGAAGCCCAGATTCCAGAGAGGGGGATTGTGCTTAATATTCAGAGATTGAAACACTTGCATGGTCAATTCCACCTGGATGACTCAAAAATCAACCAAGAACAAAAAGGTTCTGCTTTTCGACAGAACAGAGGATTACCTGCCGACTTCCCTTTCGCACCAAAGCCCTGCACTCCAGTCTTAAGCCTGACGATAACGAGTAGCTGTGGGCTTGCCCCCACACAACATACTCCAACTGCCTGTTGTGTGTTAGCATGGCAGGGAATACACCATGTCCATGATAATTTAAAGTGACTCTCTGCTGCTATCGTCATCTTAGGAATAAGAGACCCCCATTACAGTCAGGTTTTAAGCAATGCCAACGTGTTTTTGATCTGATCTGAGCAGATGCTGAAGACCAGGTGATCTTAACCCCTTGGGAATACAGTACAGTATAGTAATACCTCTAATCCTCTGCTCGTTGGGATGGTGTGTGTGAGTGGAGGGGGGGTAGGAGGGTATTCTAAATCCATGAGTGTTTTATCAGGGAAGATAAAACGATCCAAGCTTCCTGTATGACACTGCCTTTATGGTCAATTATATGCTGCTTTTACAGGCTTTAGAGAGTGGATTAAGCTCTCATTCATTCTGTAATCTAGTTTTACCCTAACCTCCGGGGAATTCAGTAGTGTTACTTTAATGAGTGGATTCAGGTGTGAGGGAAAGGGAATGTCTGTGTATGTGGTATCAAAATATACACAGCAAACAGAGGGTATTTGATTTGATGCTTCAGTGTCACGCTACACGCTACACCTCAGTAGAACACATCCATTGTTAATGTTTGCAACACCTGTGCTTTTCATACCATGACGTGTCAGATCAATGTCTTCTGCTCAACAGGAGGTATCATTTGTGTTTTGCCCTCTTTAAGTAAGTATGGTCCAGCCATTTAGATGAAATCAACATGAAACATGTAGTTTTTTGGTTGTTAATATGCAGAGGAACCTAAACTGTAAATGTCTTCAATGCCTGTGACTCTAGTCCTTACTTGGTATCAGCTGCTCAGAGTTTGCTGTAAGTTATCACACAGAACATTCTGTCAGTCAGTGTGCATTTCTGTCCTTGGGTTTCTTTTCTCTCTTTATGTCTTTTTGTTGAATCTGAACATTGTGTCCTCACATAGTTGTGTTACTGGCTCCATACACCTCCTCAACCTTGTTGTCTGTTCTATCAGTCCTTCAATCTAAACAGCCATCTAGGCCTTATGTCACCAGCCTTGGATGCAAGTGTACTGGTAACAATAATGCTGCATCGCACCTTTTGTTTTCATGGTTACAGTTAGAACAATGCAGTTCATTTTGTGGAGAGTTCACAGTTTGGCAAAGTTTAGGAACAAAAACTAACAAAACAAAAAACATAATGTTGCAGAACAGTCATGGATAAGAGACACTTATGATACTGTGTGATTTATTCACAGTATGAATAGAAAAAAAAAAAGGTGTTTCATGCCCAAGCCATCGTCACACGATGTAAAGAGAGAGGGGAGGGGGGAGGGGGGTGGGGTATGTAAATAAATATAAAAGTATATTAATTTTCTGAGCTTAAAAATTGCACTTTTACAAGATACAATTAGTCAGTCGATTTGACTAAGTAGTCAGTACAGTAGAGTAGTACAGCAGATGTGTGTATTTTAATTTAGTACTGATGTTTAAATCTTTGTTTGTCTTGAAACAAGTTAAAATGGAGGCAGAACGTGTGATCTTGAATCAGTCTTTGAGTTATTATTGAACCATTCATGTATTTGAAAACCAAACACAGTTCGATGTTCTAACATTTTCTGATGCCAGAGCTTCAGAGTCCCCGTAGGAAACTTCAGGCCTGCTCTGTCTTTATGCTGTAAACTGACTAAACTGAGTGAAGTTTCTTTCGGTGCAGCACTGTAGAACAAAGCTACTATAAAATATGAGTTGGGTGACTCCTAAACCCCTTTGGCGCTGCTATCCGTGTCAGTCTGTGTTTTGTATACGAATGTATGTGTGTGTGCGTGTGTGTGAGAGAGATGTGTTAATCCGCTGTTTAATCCTTGAAGCAAAAAAGGTGGCTTCGACTGCCAGCACTCCATGGTTTGAGGGACCCAGGGAGCACAGGGCCAGTGTGTCGTTGTCACTTTTGTGTATAAGAGAGAGACGGAGAATGGAAAGAGAAAGTAAGCGAGAGAGAGAAGAGAGAGAAAGTAACCTGTAGCTCTCTGAACTGTCGAACTCGGTGGAGCATAATGGAACAGTATGATTGACTTTACCGTCAATCCTGGGCAAGGAGGTTATGTTTTCACCCATTTGTTTGTCCTTTTTGATCGTTTGGTACCTTGTTTTGTTTGTTTGCAGGATTATGCAAAAAGTACTGAACTGATTTGCTGCATCTGGTGAAGGGATGGTGCATGAGTCAGGGAAGAAGCCATTACATTTTGGGGCAGATCATTCACTATAAATTTGAAATATTCCTCTATGGTTTGTTATGTGTTGCTTGACATTGGTGGAGGTCTGTGCTTTCTCAGTGTCCTTCCAGTTCCGCATTTCTCTCACTCTGTCTCTGTTTGCATTGTTTTCTTTGCTCAAACCTTCACATTTTCCAACACAAATATACTGAATGCATCAAGATCACTGCTCACCAGAGCTGTAGAAGTTATTGAGTGTTTCTTTAAGAGAGATTTATTTATTTCTTTTGGCTAAGTAATATATTTTGAAACTCTTCTTCAGACTAAAAGAGACAAAAATGTCTTTGATGACTTTATATGGGCTGTAACACATGACACTAGTAGAAATAAAATACGTATTGAAAGTGAAGATAAAGGTGTTGTGACATGTTTTGCATGTTGGCTATTCTTCCTCACAAATATTCTGAATGTTTCCTGCCCCATCTTTTTTTTTTTTTTTGTAATTTTGTTTTATATATTAAAGCAACACAATGTAAGATTTCGAAGCACAGGAGCCGGTGCTGTCACTGTTGCCAGTACCATTGCCATAGCCAGTGCCGAGCAAAGAGGATTTTGTGTGTCGCCGGAGCTCTGGAGGTGAGGCTGGCTGGTCGTGCGGCCCAGCACAGGGCACTCGTGTGTGAGTGAGAGGAGCAGGGAGACTGGGCTTGAGTGTAGTTGCAGCCAGCGCGAAACGTTATTTTAAGGTCGGAAAACTACATAGTGTTGCTTTAAAACAGGATGGAACATAGTTCAGTAGCTTCCCTACTATTCATCCACAGCAGTAGAATCTCAGTAGTTTCCCAGTTTCCCCAGTACACACACTTCAAATGTTTGTTCTCAACTTGTTCAGTGAAGCAGAAAAACCCAAATCAACATGTTGCCATGCGCTATACATGCAAGAGGAAGACAAACAAATACAAACACACACCCAACAAATATAAAAGTACAAAGCAAAGTTCCCACAAGTGAACCAGAAAATGGTTATTAAATGAAACTAATACTTCTGGTTGACCCTGTCCCCCAATCCACCACTCCTCCATCCTACGCTCCCTCTCACACCCACTCCTATCATCAATCTTGATCAACACTGAAGTACAGCTATAGTCCTTCCACCTCACAGGAATCATTAATGCCTACAGCTTCTGCCAGGTTACCAAATTGACTGGAAATATGACTTCAGGCTTGCATCAGCAAGACTTGATTGAGCAAACAGATGTAATCTTCATCACAGCACCTGAGATAACCTAAAATCTACACCCCTAGGTCTCCCATTGATTGTGTACATATGGACAATAAAGCTCCAGTGGCAGGCGGTGATTATTTACTGTACCTGGCTAAAACTATCAGCAGTGAAAGTCTAACTGCGATAGAATCTTGAAGTAAGAGTCCGTCAATAGCTTTGAGGTTTTCTGCAGTAGTTTAGCACAGCTCCTCGGCCGCATGACCTGTGCACCCTCCATCAGCTGACAACCACAAAAAACACAGGAGGCCTCTCAGCAGTGGTCTGTGGCAGACAGTTGTCCTTGAACTGGCCGACAATGACCAGTGATTGCTACACCTATGTGTTCATCACTTAGCAAAGGCATTTTGAATTTTCGAGCTCCACAGATTTCACCAAGCTGTCAAAATAAAACCAATAGAAGTGAAAGAGACGGGTAGATGGAAACGGCTCTCTTTTTAGTCTAGATACACTGTTGTATGTTGGAGTGAGGGAGACGAACTCCTCTTCAGAGCTGAAAGTAATCGAACGAGAGAAAGATGGAGACAGACAAGGCAGATTTCCACGTAAAACCGCTCAGGTCACTATCCAAGGCATTTTAACAAGGCCAGCTGTCTGTTACAGTAGTAGCTGAACTAGCCTTAATAGCCAGCCTTTGTCAGATCCAGCCAGCCTGTGTCAGGCGATACCAGCCTACAGAGATCACTCAGAGATAAGGCTGGGAACATTGACAAGACAAGTCCAGAGTCAGAGTCAGTCCAAGTTAAAAAGCAGACGACTTGGCAACTGTTGCTGTGCTGTAAGAGAAAATCCAACCAGAAACATGGTATGTTGTTCACTGAATTTACACCCATTTTCAAATGCATAGATTACGCACTGCTGAAGTTAAAAGTGGCTGTTTAAAAAAAAAAAGATGTCTGATTTGAATGGAAAGGTGTGAAATCAAGTGTGTTATTAACATTATTAAGTGGTTATCTAGTCCTATAGTGCAGCTCCTTCAGATGGATCCTCGGCTGCTTTTGATTTATAGCTGTCAGGAATATGAGATTATTACAAGATACTCATTGTGTTAACACAGGACCTTTAATGATCTGGTACATGTTCTAATCAATAAGGAAAGTCCAGAAAATTGAAAGTACTTAATACCAGGTCAAACAGAGGAAGATTTGATGAAATATACAGGAAAAAAGTGTGATGCTGAATGAGATGATGAACAAAAGGTAATGTTGAAGCCAGGAATGTCTTGCCCAGTCTTTCCATGCTAATCAGCAATCCTATGAAAACTGTACAACCTTTGACTGCTATTGTATTAAAATAATATGAGAGTTCAAATCAGACTTATTACATTATGGCTACTTTTGTTTCTGATGACCCTGAAAACAGGAGAAACATAAAGAATATAAATTATATGACAAGTTAGACGATGAAGAATGTACACTCTGTGTACACACACAGTTACTTATTGCTTGATAGTTTATCAATTGATATGCCATGTGTTGGCCTTTAACATGCAAAAAAATGGACAACTTGTAAATCAAAACTGTACAACTCTCTCTCTTTAAAGTGGAATATGGTGGAACGTGTGTGGAGCAGGGCTTTTGGTTCGGTTTGTGTCAGTTTGTGACATATGCTCATTCATACCTGTTCCCACCACCAGCCCGAAGAAGAAATTAGCTGTTGAGAGACAAAACTGTTGTTCTGCCATCCTGGAAACATGTTTATTTTGCCATAATGTTGGCACATGGGATTGGATGGGAACTGACATGCTCTTAAAGTTCTCTTCAAGTGGTCATTTGAAGAACTGTAGTTTAAAGCACCTCAGGGTTGTCTTCATTTCTCAGCTCAAGAGATCAGCATTTATAATATATACATGGAAATATTTTACTGCTATGCAGAAAAACTTTGCAGAAAAGCAGACTGTTTCTTCCTTTACTTTCATGCACAATAGCATAAACCCAGAAATGCTCAATAATTCTAAACCTCTTCAAAACCATTTAATAGCAAAATCATTGATTTTTACAGAATAGCTACTGTGAAACCTAGATGACAATGTATTTACTAAAGCAGCATCGACAAAACGGTGGCGGAAGAGAGGCATCGAGAGACACGACATACTCTACATCATGTTCAGTATTTGAGGGACAAAGTGGAGTCTGAGCTCTGGTTTATAGAATACACTCTCTTCCTGGTTGCAGGTGTGATGGAAATGGAGAGATGGGGGAGGACGAGTGAAGCAGTGTAGAGATACAAGATAGAGGAGAAGAGGATGTGTGCCCTCAGTCAATTGAAAAGCTGTCAGGGTGCAGGTGCATACAAGCTACGAGCTAGAGATAAGAGGCAACTCTATCTCTCTAGCTGTTTTCCCTCTCCACCTCTTTTGCCCTCTTTCTCCCTTGTTATCATCTCTCTTTTTCTCTTTACTTCACCATCACTCCAGTATTAATCAGGCTAGCGATGGTGAGGCAGTCAGTTTAGGGATTCTGACCCTCTAGCATGTTAAATGATATTTTCCTCCTTGGTAAAGCATGAACCTCTATGGTCTGTCAGTCTCATAAACATTTGCCCATCAGTAAAAGAGTCCAGAAATGAGCAGCGTCTCCGAATGCTGTGCACACTGCTTTGATTTGAATTAAAGCTAATGAGATGACCTGCTAAAATAAATAGGTAGAGATTTTAGAAAATGTGCTCATTCATTTTCTTGCCAAGAATTTCCAGAGAAGATCAAAACCACTCTTATCTGTATGCAAAATAAAAGGTAAGAACTTATAGCATAAAGACTGGAAGCAGGGAGAATCGGCGACATAAACCCCCCGTGTCCACTGGTCTAAAACCTGACTCGCCAACACCACGGCCTTTGTTTTCAATGGAACAATTAGCATTCACCTCTGCAGTAAATGCGGGTATTTATTGGCTCTGCCTCCGATTGGGATTGACGGAAACACAGCACTTGGGTGAACCTGCTAATCCCTCTCTTTTTCCCTGCATACACTGTAGGCAGACCTGTTGTGTTCCCAGCACAGTGCTGTTACAACAGAGTCAACAGAGCTACATGATAAAATGAAAATAACGAGCTACAGTCCTGAAAAACTCAGTCACCGTTCAAAGCGTCTTTCAGGAGGACATCACCCTCGCAGTTGGATGTGTCCTCAGTCTGAACAGAGGCAAACTCGATTGTAGTGGAAGAGGGGTCAATGAGCTTTTATCAGCAGGTGAAACCAGATCTTTTATACTGTTTATTTATTATTCAATTGCAATTCAGGAGCTGTATTTCCAACCCTGCAGTAATGTTCAACAAGTCTTTACATTGAAAGATGTCGTGTAAAGTTGACATTGCCCATATAGGGTTAAACCATCGTAAAAACTTTATTATCATAAGCTGAAACATGCAACACATGCCTCATGTGTTGGCTTACAAACAATATATTGCAGAGTTTCGTTGAACTTGTGCTGCAGCCCTCAAGTCAACCACAATATTGGATTCTCAGGCGCTGCTTCCTATGAGGCGTTAACAAGATTTTCTAATTACTTGCCTGAAACACAGTAGAGATACCAATACTTTGTAGTTGACAGGATAGAAATAAAATGGCACAAAGGACAAACAATGCTTCACATGTGCAGCCAAAGCCATTAAGCAAAACACAAAAAACATCACTCTTAACTCCAAGAGAAGCATTGTTTAGAGCCGATAAAAGCATCTTCCTTATCAGTCTCGGAGCTTTGCCAGTGGCTTTTGTAGTTGCTGGTGTTTTTTTTTTTTTTTTTTTTTTTTTTGTATGTGCGTGTGTTTTGTGTCTTCCCATTTTCCACTTTCTCCTCTCTTTCATTTTCTCCCCCCCCTCTCTCTCTCTCTCTGTCTTGGTAAGCTGGTCTGCATGGTCCAGAAGTCTGAAGCCTCTGTGTTCCGTCCGCCTCCGCCTTCGCAGCCGGAGATTAAAAATAATGGGCTGCACCATTAATTAAGCAACTAATCTTACTGTTTATGTTTTGTCATATTTACTGCTCACAGATGCGTAGAGAACTCCCCCCAAAAATGACTGCTCCCACCAAACACACACACACACACACACACACACATTAAATAGCTTTCACAATCACACACATTAACAATAACAACACTGTACGCGGCTCGAGGAGCTGTCAGAGAGGCTGCTTTACTTCATTCCAGTTGAAAAGCCAATGCCTCCTCCTCCTCCGTCTCGACTCTTATTTATTTATTTATTTATTTATTTTTGTAAGCGGCTAAGTTAATATTGTTGATTTAAGACCTCACCTTCAATTTGGTGTAGCATGTAGACAGAGCTTTAGCTTTTGCCGCGCCTGAACCAATTTTCTGCTTCAAGCGCCTTTAATAAACCACGCAGCGCTATCAGGAGGCTCCGGCTTCCCTGATGAAGGCCATTTATTTCAAATTAAAGGAGAGTTCCTTATCTTCAGCTGCCTCAAACGGACAGAGAGATAAAGATGGCGCGCTTTGGTGTCGTCCCCTCTATGTTGTTAATGTAATGAGAGAAACGGAAGGACCACGTGAGGGAAAAGTGAGACAGGAGACAGAAAAAGTGGAGGAAAACAGATTAAACAGGAAAGATAAACCATTGGAGGTGGTGTGGGGAATGGAGTAATCTGATTGGTTGTCGGTCCTCTTTTTTAAAAAGGGTTTGTGAGAAAACACCAGTGGATGTTTCATTCTTCTTCTTTCATCTTTTTTTTTTAATCTCACTTCCTTCCTTTAAACGTTCTCCTCTCTGTTTCTTTTCCTTTTCTTATTTAACCTCCATCAGCTTTTCTCAGATAAACTCTGTCTTTGCCTCCATAATATTGTTGCTGATGATAAAGTGTGTGTTTTCCTCTGTGGATATTGGTATCCTGTAATTGAAATGCTGGGGTCAGCTTGCCCTGTAAATCAAAGCAAAAAGACCCTTTAATTTGGCTTTCAATTAAATCTAGTGTTAAATGCTGCTCACAGAGAAGGTGTGTGTGCACTGGGCCACTGTTCGTAGAAGACTGATGTCTCGGCATGTAGGGAGGTGTCTGTGCATAGGGCACGCTTACAGTGTGCCAGTGTTAGTGTGTATGTGTGCATTTGTGCATGAGCCTTTTTTCTACCTGCGTGGGTGTACATAACTTGCTTGTCTCTGCTTCAATCAGTCAGAATCCATTACAGAGAGGCGCCCAGGCATCAAGCCTGTCATAGTTAACAATCACACAGATAGACAGGCAAAGACCAATTATAATACAGCCCACATATCAAATTAAGCATGGCCAATTCAGTCTCTCAAAGCACACTTTTCTGCTGTATTTGATCAGAATGATCCGACCCACTCAATTAAATGTGATTTAGCTGTAATTGCATGATTTGCAATGTAGCACGTACTATGCACACCATAGGTTGTCAAACAGGTTGCAGTGGGGGTAAATGTTAATTGTTTTTCATCTGTGTCTTGCTTCATTTAATCAGACCTCTTTTTATTCTTTTTTACACTTCGGTATGTTCGTTTTAGTCAAAAAACCAAATAGATTTAAATCTCATTTTTTGTACATTTTTATCCATATTTATTTCTCGTAGGGATTTTGAGGGCACAGCTGTTGGCATCTTCGTTGTATAGTTACAGTTACTATGGTTACATGTGTCATCTTTCCCAGAAAATGCAGCTTATCTGTTCACACATTTACTGCTTATGTCACTGTAACACAGTGACGCTGTCAGTAAAGTAAATCCAGTTATCCACATGTGCAGCACCTGGTCAGGTCATACATTTTGTCACACATTATCTTTAATGATGATGATTTTTGTTGATGAAATTAACAGTCACATCACTGAATTAATTATTTTCCTTCAGCCACTTCAGGGGCAGCTGAAACAAGCTGAGAGCATGATTTATTAGATCATCACAAAGTTCATATGGTAGCAAACCATTGTGTATCTGCACATCCGGCTCTTAAAGAGCAACATTGTTATTCATTTAGAGTCTATTTCTGCCAATCTGGCAAATGTTCTTCTACCAGACTCATTTATTCTTTTAACTCTGTTTCTGCTCCTCACCAACTCCTGGGGGAAATATGTGGCTGATGCTCTGAAGACCTGAAGGCACACTGCAGAGTTTAGTGATAATTTCCTGAGAGGGTCACATGATACATTGTGTCACATAGACAAACATAGATTCTGACTTTAAAATGAGGCTTCACTTGTTATCTTTTGTCAGGATTTTTATTCATTCATCTGTTATGACTGATAAATCCTCTCCAAATACAAACCACATTAGTTTGTGAAACTTTGTGAAATCTACAGTGGATGTGGAAATCTAACAGTCTGATCCAGTATTTAATCTAACTGGTGGTGCACATCAGTTGTTTTTAAGTGATCTTTCTGGTCACATTATTTTACTGAAAGCTCAGATTTATACTGTCAGTGATCAAGTGGGAAAAAACACTTAATATTTTCTTCCTCTCCTATTCCTAAGCCCATCTGTCTGTACCTTTGTGTCTGCAGGGCTCGTAATACAGATCCGGTCTGTGCTGGCCTGCAGTCTCAGATTTTATCCTGCTACAGGGAGAACGGAGACCAGACCCTCACGTGTTCAGACTTCGCCAAAGCATACATGCAGTGTATCAGCACTGCAAAGAAGGTAAGAATGTTTTCACCCCCACATTTGGAATATCATGGAAGATCCACAGGTCGAATTAATCTGGAGCAAAAGTATAGATATACATTGTCAGACCATATTCCTGCAACTTGGCCATTTGGCAGAGGGACACAACCACTGACTGTATGACATTTGCTTTGTGAGATGCCTGATTAAGTTTCCTTAGACACTGGAGTTTAATGACTTCACTGTGAGTGTCGACACTATGGAGGAGTAGCGACTTCCTACCAAAAGTAATAAAAACGTTGAAAATAATAATATCATATTGGACTTCTCCTCAAAGAGGCAATGCTTCAGGGAAGTTTGGGACATAACAATTCAGTCTGAGGTGGCTTTTGAAGTTCTCTAAGGAGAGACATGTTTTTATTTTCACAGCAGCTCTCTGTCTGATGTAAAAGAAAGAAATTCATTTTTTCTCATGTTCACAAGATTATTCGGGGAGAGTTGGAAGGAAAAAAAAAAACATCTGATTGATAGGGTTTTGAGTGCTGTCACTTTAGGTTTTTACACAGGAAAAAAAGCCTTGTCATTAAAAACAGCTTTCAGAGTGAACGTCTGATGCAAAAGTGCGTAATCCATTTCTTCAGCGCTAGCAAACTTGTTTTCCTACAAGACTGGAAATGACACCTTTTCAAGGAAAACACAGCTTTTGGTTTGCTATAAAATAAGTCTTCAGTCACAGTTCACCTTATCATTGCAACACTTCACCCTTAAGGTCATAATTTGAGGTCGTTTTCAGAAGCAAGATCACTTAAAGTAGTCAAAAGGAAGCAGGCTGTAAGCAGTAAATGAGGGCATAAAACCAAACATTAATTACATGTCTGATATTTTCTGGATATGATCACTTACTGAAGCACATAATAATATGTGTGCCTTTTTAACTTTTTGAGTTAAAGAACTCATTTGGCAAAAAAATGCTTTCCTGTTAGTGGCTCACTTGATTTCAAGCAAACGAGCATTGTCCAGTCAGACGCAGCAGGAACGTCTGCAGTCTCCTCATTAGATTCAAGGAGGGTGTGAGAGAAATGCTTGCACTGCAGACTGTGTTTGACTGTAAATAGGATTATGTAATGTTAGGCCCTGTTTAGAGGCTTTTTTAATGTTCATTTGCATGATGCTTCTGCATTTTTTAAAGTTTGAAACCTGATCCTTGAACTCAGTGCTGCATCACAGCAAGAAGAGGACACACTGCTTCAGCCTCACAGTAAATCTGGATAGTGTCACAGCGCCTTTAGTTTGTGTAAATAACACAGTCATGTTTATTGTTTAAAGTCAAACCTAATTATACTCTCGAGGGTAAAGGGAGCACCAGAATCTACCACGGCGGAGGTTCACAAACTTGTGTATATGTGCACTAGCTGTGCGTACTCCTTGTGTACCATGTAAATCTTTCTTCCCCTCTGGTCCCTGCTCCGCGCATGTTTGGGAGTTTTACTCTATGTAATCATAGTTCCCTTTACTCACAGCAGCAGGCATTTATGTTGCCCGTGGGGCTGCTGCACAGTTTGTTTTACCTGGAAATTAGTTTGAATGTCCAACGCCAGTTAGATGTTAATCTGCATGAGAAATAAAGAAAAAAAATATCAAGACTATGTCAAAAGGTAAAATACATATATAAAAAGATATTTAAAATACATATCTTTATATCTGGTTTGGTCATATAGTAATATTCTAGTAAAAAGCCTTGTTTTCAGTTTCAGTCTTTTTACATGCCCAACAGTATCTAACTCTTTCTAAGTAAAACACCCTCATGTGTTTCATTGGGCAGAAACCCTTCATTTCCTAACAGAACCTTTATTGCTCTGCTGCCATTGAATGTATTGACTCCAGTCTGATTGCTAGTGTTTCTGTTGTTACATGAATTTCAGACCTGCTAGTTTCTTTAGCTACACAGTTGTGATGACTTCCTGCTTCCCACCCACTACCCTGCTTTCTTGGTTCAAAGTGTTGTCATACTTCCTCTCCTACCTGTTGTAATAATGATACATGTAATGAAAGTTTCCTTTCCATAATGGAAGTGAGCCTCAGAGTATTGGAGGCACTCCTCTCCTTCATGAGCTACTGGGAAACTGGGGTATAGACAGTGCAGTTATGATCCAGGTTTATACCCAGTGTTTTTAGAGACAAAGTCTCTTCATCTAGTTATGATGGGATAAGTTAGCTACACTGCAGCCTGTAAACACTTTATTAACTGAACCTGTTTGCACCAGAAACGTCAACTGAGCATCAATAAACTGGGCTGACCAGTCAGTCAGTCAGTCAGTCAGTCATTCAGTCAGACAGGGACATCACAGAATACAGGGCCATGATCAAATGGTTTACACTTTATTTCTTTTTACACTGAATTTGAATTATTCTGAAACCCCTACAAGGAACTTTCATTTTGTGTTGATTTTGGCGACCCCTGTGGACAAAAGTGGCAGGATTCTCTTTGTGGATCCCGTCCCAATATCAGCCATGACAAAAATATAGCAATGAAATTGAACTTGTTTTTTACTCACTAGCGTAGCAACAACCAATGCAATTGTAGCTTCTAGTTAAATGTGCCGTCTCTCCCGTTCTGAGTGCCTTATATCGTTTCTTCATCCGGCGGACCGACCCATCGACTACCTGCCGAAGAGACATCAGCAGGAACGAGAGACTTTTGCATATCTAGTTAAAAGTTCCTTGTAGGGGCTTTAACAGACAACATTGTTTCTCTATCTATTCATTTATGCTTTTTTTCTACATTGTATCAGTTCCATAAACAATGCTGCTAAATATATGAAAATAATTTTTGGTGATGATAGTTTCATGCAGAGATAAAAATTTAGTCAGTGTGGTTTTGCCTTCATCTCTGCATTAAAGTTGCCTTTGTCTCTGAACAGTCAACTGAGGTTATAAACTATGCATCTGAGTCAAGAGAGCTCTTCTTTTTCTCTATGGCGCTTTCTTGTATTTCATCCGCAATGAAGACCAGACAAGAACCTCTACTTATGCATGCACTCAGTAAAATCCAGCCTTTGTACTGTACTTTTCAGCATTCCACATTCCTCAGTTGGACCTGCTGCTGTATTATTCAAGAGCAAAGGCAAGTTCCTCAAGTATGTGCATCTCTGCAGCAGTTTTAAGTTACAAATTCACTGAAAGTTAGAGAGAAAATTGCAAGGAGGAGGAGGAAGAGAGGAAGTTGGAGGGCAGAATACTGGAAGCATGCACTTCCAAACTTTGTACAGTACAAGCATTTGAAGGTGTAGCAGCTCATCATGTACCCAAACAACGTATTACTCTGCCTCATGCTGGTCTCTGCTCACATCTCCGCAGCGTTGCTCAGGGGCACTGAGGCTTCCCTGGCATACAGTAATACAGCATGTGATAATCAGTCTGCTGAAACGTGATTCCTCTGCTCTTGTATTAATGTAATGTGTGCGTGGCTGCCTGTACGTGTGTGCACTGTCAATGGCATCTGAATCTTTGTAGCCTTGTATTACACCGTCCACACACAAACCTGCATTTATATACACAGAGTTGACGCTATGTTTACAGCCTTGTATTTCTGCACTTATGAGAGCCAAATGTCCTTACGAGGCTGAGCAGTGTGTGTGTGTGTGTGTGTGAAAATTTCTTTCTCATATTAGCTGGGGTGAGATAACAAGGAGTGAAGTGAAGACCCTTTGAAGACGGTCTTTAAAAGAGCACAGCAGATCATGCACAGTGTGTGTGTGTGTGCGCGCACGCTGTGTTTTGGTTTTGTGTGTGTGTGTCTGTGTTTGTGTGGTGTGTGAATAGCTTTCTACATTGCAGTCTGCTTTAACCTACACATCAAGGTCTTTCCTCTTGATTGGCCCCGGAGGCATCTTCCTGACTTTCACCCCATCAATTTTAAAGTTTATAAAGTTCTTCCTCCATTTTCTGTCTTTAAAAGCTGTCACAGTTAGTTTGGTTATTACTGATAACTTTTTTTCCTGTTGAGTGGAAGCGGCAAAAGCTGAAAAGAAAGAAGAAGCTGTTAACAAGTGCAAGATGCTGCATTTTGTTGATAGTGAAAAGCATCACAAGCCATCGTGTTGAACTTTTAAAGACAAAATAACAACCTCTATAGACAGAACTAGCATTAGGTGATCAATACTAATTAGTACAGTAGCCCCATGTCTGTGTTTTTTTCTGCCCCATCAAACTTGTTTTTAATGCAATTGTCACAATCCATTGATTGAACTATAAATATGTGAGGACATAAATATCAATATGAGCAGCTCAGTTTCCAATTTAGCAGCTTAGGTCAATAATGCTGGAGACTCACACGCAGACACAAAAAGCTGGTGCTGAGCTCTGACAGGTCAACGTGATGAATCTGGAAAAATGATGTGAAATGCGTAGAGGAGGTTACTGCTAACAATCTAGTGAAGCTGAAAAAAGAGGCCGGTATGGAAGTGCTAACAACTGCAGTTCCTCCAATGACCACTAGAGTGTGGCTCCAACAGTGAGTCTATCCCCATTGACTCTATGTTAAAATATCCAACTTTACAGCAGAAATGAACAAGTTTACAGTCGGGTACACTTTTTTTTTTTTTTAAATTCAACATAATTTTCCTCCAACTTATGTTTAGATTTTAAGTGAGGTTTAAAGTTATTGATAATTGAAGGTGTGGCTGCTTTGACTGACAGGTGGGTGAGTGTACTCTTGCCATAAACAATCTTAACTGATTTCTGTAATAGTGGAGAGTTTATGGTAGTCAGGTACCGCCAAGATGGCAACAGCAGAGCAGCTCACTCTGAGCCTCAAAGCTACTTCTTAGTAACCTGTGGGTGACATCACAGAGGCTATGTACATCTTTATTTACAGTCTGTGGATCCCCCACAGCAAAGATGGTGTAAAATAAGGACAGTACACCAAGCTGCTAGTATAGCAAGTGAGAGGATTTTTTATTTTTATTTTTCAACATCTTTTTTATTTTAAGTTTCCATTTTGTCCCAGAATTCAGATTGAGCACAATTGATAAAATATTGTCATTTTAGCAGATGGTGACAAAACTGATCCTTCACTTCAGTTCATTAAATGTAAGGAAATATGAATTTTCAGTTTACTTTCCTTGGAAAAATGAGGCCACATATCATCACAAGCTAAAATGTAGTTTAAATTGTAGCCTTAGACTTTAACCTGTCTTTTAATGTACAGACAGGTGATTTTAATTCACAGCATTTTGAGCCATCAGTAATTATCTGTCTATGAATAATTGGTTCCATCTCTAAAAATGTTCACTTTATCAGTTTTTGAAGTAACACCAAACACTTTGCTTCACACTCTTTATTAGCTTTTCCGTTCTACCTTATATAAGAGTCTACTGGAGAACTCTGGTATGGTTTATCTTCATATTTGATTATTTAGAATGTAAATGTTTGAGCCCAACAAACAGAGTGGAAATGATAGTGTGATATTTCTACCGTGTCCACTTAATAAAGCAAAATATTGTTTGTTGCAGTGGTGTGAAACGCATATTAAACAGGTGCCATGAGTCTGGGGAAAATTTGCTCTTTCTGTTTTTGTTTTAGTTATAAGAACAGCTGACGAGAGATGTGCTCTGTGCTGTGAAAATACTGTAAGTTTTAATCTGTTTTTAAAACTTTGGATCGAGCGAGGCATGCTGCTGTTACTTTGGTTCATGCAGTCAAAAATGAAATGATAACTGACTTTTTAATGGGTGAAAGACGACTTTAACTGTGACTGAATCTGTGTCCAGTTCTTGTTTTGTCTTTCCAGTGTCACAGATGCAGCTGTGATGTGTTTTGATCAGTTTCACAGCAGGTCAGCGGACAGGCCTGCATGTCACAGCCGTCCTCCAGCTGGCCCACGCTCCTGTCTCTGTGCGTGTGTGCGTGTTTGATGGCAAATGAGGGGGGGCCCCACAGAGCCTGCAGAGGCAGAGCAGACGACCTCGTCATTATTCTCTGGGAGGCTGTTGTCTGTCTGTTGTCTGGCTGTGCACTGTCCGGTGGGAATGTGTGGTCATTTATCTGCGCCCTCAGATGCAGATACATACACAGCACATGTGTATGTGTGTGTCTGTGTGTGTCTGTGTGTGTGTGTGTGCGTGCGCACGCCTGGTAGGGTTCTCAAGTCATTTAGGGCCAATCTCAGAGAGAGCCTGTCTCTGATGCTGATCAGTGTCGGCCCCAGCTCACAGTGGAGAGGAGGAAGGAGACAGACTGAAAAACAAGAGGCAGCGCAAAAGACATACAAGAGAAACTTAGCGAAGAAAATCTGTACAGAGAAGTACAGAACAGGCTCTGTGTAGGTGAGAGTGAAAATACCCCAACGGAAAGGAAAAAAGAGCAGGTGAAGGATATAAGGGTGAAAACAGAGAGAGTTTTGGGAAAACGCAGAGCGATGACTGGTCCAATCACAGATATATGTGAAACTACAGCAAGGTTGGGATCTGGTCGGCTGCAAGTTGAGACCTCTGAATCTTTAAATGCTGTTATTTTCCCCTTCAGCAAGGCCAACTACTGAGGCATACACACACTCACATGTATATATCCGGAGCCCCGCTGTGGAGTACAGACATCGCAGGCTTTGGTTTAATACCAAGGGAGCTACCCCTAAAGTTAAAAGCTGCCTGTCAGACTGGAAAGAAAGAGCGAGAGAGGGCGAAACAGGACCACAGAGAGAAGGAGGTAGTATCAGAGTGAAACAAACAAAAAAAAAGTTTAGAGAGTGGTGAGAGGCAGCAGAGTGATTGAGAAAGAGATTTGAGAGCACTTCTCCTTCTGTGTGCCTGGACATTTTTCTCTGATACATGTAGCCAGCTCCTCTATCCACTTTTTTATTGTCATGCTGTCATTGTGTGCATTTACAGTTATTGGGTATATTGTCATTATCTGCATCCTGTGAGGCAGCCTCGCTGGAAGAGAGGAGAGAGCAGGTAGCCCGATGATTAATTTTCTTTTATAGCAGCACACCAGCCTGTAAACTAATCACCTGACAACACAACTAACAGTTATGCATTTAGATAAGGTTGATTCAAACGGACAGAAGAGTGATACAGGGCAGCAAGATTTATTTCTGTTTTCTACTTCAAGGCTTATGCTAAAAGTTAGCTGTGTCAGTAAACCTAACCTACAGGACAGAGCTGACAGATGGGATTTTATTACTGAATCTAACCCCAACCCTAACCCTAAATCTTAATGGACCGACAAAAACACGAGAGTGCACATGTCAGCTGTTGGTGTGGATTGGTTATTAAGGAGGTGGACTGTAGCTGAAGTGGCCATATATGTGCAGTGTAAGTAATGCACTGGAAAAGAAACATCAGTGATAATGTAGTTACATCTACAAAACATAATTGAGCAGAACATTCCCACCTATAAGAAGTCAAAGACTCTGTCTAACAATCACTATTGTATCATACATATGACATATGAATGTTGCATTTTATGTATATTTTCTGCCAGACCATCCTTTAATTCATTTGTCCTCCAGGAAAGGCAAACGAAGGGTCTACTAGATTTTCCTTTGTTGTGCTCAGTAGACAATGACAATGACATCCTGCTTTGCAATACTGTGAAATCATCCTTGACGATTGACATCAAGGGTAATTGTTGGCAACCAAGATACAGGAGAGAAAAACATGTCTGTTAGCACAGCAGCCTGAATAACTTAACAGTGGAATAGAAGACTCAGATATGATGGATATGAAGAGAGAAGACTGAATGCCGCTCACAACCTGTCTCTGAGCTGCAGATGATGTTCATAGACAACTCAATTGCAACTGCAAATATGGTTTGTAGGAAACATGATGGTAGGCAACACATTTTTTAAATGAATGAAACCTCAGATGCAACAACACTAGATCCCCAGAAGTGGTTGAGGTGGATGGCGGGGGTATAAAGCACATGACTGTTATTTCCGAAACCAGGGCTGGGTCAGGTTAAAGCAACAAAACCCTGTGATTTTGGTTTAATGTGAATATAAATAACTAACCCTGCAACTTTTATGTGTACTGAACTAGACTGAGGTCTGATCTCAACCAAATGCTGCAAAACTAAGTAGTATCATAGTAATGTTCAATGATACCCTCATCCAGTGGTTCCCAGACATTTCCAACTCATGTCCCACATCCCACATCTGACCCCACAATAGAGGCCAAATAATGCCCTTTTATGTTTTTAAATATCATTTCATTTTAAAAAACATAATTTATTCCTTTTTATATATATCATTATTTTCACCAAAACCTTACTGTTTTGCACATCATTCGTCAGGCCTGCAGCATGGCCCAGCAGAGGACCCACAGGCTGAGAACCACTGTAGTCACTACTGGTGGATAGTTTAATGGAGGAGAAATGTGTTTCCTGTGAACATTTCAATGATGCATTCAGTAGCATCACATTTGCCACTTGCCAGATATGTAAGTTAACAACGGATCCTCATTACATTCATTCACATATTATCCACTCACTATTACACTGCCTGCTAAATGTATTTACTGATGCCGTCATATTTATCTTAATTTTTGGGAGACAAGGTTGAAGCTCGTGTAATGTTTTCCATTTTGAGGATTATGATTAAATTAGATGTGTATTTTGTAGTTTGCCTTTCTGTTCTGTCGGCTGTCCAAGTTGTTGAACTCCACAGTTCCTGACAGCCATGGCTAGTTGCAGCAGCGTGTAGGAGGACTTGCTCATGAGTTGTCAGAATTGTCAGCTATCATACTGTAAGACATTCTCTAAAATTAGCCAGTGCATTTAGACTGAATGTCCCTCTCCTGCAGGGAAGGGGCCAAAAATTTACAGCTTAAAATAAATCCTCCCTTGATGCACACTATAGCTCACTTTTATTGTTAGACTGTTGAGTTGTTGATATTCATGCCATCCACAGCTATCGGCAGGTGAAAAAAAGCAGGTCAGTGGTTTGAGTGATGGCAAATGATTGCTACATTGAATCGCTCACATTTTTAAAATCTACCCAACTTTATTTTCTGATATAAATGTCTGATTAAACGCTTGCTTCTGCCCAGCACTTAGGAGCTACAGGCACCAAATCCAACATGACAGTCCTGTAATGTGAGGCAGGTAATGTTCACTTTTTTTGTGTCAGAGAGGTGTTGTTGATGTAGCACACAGGATCCTAGTGAGAGGTGTTTGCTATAATCTGCCCCCCTTTATTTATGTAAATGGAAGGGTGAGCAGAACATTTGAGCAGGTGAGCATTGCTGTTAATGCAAGGGGAGTGTTTATGCACCCAGAGAGTGACGGTTTAGCATTTTGTAGGAGCACCATTGAGAATTGAAATGGCCCAGCTTCATTGTGCAGGAGCCTGTGTGCTGTTTCTGAGGCAGGCTTTGTGTACGAGTGTGAGTCCCTATGGATATCACACCTGAAGATAAGGGAAAACAGAAAATAGTTTCATCAAGTTTTGATAAATCCATTTGCAAAGAAAAACCCTATTGACAATACTGATATACTGATAATAAATCAGTATCTGTTGCCGAGCTGAGCACACACTGACTTTCGCAAAGCCAGTGAATCACCGCAGTATAAAACCTAATATTGATTTCTTTTTTTTCTTTTACCTTCAGTCTTATTCTTGATTGAACAGGAGTCATGCCGGTACAGAGATCACAGCAGCTCAGCTACTCTGTATGTAATATAGACAAACACGGAGGGAAAATACAAAGAGAAGGCTGAGGACAAAGAATTGTATTGAAGAAAAAAAAACATGTGGTTGGTACATACAGATGTAGAGAGTGATAGATAAGGGTGGTTGATGTGAAAGACCAATGAGAAACTAGAAAAAGCATTCCCAAGAAGGGAATGCGGGTGAATGCTGAAAGCAGCTGAATGACATTGCTGAAGCAATGCTGAATGAGCTGAAGAAATTGTTAAAACAAAGCTGAATTAGCTGAAGAAACAGCTGAAGTAATATTGAAAAGGCTGACGCTAAAGCTGAAGTGTATAACTTGCACCAGTGCTAAAATAGCTGAAGCAATAAGTGAGAATAGATTAAAAGTAGTACTCGGAAGAAGGAGGCTGATTTCGTATGAAATGGTTGGAAATTAACTGATAGAAATAAAAACTAAAAATTAAACTGATAGAAATAGGAAAGGAGAGGAGAATAGAGACATGAATGAGAGAATAGAGGAGAGAGGAAGAAAGGAGATGAGAAGGAGAATAGAGAAGAGGATAAGGAGGGGAGAGAAGGACAGGAGAAGGAGAGGAAATGAGAGGAGAAGGAGGAGAAAGAAGAGAGAGGAGAATAGAGGATAAGCATGAAAAACACTGAAGCCTAGCTCTCTCAGATATATAAATATATATAATACACTGACAGCTTGAAAACATTGTTAAGCATATATTAACAGAGATGAAGCAATATCTCAAGAGTAAAAGTAGAACTTGTAAGCAGGAGGCTGAATGAAGAGGCTCAGAAATGCCTGGATGTGTAAAGATAAGTGTAAAACCATGTTAGAAAATCTATATAAGTTACATATAAATAAAAAATAAGAACTCTTAAAATGGTTGGGGAATGGGGCTGAATTGTTGGAAACAATGAGAAAAGTTTAAGTTAAGTCCTTCAAAGTAAAATGTAAGGGTTGAAGAGGTGGATAAGCCAAAAGTCAGAGAAGAAGCTCCAAACCCTGAAATCTCCATTAGGAGAAGAACTGAAATTTATAAAATAGAAATTGTTGGAAAAATTCTCCTCAAATGTTTAAAATCATTGCGAGGCTGATTAATGAACTGTAAACTTTCTTCAGTAATGTGAAATATCTATGTATCAAATGTAACAAAAAAACTAGGTGAAGATAATGCTGAAATGACGGTCCGTAGGATAGTTACAAACTGTCTTTAATTAAAGCACTTTCAAGTAGACAAGTTGTCATTTGTATAGCCCATTTCCCAACAGTTTGTCTCAAAGTGCTTGACACAGCAGCATAACAACATCCTCTGCCCTTAGACCCTCACATCGACTGAGGAAAAACTCCCAAAAAACCCTTAAGGGGGAAAAAAAATGGAAGGAACCTCAGGGTGAGCAACAGAGGAGGGATCCCTCACCCAGGACGGGCAGGCTTGCAATAGATGTTGTTAACAAACAAGAAAGCCAAGAATAAAAAAACATGATGGACTCTGCAGTATATACCACATGGGCACAGTCCTGACTGCAGTGGCCCAGGTTCAAGTCTGACTTGGCCATTTGCTGCTTGCTGCACAGATTGGATGGTGCTGTCGAGTGTGGTCAGTGACAGCACGATGGCTTGGTGGTCTGAGCTGTGTGTCCATGCAGCAGAACACCTCATCACTTGCCAGATGATCGACAGAAGGAGGGAGGTAATCCTGACAAGAGAAAAGAGAAAAATGTTTTAAGAAAATGAAGGCCACGACATAAAACACATGTTCAACATGTTCAATTCTAACTGATTATGATTTACCTTCAGTAATCATCTGCCAGAGAATCATCAGTCTGTCACCCTCAGTGCTCCTTCACACAGATCACAAGGTCCAGAGAGCTGTCCAGCCCTGTTGGTCTCTACTGTCAAGTGGGGGAGACCTGCCTGAAAGCAGAAGGCAGTAGACATGACGTTGTTATAATCCTACAGTTGTCAACAGTGTCATCCGAGTGTTTCAGTGAAAAAACAAAAAAAACAACAAAGCAGTACCTTTAGCTCTGTTGTGAGCAGGCCTAGAAGCTGGCAGCAGGATCACATGTGTCTGTGTGGCCCAGCAGTGAGGACTCCTCAGACTGACAGTTTGGATGGTGCTACTGTGTCTGGTCAGCGCCGGCACTATGACGTGGTTGCTTCTTAGGCCACTGATCTTCAGGCTTGTGTGTTCCTGCAGTATCAGGTCACCTGCCACAGGATCAACAGTCACTGGGCTCCACTGAACTGAACTCTGCACAGCTTTGGATGTGCAGATGGTGATGAGGAGGAAGAAGATGATCCTGATAAAAGAAAACAGAAAGATGTTGTATGTGTTGTTGTGGCATGAAACCTGTGCAACACTTTTAGCCTATAAAAGATTAAATACTGCCAGTCATACCTTCAGTAACCAGTAGCACCAGGACAGTCTCTTTCTCTTTGCAAAGAACGACCAGGACAGGCAAGAAGTAGAACACGTCTCTATGGGACCCAGCAGTGGTGGATCCACTGTAGAGTGACAGGACAGTGCTGTGGCGCCTGGACGATGCTGTGGCGCCTGGGCTGTGGCTGACTGACAACCACCATGACCTGGCCGTTCCGAGTGGATCATGACAGTGCTTGAGGAGTTGTGGTGAAAGTTGAAGAGGGGGAACTTTTTCTCATGTGTAGGCGACAGAAAGCACAGACAGTGAATAGTCTCTGGTCAGGCCGCCCCCCCCCCTCCCATGGGGGGGGGCGGCCTGCCAGCTGACACAAGAGAAAATATAACACAGGACTTTCAGGAGCTATATATCACTGTGTATAATCAAGTTTGTTTGTTTTTTAAATATAAGAATATGAAATACTTTATTAATCCCCAGAGGCAAATTCATTTTTCATTTAATTATTTGATTCATTCATCTATATCTGTTACTTACAGATATAGACATACACATGAGTGTTAATACCAGCTATACGCAGTTCCTGAAACCATTTTGACCAACACCAAAACCACCCAAGTAAATGCACAGGCCAATACATATTGATAATCTATTAAATAGTAATTGTCTTAAAAGGGGAAATTAATTTATTTCATTTAATTATTTATTCTATTGCTTAATTCACATGCATGTTGTAAGCGATACACAGTTCCTGATACTGTTTGGCCTGTGCATTGACCAACCCAAAACCCAAAACCACCCAAGTAAATGCACAGGCCAAAACATACTGAGAGAATCTATGAAATAGTAATTGTCCTAAAATAACATTTTACACAAGATGATGCTTAATGGATTTGTCTTACCCTCTTGAATGCAGCAACCTGGACAGAGTGCATGGTCATGACAACAAATATTTTATACGATGAGTCAGAACTTACCTCACTCTTTCATGAACTGTTAAAAGACAATACACAGTATATGGGTTGTGGTAGCTGTAGTAGGTATTCAGCACACCAGAATGGAGACACTGCTGAGGTTGGGAGATGAAAACCATGTCCAACAGTGTGTTCTTATCTGTGGTTGGATCAGTGATGAGTTGTTGAAACCCTCTGGACTGAAACATTTCCAGTATTGGCTTGTTTCCACTTGAGAGAAGATTCTCGTTGAAGTCACCGCACACAATGATGGGGTGAACATCCATGATCTCAAGTGATTCCAAAAGGCTGTTCAGGTTCTTCAGGAATGATTGCACACTGTAGTCTGGGGGTCTGTACACAGCTGCAATCAGTGCTCTCACTGGGGCTTCAATCTTCAGTGCCACAAACTCCAGGTCAGTTACATTATGTATGTACTGCTTCTCTTGCACTTGGATATGATTTCTGACATACACAGCAACTCCACCACCACCTCTGTTGGCCATCTGAGGAACATTGGTGTAGGACAGGTGTCTGTTGCGTCTGAACATGTTGTAGCCCTGTAGGTGCAGACTGTCAGCAACAAAGGAGCCCTGTAGGTGGGTTTCTGTGAGACACAAAACATCTGCAAGACACAGTTCATGATGGCTCTTGATGTCATTGATATGAGCTGGAAGTCCCTCTGTGTTGTGATGAACAATGGTCAGAGTGTCAGGCCGGCTCAGTGTCTCTCTGAGTTGAAGAAGTGGCATCATATGGTCCAAGTTCACTTGTCTCATGGCCTGGAGTGCTTCAGTGATTTCCGTGTTGGCATAGATTTTACTCTCATCCATGTCCAGCAGGTGCAGTCCACCGAGAGAGGTCACTCTGCTAACAGCCACATATGCCATGCCAGGTTCAAAGATGTGCTTCAGTGACACAACAGCTGATTGTCTTGTCATACCTTGAACCTTGTGAATTGTGCATGCAAAAGCCAGCTTGATGGGAAACTGTCTGCGTACTGCTCCTTTCTGTTTCAGTTGCTCTTCTGATCGCTCAATATAAACAAGGTTGTTAGCTGATCCTGGTTGTCTGTTATTATTCCTTCCAGCTGTGTCATCATCCATCTTGAGACCAAGCATGTTGACATGTGCAGATCCATGTGGTTCAGAGGTTACCACCTTGACCAGAGTAGCAAATGAACCATTCACCAGTCCTTGAGAAACATCCAGGTTTCTGGTCAGCATGACACGAGCACCCTCAGCAACTTGTAGTGTGTCTGCAAGCTCATTTTTGCCTCCTTTGAATGGTTTCTCCTGTCGTGTCATTTTTCCACTGGTTGGGTCCTTTTTATAGTCATCTGCATCAATTTTAGTGACGTGAGAGTGAAACTTGTTTAATGTTGCAGAGTTGTGGGCATCGACCTGTTTGTTGGTGGCAAAAATGTGCAGGGCGTCAGTGGGGCATTGATCTGGTTCAGTGATAGCCTGTGAGAGCAAAGCTCTGTCTGCTTCAGACAACTCTTCTGACTTGTCTTTCACACGGATCCTGTTCAGCATCTCTGCAAAAGCCACATCGTCTTTTTGGCGCATGATCTCAGTGAGAGTGATCATCTCAAAGTGTTCCTGCCACAGGTCAAGTCTGCTGGGTCGTGTACACACAGAGATTTGACTGTCGTACTGGTGGCAGCTGATAGAAGTCTCCAACAGCAATGACTGACATTCCTCCAAAAGGTTTCTGACTGCCTTTGATCTGTTTCAGTCTGACATCAACATATGCAAAGAGGGCCTTTGACACCATGGACACTTCATCAATAATGAGGATCTCAGCATTGATCAGTTCTGCTCTGACCTCGTCCAGTTTGTTACCCAGTCCTTGAAATGGAGGTTTCAAACTTCTCGGGAGCTTCAGCAGAGAGTGTAGTGTTGTTCCACAGATGTTAAATGCTGCAGTTCCAGTGAAAGCAGTCAACAGCACAGTGGGGTTTGATATGTCAGCCTCGTCTGCATGTCTGGGCATTTTGCACAGTATCTTTGATGCCTCTGAGTAAATGCATTTGATGAGGTGTGACTTTCCTGCTCCAGCACCACCGTTGATGTAGATGAACAGCGGCTCTGGATTCAGGCGACAAACACGTTTTGTGCACCAGTCTCTGATCAAGTAGAAGACACAGGCTTGTTTTTGGTTCAGGTTCTGGTACATTTGACGTAGCACAATGGGATCCATTGCAGGGGGCTCTCTGATGGCTCTGGCCTCTGTTACAGCGTTAACCTGGCGACTGTAGTCTGGTACATTTTCTTGTACATTGTCATCATGTGGCTCTGCTGCCTCCAGTTCCTCAATACACTCCATCCTCACAACCTCAGATTCAGGTGCCAGGTTACTCCATTCATCAATCACTCCTCTGTTCTGTTCATACTCTTCCACAGCTTGCTCAATCTCTTTACTGTTTTTCTCATATTTGTCTTTGTTTCGTTTCACAATTGCCTTCACGGGCTCACCATGGTCACGACCTGGCAGAAATGCAATGCCACTCTGGTAAAAGGACTCATACGTGGGCAAGTAAGACCTTTTCAGTTCTGCATCTGATCTGTAGGGAACGTACAGCTTCAGCAGTGATCCATAGTGTTGTTCTGGACATTTTTCCTTTGAGGGGCGGAAAAATCTGATCACAGCGGGCTTGTCTGTTTTCGCATTTGAACAAATCCCATGTCATTTAGCAAGCGAAGAACATCTTTGCTTCTTGCCTGATTGCCATAGACAGGTCTGCATGTAGCTGCAAAATCGGCCAAACACATCTCCTCAAACTCTGGTGTCTCGGGTCTGTTTTTGTATTTGTCAGTCAGAGACGTCATCCAAATATTTGAACTTTCTGGTGTTGCATCCTCCAGGGCTGACATGGGCCGACTCATTTTCACTGGGTTGTCATCTGTTGATAGGAACACAACACCTCGTGAACACTTTTTCAGTTTGAGTCCACATGCTCTTGCCACAGCTTCCTGTGCTGAGATTTCTCTCTTTTTTGAATATGCCTGCATGATTTCTCTCATTTCATCACATTCATTGACATGTTCTTGGTTGAGTTCTCAATGACTGTTTTCAGATAGTCAGACATTTTGGATTCCTGCTTTGTGATGTAGCTGGTCAGATACATGATGCAAGAATATGCATTGAGGATGTAACTCACATCAATGTTGGCATCCCAGGCTTTGAGAAGGTATGGATTATACCCATTTACCCAGCAGTTTGGGGTCACGTCTCAGTGTCACTGTGCAGGATGTGGCAATCATGCTCATGCATTCCTCATATTCACTGACTGTCAGATTACAGCGAGCCAGGAGCTGCTCTAAACTCAGGTCGGCAATCTCAGGTTCGTTCAGGAGCAGGTTCAGTGGTATGAGTTGTTTTTGGCCTGTTCCACTGCTTGTGAAATGTCAGTATCGCTTTCCACAGGTCTGGTGATCATTGTCTCTTTGCAGGGCGGTTTGGGAAATCCAAATCTGCAGCCAGAGCCCAGACTTCTGAAACATGTGCGAGAGTGGTTCTGCTGTGCATCTGTACCTCCTTCACTTTTCTGTGCAGTTCTGGTTGTTTGCGCGGGTCAGGGAGCTGAGCTGTGATGTATCTGGACACAAAGTCACACACAGTCTGATCACTATCCTCCTCAAACACAGGTGCGCCTTCTACCCATAACAGACAGTGAATGTGTGGGCTTCCTCTGTGCTGAAACTCAACTCTGTAAAAGTAGTCAATGACTTTGCCGAGGGGCTGTGCAGGGGACAAGAGCAGATCTCTGAATAACGCCTCTACTCTTTTATCAAACATGCGCATGGCTGTCACAGGATTGCTTCTCAGTATGTCACACTTTGCGGACCAGTCAAGCTCGTCAAAATTGACACCCTCACCTTGCTGTCTTTTTATTGCCTCAATCACTTCAGGCCAACGCATTTCAGCTGCAGAGAATGTGCAGAAGAACGTGGGAGTTCCCAACTGTCTGATCATGGCAAAGAGATCTCTGGTTGTTTTTTGCCAGTAGGCTGGAGTTCCTCGGAGTGGCTGCATGAATCTGACTGCATCTTTACTTCTCACCAGTCTCTCCACCTCACGTTTATCCAGTAACATGTCTGATGTTATTTTGCGTCCGTCTCTGGTCATAGGCTTTGCTTTTCTTAACTGAATGGTCATGCTATTTGTGGCCAAGTGAATTTCAGTCACAAACTGGGCAAAGAACAAGTAGTTTGTGTCTCTGGCAAAACGAGCATCGACACAGAAAAGCCTTGCTTTGAAATAACCACTGGGTGACAGTTTAATAAGTCTCTTTTCATCCAGTGTGTTCTGACCTGTAGGGAACTGCATGGGGAAAGCCATGGCCTCAGTTTAGGGGTTTTGAAGAAGCCAACAGGACTGTTTCTTTCAGCAGGTGCCACAGAGTAGATACCCTCACTGAAACTTAATATCTCCTCTGAAACATCAGTTGGCTGAAGACACGATTCAAGAGCAAAACCACCGTTAGGCATGTCACCTTCCTGTTCCTCATCATCACCTGTCTGCTCAGTTGGTTGTTCACCATCACATGACATGTCAACATCGTCCAACTCATTGTCAGGTTCGTTCTCTATCTCATGGAGTGCATCATTCTCACACCTGTCAATTTCCATCAGATCATCCTCATTGTAATCATCATCGTTCATCATTCATCCTGCTCATCATCATCATCCTCCTCATCAGGAAGTGTGGGTCACACAGCTCAGCATCATCTCTGATACTTACATCCTTGTACTGTGGGTGAATCTGTTTCAGTTTGTGAAGGGCATGAACCAGTTTAGACCAGGTGACAGTCTGGAACAGCTGATGACCTCTGTAACACAGTCGTCGCTTCAGTTTCACTCTCAACACCTGAGACTCACTCCTCACTCTGGGTAACGCTTCCACAGTTTCCTGCACTTCAGATGGGACACACACCACATTACCTCGTATTAAATTTTGTCTGCCTTTGGGAAGAGGAATTATCTTGGCAAATGGAATGCACTTGGCTATGAGATGTCTCTCCAAAATGTTGAGATCACACAGTTCAGGTGGAATATCAACAAGCTCCATGTTGTTGGCTACAGCAAGAGACGGCATGGCTCCACATTTAAGGTGATCATGGCAGGTGTGACAAATCCATTCTTTTCTCCTCTCATCAGGCATCGTGCACTGTTGTTGATTTCTGCAGACCTCATCACAAACATGAACATATTTACCAGTTAGGCATGCTGCAACCACGTGTGGATTTTTCACATAACTTGACCTCTTACACTGTTTCACTTGGTTTGGAAATGATGCTTTGTGACAAACTGTGCAGACATAAGTGGGACCAGCCTTAATTTGCAATCTGAACACAGATATGGCCTCTGCAATCACACTGTTACTGTCACTCTCTTCTGTTTGTCTATTGAGCCGCCTGTATTTCCTTTTGATTTTCATAGCACATCTCATGTTGTGCATAGTTTTATAAGCAAGATTGTTGTGATATCTCTCTCGCATTCTTTGCTTCATTAGTTCCCTGTGCCGTTGTCTGTATGTCTGGTCATTATTGTAAAGTCTTCTAATACGGAAACGCCTCTGTTCTCTGAATTGAGAGTTTTGCTATATTTTTTGGTGTAATACAGCTTCTGTTTCTCTTTAAAAGTTGCATCATCTCTGTATCTTTTGGTCAAATACAGCTTCTGTCTCTCTTTAAAAGTGGCATCATTTCTGTATCGTTCGTCACGTGCAGTTTCTGTCTCTCTTTAAAACTGGCATCATTTCTGTATCGTTCAGTCACGTGCAGCTTCTGTTTCTCTTTAAAATTGGCATCATTTCTGTATTGTTCGGTCACGTGCAGCTTCTGTCTCTCTTTAAAAACCGATATCATTTCTGTATCGTTCAGTCACATGCAGCTTCTGTCTTTCTTTAAAAGTGGCATCATTTCTGTATCGTTCGGTCACATGCAGCTTCTGTCTTTCTTTAAAAGTGGCATCATTTCTGTATCGTTTGGTCACATGCAGCTTCTGTTTCTCTTTAAAAGTGGCATCATTTCTGTATCGTTCGGTCACATGCAGCTTCTGTTTCTCTTTAAAAGTGGCATCATTTCTGTATCGTTCGGTCACATGCAGCTTCTGTTTCTCTTTAAAAGTGGCATCATTTCTGTATCGTTCGGTCACATGCAGCTTCTGTTTTCTTTAAAAGTGGCGTCATTTCTGTCGCTTGGTGATATACTCTCGTTTCTGCCATTTGACTTCATGATTGCTTATGTAACGGTTCTTCATATATTCTTTGAAGTACTTTTGTTTAATTTCAGCATTGTGATGATAGCGGTTGGCAGTGTGTTGAAGTTTCACTTTTCTGTATAATTCATTACAGTACTTGATGTTTTCGTACATTTTTTCTTTTCTCTGTGTGTTCATTTGAAGCATACTTTTCTCTTTGTTTCATTTTTTTGTCTTTTTTCTGTGTTCTTTCTGCAAGAGCTTTGCTTTCCTCATGAATTTGGATCTTTGGTTTTTGGGCAGTTTAGAGAGTTTTTTGGAGATGTCAGGTGAGACGTGTGGAGCGGCTTCAGCTGAGGGATCATGTAACCTGATATGATGCTGTTGTATCACAGCTGAAGTGATGTCTTGGGCTGTGAGAGAAGTGACACTGGACTGGCTTGGTGATTGTGGTTCAGCTTCCATGACAGTGCACACTTCATATAGCATGTCACGAGAGAGGTCACTGACAGCACTTCCACATGGCTCACTGTGAACAGCATCATCTGAAACAGTGGTGGTTACAACAGGGCTGTGAGCTGTGATCTGAATGGCTTCACTGTGGTGGGCTGGGTTCATGCTGTGAAACTCCACAGGCTTCAACTCATAGTTGCAGGACAGGGGGGTTTCTAACTTCTTGTGACATATTTTGATCCTTTTAATCATGTCGCAGAGACGTGTGAATGTTACCATAACAGCAGAACCAGTTGCAGGTGAAGTCGAGGATATAGGCAAACCCTCTTCTTGTCTGTCGTGTGGGTCAAAGAAACCATACCTGCCAGATCTGGTTCTGAACACTGCGATGCACAAACCTCTCATCACCAGCAACGCATACTGCACCTCTGACAGCAGACAGCTAAGTCCAGCCACTAGGTCCAGAAAGTGATCAACACATCCAGGTTCGGGGTCTCCTAATGTGCCGTACTTTGACAGATGATTCATGTTTACATAGTACACATCCCTGCGTGCAGTCGCTACATCAGGCAGCTCATCTGTAGCCAAATGGCTGTAGTTTGGGAACCTTTCCCTAGCCTCTGTATACATAGCATTACCTTTGTCCAAAATAACATCAAGGTCTGCTGTTGTGATGTTTTCGTTCTCATAGAGAAAGGCCAGAAACATCAATGAGTTACACGTGCACTGACTGTTACTGTATTTACCGTATTTACAGTGGGACTGACTGTACGACGCAGGACACTTATCTCAGTGGGCTCGTCTACCTCGTTCGCACCGTTAGCACGAGGAGCTGCAGTCACATACGAGACATCACTTTGTCGTTCTGTCATTACACCGTCAGCATAGGAACCCTGTGTTGGACCTGATGCACCATGTTGACTACTAGGCTTTGCCTGGTTAGCACGAGAACACTTGGCTTCACAAGGAGAACCACTCGGACTTTTACATTGTACTTTGTTGGCGTAAGAAAACTTTGGTGCAGGTGAAGAGTCTCGTTGACCACTGGGCTTTACGACGTTAGCATTTTCTTCTACACACGAAGCGTCGCTGGGGCGTTTCCCTTTTACCACTTCAGCATAGGAAACTTTGGATGCTGGTGACTGTTGACCTCTCTGTTGCACAGATGGACCAGAAAACGTCTCACACTCACTGATCTGAGGACCAGGATTTTCAGCTTGGACACTTGTCTCTGCATCATGAGATTCCCTCTGCTTCTGCCACCGGCGTTTTGCAGCTTGAGACTTTGGGTTCTTTCTCGGCATTGTTGTTAGCGTTTCAAAACCACAAATACCACTCAGATGAGATACAGATTCTGTAGTAGTGCTAGCTATTAAAAAAAAAAAGACCTATGATCTACTTAATGATTTTAAATTCAGATCTGTGGGAAAATATATTTAATGTGCAACTATGGGAGAATTTAAGACTATGATGTTAAAGAAATTTAACTTCTAATATATAATAAACAGTATTAGAGTTAAACACAAGCCTGTCAGCCAAAATATCAATAAAGCTTTTCAAAATGTAGTCTTTTTTTGTCAAAAGCACTTGGGCAGGATAATCACAAACCACTTATGGCAATGTTTGTTAGATAGAAAATAAATTAATCCTGTCGCTATGATTTATTGTGTTCCTGAACCTTTGGTTATAATTATGTTCAAACTTACTTAGACAGTAGAGTGTGTGATGACAGGCAGGTGCTGCTGCAGTTCAGCCACGGGTTGATTCAAAGGTGTGTCTGCTCCTCCAAATGAATCCAGGCCCTCTGTACAGGTGTCTGTTTTATTTAAGTATCAACAGGTTAAACAACAACAAAACACTTGTGTACACTTCACTTATTGAAACACAAGGAGAGTGTTAAATAAATGTGATATTTGCAGTCAAACCTGAGCACAAACCTGCAGATGTCCAAAACGAGTGAGCAGGAACAGACTAAAGACTAGATACAGTGCTCTTTTACTATACAAGTTTTTCAGTCTAGTCCAATTACCTTTAATTTAATTTATTTGTGTATATTTATCAAGAATTAAATATAACCTTAAGCAAGCACTGTGTTCCAAAAGTCAATATTCAAATATATATGTATTTGGAGATCAAGATTGTTTGCACTGATGTCAATCAAATAAGCCAAAGGTTTTATACACAAATGAAAAAAAATATTTTGGGGGAGGTCAAGTTATCTTCACCCCTCTGAGTTGACTTAATCAAAGCCTCAGTTTCAATAATTTATTAAAGTAGTTTTGTCCAAATACAACAATTTAAACTGCCAAATGGGATATGCCAAATTAGGAAAAAAGTATATATACAATATAGTAATCAATGACTGATGAGGAGAGGAGACAGGACAGACAGAGCGTGAGAGTGGAGAGTTTCTCTCAGATGTCGTAAAATAGCAAGATCCAGGTGCAATACCAGGTAAGCGTATATAAACTGTGCGCAATCACAGTAGTTCAGGTTCAAGATAAACTTTCCAGTGTTCAAGATAAACTTTCCAGTATTCCAGATATTGGGCAGCCTCTGTCACCACGGGCGCCTTGCCGGTAAGTGAACAGAGCTGAATGGCTTCACACCGAGAGCGCCTTGCTGTGGGTGATCAGCCCAGAAGGTGAGTGGGACAGCAAGATAGATGGCGATAAAAAGACAGAGATGGTAGATGGGACAGCAAAGACAGAGACCAGCAAGCGCAAGGGAGCAGAGAGGAGGCTTCAAATCAACAGAACAAACTGTCAATGATCAGCCGAGAGATAGAGTGGGATAGATAGAAAGAGGCGTATAACGAGAGGGGAGATGGCGTGTAATGATAGAGGAGAGGGGAGAGGTGATGCACCACTGGACTGGTGGTGGACAGCAGGACCTGGAAGGAAAAAAAAATAACACTGTTACTTAACAGTAGTTTGAATAGGAGACATTAAAAGAGGCTACTTCCAAATATTGAAGGCGCAATGTTCAGTACTAACTTGAGTTTGATAATAACATTATATTATAAAATGATTAAATTCATGGAGACCCTTTGCCTTTATCACATTACGTACAGATGAGTTTCTGTTATTTAGCACATTTAACTTCACTGACAGACGTTATCAAGAGGACAAAGTCAGAAAAATCTGGAGCCTCATAAACAAAACTTGCACCTGTACAAAAACTTTGTGTATGCCATGTTTGCTCACAGTCGGATGTATTAAGAGTGAAATGTAGAAATGTGTCTCCTGGAGTTAGACTGTCCTACCATGCGCAGTATGAGAACCATCACCCTATTGTCATGAAAGTGTTTAAACTTACCATCAAGTCTTCAGGAAGCCTGGGGTTGAAGAAAGGGCGAGGCCAGCCATAGAGTGGAAAAAAAAAAAAAAACAGAAAAGATATTTTACACTCTCCACAAAGTCTTGACATTTTGTAATTCATTTTAATCCTCATGTTCAATTAGGAGACAGTCATTCTAATCTGTAAATCAATGTATTGTCTGGTAAGTGATCATATCATATCAATGTCATCATAAAATCATAAAAATGCCATGAAGAGGACGGCTGAGGACGTGAGTGTGTTGTCTTACCTTCTGGTTCAGTCTGGAGATAGCAGCGTCCATGGTGTGGGGTTAGAGAGGGGACAGAGACAGAAAGGAGTGGAGAGTTTAACACAGTACATTTAATCCAAATATTTACAATTGCAACATGTCTTTTTGCAAAGTCTTAGTCAAGGTTCTGCGTGTAAACAATACATAAGCTACATGGTCAGTCCCAAGTCTCATCAGATGTCTCAGTGTGGCCTTCAATAATATCTAAATTCACATATGTATTCACATATATAGACATACAATGTGTGAACTCACATGTCACCAAGGCTGCATGTACCAGGATGGAAAAGGTGGCCAGAGGGAGTGGACAGAGCATGGACACAGAGAAAAGTCATATTTTAGTTTCCCTCCAGAAACTCAGTATTTCAGTACTAGCTCATCCCAGTATAGTTTTCAAAGAGCATCTCTCTTAACCACAATTATTTACTTAAACGTGAGGTGCTGTTGCTTTTACAGTACAGTATATCATGCATAATCTTCATGGAAATCAATATCAAATACTGATAGAACATATAAAATATGGGGTCTCCTGTTAAGCACAGTTTCTGTATGTTTGTACTTACCAACCAAAGCGCAGTTTTCACAATATTCTCTGTCAACAAGGCACAAAAAGTTACTTCAGTGGCTGTTAGCCTGCTCCTCCTACTGTGTTTATTGTGGAAATCTGGCAGTTGGCAATAAATACTAGCAGGCCTTCAAATCAATGCACATAAACGACATATCGTAAAAGCGAGCTTGCCTTAAAGTTGCTGTTGGTGCTGTTAACTAAGACAGCAGCTACTGGTGTGTAACACAATTATGGTAATAAAACTAAGTGACCACCGTGAGCGCCAGCC